>JAQBHY010000073.1:2400000-3000000 GCA_027574665.1 Rhynochetos jubatus
TGGTTTGAGGCCTGCCTTGCTCCACCCCCTGCTCCTGAGATTCTCCCGGATGTGGGCTGCATTTTGGCTGCCTTTTGGGCTGGAGCTTCTCATGGTTTGAGGCCTGGCTTACTCCACCCCCTGCTCTTGAGGTTCTCCCGGATATCTGCTGGATTTTGGGTGCCTTTTGGGCTGGAGCTTCTCGTGGTTTGAGGCCTATCTTGCTCCACCCCCTGCTCCTGAGATTCTCCTGGATGTGGGCTGGATTTTGGCTGCCTTTTGGGCTGGAGATTCTCGTGGTTTGAGGCCTGGCTTGCTCCACTTCCTGCTCTTGAGATTCTCCTGGATGTGGGCTGCATTTTGGCTGCCTTTTGGGCTGGAGCTTCTCGTGGTTTGAGGCCTGGCTTGCTCCACCCCCTGCTCTTGAGATTCTCCCAGATGTGGGCTGCATTTTGGCTGCCTTTTGGGCTGGAGCTTCTCGTGGTTTGAGGCCTGGCTTGCTCCACCCCCTGCTCTTGAGATTCTCCCGGATGTGGGCTGCATTTTGGCTGCCTTTTGGGCTGGAGCTTCTCGTGGTTTGAGGCCTGGCTTGCTCCACCCCCTGCTCTTGAGATTCTCCTGGATGTGGGCTGCATTTTGGTTGCCTTTTGGGCTGGAGCTTCTCGTGGTTTGGGGCCTGGCTTGCTCCAACCCCCGCTCTTGAGATTCTCCTGGATGTGGGCTGCATTTTGGCTGCCTTTTGGGCTGGAGCTTCTCGTGGTTTGAGGCCTGGCTTGCTCCACCCCCTGCTCCTGAGATTCTCCCGGATGTGGGCTGCATTTTGGCTGCCTTTTATGATGGAGCTTCTCGTGGTTTGAGGCCTGGCTTGCTCCACCCCCTGCTCTTGAGATTCTCCCGGATGTGGGCTGCATTTTGGCTGCATTTTGGGCTGGAGCTTCTCGTGGTTTCAGGCCTGGCTTGCTCTACCCCCTGCTCTTGATATTCTCCCGGATGTGGGCTGGATTTTCGCTGCCTTTTGGGCTGGAGCTTCTCGTGGTTTGAGGCCTGGCTTGCTCCACCCCCTGCTCTTCATATTCTCCTCCATGTGGGCTGGATTTTGGCTGCATTTTGGGCTGGAGCTTCTCGTGGTTTGAGGCCTGGCTTGCTCTACTTCCTCCCCCTGAGATTCTCCCGGATGTGGGCTGCATTTTGGCTACATTTTGGGCTGGAGCTTCTCGCGGTTTGAGGCCTGGCTTGCTCCACCCCCTGCTCTTGATATTCTCCCGGATGTTGGCTGCATTTTGGCTACCTTTTGGGCTGGAGCTTCTCGTGGTTTGAGGCCTGGCTTGCTCCACCCCCTGCTCCTGAGATTCTCCCGGATGTGGGCTGCATTTTGGCTGCCTTTTCGGCTGGATCTTCTCGTGGTTTGAGGCCTGGCTTGCTCCACCCCCTGCTCTTGATATTCTCCCGGATGTGGGCTGCATTCTGCCTGCCTTTTGGGCTGGAGCTTCTCGTGGTTTGAGGCCTGGCTTGCTCCACCCCCTGCTCTTGATATTCTCCCAGACGTGGGCTGCATTTTGGCTGCCTTTTGGTCTGGAGCTTCTCGTGGTTTGAGGCCTGGCTTGCTCCACCCCCTGCTCTTGAGATTCTCCCGGATGTGGGCTGCATTCTGCCTGCCTTTTGGGCTGGAGCTTCTCGTGGTTTGAGGCCTGGCTTGCTCCACCCCCTGCTCTTGAGATTCTCCCAGATGTGGGCTGGATTTTGGCTGCCTTTTGGGCTGGAGCTTCTCGTGGTTTGAGGCCTGGCTTGCTCCACCCCCTGCTCTTGAGATTCTCCCGGATGTGGGCTGCATTTTGGCTGCCTTTTGGGCTGGAGGTTCTCGTGGTTTGGGGCCTGGCTTGCTCCAACCCCTGCTCTTGAGGTTCTCCCGGATATCTGCTGGATTTTGGGTGCCTTTTGGGCTGGAGCTTCTCGTGGTTTGAGGCCTATCTTGCTCCACCCCCTGCTCCTGAGATTCTCCTGGATGTGGGCTGGATTTTGGCTGCCTTTTGGGCTGGAGATTCTCGTGGTTTGAGGCCTGGCTTGCTCCACTTCCTGTTCCTGAGATTGTCCCCAATGTGGGCTGCATTTTGGCTGCCTTTTGGGCTGGAGCTTCTCGTGGTTTGAGGCCTGGCTTGCTCCACCCCCTGCTCTTGAGATTCTCCCAGATGTGGGCTGCATTTTGGCTGCCTTTTGGGCTGGAGCTTCTCGTGCTTTGAGGCCTGGCTTGCTCCACCCCCTGCTCTTGAGATTCTCCCGGATGTGGGCTGCATTTTGGCTGCCTTTTGGGCTGGAGCTTCTCGTGGTTTGAGGCCTGGCTTGCTCCACCCCCTGCTCTTGAGATTCTCCCAGATGTGGGCTGCATTTTGGTTGCGTTTTGGGCTGGAGCTTCTCGTGGTTTGGGGCCTGGCTTGCTGCAACCCCCGCTCTTGAGATTCTCCTGGATGTGGGCTGCATTTTGGCTGCCTTTTGGGCTGGAGCTTCTCGTGGTTTGAGGCCTGGCTTGCTCCACCCCCTGCTCCTGAGATTCTCCCGAATGTGGGCTGCATTTTGGCTGCCTTTTGGGCTGGAGCTTCTCGTGGTTTCAGGCCTGGCTTGCTCTACCCCCTGCTCTTGATATTCTCCCAGATGTGGGCTGGATTTTGGCTGCCTTTTGGGCTGGAGCTTCTCGTGGTTTGAGGCCTGGCTTGCTCCACACCCTGCTCTTCATATTCTCCTCCATGTGGGCTGGATTTTGGCTGCCTTTTGGGCTGGAGATTCTCGTGGTTTGAGGCCTGGCTTGCTCTACTTCCTCCCCCTGAGATTCTCCCGGATGTGGGCTGCATTTTGGCTGCCTTTTCGGCTGGAGCTTCTCGTGGTTTGAGGCCTGGTTTGCTCCACCCCCTGCTCTTGATATTCTCCCGGATGTGGGCTGCATTCTGCCTGCCTTTCGGGCTGGAGCTTCTCGTGGTTTGAGGCCTGGCTTGCTCCACCCCCTGCTCTTGAGATTCTCCCAGATTTGGGCTGGATTTTGGCTGCCTTTTGGGCTGGAGCTTCTCGTGCTTTGAGGCCTGGCTTGCTCCACCCCCTGCTCTTGAGATTCTCCCGGATGTGGGCTGCATTCTGCCTGCCTTTTGGGCTGGAGGTTCTCGTGGTTTGAGGCCTGGCTTGCTCCACCCCCTGCTCTTGATATTCTCCTCCATGTGGGCTGGATTTTGGTTGCCTTTTGGGCTGGAGCTTCTCGTGGTTTGGGGCCTGGCTTGCTCCAACCCCTGCTCTTGAGATTCTCCCGGATATGGGCTGCATTTTGGCTGCGTTTTGGGCTGGAGCTTCTCGTGGTTTCAGGCCTGGCTTGCTCTACCCCCTGCTCTTGATATTCTCCCAGATGTGGGCTGGATTTTCGCTGCCTTTTGGGCTGGAGCTTCTCGTGGTTTAAGGCCTGGCTTGCTCCACACCCTGCTCTTCATATTCTCCTCCATGTGGGCTGGATTTTGGCTGCATTTTGGGCTGGAGCTTCTCGTGGTTTGAGGCCTGGCTTGCTCTACTTCCTCCCCCTGAGATTCTCCCGGATGTGGGCTGCATTTTGGCTGCCTTTTGGGCTGGAGCTTCTCGCGGTTTGAGGCCTGGCTTGCTCCACCCCCTGCTCTTGAGATTCTCCCGGATGTGGGCTGCATTTTGGCTACCTTTTGGGCTGGAGCTTCTCGTGGTTTGAGGCCTGGCTTGCTCCACCCCCTGCTCTTGAGATTCTCCCGGATGTGGGCTGCATTTTGGCTGCATTTTCGGCTGGAGCTTCTCGTGGTTTGAGGCCTGGCTTGCTCCACCCCCTGCTCTTGATATTCTCCCGGATGTGGGCTGCATTCTGCCTGCATTTTGGGCTGCAGCTTCTCGTGGTTTGAGGCCTGGCTTGCTCCACCCCCTGCTCTTGATATTCTCCCAGATGTGGGCTGGAATTTGGCTGCATTTTGGGCTGGAGCTTCTCGTGGTTTGAGGCCTGGCTTGCTCCACCCCCTGCTCTTGAGATTCTCCCGCGTGTGGGCTGCATTCTGCCTGCCTTTTGGGCTGAAGCTTCTCGTGGTTTGAGGCCTGGCTTGCTCCACCCACTGCTCTTGATATTCTCCTCCATGTGGGCTGCATTTTGGCTGCCTTTTGGGCTGGAGCTTCTCGTGGTTTGAGGCCTGGCTTGCTCCACCCCCTGCTCTTGAGATTCTCCCGTATGTGGGCTGCATTTTGGCTGCATTTTGGGCTGGAGCTTCTCGTGGTTTGAGGCCTGGCTTGCTCTAACCCCTGCTCTTGATATTCTCCCAGATGTGGGCTGGATTTTGGGTGCCTTTTGGGCTGCAGATTCTCGTGGTTTTAAGGCCTGGCTTGCTCCACCCCCTGCTCTTGAGATTCTCCCGGATGTGTGCTGCATTTTGGCTGCCTTTTGGGCTGGAGCTTCTCGTGGTTTGAGGCCTGGCTTGCTCCACCCCCTGCTCTTGAGATTCTCCCAGATGTGGGCCGCATTTTGGCTGCATTTTGGGCTGGAGCTTCTCGTGGTTTGAGGCCTGCCTCGCTCCTCTTCCTGCTCCTGAGATTCTCCCAGATGTGGGCTGCATTTTGGCTGCCTTTTGGGCTGGAGCTTCTCGTGGTTTCAGGCCTGGCTTGCTCCAACCCCTGCTCTTGAGATTCAACCGTATGTGGGCTGCATTTTGGATGCCTTTTGGGCTGGAGCTTCTCGTGGTTTGAGGCCTGCCTTGCTCCACCCCCTGCTCTTGATATTCTCCTCCATGTGGGCTGGATTTTGGGTGCCTTTTGGGCTGGAGCTTCTCGTGGTTTGAGGCCTGGCTTGCTCCACTTCCTGCTCCTGAGATTCTCCCAGATGTGGGCTGCATTTTGGCTGCATTTTGGGCTGGAGCTTCTCGTGGTTTGAGGCCTGGCTTGCTCCACCACCTGCTCCTGAGATTCTCCCGGATGTGGGCTGCATTTTGGCTGCCTTTTGGGCTGGAGCTTCTCGTGGTTTCAGGCCTGGCTTGCTCCACGTCCTGTTCCTGAGATTGTCCCCGATGTGGGCTGCATTTTGGCTGCCTTTTGGGCTGGAGCTTCTCGTGGTTTGGGACCTGGCTTGCTCCAACCCCTGCTCTTGAGATTCTCCTGGATGTGGGCTGCATTTTGGCTGCCTTTTGGGCTGGAGATTCTCGTGGTTTGAGGCCTGGCTTGCTCCACCCCCTGCTCTTGATATTCTCCTCCATGTGGGCTGGATTTTGGCTGCATTTTGGGCTGGAGCTTCTCGTGCTTTGAGGCCTGGCTTGCTCCACCCCCTGCTCTTGAGATTCTAATGCATGTGGGATGCATTTTCGCTGCCTTTTGGGCTGGAGCTTCTCGTGGTTTGAGGCCTGGCTTGCTCCACCCCCTGCTCTTGAGATTCAACCGGATGTGGGCTGCATTTTGGCTGCCTTTTGGGCTGGAGCTTCTCGTGGTTTGAGGCCTGGCTTGCTCCACCCCCTGCTCTTGAGATTCTCCCGGATGTGGGCTGCATTTTGGCTGCCTTTTGGGCTGGAGCTTCTCGCGGTTTGAGGCCTGGCTTGCTCCACCTCCTGCTCTTGATATTCTCCCACAGGTGGGCTGCATACTGCCTGGTTTTTGGGCTGCAGCTTCTCGTGGTTTGAGGCCTGGCTTGCTCCACCCCCTGCTCTTGATATTCTCCCGGATGTGGGCTGGATTTTGGCTGCCTTTTGGGCTGGAGCTTCTCGTGCTTTGAGGCCTGGCTTGCTCCACCCCCTGCTCTTGAGATTCTCCCGGATGTGGGCTGCATTTTGGCTGCATTTTGGGCTGGAGCTTCTCGTGGTTTGAGGCCTGGCTTGCTCCACCCCCTGCTCTTGATATTCTCCCGGATGTGGGCTGCATTCTGCCTGCATTTTGGGCTGCAGCTTCTCGTGGTTTGAGGCCTGGCTTACTCCACCCCCTGCTCTTGATATTCTCCCAGATGTGGGCTGGAATTTGGCTGCATTTTGGGCTGGAGCTTCTCGTGGTTTGAGGCCTGGCTTGCTCCACCCCCTGCTCTTGAGATTCTCCCGCGTGTGGGCTGCATTCTGCCTGCCTTTTGGGCTGAAGCTTCTCGTGGTTTGAGGCCTGGCTTGCTCCACCCACTGCTCTTGATATTCTCCTCCATGTGGGCTGCATTTTGGCTGCCTTTTGGGCTGGAGCTTCTCGTGGTTTGAGGCCTGGCTTGCTCCACCCCCTGCTCTTGAGATTCTCCCGGATGTGGGCTGCATTTTGGCTGCATTTTGGGCTGGAGCTTCTCGTGGTTTGAGGCCTGGCTTGCTCTAACCCCTGCTCTTGATATTCTCCCAGATGTGGGCTGGATTTTGGGTGCCTTTTGGGCTGGAGCTTCTCGTGGTTTGAGGCCTGGCTTGCTCCACCCCCTGCTCTTGAGATTCTCCCGGATGTGTGCTGCATTTTGGCTGCGTTTTGGGCTGGAGCTTCTCGTGGTTTGAGGCCTGGCTTGCTCCACCCCCTGCTCTTGAGATTCTCCCAGATGTGGGCCGCATTTTGGCTGCATTTTGGGCTGGAGCTTCTCGTGGTTTGAGGCCTGCCTCGCTCCTCTTCCTGCTCCTGAGATTCTCCCAGATGTGGGCTGCATTTTGGCTGCCTTTTGGGCTGGAGCTTCTCGTGGTTTCAGGCCTGGCTTGCTCCAACCCCTGCTCTTGAGATTCTCCCAGATGTGGGCTGCATTTTGGATGCCTTTTGGGCTGGAGCTTCTCGTGGTTTGAGGCCTGCCTTGCTCCACCCCCTGCTCTTGATATTCTCCTCCATGTGGGCTGGATTTTGGGTGCCTTTTGGGCTGGAGCTTCTCGTGGTTTGAGGCCTGGCTTGCTCCACTTCCTGCTCCTGAGATTCTCCCAGATGTGGGCTGCATTTTGGCTGCATTTTGGGCTGGAGCTTCTCGTGGTTTGAGGCCTGGCTTGCTCCACCCCCTGCTCTTGATATTCTCCCGGATGTGGGCTGCATTTTGGCTGCCTTTTGGGCTGGAGCTTCTCGTGGTTTGAGGCCTGCCTTGCTCCACCACCTGCTCCTGAGATTCTCCCGGATGTGGGCTGCATTTTGGCTGCCTTTTGGGCTGGAGCTTCTCGTGGTTTGGGACCTGGCTTGCTCCAACCCCTGCTCTTGAGATTCTCCTGGATGTGGGCTGCATTTTGGCTGCCTTTTGGGCTGGAGATTCTCGTGGTTTGAGGCCTGGCTTGCTCCACCCCCTGCTCTTGATATTCTCCTCCATGTGGGCTGGATTTTGGCTGCATTTTGGGCTGGAGCTTCTCGTGCTTTGAGGCCTGGCTTGCTCCACCCCCTGCTCTTGAGATTCTAATGCATGTGGGATGCATTTTCGCTGCCTTTTGGGCTGGAGCTTCTCGTGGTTTGAGGCCTGGCTTGCTCCACCCCCTGCTCTTGAGATTCAACCGGATGTGGGCTGCATTTTGGCTGCCTTTTGGGCTGGAGCTTCTCGTGGTTTGAGGCCTGGCTTGCTCCACCCCCTGCTCTTGAGATTCTCCCGGATGTGGGCTGCATTTTGGCTGCCTTTTGGGCTGGAGCTTCTCGCGGTTTGAGGCCTGGCTTGCTCCACCTCCTGCTCTTGATATTCTCCCACAGGTGGGCTGCATACTGCCTGGTTTTTGGGCTGCAGCTTCTCGTGGTTTGAGGCCTGGCTTGCTCCACCCCCTGCTCTTGATATTCTCCCAGATGTGGGCTGGATTTTGGCTGCCTTTTGGGCTGGAGCTTCTCGTGCTTTGAGGCCTGGCTTGCTCCACCCCCTGCTCTTGAGATTCTCCCGGATGTGGGCTGCATTCTGCCTGCCTTTTGGGCTGGAGGTTCTCGTGGTTTGAGGCCTGGCTTGCTCCACCCCCTGCTCTTGATATTCTCCTCCATGTGGGCTGGATTTTGGTTGCCTTTTGGGCTGGAGCTTCTCGTGGTTTGGGGCCTGGCTTGCTCCAACCCCTGCTCTTGAGATTCTCCCGGATATGGGCTGGATTTTGGCTGCGTTTTGGGCTGGAGCTTCTCGTGGTTTCAGGCCTGGCTTGCTCTACCCCCTGCTCTTGATATTCTCCCAGATGTGGGCTGGATTTTCGCTGCCTTTTGGGCTGGAGCTTCTCGTGGTTTGAGGCCTGGCTTGCTCCACACCCTGCTCTTCATATTCTCCTCCATGTGGGCTGGATTTTGGCTGCATTTTGGGCTGGAGCTTCTCGTGGTTTGAGGCCTGGCTTGCTCTACTTCCTCCCCCTGAGATTCTCCCGGATGTGGGCTGCATTTTGGCTGCCTTTTGGGCTGGAGCTTCTCGCGGTTTGAGGCCTGGCTTGCTCCACCCCCTGCTCTTGAGATTCTCCCGGATGTGGGCTGCATTTTGGCTACATTTTGGGCTGGGGCTTCTCGTGGTTTGAGGCCTGGCTTGCTCCACCCCCTGCTCTTGAGATTCTCCCGGATGTGGGCTGCATTTTGGCTGCATTTTCGGCTGGAGCTTCTCGTGGTTTGAGGCCTGGCTTGCTCCACCCCCTGCTCTTGATATTCTCCCGGATGTGGGCTGCATTCTGCTTGCATTTTGGGCTGCAGCTTCTCGTGGTTTGAGGCCTGGCTTGCTCCACCCCCTGCTCTTGATATTCTCCCAGATGTGGGCTGGAATTTGGCTGCATTTTGGGCTGGAGCTTCTCGTGGTTTGAGGCCTGGCTTGCTCCACCCCCTGCTCTTGAGATTCTCCCGCGTGTGGGCTGCATTCTGCCTGCCTTTTGGGCTGGAGCTTCTCGTGGTTTGAGGCCTGGCTTGCTCCACCCACTGCTCTTGATATTCTCCTCCATGTGGGCTGCATTTTGGCTGCCTTTTGGGCTGGAGCTTCTCGTGGTTTGAGGCCTGGCTTGCTCCACCCCCTGCTCTTGAGATTCTCCCGGATGTGGGCTGCATTTTGGCTGCATTTTGGGCTGGAGCTTCTCGTGGTTTGAGGCCTGGCTTGCTCTAACCCCTGCTCTTGATATTCTCCCAGATGTGGGCTGGATTTTGGGTGCCTTTTGGGCTGCAGATTCTCGTGCTTTGAGGCCTGGCTTGCTCCACCCCCTGCTCTTGAGATTCTCCCGGATGTGGGCTGCATTTTGGCTGCCTTTTGGGCTGGAGCTTCTCGTGGTTTGAGGCCTGGCTTGCTCCACCCCCTGCTCTTGAGATTCTCCCAGATGTGGGCCGCATTTTGGCTGCATTTTGGGCTGGAGCTTCTCGTGGTTTGAGGCCTGCCTCGCTCCTCTTCCTGCTCCTGAGATTCTCCCAGATGTGGGCTGCATTTTGGCTGCCTTTTGGGCTGGAGCTTCTCGTGGTTTGAGGCCTGGCTTGCTCCAACCCCTGCTCTTGAGATTCAACCGTATGTGGGCTGCATTTTGGATGCCTTTTGGGCTGGAGCTTCTCGTGGTTTGAGGCCTGCCTTGCTCCACCCCCTGCTCTAGATATTCTCCTCCATGTGGGCTGGATTTTGGGTGCCTTTTTGGCTGGAGCTTCTCGTGGTTTGAGGCCTGGCTTGCTCCACTTCCTGCTCCTGAGATTCTCCCAGATGTGGGCTGCATTTTGGCTGCATTTTGGGCTGGAGCTTCTCGTGGTTTGAGGCCTGGCTTGCTCCACCCCCTGCTCTTGATATTCTCCCGGATGTGGGCTGCATTTTGGCTGCCTTTTGGGCTGGAGCTTCTCGTGGTTTGAGGCCTGCCTTGCTCCACCACCTGCTCCTGAGATTCTCCCGGATGTGGGCTGCATTTTGGCTGCCTTTTGGGCTGGAGCTTCTCGTGGTTTCAGGCTTGGCTTGCTCCACGTCCTGTTCCTGAGATTGTCCCCGATGTGGGCTGCATTTTGGCTGCCTTTTGGGCTGGAGCTTCTCGTGGTTTGGGACCTGGCTTGCTCCAACCCCTGCTCTTGAGATTCTCCTGGATGTGGGCTGCATTTTGGCTGCCTTTTGGGCTGGAGATTCTCGTGGTTTGAGGCCTGGCTTGCTCCACCCCCTGCTCTTGATATTCTCCTCCATGTGGGCTGGATTTTGGCTGCATTTTGGGCTGGAGCTTCTCGTGCTTTGAGGCCTGGCTTGCTCCACCCCCTGCTCTTGAGATTCTAATGCATGTGGGATGCATTTTCGCTGCCTTTTGGGCTGGAGCTTCTCGTGGTTTGAGGCCTGGCTTGCTCCACCCCCTGCTCTTGAGATTCAACCGGATGTGGGCTGCATTTTGGCTGCCTTTTGGGCTGGAGCTTCTCGTGGTTTGAGGCCTGGCTTGCTCCACCCCCTGCTCTTGAGATTCTCCCGGATGTGGGCTGCATTTTGGCTGCCTTTTGGGCTGGAGCTTCTCGTGGTTTGAGGCCTGGCTTGCTCCAACCACTGCTCTTGATATTCTCCCGGATGTGGGCTGCATTTTGGCTGCCTTTTGGGCTGCAGCTTCTCGCGGTTTGAGGCCTGGCTTGCTCCACCTCCTGCTCTTGATATTCTCCCACAGGTGGGCTGCATACTGCCTGGTTTTTGGGCTGCAGCTTCTCGTGGTTTGAGGCCTGGCTTGCTCCACATCCTTTTCCTGAGATTGTCCCCGATGTGGGCTGCATTTTGGCTGCATTTTGGGCTGGAGCTTCTCGTGGTTTGGGGCCTGGCTTGCTCCACCCCCTGCTCCTGAGATTCTCCCGGATGTGGGCTGCATTTTGGCTGCCTTTTGGGCTGGAGATTCTCGTGGTTTGAGGCCTGGCTTGCTCCACCCACTGCTCTTGATATTCTCCTCCATGTGGGGTGCATTTTGGCTGCCTTTTGGGCTGGAGCTTCTCGTGGTTTGAGGCCTGGCTTGCTCCACCCCCTGCTCTTGAGATTCTCCCGGATGTGGGCTGCATTTTGGCTGCATTTTGGGCTGGAGCTTCTCGTGGTTTGAGGCCTGGCTTGCTCTAACCCCTGCTCTTGATATTCTCCCAGATGTGGGCTGGATTTTGGGTGCCTTTTGGGCTGCAGATTCTCGTGGTTTGAGGCCTGGCTTGCTCCACCCCCTGCTCTTGAGATTCAACCGGATGTGGGCTGCATTTTGGCTGCCTTTTGGGCTGGAGCTTCTCGTGGTTTGAGGCCTGGCTTGCTCCACCCCCTGCTCCTGAGATTCTCCCAGATGTGGGCCGCATTTTGGCTGCATTTTGGGCTGGAGCTTCTCGTGGTTTGAGGTCTGCCTCGCTCCTCTTCCTGCTCCTGAGATTCTCCCAGATGTGGGCTGCATTTTGGCTGCCTTTTGGGCTGGAGCTTCTCGTGGTTTGAGGCCTGGCTTGCTCCAACCCCTGCTCTTGAGATTCAACCGTATGTGGGCTGCATTTTGGATGCCTTTTGGGCTGGAGCTTCTCGTGGTTTGAGGCCTGCCTTGCTCCACCCCCTGCTCTTGATATTCTCCTCCATGTGGGCTGGATTTTGGGTGCCTTTTGGGCTGGAGCTTCTCGTGGTTTGAGGCCTGGCTTGCTCCACTTCCTGCTCCTGAGATTCTCCCAGATGTGGGCTGCATTTTGGCTGCCTTTTGGGCTGGAGCTTCTCGTGGTTTGAGGCCTGCCTTGCTCCACCACCTGCTCCTGAGATTCTCCCGGATGTGGGCTGCATTTTGGCTGCCTTTTGGGCTGGAGCTTCTCGTGGTTTGAGGCCTGGCTTGCTCCACGTCCTGTTCCTGAGATTGTCCCCGATGTGGGCTGCATTTTGGCTGCCTTTTGGGCTGGAGCTTCTCGTGGTTTGGGACCTGGCTTGCTCCAACCCCTGCTCTTGAGATTCTCCTGGATGTGGGCTGCATTTTGGCTGCCTTTTGGGCTGGAGATTCTCGTGGTTTGAGGCCTGGCTTGCTCCACCCCCTGCTCTTGATATTCTCCTCCATGTGGGCTGGATTTTGGCTGCATTTTGGGCTGGAGCTTCTCGTGCTTTGAGGCCTGGCTTGCTCCACCCCCTGCTCTTGAGATTCTAATGCATGTGGGATGCATTTTCGCTGCCTTTTGGGCTGGAGCTTCTCGTGGTTTGAGGCCTGGCTTGCTCCACCCCCTGCTCTTGAGATTCAACCGGATGTGGGCTGCATTTTGGCTGCCTTTTGGGCTGGAGATTCTCGTGGTTTGAGGCCTGGCTTGCTCCACCCCCTGCTCTTGAGATTCTCCCGGATGTGGGCTGCATTTTGGCTGCCTTTTGGGCTGGAGCTTCTCGTGGTTTGAGGCCTGGCTTGCTCCAACCACTGCTCTTGATATTCTCCCGGATGTGGGCTGCATTTTGGCTGCCTTTTGGGCTGCAGCTTCTCGCGGTTTGAGGCCTGGCTTGCTCCACCTCCTGCTCTTGATATTCTCCCACAGGTGGGCTGCATACTGCCTGGTTTTTGGGCTGCAGCTTCTCGTGGTTTGAGGCCTGGCTTGCTCCACATCCTTTTCCTGAGATTGTCCCCGATGTGGGCTGCATTTTGGCTGCATTTTGGGCTGGAGCTTCTCGTGGTTTGGGGCCTGGCTTGCTCCACCCCCTGCTCCTGAGATTCTCCCGGATGTGGGCTGCATTTTGGCTGCCTTTTGGGCTGGAGATTCTCGTGGTTTGAGGCCTGGCTTGCTCCACCCACTGCTCTTGATATTCTCCTCCATGTGGGGTGCATTTTGGCTGCCTTTTGGGCTGGAGCTTCTCGTGGTTTGAGGCCTGGCTTGCTCCACCCCCTGCTCTTGAGATTCTCCCGGATGTGGGCTGCATTTTGGCTGCATTTTGGGCTGGAGCTTCTCGTGGTTTGAGGCCTGGCTTGCTCTAACCCCTGCTCTTGATATTCTCCCAGATGTGGGCTGGATTTTGGGTGCCTTTTGGGCTGCAGATTCTCGTGGTTTGAGGCCTGGCTTGCTCCACCCCCTGCTCTTGAGATTCAACCGGATGTGGGCTGCATTTTGGCTGCCTTTTGGGCTGGAGCTTCTCGTGGTTTGAGGCCTGGCTTGCTCCACCCCCTGCTCCTGAGATTCTCCCAGATGTGGGCCGCATTTTGGCTGCATTTTGGGCTGGAGCTTCTCGTGGTTTGAGGTCTGCCTCGCTCCTCTTCCTGCTCCTGAGATTCTCCCAGATGTGGGCTGCATTTTGGCTGCCTTTTGGGCTGGAGCTTCTCGTGGTTTGAGGCCTGGCTTGCTCCAACCCCTGCTCTTGAGATTCAACCGTATGTGGGCTGCATTTTGGATGCCTTTTGGGCTGGAGCTTCTCGTGGTTTGAGGCCTGCCTTGCTCCACCCCCTGCTCTTGATATTCTCCTCCATGTGGGCTGGATTTTGGGTGCCTTTTGGGCTGGAGCTTCTCGTGGTTTGAGGCCTGGCTTGCTCCACTTCCTGCTCCTGAGATTCTCCCAGATGTGGGCTGCATTTTGGCTGCCTTTTGGGCTGGAGCTTCTCGTGGTTTGAGGCCTGCCTTGCTCCACCACCTGCTCCTGAGATTCTCCCGGATGTGGGCTGCATTTTGGCTGCCTTTTGGGCTGGAGCTTCTCGTGGTTTGAGGCCTGGCTTGCTCCACGTCCTGTTCCTGAGATTGTCCCCGATGTGGGCTGCATTTTGGCTGCCTTTTGGGCTGGAGCTTCTCGTGGTTTGGGACCTGGCTTGCTCCAACCCCTGCTCTTGAGATTCTCCTGGATGTGGGCTGCATTTTGGCTGCCTTTTGGGCTGGAGATTCTCGTGGTTTGAGGCCTGGCTTGCTCCACCCCCTGCTCTTGATATTCTCCTCCATGTGGGCTGGATTTTGGCTGCCTTTTGGGGTGGAGCTTCTGGTGGTTTGAGGCCTGGCTTGCTCCACCCCCTGCTCTTGAGATTCTAATGCATGTGGGATGCATTTTCGCTGCCTTTTGGGCTGGAGCTTCTCGTGGTTTGAGGCCTGGCTTGCTCCACCCCCTGCTCTTGAGATTCAACCGGATGTGGGCTGCATTTTGGCTGCCTTTTGGGCTGGAGCTTCTCGTGGTTTGAGGCCTGGCTTGCTCCACCCCCTGCTCCTGAGATTCTCCCAGATGTGGGCTGCATTTTGGCTGCATTTTGGGCTGGAGCTTCTCGTGGTTTGAGGCCTGGCTTGCTCCACTTCCTACCCCTGAGATTCTCCCGGATGTGGGCTGCATTTTGGCTGCCTTTTGGGCTGGAGCTTCTCATGGTTTGAGGCCTGGCTTGCTCTACTTCCTCCCCCTGAGATTCTCCCGGATGTGGGCTGCATTTTGGCTGCCTTTTGGGCTGGAGCTTCTCGCGGTTTGAGGCCTGGCTTGCTCCACCTCCTGCTCTTGATATTCTCCCACAGGTGGGCTGCATACTGCCTGGTTTTTGGGCTGCAGCTTCTCGTGGTTTGAGGCCTGGCTTGCTCCACATCCTTTTCCTGAGATTGTCCCCTATGTGGGCTGCATTTTGGCTGCATTTTGGGCTGGAGCTTCTCGTGGTTTGGGGCCTGGCTTGCTCCACCCCCTGCTCCTGAGATCCTCCCGGATGTGGGCTGCATTTTGGCTGCATTTTGGGCTGGAGATTCTCGTGGTTTGAGGCCTGGCTTGCTCCACCCCCTGCTCTTGATATTCTCCCGGAGGTGGGCTGCATTTTGGCTGCCTTTTGGGCTGGAGCTTGTCGTGCTTTGAGGCCTGGCTTGCTCCACACCCCCTGCTCTTGAGATTCTCCCAGGTGTGGGCCGCATTTCGGGTGCCTTTTGGGCTGGAGGTTCTCGTGATTTCAGGCCTGGCTTGCTCCACCCCCTGCTCCTGAGATTCTCCCGGATGTGGGCTGCATTTTGGCTGCCTTTTGGGCTTGAGCTTCTCGTGGTTTGAGGCCTGGCTTGCTCCACCCCCTGCTCCTGAGATTCTCCCGGATGTGGGCTGCATTTTGGCTGCCTTTTGGGCTGGAGCTTCTCGTGGTTTGAGGCCTGGCTTGCTCCACCCCCTGCTCCTGAAATTCTCCCGCATGTGGGCTGCATTTTGGCTGCCTTTTTGGGCTGGAGCTTCTCGAGGTTTCAGGCCTGGCTTACTCCACCCCCTGCTCTTGAGATTCTCCCCGATGTGTGCTGGAGTTTGGGTGCATTTTTGGCTGGAGATTTTCGTGGTTTAAGGCCTGGCTTGCTCCACCCCCTGCTCTTGAGATTCTCCCGGATGTGGGCTGGATTTTGGCTGCCTTTGGGCTGCAGCTTCTCGAGGTTTGAGGCCTGGCTTGCTCCACCCCCTGCTCCTGAGATTCTCCCGGATGTGGGCTGCATTTTGGCTGCCTTTTGGGCTGGAGCTTCTCGTGCTTTGAGGCCTGGCTTGCTCCACCCCCTGCTCCTGAGATTCTCCCGGATGTGGGCTGCATTTTGGCTGCCTTTTGGGCTGGAGCTTCTCGTGGTTTGAGGCCTGCCTTGCTCCACCCCCTGCTCTTGAGATTCTCCCGGATGTGGGCTGCATTTTGGCTGCCTTTTGGGCTGGAGCTTCTCGTGGTTTGAGGCCTGGCTTGCTCCACCCCCTGCTCTTGAGATTCTCCCAGATGTGGGCCGCATTTTGGCTGCATTTTGGGCTGGAGCTTCTCGTGGTTTGAGGCCTGCCTCGCTCCTCTTCCTGCTCCTGAGATTCTCCCAGATGTGGGCTGCATTTTGGCTGCCTTTTGGGCTGGAGCTTCTCGTGGTTTGAGGCCTGGCTTGCTCCAACCCCTGCTCTTGAGATTCAACCGTATGTGGGCTGCATTTTGGCTGCCTTTTGGGCTGGAGCTTCTCGTGGTTTCAGGCCTGGCTTGCTCCACCCCCTGCTCTTGATATTCTCCTCCATGTGGGCTGGATTTTGGCTGCATTTTGGGCTGGAGCTTCTCGTGGTTTGAGGCCTGCCTTGCTCCACTTCCTGCTCCTGAGATTCTCCCAGATGTGGGCTGCATTTTGGCTGCATTTTGGGCTGGAGCTTCTCGTGGTTTGAGGCCTGGCTTGCTCCACCCCCTGCTCTTGAGATTCTCCCGGATGTGGGCTGCATTTTGGCTGCCTTTTAGGCTGGAGCTTCTCGTGGTTTGAGGCCTGGCTTGCTCCACCCCCTGCTCCTGAGATTCTCCCGGATGTGGGCTGCATTTTGGCTGCCTTTTGGGCTGGAGCTTCTCGTGGTTTCAGGCCTGGCTTGCTCCACGTCCTGTTCCTGAGATTGTCCCCGATGTGGGCTGCATTTTGGCTGCCTTTTGGGCTGGAGCTTCTCGTGGTTTGAGGCCTGGCTTGCTCCACCCCCTGCTCTTGAGATTCTAATGCATGTGGGATGCATTTTCGCTGCCTTTTGGGCTGGAGCTTCTCGTGGTTTGAGGCCTGCCTTGCTCCACCCCCTGCTCTTGAGATTCAACCGGATGTGGGCTGCATTTTGGCTGCCTTTTGGGCTGGAGCTTCTCGTGGTTTGAGGCCTGGCTTGCTCCACCCCCTGCTCTTGATATTCTCCTCCATGTGGGCTGGATTTTGGCTGCATTTTTGGCTGGAGCTTCTCGTGGTTTGAGGCCTGCCTTGCTCCACCCCCTGCTCCTGAGATTCTCCCGGATGTGGGCTGCATTTTGGCTGCCTTTTGGGCTGGAGCTTCTCGTGGTTTGAGGCCTGGCTTGCTCCACCCCCTGCTCTTGATATTCTCCTGGATGTGGGCTGCATTTTGGCTGCCTTTTGGGCTGGAGCTTCTCGTGGTTTGAGGCCTGGCTTGCTCTACTTCCTCCCCCTGAGATTCTCCCGGATGTGGGCTGCATTTTGGCTGCCTTTTGGGTTGGAGCTTCTCGCGGTTTGAGGCCTGGCTTGCTCCACCTCCTGCACTTGATATTCTCCCAGAGGTGGGCTGCATACTGCCTGGCTTTTGGGCTGGAGCTTCTCGTGGTTTGAGGCCTGGCTTGCTCCACATACTTTTCCTGAGATTGTCCCCGATGTGGGCTGCATTTTGGCTGCCTTTTGGACTGGAGCTTCTCGTGGTTTGGGGCCTGGCTTGCTCCACCCCCTGCTCCTGAGATTCTCCCGGATGTGGGCTGCATTTTGGCTGCCTTTTCGGCTGGAGATTCTCGTGGTTTGAGGCCTGGCTTGCTCCACCCCCTGCTCTTGAGATTCTCCCGGATGTGGGCTGCATTTTGGCTGCCTTTTGGGCTGGAGCTTCTCGTGGTTTGAGGCCTGGCTTGCTCCACCCCCTGCTCTTGAGATTCTCCCGGAGGTGGGCTGCATTTTGGCTGCCTTTTGGGCTGGAGCTTCTCGTGCTTTGAGGCCTGGCTTGCTCCACCCCCTGCTATTGAGATTCTCCCGGATGTGGGCTGCATTTTGGCTGCCTTTTGCCTGGAGCTTCTCGAGGTTTGAGGCCTGGCTTGCTCCACCCCCTGCTCCTGAAATTCTCCCGGATGTGGGCTGCATTTTGGCTGCCTTTTGGGCTGGAGCTTCTCGTGGTTTCAGGCCTGGCTTACTCCACCCCCTGCTCTTGAGATTCTCCCCGATGTGTGCTGGAGTTTGGGTGCATTTTTGGCTGGAGATTCTTGTGGTTTGAGGCCTGGCTTGCTCCACCCCCTGCTCTTGAGATTCTCCCGGATGTGGGCTGCATTTTGGCTGCCTTTTGGGCTGGAGCTTCTCGTGGTTTGAGGCCTGGCTTGCTCCACCCCCTGCTCCTGAGATTCTCCCGGATGTGGGCTGCATTTTGGCTGCCTTTTGGGCTGGAGCTTCTCGTGGTTTCAGGCCTGGCTTGCTCCACCCCCTGCTCTTGATATTGTCCTGGATGTGGGCTGCATATTGGCTGCATTTTGGGCTGGAGCTTCTCGTGGTTTGAGGCCTGGCTTGCTCCACCCCCTGCTCTTGATATTCTCCTCCATGTGGGCTGCATTCTGCCTGCCTTTTGGGCTGGAGCTTCTCGTGGTTTGAGGCCTGGCTTGCTCCAACCCCTGCTCTTGAGATTCTCCCGGATGTGGGCTGCATTTTGGCTGCCTTTTGGGCTGGAGCTTCTCGTGGTTTGAGGCCTGGCTTGCTCCACGTCCTGTTCCTGAGATTCTCCCGGATGTGGGCTGCATTTTGGCTACATTTTGGGCTGGAGCTTCTCGTGGTTTGAGGCCTGGCTTGCTCCACCCCCTGCTCTTGAGATTCTCCCGGATGTGGGCTGCATTTTGGCTGCCTTTTGGCCTGGACCTTCTCGTGGTTTGAGGCCTGGCTTGCTCCACCCCCTGCTCTTGAGATTCTCCCGGATGTGGGCTGCATTTTGGCTGCCTTTTGGGCTTGAGCTTCTCGAGGTTTGAGGCCTGGCTTGCTCCACTTCCTGCTCCTGAGATTCTCCCGGATGTGGGCTGCATTTTGGCTGCCTTTTGGGCTGGAGCTTCTCGTGGTTTGAGGCCTGGCTTGCTCCACCCCCTGCTCCTGAGATTCTCCCGGATGTGGGCTGCATTTTGGCTGCATTTTGGGCTGGAGCTTCTCGTGGTTTGAGGCCTGGCTTACTCCACCCCCTGCTCTTGATATTCTCCCGGATGTGGGCTGCATTTTGGCTGCCTTATGGGCTGGAGCTTCTCGTGGTTTGAGGCCTGGCTTGCTCTACCCCCTGCTCTTGATATTCTCCCGGATGTGGGCTGCATTTTGGCTGCCTTTTGGGCTGGAGCTTCTCGTGGTTTGAGGCCTGGCTTGCTCCACCCCCTGCTCTTGAGATTCTCCCGCATGTGGGCTGCATTTTGGCTGCCTTTTGGGCTGGAGCTTCTCGTGGTTTGAGGCCTGGCTTGCTCCACCCCCTGCTCCTGAGATTCTCCCGGATGTGGGCTGCATTTTGGCTGCCTTTTGGGCTGGAGCTTCTCGTGCTTTCCGGCCTGGCTTGCTCTACATCCTCCCCCTGAGATTCTCCCGGCTGTGTGCTGCATTTTGGCTGCCTTTTGGGCTGGAGCTTCTCGTGGTTTGAGGCCTGGCTTGCTCCACCCCCTGCTCTTGATATTCTCCTCCATGTGGGCTGGATTTTGCCTGCATTTTGGGCTGGAGCTTCTCGTGTTTTGAGGCCTGGCTTGCTCCACCCCCTGCTCCTGAGATTCTCCCGGATGTGGGCTGGATTTTGGCTGCCTTTTGGGCTGGAGCTTCTCGTGGTTTGAGGCCTGGCTTGCTCCACTTCCTGCTCCTGAGATTCAACCGGATTTGGGCTGGATTTTGGCTGCCTTTTGGGTGGAGCTTCTCGTGGTTTCAGGCCTGCCTTGCTCCACCCCCTGCTCTTGATATTCTCCTCCATGTGGGCTGGATTTTGGCTGCATTTTGGGCTGGAGCTTCTCGTGGTTTGAGGCCTGGCTTGCTCTACTTCCTGCTCCTGAGATTCTCCCGGATGTGGGCTGCATTTTGGCTGCCTTTTGGGCTGGAGCTTCTCGTGGTTTGAGGCCTGGCTTGCTCCACTTCCTGCTCCTGAGATTCTCCCGGATGTGGGCTGCATTTTGGCTGCCTTTTGGGCTGGAGCTTCTCGTGGTTTGAGGCCTGGCATGCTCCACCCCCTGCTCTTGATATTCTCCCGGATGTGTGCTGGAGTTTGGGTGCATTTTTGGCTGGAGATTCTCGTGGTTTGAGGCCTGGTTTGCTCCACCCCCTGCTCTTGAGATTCTCCCGGATGTGGGCTGGATTTTGGCTGCCTTTTGGGCTGGAGCTTCTCGTGCTTTGAGGCCTGGCTTGCTCCAACCCCTGCTCTTGATATTCTCCTTCATGTGGGCTGGATTTTGGGTGCCTTTTGGACAGGAGCTTCTCGTGGTTTGAGGCCTGGCTTGCTCCACTTCCTGCTCCTGAGATCCTCCCTAATGTGGGCTGCATTTTGGCTGCCTTTTGGCCTGGAGCTTCTCGCGGTTTGAGACCTGGCTTGCTCCACATCCTGCTCTTGAGATTGTCCCAGATGTGGGCTGCATTTTGGCTGCCTTTTGGGCTGCAGCTTCTCGTGGTTTGGGGCCTGGCTTGCTCCACCCTCTGCTCCTGAGATTCTCCCGGATGTGGGCTGCATTTTGGCTGCCTTTCGGTCTGGAGTTTCTCGTGGTTTGAGGCCTGGCTTGCTCCACCCCCTGCTCTTGATATTCTCCTCCATGTGGGCTGGAATTTTGGTGCATTTTTGTCTGGAGATTCTCGTGGTTTGAGGCCTGGCTTGCTCCACCCCCTGCTCTTGAGATTCTCCCGGATGTGGGCTGCATTTTGGCTGCCTTTTGGGCTGGAGCTTCTCGTGGTTTGAGGCCTGGCTTGCTCCACCCCCTGCTCCTGAGATTCTCCCGGATGTGGGCTGGAGTTTGGCTGCCTTTTGGGCTGGAGCTTCTCGTGGTTTGAGGCCTGGCTTGCTCCACCCCCTGCTCTTGAGATTCTCCCGGATGTGGGCTGGAGTTTGGGTGCATTTTTGGCTGGAGCTTCTTGCGGTTTGAGACCTGGCTTGCTCCACATCCTGCTCTTGAGATTGTCCCAGATGTGGGCTGCATTTTGGCTGCCTTTTGGGCTGGAGCTTCTCGTGGTTTGGGGCCTGGCTTGCTCCACCCTCTACTCCTGAGATTCTCCCGGATGTGGGCTGCATTTTGGCTGCCTTTCGGTCTGGAGTTTCTCGTGGTTTGAGGCCTGGCTTGCTCCACCCCCTGCTCTTGATATTCTCCCGGATGTGGGCTGCATTTTGGCTGCCTTTTGGGCTGGAGCTTCTCGTGGTTTGAGGCCTGGCTTGCTCCACCCCCTGCTCCTGAGATTCTCCCGGATGTAGACTGCATTTTGGGTGCTTTTTCGGCTGGAGCTTCTCGTGGTTTGGGGCCTGGCTTGCTCCACCCCCTGCTCTTGAGATTCTCCCGGATGTGGGCTGCATTTTGGCTGCCTTTTGGGCTGGAGCTTCTCGTGGTTTGAGGCCTGGCTTGCTCCACCCCCTGCTCCTGAGATTCTCCCAGATGTGGGCTGCATTTTGGCTGCCTTTTGGGCTGGAGCTTCTCGTGCTTTCTGGCCTGGCTTGCTCTACATCCTCCCCCTGAGATTCTCCCGGCTGTGTGCTGCATTTTGGCTGCCTTTTGGGCTGGAGCTTCTCGTGGTTTGAGGCCTGGCTTGCTCCACCCCCTGCTCTTGATATTCTCCTCCATGTGGGCTGGATTTTGGCTGCATTTTGGGCTGGAGCTTCTCGTGTTTTGAGGCCTGGCTTGCTCCACCCCCTGCTCCTGAGATTCTCCCGGATGTGGGCTGGATTTTGGCTGCCTTTTGGGCTGGAGCTTCTCGTGGTTTGAGGCCTGGCTTGCTCCACTTCCTGCTCCTGAGATTCAACCGGATTTGGGCTGGATTTTGGCTGCCTTTTGGGCTGGAGCTTCTCGTGGTTTCAGGCCTGCCTTGCTCCACCCCCTGCTCTTGATATTCTCCTCCATGTGGGCTGGATTTTGGCTGCATTTTGGGCTGGAGCTTCTCGTGGTTTGAGGCCTGGCTTGCTCTACTTCCTGCTCCTGAGATTCTCTCGGATGTGGGCTGCATTTTGGCTGCCTTTTGGGCTGGAGCTTCTCGTGGTTTGAGGCCTGGCTTGCTCCACTTCCTGCTCCTGAGATTCTCCCGGATGTGGGCTGCATTTTGGCTGCCTTTTGGGCTGGAGCTTCTCGTGGTTTGAGGCCTGGCATGCTCCACCCCCTGCTCTTGATATTCTCCCGGATGTGTGCTGGAGTTTGGGTGCATTTTTGGCTGGAGATTCTCGTGGTTTGAGGCCTGGTTTGCTCCACCCCCTGCTCTTGAGATTCTCCCGGATGTGGGCTGGATTTTGGCTGCCTTTTGGGCTGGAGCTTCTCGAGGTTTGAGGCCTGGCTTGCTCCAACCCCTGCTCTTGATATTCTCCTTCATGTGGGCTGGATTTTGAGTGCCTTTTGGACAGGAGCTTCTCGTGGTTTGAGGCCTGGCTTGCTCCACTTCCTGCTCCTGAGATCCTCCCTAATGTGGGCTGCATTTTGGCTGCCTTTTGGGCTGGAGCTTCTCGCGGTTTGAGACCTGGCTTGCTCCACATCCTGCTCTTGAGATTGTCCCAGATGTGGGCTGCATTTTGGCTGCATTTTGGGCTGCAGCTTCTCGTGGTTTGAGGCCTGGCTTGCTCCACCCTCTGCTCCTGAGATTCTCCCGGATGTGGGCTGCATTTTGGCTGCCTTTCGGTCTGGAGTTTCTCGTGGTTTGAGGCCTGGCTTGCTCCACCCCCTGCTCCTGAGATTCTCCCGGATGTGGGCTGGAGTTTGGCTGCCTTTTGGGCTGGAGCTTCTCGTGGTTTGAGGCCTGGCTTGCTCCACCCCCTGCTCTTGAGATTCTCCCGGATGTGGGCTGCATTTTGGCTGCCTTTTGGGCTGGAGCTTCTCGTGGTTTGAGGCCTGGTTTACTCCACCCCCTGCTCTTGATATTCTCCAGGATGTGTGCTGGAGTTTGGGTGCATTTTTGGCTGGAGCTTCTTGCGGTTTGAGACCTGGCTTGCTCCACATCCTGCTCTTGAGATTGTCCCAGATGTGGGCTGCATTTTGGCTGCCTTTTAGGCTGGAGCTTCTCGTGGTTTGGGGCCTGGCTTGCTCCACCCTCTACTCCTGAGATTCTCCCGGATGTGGGCTGCATTTTGGCTGCCTTTCGGTCTGGAGTTTCTCGTGGTTTGAGGCCTGGCTTGCTCCACCCCCTGCTCTTGATATTCTCCTCCATGTGGGCTGGATTTTTGGTGCATTTTTGGCTGGAGATTCTCGTGGTTTGAGGCCTGGCTTGCTCCACCCCCTGCTCTTGAGATTCTCCCGGATGTGGGCTGGAGTTTGGCTGCCTTTTGGGCTGGAGCTTCTCGTGGTTTGAGGCCTGGCTTGCTCCACCCCTGCTCCTGAGATTCTCCCGGATGTGGGCTGCATTTTGGCTGCCTTTTGGGTTAGAGATTCTCGTGGTTTGAGGCGTGGCTTACTCCACCCCTGCTCCTGAGTTTCACCAGGATGTGGGCTGCATTTTGGCTGCCTTTTGGGCTGGAGCTTCTCGTGGTTTCAGGCCTGGCTTTCTCCACCCCCTGCTCTTGAGATTCTCCCGGATGTGGGCTGCATTTTGGCTGCCTTTTGGGCTGGAGATTCTCGTGGTTTGAGGCCTGGCTTGCTCCACCCCCTGCTCTTGAGATTCTCCCGGAAGTGGGCTGGATTTTGGCTGCCTTTTGGGCTGGAGCTTCTCGTGGTTTGAGGCCTGGCTTGCTCCACCCCCTGCTCTTGAGATTCTCCCGGATGTGGGCTGGAGTTTGGCTGCCTTTTGGGCTGGAGCTTCTCGTGGTTTGAGGCCTGGCTTGCTCCAACCCCTGCTCTTGATATTCTCCTTCATGTGGGCTGGATTTTGGGTGCCTTTTGGACAGGAGCTTCTCGTGGTTTGAGGCCTGGCTTGCTCCACTTCCTGCTCCTGAGATTCTCCCTTATGTGGGCTGGATTTTGGCTGCCTTTTGGGCTGGAGCTTCTCGCGGTTTGAGACCTGGCTTGCTCCACATCCTGCTCTTGAGATTGTCCCCGATGTGGGCTGCATTTTGGCTGCATTTTGGGCTGGAGCTTCTCGTGGTTTGGGGCCTGGCTTGCTCCACCCTCTGCTCCTGAGATTCTCCAGGATGTGGGCTGCATTTTGGCTGCCTTTTGGTCTGGAGTTTCTCGTGGTTTGAGGCCTGGCTTGCTCCACCCCCTGCTCTTGAGATTCTCCCGGATGTGTGCTGGATTTTTGGTGCATTTTTGTCTGGAGATTCTCGTGGTTTGAGGCCTGGCTTGCTCCACCCCCTGCTCTTGAGATTCTCCCGGATGTGGGCTGCATTTTGGCTGCCTTTTGGGCTGGAGCTTCTCGTGGTTTGAGGCCTGGCTTGCTCCACCCCCTGCTCCTGAGATTCTCCCGGATGTGGGCTGGAGTTTGGCTGCCTTTTGGGCTGGAGCTTCTCGTGGTTTGAGGCCTGGCTTGCTCCACCCCCTGCTCCTGAGATTCTCCCCCATGTGGGCTGCATTTTGGCTGCCTTTTGGGCTGGAGCTTCTCGTGGTTTGAGGCCTGGCTTGCTCCACCGCCTGCTCTTGATATTCTCCCACAGGTGGGCTGCATTCTGCCTGCATTTTGGGCTGGAGCTTCTTGCGTTTTGAGGCCTGGCTTGCTCCACTCCCTGCTCCTGAAATTCTCCTCCATGTGGGCTGCATTTTGGCTGCATTTTGGGCTGCAGCTTCTCGTGGTTTGAGGCCTGGCTTGCTCCACCCTCTGCTCCTGAGATTCTCCCGGATGTGGGCTGCATTTTGGCTGCCTTTCGGTCTGGAGTTTCTCGTGGTTTGAGGCCTGGCTTGCTCCACCCCCTGCTCCTGAGATTCTCCCGGATGTGGGCTGGAGTTTGGCTGCCTTTTGGGCTGGAGCTTCTCGTGGTTTGAGGCCTGGCTTGCTCCACCCCCTGCTCTTGAGATTCTCCCGGATGTGGGCTGCATTTTGGCTGCCTTTTGGGCTGGAGCTTCTCGTGGTTTGAGGCCTGGTTTACTCCACCCCCTGCTCTTGATATTCTCCAGGATGTGTGCTGGAGTTTGGGTGCATTTTTGGCTGGAGCTTCTTGCGGTTTGAGACCTGGCTTGCTCCACATCCTGCTCTTGAGATTGTCCCAGATGTGGGCTGCATTTTGGCTGCCTTTTAGGCTGGAGCTTCTCGTGGTTTGGGGCCTGGCTTGCTCCAACCCCTGCTCTTGAGGTTCTCCCGGATATCTGCTGGATTTTGGCTGCCTTTCGGTCTGGAGTTTCTCGTGGTTTGAGGCCTGGCTTGCTCCACCCCCTGCTCTTGATATTCTCCTCCATGTGGGCTGGATTTTTGGTGCATTTTTGGCTGGAGATTCTCGTGGTTTGAGGCCTGGCTTGCTCCACCCCCTGCTCTTGAGATTCTCCCGGATGTGTGCTGGAGTTTGGCTGCCTTTTGGGCTGGATCTTCTCGTGGTTTGAGGCCTGGCTTGCTCCACCCCTGCTCCTGAGATTCTCCCGGATGTGGGCTGCATTTTGGCTGCCTTTTGGGTTAGAGATTCTCATGGTTTGAGGCGTGGCTTACTCCACCCCTGCTCCTGAGTTTCACCAGGATGTGGGCTGCATTTTGGCTGCCTTTTGGGCTGGAGCTTCTCGTGGTTTCAGGCCTGGCTTGCTCCACCCCCTGCTCTTGAGATTCTCCCGGATGTGGGCTGCATTTTGGCTGCCTTTTGGGCTGGAGATTCTCGTGGTTTGAGGCCTGGCTTGCTCCACCCCCTGCTCTTGAGATTCTCCCGGAAGTGGGCTGGATTTTGGCTGCCTTTTGGGCTGGAGCTTCTCGTGGTTTGAGGCCTGGCTTGCTCCACCCCCTGCTCTTGAGATTCTCCCGGATGTGGGCTGGAGTTTGGCTGCCTTTTGGGCTGGAGCTTCTCGTGGTTTGAGGCCTGGCTTGCTCCAACCCCTGCTCTTGATATTCTCCTTCATGTGGGCTGGATTTTGGGTGCCTTTTGGACAGGAGCTTCTCGTGGTTTGAGGCCTGGCTTGCTCCACTTCCTGCTCCTGAGATTCTCCCTTATGTGGGCTGGATTTTGGCTGCCTTTTGGGCTGGAGCTTCTCGCGGTTTGAGACCTGGCTTGCTCCACATCCTGCTCTTGAGATTGTCCCCGATGTGGGCTGCATTTTGGCTGCATTTTGGGCTGGAGCTTCTCGTGGTTTGGGGCCTGGCTTGCTCCACCCTCTGCTCCTGAGATTCTCCAGGATGTGGGCTGCATTTTGGCTGCCTTTTGGTCTGGAGTTTCTCGTGGTTTGAGGCCTGGCTTGCTCCACCCCCTGCTCTTGAGATTCTCCCGGATGTGTGCTGGATTTTTGGTGCATTTTTGTCTGGAGATTCTCGTGGTTTGAGGCCTGGCTTGCTCCACCCCCTGCTCTTGAGATTCTCCCGGATGTGGGCTGCATTTTGGCTGCCTTTTGGGCTGGAGCTTCTCGTGGTTTGAGGCCTGGCTTGCTCCACCCCCTGCTCCTGAGATTCTCCCGGATGTGGGCTGGAGTTTGGCTGCCTTTTGGGCTGGAGCTTCTCGTGGTTTGAGGCCTCGCTTGCTCCACCCCCTGCTCCTGAGATTCTCCCCCATGTGGGCTGCATTTTGGCTGCCTTTTGGGCTGCAGCTTCTCGTGGTTTGAGGCCTGGCTTGCTCCACCGCCTGCTCTTGATATTCTCCCACAGGTGGGCTGCATTCTGCCTGCATTTTGGGCTGGAGCTTCTTGCGTTTTGAGGCCTGGCTTGCTCCACTCCCTGCTCCTGAAATTCTCCTCCATGTGGGCTGCATTTTGGCTGCCTTTTGGGCTGGAGCTTCTCGTGGTTTGAGGCCTGGCTTGCTCCACCCCCTGCTCTTGAGATTCTCCCGCATGTGGGCTGCATTTTGGCTGCCTTTTGGGCTGGAGCTTCTCGTGGTTTGAGGCCTGGCTTGCTCCACCCCCTGCTCTTGATATTCTCCCGGATGTGGGCTGCATTTTGGCTGCCTTTTGGGCTGCAGCTTCTCGTGGTTTCAGGCCTGGCTTGCTCCACCCCCTGCTCCTGAGATTCTCCCGGATGTGGGCTGCATTTTGGCTGCCTTTTGGGCTGGAGCTTCTCGTGGTTTGAGGCCTGGCTTGTTCCCCCCCCTGCTCTTGATATTCTCCCGGATGTGGGCTGCATTTTGGCTGCCTTTTGGGCTGGAGCTTCTCGTGGTTTGAGGCCTGGCTTGCTCCACCCCCTGCTCTTGAGATTCTCCCGGATGTGGGCTGCATTTTGGCTGCATTTTGGGTTGGAGCTTCTCGTGGTTTGAGGCCTGGCTTGCTCCACCCCCTGCTCTTGAGATTCTCCTCCATGTGGGCTGCATTTTGGCTGCCTTTTGGGCTGGAGCTTCTCGTGGTTTGAGGCCTGGCTTGCTCCACCCCCTGCTCTTGAGATTCTCCCGGATGTGGGCTGCATTCTGCCTGCGTTTTGGGCTGGAGCTTCTCGTGGTTTGAGGCCTGGCTTGCTCCACCCCCTGCTCTTGAGATTCTCCCGGATGTGGGCTGCATTTTGGCTGCCTTTTGGGCTGGAGCTTCTCGTGGTTTGAGGCCTGGCTTGCTCCACCCCCTGCTCCTGATATTCTCCCGGATGTGGGCTGCATTTTGGCTGCCTTTTGGGCTGCAGCTTCTCGTGGTTTGAGGCCTGGCTTACTCCACCCCCTGCTCTTGATATTCTCCCGGATGTGTGCTGGAGTTTGGGTGCATTTTTGGCTGGAGATTCTCGTGGTTTGAGGCCTGGCTTGCTCCACCCCCTGCTCTTGAGATTCTCCCGGATGTGGGCTGGATTTTGGCTGCCTTTTGGGCTGGAGTTTCTCGAGGTTTGAGGCCTGGCTTGCTCCACCCCCTGCTCTTGAGATTCTCCCGGATGTGGGCTGCATTTTGGCTGCCTTTTGGGCTGGAGCTTCTCGTGGTTTGAGGCCTGGCTTGCTCCACCCCCTGCTCCTGAGATTCTCCCGGATGTGGGCTGGATTTTGGCTGCCTTTTGGGCTGGAGCTTCTCGCGGTTTGAGGCCTGGCTTGTTCCACCCCCTGCTCTTGAGATTCTCCTGCATGTGGGATGCATTTTCGCTGCCTTTTGGGCTGGAAATTCTCGTGGTTTGAGGCCTGGCTTGCTCCACCCCCTGCTCTTGAGATTCTCCCGGATGTGGGCTGCATTTTGGCTGCCTTTTGGGCTGCAGCTTCTCGTGGTTTGAGGCCTGGCTTGCTCCACATCCTGCTCCTGAGATTGTCCCCGATGTGGGCTGCATTTTGGCTGCCTTTTGGGCTGGAGCTTCTCGTGGTTTGAGGCCTGGCTTGCTCCACCCCCCGCTCCTGAGATTCTCCCGGATGTGGGCTGCATTTTGGCTGCCTTTTGGGCTGGAGCTTCTCACGGTTTGAGGCCTGGCTTGCTCCACCCCCTGCTCTTGAGATTCTCCCGGATGTAGACTGCATTTTGGCTGCTTTTTCGGCTGGAGCTTCTCGTGGTTTGAGGCCTGGCTTGCTCCACCCCCTGCTCTTGAGATTCTCCCGGATGTGGGCTGCATTTTGGCTACATTTTTGGCTGGAGCTTCTCGTGGTTTGAGGCCTGGCTTGCTCCACCCCCTGCTCTTGAGATTCTCCCGGATGTGGGCTGGAGTTTGGCTGCCTTTTGGGCTGGAGCTTCTCGTGGTTTGAGGCCTGGCTTGCTCCACCCCCTGCTCTTGAGATTCTCCCGGATGTGGGCTGCATTTTGGCTGCCTTTTGGGCTGGAGCTTCTCGTGGTTTGAGGCCTGGTTTACTCCACCCCCTGCTCTTGATATTCTCCAGGATGTGTGCTGGAGTTTGGGTGCATTTTTGGCTGGAGCTTCTTGCGGTTTGAGACCTGGCTTGCTCCACATCCTGCTCTTGAGATTGTCCCAGATGTGGGCTGCATTTTGGCTGCCTTTTAGGCTGGAGCTTCTCGTGGTTTGGGGCCTGGCTTGCTCCAACCCCTGCTCTTGAGGTTCTCCCGGATATCTGCTGGATTTTGGCTGCCTTTCGGTCTGGAGTTTCTCGTGGTTTGAGGCCTGGCTTGCTCCACCCCCTGCTCTTGATATTCTCCTCCATGTGGGCTGGATTTTTGGTGCATTTTTGGCTGGAGATTCTCGTGGTTTGAGGCCTGGCTTGCTCCACCCCCTGCTCTTGAGATTCTCCCGGATGTGTGCTGGAGTTTGGCTGCCTTTTGGGCTGGATCTTCTCGTGGTTTGAGGCCTGGCTTGCTCCACCCCTGCTCCTGAGATTCTCCCGGATGTGGGCTGCATTTTGGCTGCCTTTTGGGTTAGAGATTCTCATGGTTTGAGGCGTGGCTTACTCCACCCCTGCTCCTGAGTTTCACCAGGATGTGGGCTGCATTTTGGCTGCCTTTTGGGCTGGAGCTTCTCGTGGTTTCAGGCCTGGCTTGCTCCACCCCCTGCTCTTGAGATTCTCCCGGATGTGGGCTGCATTTTGGCTGCCTTTTGGGCTGGAGATTCTCGTGGTTTGAGGCCTGGCTTGCTCCACCCCCTGCTCTTGAGATTCTCCCGGAAGTGGGCTGGATTTTGGCTGCCTTTTGGGCTGGAGCTTCTCGTGGTTTGAGGCCTGGCTTGCTCCACCCCCTGCTCTTGAGATTCTCCCGGATGTGGGCTGGAGTTTGGCTGCCTTTTGGGCTGGAGCTTCTCGTGGTTTGAGGCCTGGCTTGCTCCAACCCCTGCTCTTGATATTCTCCTTCATGTGGGCTGGATTTTGGGTGCCTTTTGGACAGGAGCTTCTCGTGGTTTGAGGCCTGGCTTGCTCCACTTCCTGCTCCTGAGATTCTCCCTTATGTGGGCTGGATTTTGGCTGCCTTTTGGGCTGGAGCTTCTCGCGGTTTGAGACCTGGCTTGCTCCACATCCTGCTCTTGAGATTGTCCCCGATGTGGGCTGCATTTTGGCTGCATTTTGGGCTGGAGCTTCTCGTGGTTTGGGGCCTGGCTTGCTCCACCCTCTGCTCCTGAGATTCTCCAGGATGTGGGCTGCATTTTGGCTGCCTTTTGGTCTGGAGTTTCTCGTGGTTTGAGGCCTGGCTTGCTCCACCCCCTGCTCTTGAGATTCTCCCGGATGTGTGCTGGATTTTTGGTGCATTTTTGTCTGGAGATTCTCGTGGTTTGAGGCCTGGCTTGCTCCACCCCCTGCTCTTGAGATTCTCCCGGATGTGGGCTGCATTTTGGCTGCCTTTTGGGCTGGAGCTTCTCGTGGTTTGAGGCCTGGCTTGCTCCACCCCCTGCTCCTGAGATTCTCCCGGATGTGGGCTGGAGTTTGGCTGCCTTTTGGGCTGGAGCTTCTCGTGGTTTGAGGCCTCGCTTGCTCCACCCCCTGCTCCTGAGATTCTCCCCCATGTGGGCTGCATTTTGGCTGCCTTTTGGGCTGCAGCTTCTCGTGGTTTGAGGCCTGGCTTGCTCCACCGCCTGCTCTTGATATTCTCCCACAGGTGGGCTGCATTCTGCCTGCATTTTGGGCTGGAGCTTCTTGCGTTTTGAGGCCTGGCTTGCTCCACTCCCTGCTCCTGAAATTCTCCTCCATGTGGGCTGCATTTTGGCTGCCTTTTGGGCTGGAGCTTCTCGTGGTTTGAGGCCTGGCTTGCTCCACCCCCTGCTCTTGAGATTCTCCCGCATGTGGGCTGCATTTTGGCTGCCTTTTGGGCTGGAGCTTCTCGTGGTTTGAGGCCTGGCTTGCTCCACCCCCTGCTCTTGATATTCTCCCGGATGTGGGCTGCATTTTGGCTGCCTTTTGGGCTGCAGCTTCTCGTGGTTTCAGGCCTGGCTTGCTCCACCCCCTGCTCCTGAGATTCTCCCGGATGTGGGCTGCATTTTGGCTGCCTTTTGGGCTGGAGCTTCTCGTGGTTTGAGGCCTGGCTTGTTCCCCCCCCTGCTCTTGATATTCTCCCGGATGTGGGCTGCATTTTGGCTGCCTTTTGGGCTGGAGCTTCTCGTGGTTTGAGGCCTGGCTTGCTCCACCCCCTGCTCTTGAGATTCTCCCGGATGTGGGCTGCATTTTGGCTGCATTTTGGGTTGGAGCTTCTCGTGGTTTGAGGCCTGGCTTGCTCCACCCCCTGCTCTTGAGATTCTCCTCCATGTGGGCTGCATTTTGGCTGCCTTTTGGGCTGGAGCTTCTCGTGGTTTGAGGCCTGGCTTGCTCCACCCCCTGCTCTTGAGATTCTCCCGGATGTGGGCTGCATTCTGCCTGCGTTTTGGGCTGGAGCTTCTCGTGGTTTGAGGCCTGGCTTGCTCCACCCCCTGCTCTTGAGATTCTCCCGGATGTGGGCTGCATTTTGGCTGCCTTTTGGGCTGGAGCTTCTCGTGGTTTGAGGCCTGGCTTGCTCCACCCCCTGCTCCTGATATTCTCCCGGATGTGGGCTGCATTTTGGCTGCCTTTTGGGCTGCAGCTTCTCGTGGTTTGAGGCCTGGCTTACTCCACCCCCTGCTCTTGATATTCTCCCGGATGTGTGCTGGAGTTTGGGTGCATTTTTGGCTGGAGATTCTCGTGGTTTGAGGCCTGGCTTGCTCCACCCCCTGCTCTTGAGATTCTCCCGGATGTGGGCTGGATTTTGGCTGCCTTTTGGGCTGGAGTTTCTCGAGGTTTGAGGCCTGGCTTGCTCCACCCCCTGCTCTTGAGATTCTCCCGGATGTGGGCTGCATTTTGGCTGCCTTTTGGGCTGGAGCTTCTCGTGGTTTGAGGCCTGGCTTGCTCCACCCCCTGCTCCTGAGATTCTCCCGGATGTGGGCTGGATTTTGGCTGCCTTTTGGGCTGGAGCTTCTCGCGGTTTGAGGCCTGGCTTGTTCCACCCCCTGCTCTTGAGATTCTCCTGCATGTGGGATGCATTTTCGCTGCCTTTTGGGCTGGAAATTCTCGTGGTTTGAGGCCTGGCTTGCTCCACCCCCTGCTCTTGAGATTCTCCCGGATGTGGGCTGCATTTTGGCTGCCTTTTGGGCTGCAGCTTCTCGTGGTTTGAGGCCTGGCTTGCTCCACATCCTGCTCCTGAGATTGTCCCCGATGTGGGCTGCATTTTGGCTGCCTTTTGGGCTGGAGCTTCTCGTGGTTTGAGGCCTGGCTTGCTCCACCCCCCGCTCCTGAGATTCTCCCGGATGTGGGCTGCATTTTGGCTGCCTTTTGGGCTGGAGCTTCTCACGGTTTGAGGCCTGGCTTGCTCCACCCCCTGCTCTTGAGATTCTCCCGGATGTAGACTGCATTTTGGCTGCTTTTTCGGCTGGAGCTTCTCGTGGTTTGAGGCCTGGCTTGCTCCACCCCCTGCTCTTGAGATTCTCCCGGATGTGGGCTGCATTTTGGCTACATTTTTGGCTGGAGCTTCTCGTGGTTTGAGGCCTGGCTTGCTCCACCCCCTGCTCTTGAGATTCTCCCGGATGTGGGCTGCATTTTGGCTGCCTTTTGGGCTGGAGCTTCTCGTGCTTTGAGGCCTGGCTTGCTCCACCCCCTGCTCCTGAAATTCTCCCGGATGTGGGCTGCATTTTGGCTGCCTTTTGGGCTGGAGCTTCTCGTGGTTTGAGGCCTGGCTTGCTCCACCTCCTGCTCTTGAGATTCTCCCAGGTGTGGGCCGGATTTTGGGTGCTTTTTGGGCTGGAGCTTCTCCTGGTTTGAGGCCTGGCTTGCTCCACCCCCTGCTCCTGAGATTCTCCCGGATGTGGGCTGCATTTTGGCTGCCTTTTGGGCTGGAGCTTCTCGTGCTTTGAGGCCTGGCTTACTCCACCCCCTGCTCTTGATATTCTCCCGGATGTGTGCTGGAGTTTGAGTGCATTTTTGGCTGGAGATTCTCGTGGTTTGAGGCCTGGCTTTCTCCACTTCCTGCTCTTGAGATTCTCCCGGATGTGGGCTGCATTTTGGCTGCCTTTTGGCCTGGACCTTCTCGTGGTTTGAGGCCTGAATTGCTCCACCCCCTGCTCCTTAGGTTCTCCTGGATGTGGGCTGCATTTTGTCTGCCTTTTGGGCTGGAGCTTCTCGTGGTTTGAGGCCTGGCTTGCTCCACCCCCTGCTCTTGAGATTCTCCCGCATGTGGGCTGCATTTTGGCTGCGTTTTGGGCTGGAGCTTCTCGTGGTTTGAGGCCTGGCTTGCTCCACCCCCTGCTCTTGATATTCTCCCGGATGTGGGCTGCATTTTGGCTGCCTTTTGGGCTGGAGCTTCTCGTGGTTTGAGGCCTGGCTTACTCCACCCCCTGCTCCTGAGATTCTCCCGTATGTGGGCTGCATTTTGGCTGCCTTTTGGGCTGGAGCTTCTCGTGGTTTGAGGCCTGGCTTACTCCACCCCCTGCTCTTGATATTCTCCCGGATGAGTGCTGGAGTTTGGGTGCATTTTTGGCTGGAGATTCTCGTGGTTTGAGGCCTGGCTTTCTCCACTTCCTGCTCTTGAGGTTCTCCCGTATGTGGGCTGCATTTTGGCTGCCTTTTGGGCTGCAGCTTCTCGTGGTTTGAGGCCTGGCTTACTCCACCCCCTGCTCTTGATATTCTCCCGGATGTGTGCTGGAGTTTGGGTGCATTTTTGGCTGGAGATTCTCGTGGTTTGAGGCCTGGCTTGCTCCACCCCCTGCTCTTGAGATTCTCCCGGATGTGGGCTGGATTTTGGCTGCCTTTTGGGCTGGAGTTTCTCGAGGTTTGAGGCCTGGCTTGCTCCACCCCCTGCTCTTGAGATTCTCCCGGATGTGGGCTGCATTTTGGCTGCCTTTTGGGCTGGAGCTTCTCGTGGTTTGAGGCCTGGCTTGCTCCACCCCCTGCTCCTGAGATTCTCCCGGATGTGGGCTGGATTTTGGCTGCCTTTTGGGCTGGAGCTTCTCGCGGTTTGAGGCCTGGCTTGTTCCACCCCCTGCTCTTGAGATTCTCCTGCATGTGGGATGCATTTTCGCTGCCTTTTGGGCTGGAAATTCTCGTGGTTTGAGGCCTGGCTTGCTCCACCCCCTGCTCTTGAGATTCTCCCGGATGTGGGCTGCATTTTGGCTGCCTTTTGGGCTGCAGCTTCTCGTGGTTTGAGGCCTGGCTTGCTCCACATCCTGCTCCTGAGATTGTCCCCGATGTGGGCTGCATTTTGGCTGCCTTTTGGGCTGGAGCTTCTCGTGGTTTGAGGCCTGGCTTGCTCCACCCCCCGCTCCTGAGATTCTCCCGGATGTGGGCTGCATTTTGGCTGCCTTTTGGGCTGGAGCTTCTCACGGTTTGAGGCCTGGCTTGCTCCACCCCCTGCTCTTGAGATTCTCCCGGATGTAGACTGCATTTTGGCTGCTTTTTCGGCTGGAGCTTCTCGTGGTTTGAGGCCTGGCTTGCTCCACCCCCTGCTCTTGAGATTCTCCCGGATGTGGGCTGCATTTTGGCTACATTTTTGGCTGGAGCTTCTCGTGGTTTGAGGCCTGGCTTGCTCCACCCCCTGCTCTTGAGATTCTCCCGGATGTGGGCTGCATTTTGGCTGCCTTTTGGGCTGGAGCTTCTCGTGCTTTGAGGCCTGGCTTGCTCCACCCCCTGCTCCTGAAATTCTCCCGGATGTGGGCTGCATTTTGGCTGCCTTTTGGGCTGGAGCTTCTCGTGGTTTGAGGCCTGGCTTGCTCCACCTCCTGCTCTTGAGATTCTCCCAGGTGTGGGCCGGATTTTGGGTGCTTTTTGGGCTGGAGCTTCTCCTGGTTTGAGGCCTGGCTTGCTCCACCCCCTGCTCCTGAGATTCTCCCGGATGTGGGCTGCATTTTGGCTGCCTTTTGGGCTGGAGCTTCTCGTGCTTTGAGGCCTGGCTTACTCCACCCCCTGCTCTTGATATTCTCCCGGATGTGTGCTGGAGTTTGAGTGCATTTTTGGCTGGAGATTCTCGTGGTTTGAGGCCTGGCTTTCTCCACTTCCTGCTCTTGAGATTCTCCCGTATGTGGGCTGCATTTTGGCTGCCTTTTGGGCTGGAGCTTCTCGTGGTTTGAGGCCTGGCTTACTCCACCCCCTGCTCTTGATATTCTCCCGGATGAGTGCTGGAGTTTGGGTGCATTTTTGGCTGGAGATTCTCGTGGTTTGAGGCCTGGCTTTCTCCACTTCCTGCTCTTGAGGTTCTCCCGTATGTGGGCTGCATTTTGGCTGCCTTTTGGGCTGGAGCTTCTCGTGGTTTGAGGCCTGGCTTGTTCCCCCCCCTGCTCTTGATATTCTCCCGGATGTGGGCTGCATTTTGGCTGCCTTTTGGGCTGGAGCTTCTCGTGGTTTGAGGCCTGGCTTGCTCCACCCCCTGCTCTTGAGATTCTCCCGGATGTGGGCTGCATTTTGGCTGCCTTTTGGGTTGGAGCTTCTCGTGGTTTGAGGCCTGGCTTGCTCCACCCCCTGCTCTTGAGATTCTCCTCCATGTGGGCTGCATTTTGGCTGCCTTTTGGGCTGGAGCTTCAAGTGGTTTGAGGCCTGGCTTGCTCCACCCCCTGCTCTTGAGATTCTCCCGGATGTGGGCTGCATTCTGCCTGACTTTTGGGCTGGAGCTTCTCGTGGTTTGAGGCCTGGCTTGCTCCACCCCCTGCTCTTGAGATTCTCCCGGATGTGGGCTGCATTTTGGCTGCCTTTTGGGCTGGAGCTTCTCGTGGTTTGAGGCCTGCCTTGCTCCACCACCTGCTCCTGAGATTCTCCCGGATGTGGGCTGCATTTTGGCTGCCTTTTGGGCTGGAGCTTCTCGTGGTTTCAGGCCTGGCTTGCTCCACCCCCTGCTCTTGATATTCTCCCGGATGTGTGCTGGAGTTTGGGTGCATTTTTGGCTGGAGATTCTCGTGGTTTGAGGCCTGGCTTGCTCCACCCCCTGCTCTTGAGATTCTCCCGGATGTGGGCTGGATTTTGGCTGCCTTTTGGGCTGGAGTTTCTCGAGGTTTGAGGCCTGGCTTGCTCCACCCCCTGCTCTTGAGATTCTCCCGGATGTGGGCTGCATTTTGGCTGCCTTTTGGGCTGGAGCTTCTCGTGGTTTGAGGCCTGGCTTGCTCCACCCCCTGCTCCTGAGATTCTCCCGGATGTGGGCTGGATTTTGGCTGCCTTTTGGGCTGGAGCTTCTCGCGGTTTGAGGCCTGGCTTGTTCCATCCCCTGCTCTTGAGATTCTCCTGCATGTGGGATGCATTTTGGCTGCCTTTTGGGCTGGAAATTCTCGTGGTTTGAGGCCTGGCTTGCTCCACCCCCTGCTCTTGAGATTCTCCCGGATGTGGGCTGCATTTTGGCTGCCTTTTGGGCTGCAGCTTCTCGTGGTTTGAGGCCTGGCTTGCTCCACATCCTGCTCCTGAGATTGTCCCCGATGTGGGCTGCATTTTGGCTGCCTTTTGGGCTGGAGCTTCTCGTGGTTTGAGGCCTGGCTTGCTCCACCCCCCTGCTCCTGAGATTCTCCCGGATGTGGGCTGCATTTTGGCTGCCTTTTGGGCTGGAGCTTCTCACGGTTTGAGGCCTGGCTTGCTCCACCCCCTGCTCTTGAGATTCTCCCGGATGTAGACTGCATTTTGGCTGCTTTTTCGGCTGGAGCTTCTCGTGGTTTGAGGCCTGGCTTGCTCCACCCCCTGCTCTTGAGATTCTTCCGGATGTGGGCTGCATTTTGGCTACATTTTTGGCTGGAGCTTCTCGTGGTTTGAGGCCTGGCTTGCTCCACCCCCTGCTCTTGAGATTCTCCCGGATGTGGGCTGCATTTTGGCTGCCTTTTGGGCTGGAGCTTCTCGTGCTTTGAGGCCTGGCTTGCTCCACCCCCTGCTCCTGAAATTCTCCCGGATGTGGGCTGCATTTTGGCTGCCTTTTGGGCTGGAGCTTCTCGTGGTTTAAGGCCTGGCTTACTCCACCCCCTGCTCTTGAGATTCTCCCGGATGTGGGCTGCATTTTGGCTGCCTTTTGGGCTGGAGCTTCTCGTGGTTTGAGGCCTGGCTTGCTCCACCCCCTGCTCCTGAGATTCTCCCGGATGTGGGCTGCATTTTGGCTGCCTTTTGGGCTGGAGCTTCTCGTGCTTTGAGCCCTGGCTTACTCCACCCCCTGCTCTTGATATTCTCCCGGATGAGTGCTGGAGTTTGGGTGCATTTTGGGCTGGAGATTCTCGTGGTTTGAGGCCTGGCTTTCTCCACTTCCTGCTCTTGAGATTCTCCCGGATGTGGGCTGCATTTTGGCTGCCTTTTGGGCTGGAGCTTCTCGTGCTTTGAGGCCTGACTTTCTCCACCCCCTGCTCCTGAGGTTCTCCCGGATGTGGGCTGCATTTTGGCTGCCTTTTGGGCTGGAGCTTCTCGTGGTTTGAGGCCTGGCTTGCTCCACATCCTGCTCCTGAGGTTGTCCCCGATGTGGGCTGCATTTTGGCTGCCTTTTGGGCTGGAGCTTCTCGTGGTTTGAGGCCTGGCTTGCTCCACCCCCCGCTCCTGAGATTCTCCCGGATGTGGGCTGCATTTTGGCTGCCTTTTGGGCTGGAGCTTCTCACGGTTTGAGGCCTGGCTTGCTCCACCCCCTGCTCTTGAGATTCTCCCGGATGTAGACTGCATTTTGGCTGCTTTTTCGGCTGGAGCTTCTCGTGGTTTGAGGCCTGGCTTGCTCCACCCCCTGCTCTTGAGATTCTCCCGGATGTGGGCTGCATTTTGGCTACATTTTTGGCTGGAGCTTCTCGTGGTTTGAGGCCTGGCTTGCTCCACCCCCTGCTCTTGAGATTCTCCCGGATGTGGGCTGCATTTTGGCTGCATTTTGGGCTGGAGCTTCTCGTGCTTTGAGGCCTGGCTTGCTCCACCCCCTGCTCCTGAAATTCTCCCGGATGTGGGCTGCATTTTGGCTGCCTTTTGGGCTGGAGATTCTCGTGGTTTAAGGCCTGGCATACTCCACCCCCTGCTCTTGAGATTCTCCCGGATGTGGGCTGCATTTTGGCTGCCTTTTGGGCTGGAGCTTCTCGTGGTTTGAGGCCTGGCTTGCTCCACCCCCTGCTCCTGAGTTTCTCCCGGATGTGGGCTGCATTTTGGCTGCCTTTTGGGCTGGAGCTTCTCGTGGTTTGAGGCCTGGCTTACTCCACCCCCTGCTCTTGATATTCTCCCGGATGAGTGCTGGAGTTTGGGTGCATTTTGGGCTGGAGCTTCTCGTGGTTTGAGGCCTGGCTTTCTCCACTTCCTGCTCTTGAGATTCTCCCGGATGTGGGCTGCATTTTGGCTGCCTTTTGGGCTGGAGCTTCTCGTGCTTTGAGGCCTGACTTTCTCCACCCCCTGCTCCTGAGGTTCTCCCGGATGTGGGCTGCATTTTGGCTGCCTTTTGGGCTGGAGCTTCTCATGGTTTGAGGCCTGGCTTGCTCCACCCCCTGCTCTTGAGATTCTCCCGGATGTGGGCTGCATTTTGGCTACATTTTTGGCTGGAGCTTCTCGTGGTTTGAGGCCTGGCTTGCTCCACCCCCTGCTCTTGAGATTCTCCCGGATGTGGGCTGCATTTTGGCTGCCTTTTGGGCTGGAGCTTCTCGTGGTTTGAGGCCTGGCTTGCTCCACCCCCTGCTCCTGAGATTCTCCCGGATGTGGGCTGCATTTTGGCTGCCTTTTGGGCTGGAGCTTCTCGTGGTTTGAGGCCTGGCTTGCTCCACCCCCTGCTCTTGAGATTCTCCCGGATGTGGGCTGCATTCTGCCTGCCTTTTGGGCTGGAGCTTCTCGTGGTTTGAGGCCTGGCTTGCTCCACCCCCTGCTCTTGAGATTCTCCCGGATGTGGGCTGCATTTTGGCTGCCTTTTGGGCTGGAGCTTCTCGTGGTTTGAGGCCTGGCTTGCTCCACCCCCTGCTCCTGATATTCTCCCGGATGTGGGCTGCATTTTGGCTGCCTTTTGGGCTGCAGCTTCTCGTGGTTTGAGGCCTGGCTTACTCCACCCCCTGCTCTTGATATTCTCCCGGATGTGTGCTGGAGTTTGGGTGCATTTTTGGCTGGAGATTCTCGTGGTTTGAGGCCTGGCTTGCTCCACCCCCTGCTCTTGAGATTCTCCCGGATGTGGGCTGGATTTTGGCTGCCTTTTGGGCTGGAGTTTCTCGAGGTTTGAGGCCTGGCTTGCTCCACCCCCTGCTCTTGAGATTCTCCCGGATGTGGGCTGCATTTTGGCTGCCTTTTGGGCTGGAGCTTCTCGTGGTTTGAGGCCTGGCTTGCTCCACCCCCTGCTCCTGAGATTCTCCCGGATGTGGGCTGGATTTTGGCTGCCTTTTGGGCTGGAGCTTCTCGTGGTTTGAGGCCTGGCTTGCTCCACTTCCTGCTCCTGAGATTCTCCCAGATGTGGGCTGCATTTTGGCTGCATTTTGGGCTGGAGCTTCTCGTGGTTTGAGGCCTGGCTTGCTCCACTTCCTGCCACTGAGATTCTCCCGGATGTGGGCTGCATTTTGGCTGCCTTTTGGGCTGGAGCTTCTCGCGGTTTGAGGCCTGGCTTGCCCCACCCCCTGCTCTTGAGATTCTCCTGCATGTGGGATGCATTTTCGCTGCCTTTTGGGCTGGAAATTCTCGTGGTTTGAGGCCTGGCTTGCTCCACCCCCTGCTCTTGAGATTCTCCCGGATGTGGGCTGCATTTTGGCTGCCTTTTGGGCTGCAGCTTCTCGTGGTTTGAGGCCTGGCTTGCTCCACATCCTGCTCCTGAGATTGTCCCCGATGTGGGCTGCATTTTGGCTGCCTTTTGGGCTGGAGCTTCTCGTGGTTTGAGGCCTGGCTTGCTCCACCCCCCGCTCCTGAGATTCTCCCGGATGTGGGCTGCATTTTGGCTGCCTTTTGGGCTGGAGCTTCTCACGGTTTGAGGCCTGGCTTGCTCCACCCCCTGCTCTTGAGATTCTCCCGGATGTAGACTGCATTTTGGCTGCTTTTTCGGCTGGAGCTTCTCGTGGTTTGAGGCCTGGCTTGCTCCACCCCCTGCTCTTGAGATTCTCCCGGATGTGGGCTGCATTTTGGCTGCCTTTTGGGCTGGAGCTTCTCGTGCTTTGAGGCCTGGCTTGCTCCACCCCCTGCTCCTGAAATTCTCCCGGATGTGGGCTGCATTTTGGCTGCCTTTTGGGCTGGAGCTTCTCGTGGTTTAAGGCCTGGCTTACTCCACCCCCTGCTCTTGAGATTCTCCCGGATGTGGGCTGCATTTTGGCTGCCTTTTGGGCTGGAGCTTCTCGTGGTTTGAGGCCTGGCTTGCTCCACCCCCTGCTCCTGAGATTCTCCCGGATGTGGGCTGCATTTTGGCTGCCTTTTGGGCTGGAGCTTCTCGTGCTTTGAGGCCTGGCTTACTCCACCCCCTGCTCTTGATATTCTCCCGGATGAGTGCTGGAGTTTGGGTGCATTTTGGGCTGGAGATTCTCGTGGTTTGAGGCCTGGCTTTCTCCACTTCCTGCTCTTGAGATTCTCCCGGATGTGGGCTGCATTTTGGCTGCCTTTTGGGCTGGAGCTTCTCGTGCTTTGAGGCCTGACTTTCTCCACCCCCTGCTCCTGAGGTTCTCCCGGATGTGGGCTGCATTTTGGCTGCCTTTTGGGCTGGAGCTTCTCGTGGTTTGAGGCCTGGCTTGCTCCACATCCTGCTCCTGAGATTGTCCCCGATGTGGGCTGCATTTTGGCTGCCTTTTGGGCTGGAGCTTCTCGTGGTTTGAGGCCTGGCTTGCTCCACCCCCCGCTCCTGAGATTCTCCCGGATGTGGGCTGCATTTTGGCTGCCTTTTGGGCTGGAGCTTCTCACGGTTTGAGGCCTGGCTTGCTCCACCCCCTGCTCTTGAGATTCTCCCGGATGTAGACTGCATTTTGGCTGCTTTTTCGGCTGGAGCTTCTCGTGGTTTGAGGCCTGGCTTGCTCCACCCCCTGCTCTTGAGATTCTCCCGGATGTGGGCTGCATTTTGGCTACATTTTTGGCTGGAGCTTCTCGTGGTTTGAGGCCTGGCTTGCTCCACCCCCTGCTCTTGAGATTCTCCCGGATGTGGGCTGCATTTTGGCTGCCTTTTGGGCTGGAGCTTCTCGTGCTTTGAGGCCTGGCTTGCTCCACCCCCTGCTCCTGAAATTCTCCCGGATGTGGGCTGCATTTTGGCTGCCTTTTGGGCTGGAGCTTCTCGTGGTTTAAGGCCTGGCTTACTCCACCCCCTGCTCTTGAGATTCTCCCGGATGTGGGCTGCATTTTGGCTGCCTTTTGGGCTGGAGCTTCTCGTGGTTTGAGGCCTGGCTTGCTCCACCCCCTGCTCCTGAGATTCTCCCGGATGTGGGCTGCATTTTGGCTGCCTTTTGGGCTGGAGCTTCTCGTGGTTTGAGGCCTGGCTTACTCCACCCCCTGCTCTTGATATTCTCCCGGATGTGGGCTGCATTTTGGCTGCCTTTTGGGCTGGAGCTTCTCGTGGTTTAAGGCCTGGCTTACTCCACCCCCTGCTCTTGAGATTCTCCCGGATGTGGGCTGCATTTTGGCTGCCTTTTGGGCTGGAGCTTCTCGTGGTTTGAGGCCTGGCTTGCTCCACCCCCTGCTCCTGAGATTCTCCCGGATGTGGGCTGCATTCTGTGTAACTTTTTGGCTGGAGCTTCTCGTGGTTTGAGGCCTGGCTTACTCCACCCCCTGCTCCTGAGATTCTCCCGGATGAGTGCTGGAGTTTGGGTGCATTTTGGGCTGGAGATTCTCGTGGTTTGAGGCCTGGCTTTCTCCACTTCCTGCTCTTGAGATTCTCCCGGATGTGGGCTGCATTTTGGCTGCATTTTGGGCTGGAGCTTCTCGCGGTTTGAGGCCTGGCTTGCTCCACCCCCTGCTCTTGAGATTCTCCCGGATGTGGGCTGCATTTTGGCTGCCTTTTGGGCTGGAGCTTCTCGTGGTTTGAGGCCTGGCTTGCTCCACCCCCTGCTCTTGAGATTCTCCCGGATGTGGGCTGCATTTTGGCTGCCTTTTGGGCTGGAGCTTCTCGTGGTTTGAGGCCTGGCTTGTTCCCCCCCCCGCTCTTGATATTCTCCCGCATGTGGGCTGCATTTTGGCTGCCTTTTGGGCTGGAGCTTCTCGTGGTTTGAGGCCTGGCTTGCTCCACCCCCTGCTCTTGAGATTCTCCCGGATGTGGGCTGCATTTTGGCTGCCTTTTGGGCTGGAGCTTCTCGTGGTTTGAGGCCTGGCTTGCTCCACCCCCTGCTCTTGAGATTCTCCTCCATGTGGGCTGCATTTTGGCTGCCTTTTGGGCTGGAGCTTCTCGTGGTTTGAGGCCTGGCTTGCTCCACCCCCTGCTCCTGAGATTCTCCCGGATGTGGGCTGCATTCTACCTGCCTTTTGGGCTGGAGCTTCTCATGGTTTGAGGCCTGGCTTGCTCCACCCCCTGCTCTTGAGATTCTCCCGGATGTGGGCTGCATTTTGGCTGCCTTTTGGGCTGGAGCTTCTCGTGGTTTGAGGCCTGGCTTGCTCCACCCCCGCTCCTGAGATTCTCCCGGATGTGGGCTGCATTTTGGCTGCCTTTTGGGCTGGAGCTTCTCGTGGTTTGAGGCCTGGCTTACTCCACCCCCTGCTCTTGATATTCTCCCGGATGTGTGCTGGAGTTTGGGTGCATTTTTGGCTGGAGATTCTCGTGGTTTGAGGCCTGGCTTGCTCCACCCCCTGCTCTTGAGATTCTCCCGGATGTGGGCTGGATTTTGGCTGCCTTTTGGGCTGGAGTTTCTCGAGGTTTGAGACCTGGCTTGCTCCACCCCCTGCTCCTGAGATTCTCCCGGATGTGGGCTGCATTTTGGCTGCGTTTTGGGCTGGAGCTTCTCGTGGTTTGAGGCCTGGCTTGCTCCACCCCCTGCTCCTGAGATTCTCCCGGATGTGGGCTGCATTTTGGCTGCCTTTTGGGCTGGAGCTTCTCGCGGTTTGAGGCCTGCCTTGCTCCACCCCCTGCTCTTGAGATTCTCCTGCATGTGGGATGCATTTTCGCTGCCTTTTGGGCTGGAAATTCTCGTGGTTTGAGGCCTGGCTTGCTCCACCCCCTGCTCTTGAGATTCTCCCGGATGTGGGCTGCATTTTGGCTGCCTTTTGGGTTGCAGCTTCTCGTGGTTTGAGGCCTGGCTTGCTCCACACCCTGCTCCTGACATTGTCCCCGATGTGGGCTGCATTTTGGCTGCCTTTTGGGCTGGAGCTTCTCGTGGTTTGAGGCCTGGCTTGCTCCACCCCCTGCTCTTGAGATTCTCCCGGATGTGGGCTGCATTTTGGCTACATTTTTGGCTGGAGCTTCTCGTGGTTTGAGGCCTGGCTTGCTCCACCCCCTGCTCTTGAGATTCTCCCGGATGTGGGCTGCATTTTGGCTGCCTTTTGGGCTGGAGCTTCTCGTGCTTTGAGGCCTGGCTTGCTCCACCCCCTGCTCCTGAAATTCTCCCGGATGTGGGCTGCATTTTGGCTGCCTTTTGGGCTGGAGCTTCTCGTGGTTTAAGGCCTGGCTTACTCCACCCCCTGCTCTTGAGATTCTCCCGGATGAGTGCTGGAGTTTGGGTGCATTTTTGGCTGGAGATTCTCGTGGTTTGAGGCCTGGCTTTCTCCACTTCCTGCTCTTGAGATTCTCCCGGATGTGGGCTGCATTTTGGCTGCCTTTTGGGCTGGAGCTTCTCGTGCTTTGAGGCCTGACTTGCTCCACCCCCTGCTCCTGAGGTTCTCCCGGATGTGGGCTGCATTTTGGCTGCCTTTTGGGCTGGAGCTTCTCGTGGTTTGAGGCCTGGCTTGCTCCACCCCCTGCTCCTGAGATTCTCCCGGATGTGGGCTGCATTTTGGCTGCCTTTTGGGCTGGAGCTTCTCGTGGTTTGAGGCCTGGCTTGCTCCACCCCCTGCTCCTGAGATTCTCCCGGATGTGTGCTGGAGTTTGGGTGCATTTTTGGCTGGAGATTCTCGTGGTTTGAGGCCTGGCTTGCTCCACCCCCTGCTCCTGAGATTCTCCCGGATGTGGGCTGGATTTTGGCTGCCTTTTGGGCTGGAGTTTCTCGTGCTTTGAGGCCTGGCTTGCTCCACCCCCTGCTCTTGAGATTCTCCCGGATGTGGGCTGCATTTTGGCTGCCTTTTGGGCTGGAGCTTCTCGTGGTTTGAGGCCTGGCTTGCTCCACCCCCCGCTCCTGAGATTCTCCCGGATGTAGACTGCATTTTGGCTGCTTTTTCGGCTGGAGCTTCTCGTGGTTTGAGGCCTGGCTTGCTCCACCCCCTGCTCTTGAGATTCTCCCGGATGTGGGCTGCATTTTGGCTACATTTTTGGCTGGAGCTTCTCGTGGTTTGAGGCCTGGCTTGCTCCACCCCCTGCTCTTGAGATTCAACCGGATGTGGGCTGCATTTTGGCTGCCTTTTGGGCTGGAGCTTCTCGTGGTTTCAGGCCTGGCTTTCTCCACCCCCTGCTCTTGAGATTCTCCCGGATGTGGGCTGCATTTTGGCTGCCTTTTGGGCTGGAGCTTCTCGTGGTTTCAGGCCTGGCTTGTTCCCCCCCCTGCTCTTGATATTCTCCCGGATGTGGGCTGCATTTTGGCTGCCTTTTGGGCTGGAGCTTCTCGTGGTTTGAGGCCTGGCTTGCTCCACCCCCTGCTCTTGAGATTCTCCCGGATGTGGGCTGCATTTTGGCTGCCTTTTGGGCTGGAGCTTCTCGTGGTTTGAGGCCTGGCTTGCTCCACCCCCTGCTCTTGAGATTCTCCTCCATGTGGGCTGCATTTTGGCTGCCTTTTGGGCTGGAGCTTCTCGTGGTTTGAGGCCTGGCTTGCTCCACCCCCTGCTCCTGAGATTCTCCCGGATTGGGGCTGCATTTTGGCTGCCTTTTGGGCTGGAGCTTCTCGTGGTTTGAGGCCCGGCTTGCTCCACCCCCTGCTCCTGAGATTCTCCCGGATGTGGGCTGCATTCTGCCTGCCTTTTGGGCTGGAGCTTCTCGTGGTTTGAGGCCTGGCTTGCTCCACCCCCTGCTCTTGAGATTCTCCCGGATGTGGGCTGCATTTTGGCTGCCTTTTGGGCTGGAGCTTCTCGTGGTTTGAGGCCTGGCTTGCTCCACCCCCTTCTCCTGATATTCTCCCGGATGTGGGCTGCATTTTGGCTGCCTTTTGGGATGCAGCTTCTCGTGGTTTGAGGCCTGGCTTACTCCACCCCCTGCTCTTGATATTCTCCCGGATGTGTGCTGGAGTTTGGGTGCATTTTTGGCTGGAGCTTCTCGTGGTTTGAGGCCTGGCTTGCTCCACCCCCTGCTCTTGAGATTCTCCCGGATGTGGGCTGGATTTTGGCTGCCTTTTGGGCTGGAGTTTCTCGAGGTTTGAGGCCTGGCTTGCTCCACCCCCTGCTCCTGAGATTCTCCCGGATGTGGGCTGGATTTTGGCTGCCTTTTGGGCTGGAGCTTCTCGCGGTTTGAGGCCTGGCTTGCTCCACCCCCTGCTCTTGAGATTCTCCTGCATGTGGGATGCATTTTCGCTGCCTTTTGGGCTGGAAATTCTCGTGGTTTGAGGCCTGGCTTGCTCCACCCCCTGCTCTTGAGATTCTCCCGGATGTGGGCTGCATTTTGGCTGCCTTTTGGGCTGCAGCTTCTCGTGGTTTGAGGCCTGGCTTGCTCCACATCCTGCTCCTGAGATTGTCCCCGATGTGGGCTGCATTTTGGCTGCCTTTTGGGCTGGAGCTTCTCGTGGTTTGAGGCCTGGCTTGCTCCACCCCCCGCTCCTGAGATTCTCCCGGATGTGGGCTGCATTTTGGCTGCCTTTTGGGCTGCAGCTTCTCACGGTTTGAGGCCTGGCTTGCTCCACCCCCTGCTCTTGAGATTCTCCCGGATGTAGACTGCATTTTGGCTGCTTTTTCGGCTGGAGCTTCTCGTGGTTTGAGGCCTGGCTTGCTCCACCCCCTTCTCTTGAGATTCTCCCGGATGTGGGCTGCATTTTGGCTGCCTTTTGGGCTGGAGCTTCTCGTGGTTTGAGGCCTGGCTTGCTCCACCCCCTGCTCTTGAGATTCTCCCGGATGTGGGCTGCATTTTGGCTGCATTTTGGGCTGGAGCTTCTCGTGATTTGAGGCCTGGCTTGCTCCACCCCCTGCTCCTGAAATTCTCCCGGATGTGGGCTGCATTTTGGCTGCCTTTTGGGCTGGAGCTTCTCGTGGTTTGAGGCCTGGCTTACTCCACCCCCTGCTCTTGATATTCTCCCGGATGTGTGCTGGAGTTTGGGTGCATTTTTGGCTGGAGATTCTCGTGGTTTGAGGCCTGGCTTTCTCCACTTCCTGCTCTTGAGATTCTCCCGGATGTGGGCTGCATTTTGGCTGCCTTTTGGGCTGGAGCTTCTCGTGCTTTGAGGCCTGACTTGCTCCACCCCCTGCTCCTGAGGTTCTCCCGGATGTGGGCTGCATTTTGGCTGCATTTTGGGCTGGAGCTTCTCGTGGTTTGAGGCCTGGCTTGCTCCACCCCCTGCTCTTGAGATTCTCCCGGATGTGGGCTGCATATTGGCTGCCTTTTGGGCTGGAGCTTCTCGTGGTTTGAGCCCTGGCTTGCTCCACCCCCTGCTCCTGAGATTCTCCCGGATGTGGGCTGCATTCTGCCTGCCTTTTGGGCTCGAGCTTCTCGTGGTTTGAGGCCTGGCTTGCTCCACCCCCTGCTCTTGAGATTCTCCCGGATGTGGGCTGCATTTTGGCTGCCTTTTGGGCTGGAGCTTCTCGTGGTTTGAGGCCTGGCTTGCTCCACCCCCTGCTCCTGAGATTCTCCCGGATGTGGGGTGCATTTTGGCTGCCTTTTGGGCTGCAGCTTCTCGTGGTTTGAGGCCTGGCTTGCTCCACCCCCTGCTCTTGAGATTCTCCTCCATGTGGGCTGCATTTTGGCTGCCTTTTGGGCTGGAGCTTCTCGTGGTTTGAGGCCTGGCTTGCTCCACCCCCTGCTCTTGAGATTCTCCTCCATGTGGGCTGCATTTTGGCTGCCTTTTGGGCTGGAGCTTCTCGTGGTTTGAGGCCTGGCTTGCTCCACCCCCTGCTCCTGAGATTCTCCCGGATGTGGGCTGCATTCTGCCTGCCTTTTGGGCTGGAGCTTCTCGTGGTTTGAGGCCTGGCTTGCTCCACCCCCTGCTCTTGAGATTCTCCCGGATGTGGGCTGCATTTTGGCTGCCTTTTGGGCTGGAGCTTCTCGTGGTTTGAGGCCTGGCTTGCTCCACCCCCTGCTCCTGAGATTCTCCCGGATGTGGGGTGCATTTTGGCTGCCTTTTGGGCTGCAGCTTCTCGTGGTTTGAGTCCTGGCTTACTCCACCCCCTGCTCTTGATATTCTCCCGGATGTGTGCTGGAGTTTGGGTGCATTTTTGGCTGGAGCTTCTCGTGGTTTGAGGCCTGGCTTGCTCCACCCCCTGCTCTTGAGATTCTCCTGCATGTGGGATGCATTTTCGCTGCCTTTTGGGCTGGAGCTTCTCGTGGTTTGAGGCCTGGCTTGCTCCACCCCCTGCTCCTGAGATTCTCCCGGATGTGGGCTGCATTCTGCCTGCCTTTTGGGCTGCAGCTTCTCGTGGTTTGAGTCCTGGCTTACTCCACCCCCTGCTCTTGAGATTCTCCCGGATGTGGGCTGCATTTTGGGTGCATTTTTGGCTGGAGATTCTCGTGGTTTGAGGCCTGGCTTGCTCCACCCCCTGCTCCTGAGATTCTCCCGGATGTGGGCTGCATTTTGGCTGCCTTTTGGGCTGGAGCTTCTCGTGGTTTGAGGCCTGGCTTGCTCCACCCCCTGCTCTTGAGATTCTCCCGGATGTGGGCTGCATTTTGGCTGCCTTTTGGGCTGGAGCTTCTCGTGGTTTGAGGCCTGGCTTGCTCCACCCCCTGCTCTTGAGATTCTCCTCCATGTGGGCTGCATTTTGGCTGCCTTTTGGGCTGGAGCTTCTCGTGGTTTGAGGCCTGGCTTGCTCCACCCCCTGCTCCTGAGATTCTCCCGGATGTGGGCTGCATTCTGCCTGCCTTTTGGGCTGGAGCTTCTCGTGGTTTGAGGCCTGGCTTGCTCCACCCCCTGCTCTTGAGATTCTCCCGGATGTGGGCTGCATTTTGGCTGCCTTTTGGGCTGGAGCTTCTCGTGGTTTGAGGCCTGGCTTGCTCCACCCCCTGCTCCTGAGATTCTCCCGGATGTGGGGTGCATTTTGGCTGCCTTTTGGGCTGCAGCTTCTCGTGGTTTGAGTCCTGGCTTACTCCACCCCCTGCTCTTGATATTCTCCCGGATGTGTGCTGGAGTTTGGGTGCATTTTTGGCTGGAGCTTCTCGTGGTTTGAGGCCTGGCTTGCTCCACCCCCTGCTCTTGAGATTCTCCTGCATGTGGGATGCATTTTCGCTGCCTTTTGGGCTGGAGCTTCTCGTGGTTTGAGGCCTGGCTTGCTCCACCCCCTGCTCCTGAGATTCTCCCGGATGTGGGCTGCATTCTGCCTGCCTTTTGGGCTGGAGCTTCTCGTGGTTTGAGGCCTGGCTTGCTCCACCCCCTGCTCTTGAGATTCTCCCGGATGTGGGCTGCATTTTGGCTGCCTTTTGGGCTGGAGCTTCTCGTGGTTTGAGGCCTGGCTTGCTCCACCCCCTGCTCCTGAGATTCTCCCGGATGTGGGCTGCATTCTGCCTGCCTTTTGGGCTGGAGCTTCTCGTGGTTTGAGGCTTGGCTTGCTCCACCCCCTGCTCTTGAGATTCTCCCGGATGTGGGCTGCATTTTGGCTACATTTTGGGCTGGAGCTTCTCGTGGTTTGAGGCCTGGCTTGCTCCACCCCCTGCTCTTGAGATTCTCCCACAGGTGGGCTGCATTTTGGCTGCCTTTTGGGCTGGAGCTTCTCGTGGTTTGAGGCCTGGCTTGCTCCACCCCCTGCTCCTGAGATTCTCCCGGATGTGGGCTGCATTTTGGCTGCCTTTTGGGCTGGAGCTTCTCGTGGTTTGAGGCCTGGCTTACTCCACCCCCTGCTCTTGATATTCTCCCGGATGTGTGCTGGAGTTTGGGTGCATTTTTGGCTGGAGATTCTCATGGTTTGAGGCCTGGCTTGCTCCACCCCCTGCTCTTGAGATTCTCCCGGATGTGGGCTGGATTTTGGCTGCTTTTTGGGCTGGAGCTTCTCGAGGTTTGAGGCCTGGCTTGCTCCACCCCCTGCTCCTGAGATTCTCCCGGATGTGGGCTGCATTTTGGCTGCATTTTGGGCTGGAGCTTCTCGTGGTTTGAGGCCTGGCTTGCTCCATCCCCTTCTCCTGAGATTCTCCCGGATGTGGGCTGCATTTTGGCTGCCTTTTGGGCTGGAGCTTCTCGCTGTTTGAGGCCTGGCTTGCTCCACCCCCTGCTCTTGAGATTCTCCTGCATGTGGGATGCATTTTGGCTGCCTTTTGGGCTGGAGCTTCTCGTGGTTTGAGGCCTGGCTTGCTCCACCCCCTGCTCTTGAGATTCTCCCGGATGTGGGCTGCATTTTGGCTGCCTTTTGGGCTGGAGCTTCTCGTGGTTTGAGGCCTGGCTTGCTCCACCCCCTGCTCTTGATATTCTCCCGGATGTGTGCTGGAGTTTGGGTGCATTTTTGGCTGGAGATTCTCGTGGTTTGAGGCCTGGCTTTCTCCACTTCCTGCTCTTGAGATTCTCCCGGATGTGGGCTGCATTTTGGCTGCCTTTTGGGCTGGAGTTTCTCGTGGTTTGAGGCCTGACTTGCTCCACCCCCTGCTCTTGAGATTCTCCCAGATGTGGGCTGCATTTTGGCTGCCATTTGGGCTGGAGCTTCTCGTGGTTTGAGGCCTGGCTTGCTCCTCTTCCTGCCCCTGAGATTCTCCCGGATGTGGGCTGCATTTTGGCTGCCTTTTGGGCTGCAGCTTCTCGTGGTTTGAGGCCTGGCTTACTCCACCCCCTGCTCTTGAGATTCTCCCAGATGTGGGCTGGAGTTTGGGTGCATTTTTGGCTGGAGATTCTCATGGTTTGAGGCCTGGCTTGCTCCACCCCCTGCTCCTGAGATTCTCCCGGATGTGGGCTGCATTTTGGCTGCCTTTTGGGCTGGAGCTTCTCGTGGTTTGAGGCCTGGCTTGCTCCACATCCTGCTCCTGAGATTGTCCCCGATGTGGGCTGCATTTTGGCTGCCTTTTGGGCTGGAGCTTCTCGTGGTTTGAGGCCTGGCTTGCACCACCCCCCGCTCCTGAGATTCTCCCACAGGTGGCCTGCATTTTGGCTGCCTTTTTGGCTGGAGCTTCTCGTGGTTTGAGGCCTGGCTTGCTCCACCCCCTGCTCTTGAGGTTCTCCCGGATGTGGGCTGCATTTTGGCTGCCTTTTGGGCTGGAGCTTCTCGTGGTTTGAGGCCTGGCTTGCTCCACCCCCTGCTCTTGAGGTTCTCCCGGATGTGGGCTGCATTTTGGCTACATTTTGGGCTGGAGCTTCTCGTGGTTTGAGGCCTGGCTTGCTCCACCCCCTGCTCTTGAGATTCTCCCGGATGTGGGCTGCATTTTGGCTGCCTTTTGGGCTGGAGCTTCTCGTGGTTTGAGGCCTGGCTTGCTCCACCCCCTGCTCCTGAGATTCTCCCGGATGTGGGCTGCATTTTGGCTGCCTTTTGGGCTGGAGCTTCTCGTGGTTTGAGGCCTGGCTTGCTCCATCCCCTGCTCCTGAGATTCTCCCGGATGTGGGCTGCATTTTGGCTGCCTTTTGGGCTGGAGCTTCTCGTGGTTTGAGGCCTGGCTTGCTCCACCCCCTGCTCTTGATATTCTCCCGGATGTGTGCTGGAGTTTGGGTGCATTTTTGGCTGGAGATTCTCGAGGTTTGAGGCCTGGCTTTCTCCACTTCCTGCTCTTGAGATTCTCCCGGATGTGGGCTGCATTTTGGCTGCCTTTTGGGCTGGAGTTTCTCGTGGTTTGAGGCCTGACTTGCTCCACCCCCTGCTCTTGAGATTCTCCCGGATGTGGGCTGCATTTTGGCTGCCATTTGGGCTGGAGCTTCTCGTGGTTTGAGGCCTGGCTTGCTCCTCTTCCTGCCCCTGAGATTCTCCCGGATGTGGGCTGCATTTTGGCTGCCTTTTGGGCTGCAGCTTCTCGTGGTTTGAGGCCTGGCTTACTCCACCCCCTGCTCTTGAGATTCTCCCAGATGTGGGCTGGAGTTTGGGTGCATTTTTGGCTGGAGATTCTCATGGTTTGAGGCCTGGCTTGCTCCACCCCCTGCTCTTGAGATTCTCCCGGATGTGGGCTGCATTTTGGCTGCCTTTTGGGCTGGAGCTTCTCGTGGTTTGAGGCCTGGCTTGCTCCATCCCCTGCTCCTGAGATTCTCCCGGATGTGGGCTGCATTTTGGCTGCCTTTTGGGCTGGAGCTTCTCGCGGTTTGAGGCCTGGCTTGCTCCACCCCCTGCTCTTGAGATTCTCCTGGATGTGGGATGCATTTTCGCTGCCTTTTGGGCTAGAGCTTCTCGTGGTTTGAGGCCTGGCTTGCTCCACCCCCTGCTCTCGAGATTCTCCCGGATGTGGGCTGCATTTTGGCTGCCTTTTGGGCTGGAGCTTCTCGTGGTTTGAGGCCTGGCTTGCTCCACATCCTGCTCCTGAGATTGTCCCCGATGTGGGCTGCATTTTGGCTGCCTTTTGGGCTGGAGCTTCTCGTGGTTTGAGGCCTGGCTTGCTCCACCCCCCGCTCCTGAGATTCTCCCACAGGTGGGCTGCATTTTGGCTGCCTTTTTGGCTGGAGCTTCTCGTGGTTTGAGGCCTGGCTTGCTCCACCCCCTGCTCTTGAGATTCTCCCGGATGTGGGCTGCATTTTGGCTGCCTTTTGGGCTGGAGCTTCTCGTGGTTTGAGGCCTGGCTTGCTCCACCCCCTGCTCTTGAGGTTCTCCCGGATGTGGGCTGCATTTTGGCTACATTTTGGGCTGGAGCTTCTCGTGGTTTGAGGCCTGGCTTGCTCCACCCCCTGCTCTTGAGATTCTCCCGGATGTGGGCTGCATTTTGGCTGCCTTTTGGGCTGGAGCTTCTCGTGGTTTGAGGCCTGGCTTGCTCCACCCCCTGCTCCTGAGATTCTCCCGGATGTGGGCTGCATTTTGGCTGCCTTTTGGGCTGGAGCTTCTCGTGGTTTGAGGCCTGGCTTGCTCCATCCCCTGCTCCTGAGATTCTCCCGGATGTGGGCTGCATTTTGGCTGCCTTTTGGGCTGGAGCTTCTCGCGGTTTGAGGCCTGGCTTGCTCCACCCCCTGCTCTTGAGATTCTCCTGCATGTGGGATGTATTTTCGCTGCCTTTTGGGCTGGAGCTTCTCGTGGTTTGAGGCCTGGCTTGCTCAACCCCCTGCTCTTGAGATTCTCCCGGATGTGGGCTGCATTTTGGCTGCCTTTTGGGCTGGAGCTTCTCGTGGTTTGAGGCCTGGCTTGCTCCACCCCCTGCTCTTGATATTCTCCCTGATGTGGGCTGCATTTTGGCTGCCTTTTGGGCTGGAGCTTCTCGTGGTTTGAGGCCTGGCTTGCTCCACCCCCTGCTCTTGAGATTCTCCCGGATGTGGGCTGCATTTTGGCTGCCTTTTGGGCTGGAGCTTCTCGTGGTTTGAGGCCTGGCTTGCTCCATCCCCTTCTCCTGAGATTCTCCCGGATGTGGGCTGCATTTTGGCTGCCTTTTGGGCTGGAGCTTCTCATGGTTTGAGGCGTGGCTTGCTCCACCCCCTGCTCTTGAGATTCTCCTGGATGTGGGATGCATTTTCGCTGCCTTTTGGGCTGGAGCTTCTCGTGGTTTGAGGCCTGGCTTGCTCCACCCCCTGCTCTTGAGATTCTCCCGGATGTGGGCTGCATTTTGGCTGCCTTTTGGGCTGGAGCTTCTCGTGGTTTGAGGCCTGGCTTGCTCCACATCCTGCTCCTGAGATTGTCCCCGATGTGGGCTGCATTTTGGCTGCCTTTTGGGCTGGAGCTTCTTGTGGTTTGAGGCCTGGCTTGCTCCACCCCCTGCTCTTGAGATTCTCCCACAGGTGGGCTGCATTTTGGCTGCCTTTTGGGCTGGAGCTTCTCGTGGTTTGAGGCCTGGCTTGCTCCACCCCCTGCTGTTGAGATTCTCCCGGATGTGGGGTGCATTTTGGCTGCCTTTTGGGCTGGAGCTTCTCGTGGTTTGAGGCCTGGCTTGCTCCACATCCTGCTTCTGAGATTGTCCCCGATGTGGGCTGCATTTTGGCTGCCTTTTGGGCTGGAGCTTCTCGTGGTTTGAGGCCTGGCTTGCTCCACCCCCCGCTCCTGAGATTCTCCCGGATGTGGGCTGCATTTTGGCTGCCTTTTGGGCTGGAGCTTCTCGTGGTTTGAGGCCTGGCTTGCTCCACCCCCTGCTCTTGATATTTTCCTGGATGTGTGCTGGAGTTTGGGTGCATTTTTGGCTGGAGATTCTCGTGGTTTGAGGCCTGCCTTGCTCCACCCCCTGCTCTTGAGATTCTCCCGGATGTGGGCTGCATTTTGGCTGCCTTTTGGGCTGGAGCTTCTCGTGGTTTGAGGCCTGGCTTGCTCCACCCCCTGCTCCTGAGATTCTCCCGGATGTGGGCTGCATTTTGGCTGCCTTTTGGGCTGGAGCTTCTCGTGGTTTGAGGCCTGGCTTACTCCACCCCCTGCTCTTGATATTTTCCTGGATGTGTGCTGGAGTTTGGGTGCATTTTTGGCTGGAGATTCTCGTGGTTTGAGGCCTGGCTTGCTCCACCCCCTGCTCTTGAGATTCTCCCGGATGTGGGCTGCATTTTGGGTGCCTTTTGGGCTGGAGCTTCTTGTGGTTTGAGGCCTGCCTTGCTCCACCCCCTGCTCCTGAGATTCTCCCACAGGTGGGCTGCATTTTGGCTGCCTTTTGGGCTGGAGCTTCTCGTGGTTTGAGGCCTGGCTTGCTCCACCCCCTGCTCTTGATATTCTCCCGGATGTGTGCTGGAGTTTGGGTGCATTTTTGGCTGGAGATTCTCGTGGTTTGAGGCCTGGCTTTCTCCACTTCCTGCTCTTGAGATTCTCCCAGATGTGGGCTGCATTTTGGCTGCCTTTTGGGCTGGAGCTTCTCGTGGTTTGAGGCCTGGCTTGCTCCAACCCCTGCTCCTGATATTCTCCCGGATGTGGGCTGCATTTTGGCTGCCTTTTGGGCTGCAGCTTCTCGTGGTTTGAGGCCTGGCTTACTCCACCCCCTGCTCTTGATATTTTCCTGGATGTGTGCTGGAGTTTGGGTGCATTTTTGGCTGGAGATTCTCGTGGTTTGAGGCCTGGCTTGCTCCACCCCCTGCTCTTGAGATTCTCCCGGATGTGGGCTGCATTTTGGCTGCATTTTGGGCTGGAGCTTCTCGTGGTTTGAGGCCTGGCTTGCTCCACCCCCTGCTCTTGAGATTCTCCCGGATGTGGGCTGCATTTTGGCTGCCTTTTGGGCTGGAGCTTCTCGTGGTTTGAGGCCTGGCTTGCTCCACCCCCTGCTCTTGAGATTCTCCTGGATGTGGGATGCATTTTCGCTGCCTTTTGGGCTGGAGCTTCTCGTGGTTTGAGGCCTGGCTTGCTCCACCCCCTGCTCTTGAGATTCTCCCGGATGTGGGCTGGATTTTGGCTGCCTTTTGGGCTGGAGCTTCTCGTGGTTTGAGGCCTGGCTTGCTCCACCCCCTGCTCTTGATATTCTCCTGGATGTGGGCTGCATTCTGCCTGCCTTTTGGGCTGGAGCTTCTCGTGGTTTGAGGCCTGCCTTGCTCCACCCCCTGCTCTTGAGATTCTCCCACAGGTGGGCTGCATTTTGGCTGCCATTTGGGCTGGAGCTTCTCGTGGTTTGAGGCCTGGCTTGCTCCACCCCCTGCTCCTCAGGTTCTCCCGGATGTGGGCTGCATTTTGGCTGCCTTTTGGGCTGGAGCTTCTCGCGGTTTGAGGCCTGGCTTGCTCCACCCCCTGCTCTTGAGATTCTCCTGCATGTGGGATGCATTTTCGCTGCCTTTTGGGCTGGAAATTCTCGTGGTTTGAGGCCTGGCTTGCTCCACCCCCTGCTCTTGAGATTCTCCCGGATGTGGGCTGCATTTTGGCTGCCTTTTGGGCTGCAGCTTCTCGTGGTTTGAGGCCTGGCTTGCTCCACATCCTGCTCCTGAGATTGTCCCCGATGTGGGCTGCATTTTGGCTGCCTTTTGGGCTGGAGCTTCTCGTGGTTTGAGGCCTGGCTTGCTCCACCCCCTGCTCTTGATATTCTCCCGGATGTGTGCTGGAGTTTGGGTGCATTTTTGGCTGGAGATTCTCATGGTTTGAGGCCTGGCTTGCTCCACCCCCTGCTTTTGAGATTCTCCCGGATGTGGGCTGCATTTTGGCTGCCTTTTGGGCTGGAGCTTCTCGTGGTTTGAGGCCTGGCTTGCTCCATCCCCTGCTCCTGAGATTCTCCCGGATGTGGGCTGCATTTTGGCTGCCTTTTGGGCTGGAGCTTCTCGTGGTTTGAGGCCTGGCTTTCTCCACCCCCTGCTCTTGAGATTCTCCTGGATGTGGGATGCATTTTCGCTGCCTTTTGGGCTGGAGCTTCTCGTGGTTTGAGGCCTGCCTTGCTCCACCCCCTGCTCTTGAGATTCTCCCGGATGTGGGCTGGATTTTGGCTGCCTTTTGGGCTGGAGCTTCTCGTGGTTTGAGGCCTGGCTTGCTCCACCCCCTGCTCTTGAGATTCTCCCGGATGTGGGCTGCATTTTGGCTGCCTTTTGGGCTGGAGCTTCTCGTGGTTTGAGGCCTGGCTTGCTCCACCCCCTGCTCCTGAGATTCTCCCGGATGTGGGCTGCATTTTGGCTGCCTTTTGGGCTGGAGCTTCTCGTGGTTTGAGGCCTGGCTTGCTCCATCCCCTGCTCCTGAGATTCTCCCGGATGTGGGCTGCATTTTGGCTGCCTTTTGGGCTGGAGCTTCTCGCGGTTTGAGGCCTGGCTTGCTCCACCCCCTGCTCTTGAGATTCTCCTGCATGTGGGATGTATTTTCGCTGCCTTTTGGGCTGGAGCTTCTCGTGGTTTGAGGCCTGGCTTGCTCAACCCCCTGCTCTTGAGATTCTCCCGGATGTGGGCTGCATTTTGGCTGCCTTTTGGGCTGGAGCTTCTCGTGGTTTGAGGCCTGGCTTGCTCCACCCCCTGCTCTTGATATTCTCCCTGATGTGGGCTGCATTTTGGCTGCCTTTTGGGCTGGAGCTTCTCGTGGTTTGAGGCCTGGCTTGCTCCACCCCCTGCTCTTGAGATTCTCCCGGATGTGGGCTGCATTTTGGCTGCCTTTTGGGCTGGAGCTTCTCGTGGTTTGAGGCCTGGCTTGCTCCATCCCCTTCTCCTGAGATTCTCCCGGATGTGGGCTGCATTTTGGCTGCCTTTTGGGCTGGAGCTTCTCGCTGTTTGAGGCGTGGCTTGCTCCACCCCCTGCTCTTGAGATTCTCCTGGATGTGGGATGCATTTTCGCTGCCTTTTGGGCTGGAGCTTCTCGTGGTTTGAGGCCTGGCTTGCTCCACCCCCTGCTCTTGAGATTCTCCCGGATGTGGGCTGCATTTTGGCTGCCTTTTGGGCTGGAGCTTCTCGTGGTTTGAGGCCTGGCTTGCTCCACATCCTGCTCCTGAGATTGTCCCCGATGTGGGCTGCATTTTGGCTGCCTTTTGGGCTGGAGCTTCTTGTGGTTTGAGGCCTGCCTTGCTCCACCCCCTGCTCTTGAGATTCTCCCACAGGTGGGCTGCATTTTGGCTGCCTTTTGGGCTGGAGCTTCTCGTGGTTTGAGGCCTGGCTTGCTCCACCCCCTGCTGTTGAGATTCTCCCGGATGTGGGCTGCATTTTGGCTGCCTTTTGGGCTGGAGCTTCTCGTGGTTTGAGGCCTGGCTTGCTCCACATCCTGCTTCTGAGATTGTCCCCGATGTGGGCTGCATTTTGGCTGCCTTTTGGGCTGGAGCTTCTCGTGGTTTGAGGCCTGGCTTGCTCCACCCCCCGCTCCTGAGATTCTCCCGGATGTGGGCTGCATTTTGGCTGCCTTTTGGGCTGGAGCTTCTCGTGGTTTGAGGCCTGGCTTGCTCCACCCCCTGCTCTTGATATTTTCCTGGATGTGTGCTGGAGTTTGGGTGCATTTTTGGCTGGAGATTCTCGTGGTTTGAGGCCTGCCTTGCTCCACCCCCTGCTCTTGAGATTCTCCCGGATGTGGGCTGCATTTTGGCTGCCTTTTGGGCTGGAGCTTCTCGTGGTTTGAGGCCTGGCTTGCTCCACCCCCTGCTCCTGAGATTCTCCCGGATGTGGGCTGCATTTTGGCTGCCTTTTGGGCTGGAGCTTCTCGTGGTTTGAGGCCTGGCTTACTCCACCCTCTGCTCTTGAGATTTTCCTGGATGTGTGCTGGAGTTTGGGTGCATTTTTGGCTGGAGATTCTCGTGGTTTGAGGCCTGGCTTGCTCCACCCCCTGCTCTTGAGATTCTCCCGGATGTGGGCTGCATTTTGGGTGCCTTTTGGGCTGGAGCTTCTTGTGGTTTGAGGCCTGCCTTGCTCCACACCCTGCTCCTGAGATTCTCCCACAGGTGGGCTGCATTTTGGCTGCCTTTTGGGCTGGAGCTTCTCGTGGTTTGAGGCCTGGCTTGCTCCACCCCCTGCTCTTGATATTCTCCCGGATGTGTGCTGGAGTTTGGGTGCATTTTTGGCTGGAGATTCTCGTGGTTTGAGGCCTGGCTTTCTCCACTTCCTGCTCTTGAGATTCTCCCAGATGTGGGCTGCATTTTGGCTGCCTTTTGGGCTGGAGCTTCTCGTGGTTTGAGGCCTGGCTTGCTCCAACCCCTGCTCCTGATATTCTCCCGGATGTGGGCTGCATTTTGGCTGCCTTTTGGGCTGCAGCTTCTCGTGGTTTGAGGCCTGGCTTACTCCACCCCCTGCTCTTGATATTTTCCTGGATGTGTGCTGGAGTTTGGGTGCATTTTTGGCTGGAGATTCTCGTGGTTTGAGGCCTGGCTTGCTCCACCCCCTGCTCTTGAGATTCTCCCGGATGTGGGCTGCATTTTGGCTGCCTTTTGGGCTGGAGCTTCTCGTGGTTTGAGGCCTGGCTTGCTCCACCCCCTGCTCTTGAGATTCTCCCGGATGTGGGCTGCATTTTGGCTGCCTTTTGGGCTGGAGCTTCTCGTGGTTTGAGGCCTGGCTTGCTCCACCCCCTGCTCTTGAGATTCTCCTGGATGTGGGATGCATTTTCGCTGCCTTTTGGGCTGGAGCTTCTCGTGGTTTGAGGCCTGGCTTGCTCCACCCCCTGCTCTTGAGATTCTCCCGGATGTGGGCTGGATTTTGGCTGCCTTTTGGGCTGGAGCTTCTCGTGGTTTGAGGCCTGGCTTGCTCCACCCCCTGCTCTTGATATTCTCCTGGATGTGGGCTGCATTTTGGCTGCCTTTTGGGCTGGAGCTTCTCGTGGTTTGAGGCCTGCCTTGCTCCACCCCCTGCTCTTGAGATTCTCCCACAGGTGGGCTGCATTTTGGCTGCCATTTGGGCTGGAGCTTCTCGTGGTTTGAGGCCTGGCTTGCTCCACCCCCTGCTCCTCAGGTTCTCCCGGATGTGGGCTGCATTTTGGCTGCCTTTTGGGCTGGAGCTTCTCGTGGTTTGAGGCCTGGCTTGCTCCACCCCCTGCTCTTGAGATTCTCCCGGATGTGGGCTGCATTTTGGGTGCCTTTTTGGCTGGAGCTTCTTGTGGTTTGAGGCCTGGCTTGCTCCACCCCCTGCTCTTGAGATTCTCCCACAGGTGGGCTGCATTTTGGCTGCCTTTTGGGCTGGAGCTTCTCGTGGTTTGAGGCCTGGCTTGCTCCACCCCCTGCTCTTGATATTCTCCCGGATGTGTGCTGGAGTTTCGGTGCATTTTTGGCTGGAGATTCTCGTGGTTTGAGACCTGGCTTGCTCCACCCCCTGCTCCTGAGATTCCCCCGGATGTGGGCTGCATTTTGGCTGCCTTTTGGGCTGGAGCTTCTCGTGGTTTGAGGCCTGGCTTGCTCCATCCCCTGCTCCTGAGATTCTCCCGGATGTGGGCTGCATTTTGGCTGCCTTTTGGGCTGGAGCTTCTCGTGGTTTGAGGCCTGGCTTTCTCCACCCCCTGCTCTTGAGATTCTCCTGGATGTGGGATGCATTTTCGCTGCCTTTTGGGCTGGAGCTTCTCGTGGTTTGAGGCCTGCCTTGCTCCACCCCCTGCTCTTGAGATTCTCCCGGATGTGGGCTGCATTTTGGCTGCCTTTTGGGCTGGAGCTTCTCGTGGTTTGAGGCCTGGCTTGCTCCACATCCTGCTCCTGAGATTGTCCCCGATGTGGGCTGCATTTTGGCTGCCTTTTGGGCTGGAGCTTCTCGTGGTTTGAGGCCTGGCTTGCTCCACCCCCCGCTCCTGAGATTCTCCCGGATGTGGGCTGCATTTTGGCTGCCTTTTGGGCTGGAGCTTCTCGTGGTTTGAGGCCTGGCTTGCTCCACCCCCTGCTCTTGAGGTTCTCCCGGATGTGGGCTGCATTTTGGCTACATTTTGGGCTGGAGCTTCTCGTGGTTTGAGGCCTGGCTTGCTCCACCCCCTGCTCTTGAGTTTCTCCCGGATGTGGGCTGCATTTTGGCTACATTTTGGGCTGGAGCTTCTCGTGGTTTGAGGCCTGGCTTGCTCCACCCCCCGCTCCTGAGATTCTCCCGGATGTGGGCTGCATTTTGGCTGCCTTTTGGGCTGGAGCTTCTCGTGGTTTGAGGCCTGGCTTGCTCCACACCCTGCTCTTGAGATTCTCCCGGATGTGGGCTGCATTTTGGGTGCCTTTTGGGCTGGAGCTTCTTGTGGTTTGAGGCCTGCCTTGCTCCACCCCCTGCTCTTGAGATTCTCCCACAGGTGGGCTGCATTTTGGCTGCCTTTTGGGCTGGAGCTTCTCGTGGTTTGAGGCCTGGCTTGCTCCACCCCCTGCTCTTGAGATTCTCCTGCATGTGGGATGTATTTTCGCTGCCTTTTAGGCTGAAGCTTCTCGTGGTTTGAGGCCTGGCTTGCTCCACCCCCTGCTCTTGAGATTCTCCCGGATGTGGGCTGCAATTTGGGTGCCTTTTGGGCTGGAGCTTCTCGTGGTTTGAGGCCTGGCTTACTCCACCCCCTGCTCTTGATATTTTCCTGGATGTGTGCTGGAGTTTGGGTGCATTTTTGGCTGGAGATTCTCGTGGTTTGAGGCCTGGCTTGCTCCACCCCCTGCTCTTGAGATTCTCCCGGATGTGGGCTGCATTTTGGCTGCATTTTGGGCTGGAGCTTCTCGTGGTTTGAGGCCTGCCTTGCTCCACCCCCTGCTCTTGAGATTCTCCCACAGGTGGGCTGCATTTTGGCTGCCTTTTGGGCTGGAGCTTCTCGTGGTTTGAGGCCTGGCTTGCTCCACCCCCTGCTCCTGAGATTCCCCCGGATGTGGGCTGCATTTTGGCTGCCTTTTGGGCTGGAGCTTCTCGTGGTTTGAGGCCTGGCTTACTCCACCCCCTGCTCTTGATATTTTCCTGGATGTGTGCTGGAGTTTGAGTGCATTTTTGGCTGGAGATTCTCGTGGTTTGAGGCCTGGCTTGCTCCACCCCCTGCTCTTGAGATTCTCCCGGATGTGGGCTGCATTTTGGCTGCCTTTTGGGCTGGAGCTTCTCGAGGTTTGAGGCCTGGCTTGCTCCACCCCCTGCTCCTGAGATTCTCCCGGATGTGGGCTGCATTTTGGCTGCCTTTTGGGCTGGAGCTTCTCGTGGTTTGAGACCTGGCTTGCTCCACCCCCTGCTCCTGAGATTCCCCCGGATGTGGGCTGCATTTTGGCTGCCTTTTGGGCTGGAGCTTCTCGTGGTTTGAGGCCTGGCTTACTCCACCCCCTGCTCTTGATATTTTCCTGGATGTGTGCTGGAGTTTGAGTGCATTTTTGGCTGGAGATTCTCGTGGTTTGAGGCCTGGCTTGCTCCACCCCCTGCTCTTGAGATTCTCCCGGATGTGGGCTGCATTTTGGCTGCCTTTTGGGCTGGAGCTTCTCGAGGTTTGAGGCCTGGCTTGCTCCACCCCCTGCTCCTGAGATTCTCCCGGATGTGGGCTGCATTTTGGCTGCCTTTTGGGCTGGAGCTTCTCGCGGTTTGAGGCCTGGCTTGCTCCACCCCCTGCTCTTGAGATTCTCCTGCATGTGGGCTGCATTTTGGCTGCCTTTTGGGCTGGAGCTTCTCGTGGTTTGAGGCCTGGCTTGCTCCACCCCCTGCTCCTGAGATTCTCCCACAGGTGGGCTGCATTTTGGCTGCCTTTTGGGCTGGAGCTTCTCGTGGTTTGAGGCCTGGCTTGCTCCACCCCCTGCTCCTGAGATTCCCCCGGATGTGGGCTGCATTTTGGCTGCCTTTTGGGCTGGAGCTTCTCGTGGTTTGAGGCCTGGCTTACTCCACCCCCTGCTCTTGAGATTCTCCCGGATGTGGGCTGCATTTTGGCTGCCTTTTGGGCTGGAGCTTCTCGTGGTTTGAGGCCTGGCTTGCTCCACATCCTGCTCCTGAGATTGTCCCCGATGTGGGCTGCATTTTGGCTGCCTTTTGGCCTGGAGATTCTCGTGGTTTGAGGCCTGGCTTGCTCCACACCCCGCTCCTGAGATTCTCCCGGATGTGGGCTGCATTTTGGCTACATTTTGGTCTGGAGCTTCTCGTGGTTTGAGGCCTGGCTTGCTCCACCCCCTGCTCTTGAGATTCTCCCGGAAGTGGGCTGCATTTTGGCTGCCTTTTGGGCTGGAGCTTCTCGTGGTTTGAGGCCTGACTTGCTCCACCCCCTGCTCCTCAGGTTCTCCCGGATGTGGGCTGCATTTTGGCTGCCTTTTGGGCTGGAGCTTCTCGTGGTTTGAGGCCTGGCTTGCTCCACCCCCTGCTCTTGAGATTCTCCCGGATGTGGGCTGCATTTTGGCTGCATTTTCGGCTGGAGCTTCTCGTGGTTTGAGGCCTGGCTTGCTCCACCCCCTGCTCTTGAGATTCTCCCGGATGTGGGCTGCATTTTGGCTACGTTTTGGGCTGGAGCTTCTTGTGGTTTGAGGCCTGCCTTGCTCCACCCCCTGCTCTTGAGATTCTCCCACAGGTGGGCTGCATTTTGGGTGCCTTTTGGGCTGGAGCTTCTCGTGGTTTGAGGCCTGGCTTGCTCCACCCCCTGCTCCTGAGATTCTCCCGGATGTGGGCTGCATTTTGGCTGCCTTTTGGGCTGGAGCTTCTCGTGGTTTGAGGCCTGGCTTGCTCCATCCCCTTCTCCTGAGATTCTCCCGGATGTGGGCTGCATTTTGGCTGCCTTTTGGGCTGGAGCTTCTCGCGGTTTGAGGCCTGGCTTGCTCCACCCCCTGCTCTTGAGATTCTCCTGAATGTGGGATGTATTTTCGCTGCCTTTTGGGCTGGAGCTTCTCGTGGTTTGAGGCCTGGCTTGCTCCACCCCCTGCTCTTGAGATTCTCCCGGATGTGGGCTGCATTTTGGCTGCCTTTTGGGCTGGAGCTTCTCGTGGTTTGAGGCCTGGCTTGCTCCACATCCTGCTCCTGAGATTGTCCCCGATGTGGGCTGCATTTTGGCTGCCTTTTGGGCTGGAGCTTCTCGTGCTTTGAGGCCTGGCTTGCTCCACCCCCTGCTCTTGAGATTCTCCCGGATGTGGGCTGCATTTTGGCTACATTTTGGGCTGGAGCTTCTCGTGGTTTGAGGCCTGGCTTGCTCCACCCCCTGCTCTTGAGATTCTCCCGGATGTGGGCTGCATTTTGGCTACATTTTGGGCTGGAGCTTCTCGTGGTTTGAGGCCTGGCTTGCTCCACCCCCTGCTCTTGAGATTCTCCCACAGGTGGGCTGCATTTTGGCTGCCTTTTGGGCTGGAGCTTCTCGTGGTTTGAGGCCTGGCTTGCTCCACCCCCTGCTCCTGAGATTCTCCCGGATGTGGGCTGCATTTTGGCTGCCTTTTGGGCTGGAGCTTCTCGTGGTTTGAGGCCTGGCTTACTCCACCCCCTGCTCTTGATATTTTCCTGGATGTGTGCTGGAGTTTGGGTGCATTTTTGGCTGGAGATTCTCGTGGTTTGAGGCCTGGCTTGCTCCACCCCCTGCTCTTGAGATTCTCCCGGATGTGGGCTGCATTTTGGCTGCCTTTTGTGCTGGAGCTTCTCGAGGTTTGAGGCCTGGCTTGCTCCACCCCCTGCTCCTGAGATTCTCCCGGATGTGGGCTGCATTTTGGCTGCCTTTTGGGCTGGAGCTTCTCGTGGTTTGAGGCCTGGCTTGCTCCACATCCTGCTCCTGAGATTGTCCCCGATGTGGGCTGCATTTTGGCTGCCTTTTGGCCTGGAGATTCTCGTGGTTTGAGGCCTGGCTTGCTCCACCCCCTGCTCCTGAGATTCTCCCGGATGTGGGCTGCATTTTGGCTACATTTTGGTCTGGAGCTTCTCGTGGTTTGAGGCCTGGCTTGCTCCACCCCCTGCTCTTGAGATTCTCCCGGAAGTGGGCTGCATTTTGGCTGCCTTTTGGGCTGGAGCTTCTCGTGGTTTGAGGCCTGACTTGCTCCACCCCCTGCTCCTCAGGTTCTCCCGGATGTGGGCTGCATTTTGGCTGCCTTTTGGGCTGGAGCTTCTCGTGGTTTGAGGCCTGGCTTGCTCCACCCCCGGCTCTTGAGATTCTCCCGGATGTGGGCTGCATTTTGGCTGCATTTTCGGCTGGAGCTTCTCGTGGTTTGAGGCCTGGCTTGCTCCACCCCCTGCTCTTGAGATTCTCCCGGATGTGGGCTGCATTTTGGCTACGTTTTGGGCTGGAGCTTCTTGTGGTTTGAGGCCTGCCTTGCTCCACCCCCTGCTCTTGAGATTCTCCCACAGGTGGGCTGCATTTTGGGTGCCTTTTGGGCTGGAGCTTCTCGTGGTTTGAGGCCTGGCTTGCTCCACCCCCTGCTCCTGAGATTCTCCCGGATGTGGGCTGCATTTTGGCTGCCTTTTGGGCTGGAGCTTCTCGTGGTTTGAGGCCTGGCTTGCTCCATCCCCTTCTCCTGAGATTCTCCCGGATGTGGGCTGCATTTTGGCTGCCTTTTGGGCTGGAGCTTCTCGCGGTTTGAGGCCTGGCTTGCTCCACCCCCTGCTCTTGAGATTCTCCTAAATGTGGGATGTATTTTCGCTGCCTTTTGGGCTGGAGCTTCTCGTGGTTTGAGGCCTGGCTTGCTCCACCCCCTGCTCTTGAGATTCTCCCGGATGTGGGCTGCATTTTGGCTGCGTTTTGGGCTGGAGCTTCTCGTGGTTTGAGGCCTGGCTTGCTCCACCCCCTGCTCTTGAGATTCTCCCGGATGTGGGCTGCATTTTGGGTGCCTTTTGGGCTGGAGCTTCTCGTGGTTTGAGGCCTGGCTTGCTCCACCCCCTGCTCTTGATATTCTCCCGGATGTGTGCTGGAGTTTGGGTGCCTTTTGGGCTGGAGCTTCTCGTGGTTTGAGGCCTGGCTTGCTCCACCCCCTGCTCTTGAGATTCTCCCAGGCGTGGGCTGCATTTTGGCTGCCTTCTGGGCTGGAGCTTCTCGCGGTTTGAGGCCTGGCTTGCTCCACCCCCTGCTCTTGATATTCTCCTGGATGTGGGCTGCATTCTGCCTGCCTTTTGGGCTGGAGCTTCTCGTGGTTTGAGGCCTGGCTTGCTCCACCCCCTGCTCCTGAGATTCTCCCGGATGTGGGCTGCATTTTGGCTGCCTTTTTGGGCTGGAGCTTCTCGTGGTTTGGGGCCTGGCTTGCTCCACCCCCTGCTCTTGATATTCTCCCGGCTGTGGGCTGCATTTTGGCTGCCTTTTGGGCTGGAGCTTCTCGTGGTTTGAGGCCTGGATTGCTCCACCCCCTGCTCTTGATATTGTCCTGGATGTGGGCTGCATTTTCGCTGCCTTTTGGGCTGGAGCTTCTCGTGGTTTGAGGCCTGGCTTGCTCCACCCCCAGCTCTTGATATTCTCCCGGATGTGGGCTGGATTTTGGCTGCCTTTTGGGCTGGAGATTCTCGCGGTTTGAGGCCTGGCTTGCTCCACCCCCTGCTCTTGAGATTCTCCCGGATGTGGGCTGCATTTTGGCTGCCTTTTGGGCTGGAGTTTCTCGTGGCTTGAGGCCTGGCTTACTCCACCCCCTGCTCTTGATATTCTCCCGGATGTGGGCTGGAGTTTGGGTGCATTTTTGGCTGTAGCTTCTCGTGGTTTGAGGCCTGGCTTGCTCCACCCCCTGCTCCTGAGATTCTCCCGGATGTGGGCTGCATTTTGGCTGCCTTTTGGGCTGGAGCTTCTCGTGCTTTGAGGCCTGGCTTGCTCTACTTCCTCCCCCTGAGATTCTCCCGGCTGTGTGCTGCATATTGGCTGCCTTTTGGGCTGGAGCTTCTCGTGGTTTGAGGCCTGGCTTGCTCCACCCCCTGCTCCTGAGATTCTTCCAGATGTGGGCTGCATTTTGGCTGCCTTTTGGGCTGGAGCTTCTCGAGGTTTGAGGCCTGGCTTGCTCCACCCCCTGCTCCTGAGATTCTCCCAGATGTGGGCTGCATTTTGGCTGCCTTTTGGGCTGGAGCTTCTCGTGGTTTGAGGCCTGGCTTGCTCCACCCCCTGCTCCTGAGATTCTCCCGGATGTGGGCTGCATTTTGGCTGCCATTTGGGCTGGAGCTTCTCGTGGTTTGAGGCCTGGCTTGCTCCAACCCCCTGCTCTTGAGATTCTCCCGGATGTGGGCTGCATTTTGGCTGCCTTTTGGGCTGGAGCTTCTCGTGGTTTGAGGCCTGGCTTGCTCCACATCCTGCTCCTGAGATTGTCCTCCATGTGGGCTAAATTTTGGCTGCCTTTTGGGCTGGAGCTTCTCGTGGTTTGAGGCCTGGCTTGCTCCACCCCCTGCTCCTGAGATTCTCCCGGATGTGGGCTGCATTTTGGCTGCCTTTTGGGCTGGAGCTTCTCGCGGTTTGAGGCCTGGCTTGCTCCACCCCCTGCTCTTGATATTCTCCTGGATGTGGGCTGCATTCTGCCTGCCTTTTGGGCTGGAGCTTCTCGTGGTTTGAGGCCTGGCTTGCTCCACCCCCTGCTCCTGAGATTCTCCTGGATGTGGGCTGCATTTTGGCTGCCTTTTGGGCTGGAGCTTCTCGTGGTTTGGGGCCTGGCTTGCTCCACCCCCTGCTCTTGATATTCTCCCGGATGTGGGCTGCATTTTGGCTGCCTTTTGGGCTGGAGCTTCTCGTGCTTTGAGGCCTGGCTTGCTCTACTTCCTCCCCCTGAGATTCTCCCAGATATGTGCTGCATTTTGGCTGCCTTTTGGGCTGGAGCTTCTCGTGGTTTGAGGCCTGGCTTGCTCCACCCCCTGCTCTTGAGATTCTCCCAGATGTGGGCTGCATTTTGGCTGCATTTTGGGCTGGAGCTTCTCGCGGTTTGAGGCCTGGCTTGCTCCACACCCTGCTCTTGATATTGTCCTGGATGTGGGCTGCATTTTGGCTGCCTTTTGGAGTGGAGCTTCTCGTGGTTTGAGGCCTGGCTTGCTCCACCCCCTGCTCTTGAGATTCTCCCGGATGTGGGCTGCATTTTGGCTGCCTTTTGGGCTGGAGTTTCTCGTGGCTTGAGGCCTGGCTTACTCCACAACCTGCTCTTGAGATTCTCCCCGATGTGTGCTGGAGTTTGGGTGCATTTTTGGCTGTAGCTTCTCATGGTTTGAGGCCTGGCTTGCTCCACCCCCTGCTCTTGAGATTCTCCCAGGTGTGGGCTGCATTTTGGCTGCCTTTTGGGCTGGAGCTTCTCGCGGTTTGGGGCCTGGCTTGCTCCACCCCCTGCTCCTGAGATTCTCCCGGATGTGGGCTGCATTTTGGCTGCCTTTTTGGGCTGGAGCTTCTCGTGGTTTGGGGCCTGGCTTGCTCCACCCCCTGCTCTTGATATTCTCCCGGCTGTGGGCTGCATTTTGGCTGCCTTTTGGGCTGGAGCTTCTCGTGGTTTGAGGCCTGGATTGCTCCACCCCCTGCTCTTGATATTGTCCTGGATGTGGGCTGCATTTTCGCTGCCTTTTGGGCTGGAGCTTCTCGTGGTTTGAGGCCTGGCTTGCTCCACCCCCAGCTCTTGATATTCTCCCGGATGTGGGCTGGATTTTGGCTGCCTTTTGGGCTGGAGATTCTCGCGGTTTGAGGCCTGGCTTGCTCCACCCCCTGCTCTTGAGATTCTCCCGGATGTGGGCTGCATTTTGGCTGCCTTTTGGGCTGGAGTTTCTCGTGGCTTGAGGCCTGGCTTACTCCACCCCCTGCTCTTGATATTCTCCCGGATGTGGGCTGGAGTTTGGGTGCATTTTTGGCTGTAGCTTCTCGTGGTTTGAGGCCTGGCTTGCTCCACCCCCTGCTCCTGAGATTCTCCCGGATGTGGGCTGCATTTTGGCTGCCTTTTGGGCTGGAGCTTCTCGTGCTTTGAGGCCTGGCTTGCTCTACTTCCTCCCCCTGAGATTCTCCCGGCTGTGTGCTGCATATTGGCTGCCTTTTGGGCTGGAGCTTCTCGTGGTTTGAGGCCTGGCTTGCTCCACCCCCTGCTCCTGAGATTCTTCCAGATGTGGGCTGCATTTTGGCTGCCTTTTGGGCTGGAGCTTCTCGAGGTTTGAGGCCTGGCTTGCTCCACCCCCTGCTCCTGAGATTCTCCCAGATGTGGGCTGCATTTTGGCTGCCTTTTGGGCTGGAGCTTCTCGTGGTTTGAGGCCTGGCTTGCTCCACCCCCTGCTCCTGAGATTCTCCCGGATGTGGGCTGCATTTTGGCTGCCATTTGGGCTGGAGCTTCTCGTGGTTTGAGGCCTGGCTTGCTCCAACCCCCTGCTCTTGAGATTCTCCCGGATGTGGGCTGCATTTTGGCTGCCTTTTGGGCTGGAGCTTCTCGTGGTTTGAGGCCTGGCTTGCTCCACATCCTGCTCCTGAGATTGTCCTCCATGTGGGCTAAATTTTGGCTGCCTTTTGGGCTGGAGCTTCTCGTGGTTTGAGGCCTGGCTTGCTCCACCCCCTGCTCCTGAGATTCTCCCGGATGTGGGCTGCATTTTGGCTGCCTTTTGGGCTGGAGCTTCTCGCGGTTTGAGGCCTGGCTTGCTCCACCCCCTGCTCTTGATATTCTCCTGGATGTGGGCTGCATTCTGCCTGCCTTTTGGGCTGGAGCTTCTCGTGGTTTGAGGCCTGGCTTGCTCCACCCCCTGCTCCTGAGATTCTCCTGGATGTGGGCTGCATTTTGGCTGCCTTTTGGGCTGGAGCTTCTCGTGGTTTGGGGCCTGGCTTGCTCCACCCCCTGCTCTTGATATTCTCCCGGATGTGGGCTGCATTTTGGCTGCCTTTTGGGCTGGAGCTTCTCGTGCTTTGAGGCCTGGCTTGCTCTACTTCCTCCCCCTGAGATTCTCCCAGATATGTGCTGCATTTTGGCTGCCTTTTGGGCTGGAGCTTCTCGTGGTTTGAGGCCTGGCTTGCTCCACCCCCTGCTCTTGAGATTCTCCCAGATGTGGGCTGCATTTTGGCTGCATTTTGGGCTGGAGCTTCTCGCGGTTTGAGGCCTGGCTTGCTCCACACCCTGCTCTTGATATTGTCCTGGATGTGGGCTGCATTTTGGCTGCCTTTTGGAGTGGAGCTTCTCGTGGTTTGAGGCCTGGCTTGCTCCACCCCCTGCTCTTGAGATTCTCCCGGATGTGGGCTGCATTTTGGCTGCCTTTTGGGCTGGAGTTTCTCGTGGCTTGAGGCCTGGCTTACTCCACAACCTGCTCTTGAGATTCTCCCCGATGTGTGCTGGAGTTTGGGTGCATTTTTGGCTGTAGCTTCTCATGGTTTGAGGCCTGGCTTGCTCCACCCCCTGCTCTTGAGATTCTCCCAGGTGTGGGCTGCATTTTGGCTGCCTTTTGGGCTGGAGCTTCTCGCGGTTTGGGGCCTGGCTTGCTCCACCCTCTGCTCTTGATATTCTCCCGGATGTGGGCTGCATTTTGGCTGCCTTTTGGGCTGGAGCTTCTCGTGCTTTGAGGCCTGGCTTGCTCTACTTCCTCCCCCTGAGATTCTCCCGGCTATGTGCTGCATTTTGGCTGCATTTTGGGCTGGAGCTTCTCGTAGTTTGAGGCCTGGTTTACTCCACCCCCTGCTCTTGAGATTCTCCCGGATGTGGGCTGCATTTTGGGTGCCTTTTGGGCTGGAGCTTCTCGTGGTTTGAGGCCTGGCTTGCTCCACCCCCTGCTCTTGAGATTCTCCCACAGGTGGGCTGCATTCTGCCTGCCTTTTGGGCTGGAGCTTCTCGTGGTTTGAGGCCTGGCTTGCTCCACCCCCTGCTCCTGAGATTCTCCCGGATGTGGGCTGCATTTTGGCTGCCTCTTGGGCTGGAGCTTCTCGTGGTTTGGGGCCTGGCTTGCTCCACCCCCTGCTCTTGATATTCTCCTGGATGTGGGCTGCATTTTGGCTGCCTTTTGGGCTGGAGCTTCTCGTGCTTTCAGGCCTGGCTTGCTCCACCCCCTGCTCTTTAGATTCTCCCGGATGTGGGCTGCATTTTGGCTGCCTTTTGGGCTGGAGTTTCTCGTGGCTTGAGGCCTGGCTTACTCCACCCCCTGCTCTTGATATTCTCCCGGATGTGTGCTGGAGTTTGGGTGCATTTTTGGCTGTAGCTTCTCGTGGTTTGAGGCCTGGCTTTCTCCAGCCCCTGCTCTTGAGATTCTCCCAGGTGTGGGCTGCATTTTGGCTGCTTTTTCGGCTGCAGATTCTCGTGGTTTGAGGCCTGGCTTGCTCCACCCCCTGCTCTTGACATTCTCCTGGATGTGGGCTGCATTCTGCCTGCCTTTTGGGCTGGAGCTTCTCGTGGTTTGAGGCCTGGCTTGCTCCACCCCCTGCTCTTGAGATTCTCCCGGATGTGGGCTGCATTTTGGCTACATTTTGGGCTGGAGCTTCTCGTGGTTTGAGGCCTGCCTTGCTCCACCCCCTGCTCTTGAGATTCTCCCACAGGTGGGCTGCATTTTGGCTGCCTTTTGGGCTGGAGATTCTCATGGTTTGAGGCCTGGCTTGCTCCACATCCTGCTCCTGAGATTGTCCCCGATGTGGGCTGCATTTTGGCTGCCTTTTGGGCTGGAGCTTCTCGTGGTTTGAGGCCTGGCTTACTCCACCCCCTGCTCTTGATATTTTCCCGGATGTGTGCTGGAGTTTGGGTGCATTTTTGGCTGGAGATTCTCGTGGTTTGAGGCCTGGCTTGCTCCACCCCCTGCTCCTGAGATTCTCCCGGATGTGGGCTGCATTTTGGCTGCCTTTTGGGCTGGAGCTTCTCGTGGTTTGAGGCCTGGCTTTCTCCACCCCCTGCTCCTGAGATTCTCCCGGATGTGGGCTGCATTTTGGCTGCCTTTTGGGCTGCAGCTTCTCGCGGTTTGAGGCCTGGCTTGCTCCACCCCCTGCTCTTGAGATTCTCCTGGATGTGGGCTGCATTCTGCCTGCCTTTTGGGCTGGAGCTTCTCGTGGTTTCAGGCCTGGCTTGCTCCACCCCCTGCTCCTGAGATTCTCCTGGATGTGGGCTGCATTTTGGCTGCCTTTTGGGCTGGAGCTTCTCGTGGTTTGGGGCCTGGCTTGCTCCACCCCCTGCTCTTGAGATTCTCCCAGATGTGGGCTGGAGTTTGGCTGCCTTTTGGGCTGGAGCTTCTCGTGCTTTGAGGCCTGGCTTGCTCTACTTCCTCCCCCTGAGATTCTCCCGGCTATGTGCTGCATATTGGCTGCCTTTTGGGCTGGAGCTTCTCGTGGTTTGAGGCCTGGCTTACTCCACCCCCTGCTCTTGAGATTCTCCCAGATATGTGCTGGATTTTGGGTGCCTTTTGGGCTGGAGCTTCTCGTGGTTTGAGGCCTGGCTTGCTCCACCCCCTGCTCCTGAGATTCTCCCAGATGTGGGCTGCATTTTGGCTGCCTTTTGGGCTGGAACTTCTCGTGGTTTGAGGCCTGGCTTACTCCACCCCCTGCTCTTGATATTTTCCTGGATGTGTGCTGGAGTTTGGGTGCATTTTTGGCTGGAGATTCTCGTGGTTTGAGGCCTGGCTTGCTCCACCCCCTACTCTTGAGATTCTCCCACAGGTGGGCTGCATATTGGGTGCCTTTTGGGCTGGAGCTTCTCGTGGTTTGAGGCCTGGCTTGCTCCACCCCCTGCTCCTGAGATTCTCCCAGGTGTGGGCTGCATTTTGGCTGCCTTTTGGGCTGGAGCTTCTCGCGGTTTGAGGCCTGGCTTGCTCCACCCCCTGCTCCTGAGATTCTCCCGGATGTGGGCTGCATTTTGGCTACATTTTGGGCTGGAGCTTCTCGTGGTTTGAGGCCTGGCTTGCTCCACCCCCTGCTCTTGAGATTCTCCCGGATGTGGGCTGCATTTTGGCTGCCTTTTGGGCTGGAGCTTCTCGTGCTTTGAGGCCTGGCTTGCTCTACTTCCTCCCCCTGAGATTCTCCCGGCTATGTGCTGCATATTTGCTGCCTTTTGGGCTGGAGCTTCTCGTGGTTTGAGGCCTGGCTTACTCCACCCCCTGCTCTTGAGATTCTCCCAGATATGTGCTGGATTTTGGGTGCCTTTTGGGCTGGAGCTTCTCGTGGTTTGAGGCCTGGCTTGCTCCACCCCCTGCTCCTGAGATTCTCCCAGATGTGGGCTGCATTTTGGCTGCCTTTTGGGCTGGAACTTCTCGTGGTTTGAGGCCTGGCTTACTCCACCCCCTGCTCTTGATATTTTCCTGGATGTGTGCTGGAGTTTGGGTGCATTTTTGGCTGGAGATTCTCGTGGTTTGAGGCCTGGCTTGCTCCACCCCCTACTCTTGAGATTCTCCCACAGGTGGGCTGCATATTGGGTGCCTTTTGGGCTGGAGCTTCTCGTGGTTTGAGGCCTGGCTTGCTCCACCCCCTGCTCCTGAGATTCTCCCAGGTGTGGGCTGCATTTTGGCTGCCTTTTGGGCTGGAGCTTCTCGCGGTTTGAGGCCTGGCTTGCTCCACCCCCTGCTCCTGAGATTCTCCCGCATGTGGGCTGCATTTTGGCTGCCTTTTGGGCTGGAGCTTCTCGTGGTTTGAGGCCTGGCTTGCTCCACCCCCTGCTCTTGAGATTCTCCCGGATGTGGGCTGCATTTTGGCTACATTTTGGGCTGGAGCTTCTCGTGGTTTGAGGCCTGGCTTGCTCCACCCCCTGCTCTTGAGATTCTCCCGGATGTGGGCTGCATTTTGGCTGCCTTTTGGGCTGGAGCTTCTCGTGGTTTGAGGCCTGGCTTGCTCCACCCCCTGCTCCTGAGATTCTCCCGGATGTGGGCTGCATTTTGGCTACATTTTGGGCTGGAGCTTCTCGTGGTTTGAGGCCTGGCTTGCTCCACCCCCTGCTCTTGATATTCTCCCGGATGTGGGCTGCATTTTGGCTGCATTTTGGGCTGGAGCTTCTCGTGGTTTGAGGCCTGGCTTGCTCCACCCCCTGCTCCTGAGATTCTCCCAGATGTGGGCTGCATTTTGGCTGCCTTTTGGGCTGGAGCTTCTCGTGGTTTGAGGCCTGGCTTACTCCACCCCCTGCTCTTGATATTTTCCTGGATGTGTGCTGGAGTTTGGGTGCATTTTTGGCTGGAGATTCTCGTGGTTTGAGGCCTGGCTTGCTCCACCCCCTGCTCTTGAGATTCTCCCGGATGTGGGCTGCATTTTGGCTGCCTTTTGGGCTGGAGCTTCTCGAGGTTTGAGGCCTGGCTTGCTCCACCCCCTGCTCCTGAGATTCTCCGGGATTTGGGCTGCATTTTGGCTGCCTTTTGGGCTGGAGCTTCTCGCGGTTTGAGGCCTGGCTTGCTCCACCCCCTGCTCTTGAGATTCTCCCGGATGTGGGCTGGATTTTGGCTGCCTTTTGGGCTGGAGCTTCTCGCGGTTTGAGGCCTGGCTTGCTCCACCCCCTGCTCTTGAGATTCTCCCGGATGTGGGCTGCATTTTGGCTGCCTTTTGGGCTGGAGTTTCTCGTGGCTTGAGGCCTGGCTTACTCCACCCCCTGCTCTTGAGATTCTCCCGGATGTGGGCTGCATTTTGGCTGCATTTTGGGCTGGAGCTTCTCGTGGTTTGAGGCCTGGCTTGCTCCACCCCCTGCTCTTGAGATTCTCCCGCAGTTGGGCTGCATTTTGGCTGCCTTTTGGGCTGGAGCTTCTCGTGGTTTGAGGCCTGGCTTGCTCCACCCCCTGCTCTTGAGATTCTCCCGGATGTGGGCTGCATTTTGGCTGCATTTTGGGCTGGAGCTTCTCGTGGTTTGAGGCCTGACTTGCTCCACCCCCTGCTCCTCAGGTTCTCCCGGATGTGGGCTGCATTTTGGCTGCCTTTTGGGCTGGAGCTTCTTGTGGTTTGAGGCCTGGCTTGCTCCAACCCCTGCTCTTGAGATTCTCCCGGATGTGGGCTGCATTTTGGCTACATTTTGGGCTGGAGCTTCTCGTGGTTTGAGGCCTGGCTTGCTCCACCCCCTGCTTTGAGATTCTCCCAGATGTGGGCTGCATTTTGGCTGCCTTTTGGGCTGGAGCTTCTCGTGGTTTGAGGCCTGGCTTGCTCCACCCCCTGCTCCTGAGATTCTCCCGGATGTGGGCTGCATTTTGGGTGCCTTTTGGGCTGGAGCTTCTCGTGGTTTGAGGCCTGGCTTGCTCCACCCCCTGCTCTTGAGATTCTCCCGGATGTGGGCTGCATTTTGGCTACATTTTGGGCTGGAGCTTCTTGTGGTTTGAGGCCTGGCTTGCTCCACCCCCTGCTTTGAGATTCTCCCAGATGTGGGCTGCATTTTGGCTGCCTTTTGGGCTGGAGCTTCTCGTGGTTTGAGGCCTGGCTTGCTCCACCCCCTGCTCCTGAGATTCTCCCGGATGTGGGCTGCATTTTGGCTGCCTTTTGGGCTGGAGCTTCTCGTGGTTTGAGGCCTGGCTTACTCCACCCCCTGCTCTTGAGATTCTCCCGGATGTGGGCTGCATTTTGGCTGCCTTATGGGCTGGAGCTTCTCGTGGTTTGAGGCCTGGCTTGCTCCACCCCCTGCTCTTGAGATTCTCCCGGATGTGGGCTGCATTTTGGCTGCCTTTTGGGCTGGAGCTTCTTGTGGCTTGAGGCCTGGCTTACTCCACCCACTGCTCTTGATATTCTCCCGGATGTGTGCTGGAGTTTGGGTGCATTTTTGGCTGTAGCTTCTCGTGGTTTGAGGCCTGGCTTTCTCCAGCCCCTGCTCCTGAGATTCTCCCGGATGTGGGCTGCATTTTGGCTGCCTTTTGGGCTGGAGCTTCTCGTGGTTTGAGGCCTGGCTTGCTCCACCCCCTGCTCTTGAGATTCTCCCGGATGTGGGCTGCATTTTGGCTACATTTTGGGCTGGAGCTTCTCGTGGTTTGAGGCCTGGCTTGCTCCACCCCCTGCTCTTGAGATTCTCCCGGATGTGGGCTGCATTTTGGCTGCCTTTTGGGCTGGAGCTTCTCGTGGTTTGAGGCCTGGCTTGCTCCACCCCCTGCTCTTGAGATTCTCCCGGATGTGGGCTGCATTTTGGCTACATTTTGGGCTGGAGCTTCTCGTGGTTTGAGGCCTGGCTTGCACCACCCCCTGCTCTTGAGATTCTCCCGGATGTGGGCTGCATTTTGGCTGCCTTTTGGGCTGGAGCTTCTCGTGGTTTGAGGCCTGGCTTGCTCCACCCCCTGCTCTTGAGATTCTCCCGGATGTGGGCTGCATTTTGGCTGCCTTTTGGGCTGCAGCTTCTCGTGGTTTGAGGCCTGGCTTACTACACCCCCTGCTCTTGATATTCTCCCGGATGTGTGAGGGAGTTTGGGTGCATTTTTGGCTGTAGCTTCTCGTGGTTTGAGGCCTGGCTTGCTCCACCCCCTGCTCTTGAGATTCTCCCAGGTGTGGGCTGCATTTTGGCTGCCTTTTGGGCTGGAGCTTCTCGTGCTTTGAGGCCTGGCTTGCTCTACTTCCTCCCCCTGAGATTCTCCCGGATGTGGGCTGCATTTTGGCTGCCTTTTGGGCTGGAGCTTCTCGTGGTTTGAGGCCTGGCTTGCTCCACCCCCTGCTCCTGAGATTCTCCCGGATGTGGGCTGCATTTTGGCTGCCTTTTGGGCTGGAGCTTCTCGTGGTTTGGGGCCTGGCTTGCTCCACCCCCTGCTCTTGATATTCTCCCGGATGTGGGCTGCATTTTGGCTGCCTTTTGGGCTGGAGCTTCTCGTGCTTTGAGGCCTGGCTTGCTCTACTTCCTCCCCCTGAGATTCTCCCGGCTATGTGCTGCATTTTGGCTGCATTTTGGGCTGGAGCTTCTCGTGGTTTGAGGCCTGGCTTACTCCACCCCCTGCTCTTGAGATTCTCCCGGATGTGGGCTGCATTTTGGCTGCCTTTTGGGCTGGAGCTTCTCGTGGTTTGAGGCCTGGCTTGCTCCACCCCCTGCTCCTGAGATTCTCCCGGATGTGGGCTGCATTTTGGCTGCCTTTTGGGCTGGAGCTTCTCGTGGTTTGAGGCCTGGCTTGCTCCACCCCCTGCTCTTGAGATTCTCCCAGGTGTGGGCTCTATTTTGGCTGCCTTTTGGGGTGGAGCTTCTCGCGGTTTGAGGCCTGGCTTGCTCCACCCCCTGCTCTTGAGATTCTCCCAGGTGTGGGCCGGATGTTGGCTGCCATTTGGGCTGGAGCTTCTCGTGGTTTGAGGCCTGAGTTGCTCCACCCCCTGCTCCTGAGGTTCTCCCGGATGTGGGCTGCATTTTGGCTGCCTTTTGGGCTGGAGCTTCTCGCGGTTTGAGGCCTGGCTTGCTCCACCCCCTGCTCTTGAGATTCTCCTGGATGTGGGCTGCATTTTGGCTGCCTTTTGGGCTGGAGCTTCTCGCGGTTTGAGGCCTGGCTTGCTCCACCCCCTGCTCTTGATATTCTCCTGGATGTGGGCTGCATTCTGCCTGCCTTTTGGGCTGGAGCTTCTCGTGGTTTGAGGCCTGGCTTGCTACACCCCCTGCTCCTGAGATTCTCCCGGATGTGGGCTGCATTTTGGCTGCCTTTTGGGCTGCAGCTTCTCGTGGTTTGAGGCCTGGCTTGCTCCACACCCTGCTCTTGAGATTCTCCCAGGTGTGGGCTCTATTTTGGCTGCCTTTTGGGCTGGAGCTTCTCGCGGTTTGAGGCCTGGCTTGCTCCACCCCCTGCTCCTGAGATTCTCCCGGATGTGGGCTGTATTTTGGCTGCCTTTTGGGCTGGAGCTTCTCGTGGTTTGAGGCCTGAGTTGCTCCACCCCCTGCTCCTGAGGTTCTCCCAGATGTGGGCTGCATTTTGGCTGCCTTTTGGGCTGGAGCTTCTCGTGGTTTGAGGCCTGGCTTGCTCCACCCCCTGCTCCTGAGATTCTCCCGGATGTGGGCTGCATTTTGGCTGCCTTTTGGGCTGGAGCTTCTCGTGGTTTGAGGCCTGGCTTGCTCCACCCCCTGCTCTTGAGATTCTCCCGGATGTGGGCTGCATTTTGGCTGCCTTTTGGGCTGGAGCTTCTCGTGGTTTGAGGCCTGGCTTGCTCCACCCCATGCTCCTGAGATTCTCCCGGATGTGGGCTGCATTTTGGCTGCCTTTTGGGCTGGAGCTTCTCGTGGTTTGAGGCCTGGCTTACTCCACCCCCTGCTCTTGAGATTCTCCCAGATATGTGCTGGATTTTGGGTGCCTTTTGGGCTGGAGCTTCTCGTGGTTTGAGGCCTGGCTTGCTCCACACCCTGCTCCTCAGATTCTCCCAGATGTGGGCTGCATTTTGGCTGCCTTTTGGGCTGGAGCTTCTTGCGGTTTGAGTCCTGGCTTGCTCCACCCCCTGCTCTTGAGATTCTCCCGGATGTGGGCTGCATTTTGGCTGCCTTTTGGGCTGGAGTTTCTCGTGGCTTGAGGCCTGGCTTACTCCACCCCCTGCTCTTGATATTCTCCCCGATGTGTGCTGGAGTTTGGGTGCATTTTTGGCTGTAGCTTCTCGTGGTTTGATGCCTGGCTTGCTCCACCCCCTGCTCTTGAGATTCTCCCAGGTGTGGGCTGCATTTTGGCTGCCTTTTGGGCTGGAGCTTCTCGCGGTTTGAGGCCTGGCTTGCTCCACCCCCTGCTCTTGAGATTCTCCCGGATGTGGGCTGCATTTTGGCTGCCTTTTGGGCTGGAGCTTCTCATGGTTTGAGGCCTGGCTTGCTCCATCCCCTGCTCCTGAGATTCTCCCGGATGTGGGCTGGATTTTGGCTGCCTTTTGGGCTGGAGCTTCTCGTGGTTTGAGGCCTGGCTTGCTCCAGCCCCTGCTCTTGAGATTCTCCCAGGTGTGGGCTGCATTTTGGCTGCCTTTTGGGCTGGAGCTTCTCGTGGTTTGAGGCCTGGCTTGCTCCACCCCCTGCTCTTGAGATTCTCCCAGGTGTGGGCTGCATTTTGGCTGTCTTTTGGGCTGGAGCTTCTCGCGGTTTGAGGCCTGGCTTGCTCCAACCCCTGCTCTTGAGATTCTCCCAGGTGTGGGCCGGATTTTGGCTGCCTTTTGGGCTGGAGCTTCTCGTGATTTCAGGCCTGGCTTGCTCCACCACCTGCTCTTGATATTCTCCCGGATGTGGGCTGCATTTTGGCTACATTTTGGGCTGGAGCTTCTCGTGGTTTGAGGCCTGGCTTGCTCCACCCCCTGCTCCTGAGATTCTCCCGGATGTGGGCTGGATTTTGGCTGCCTTTTGGGCTGGAGCTTCTCGTGGTTTGAGGCCTGAGTTGCTCCACCCCCTGCTCCTGAGGTTCTCCCGGATGTGGGCTGCATTTTGGCTGCCTTTTGGGCTGGAGCTTCTCGTGGTTTGAGGCCTGGCTTGCTCCACCCCCTGCTCCTGAGATTCTCCCGGATGTGGGCTGCATTTTGGCTGCCTTTTGGGCTGGAGCTTCTCGTGGTTTGAGGCCTGGCTTGCTCCACCCCCTGCTCTTGAGATTCTCCCGGATGTGGGCTGCATTTTGGCTGCCTTTTGGGCTGGAGCTTCTCGTGCTTTGAGGCCTGGCTTGCTCCACCCCTTGCTCCTGAGATTCTCCCGGATGTGGGCTGCATTTTGGCTGCCTTTTGGGCTGGAGCTTCTCGTGGTTTGAGGCCTGGCTTACTCCACCCCCTGCTCTTGATATTCTCCCGGATGTGTGCTGGAGTTTGGGTGCATTTTTGGCTGGAGATTCTCGTGGTTTGAGGCCTGGCTTTCTCCAGCCCCTGCTCCTGAGATTCTCCCGGATGTGGGCTGCATTTTGGCTGCCTTTTGGGCTGGAGCTTCTCGTGGTTTGAGGCCTGGCTTGCTCCACCCCATGCTCCTGAGATTCTCCCGGATGTGGGCTGCATTTTGGCTGCCTTTTGGGCTGGAGCTTCTCGCGGTTTGAGGCCTGGCTTGCTCCACCCCCTGCTCTTGATATTCTCCTGGATGTGGGCTGCATTCTGCCTGCCTTTTGGGCTGGAGCTTCTCGTGGTTTGAGGCCTGGCTTGCTCCACCCCCTGCTCCTGAGATTCTCCCGGATGTGGGCTGCATTTTGGCTGCCTTTTGGGCTGGAGCTTCTCGTGGTTTGGGGCCTGGCTTGCTCCACCCCCTGCTCTTGATATTCTCCCAGATGTGGGCTGCATTTTGGCTGCCATTTGGGCTGGAGCTTCTCGTGGTTTGAAGCCTGGCTTGCTCCACCCCCTGCTCTTGAGATTCTCCCGGATGTGGGCTGGAGTTTGGGTGCCTTTTGGGCTGGAGCTTCTCGTGGTTTGAGGCCTGGCTTGCTCCAACCCCTGCTCTTGATATTCTCCTTCATGTGGGCTGGATTTTGGGTGCCTTTTGGACTGGAGCTTCTCATGGTTTGAGGCCTGGCTTGCTCCACTTCCTGCTCCTGAGATTCTCCCGGATGTGGGCTGCATTTTGGCTGCCTTTTGGGCTGCAGCTTCTCGTGGTTTGAGGCCTGGCTTGCTCCACCCCCTGCTCCTGAGATTCTCCCGGATGTGGGCTGCATTTTGGCTGCATTTTGGGCTGGAGCTTCTCGTGGTTTGAGGCCTGGCTTGCTCCACCCCCTGCTCTTGATATTCTCCCGCAGGTGGGCTGCATTTTGGCTGCCTTTTGGGCTGGAGCTTCTCGTGGTTTGAGGCCTGGCTTGCTCCACCCCCTGCTCCTGAGATTCTCCCGGACGTGGGCTGCATTTTGGCTGCCTTTTGGACTGGAGCTTCTCGTGGTTTGAGGCCTGGCTTGCTCCACTTCCTGCTCCTGCGATTGTCCCCGATGTGGGCTGCATTTTGGCTGCCTTTTGGACTGGAGATTCTCGTGGTTTGGGGCCTGGCTTGCTCCACCCCCTGCTCTTGAGATTCTCCTGGATGTGGGCTGGATTTTGGCTGCCTTTTGGGCTGGAGCTTCTCGTGGTTTGAGGCCTGGCTTGCTCCACCCCCTGCTCTTGAGATTCTCCCGCATGTGGCCTGGAGTTTGGGTGCATTTTTGGCTGCAGATTCTCGTGGTTTGAGGCCTGGCTTGCTCCACAACCTGCTCTTGAGATTCTCCCGGGTGTGGGCTGGAATTTGGCTGCCTTTTGGGCTGGAGCTTCTCGTGGTTTGAGGCCTGGCTTGCTCCACCCCCTGCTCCTGAGATTCTCCCGGATGTGGGCTGCATTTTGGCTGCCTTTTGGGCTGGAGCTTCTCGTGGTTTGAGGCTTGGCTTGATCCAACCCCTGCTCCTGAGATTCTCCCGGATGTGGGCTGCATTTTGGCTGCCTCTTGGGCTGGAGCTTCTCGCGGTTTGAGGCCTGGATTGCTCCACCCCCTGCTCTTGAGATTGTCCTGAATGTGGGCTGCATTTTGGCTGCCTTTTGGGCTTGAGCTTCTCGTGGTTTGAGGCCTGGCTTGCTCCACTTCCTGCTCCTGAGATTCTCCCGCAGTTGGGCTGCATTTTGGCTGCCTTTTGGGCTGGAGCTTCTCGTGGTTTCAGGCCTGGCTTGCTCCACCCCCTGCTCTTGAGATTCTCCCGGATGTGGACTGCATTTTGGCTACATTTTGGGCTGGAGCTTCTCGTGGTTTGAGGCCTGGCTTGCTCCACCCCCTGCTCTTGAGATTCTCCCGGATGTGGGCTGCATTTTGGCTGCCTTTTGGGCTGGAGCTTCTCGTGGTTTGAGGCCTGGTTTGCTCCAACCCCTGCTCTTGAGATTCTCCCGGATGTGGGCTGCATTTTGGCTGCCTTTTGGGCTGGAGCTTCTCGTGGTTTGAGGCCTGGCTTGCTCCACTTCCTGCTCCTGAGATTCTCCCGGATGTGGGCTGGATTTTGGCTGCCTTTTGGGCTGGAGCTTCTCGTGGTTTGAGGCCTGGCTTGCTCCACTTCCTGCTCCTGAGATTCTCCTGGATGTGTGCTGGAGTTTGGGTGCATTTTTGGCTGGAGATTCTCATGGTTGGAGGCCTGGCTTGCTCCACCCCCTGCTCTTGAGATTCTCCTGCATGTGGGCTGGATTTTGGCTGCCTTTTGGGCTGGAGCTTCTCGAGGTTTGAGGCCTGGCTTGCTCCACCCCCTGCTCTTGAGATTCTCCCGGATGTGGGCTGCATTTTGGCTGCCTTTTGGGCTGGAGCTTCTCGTGCTTTGAGGCCTGCCTTGCTCCACCCCCTGCTCTTGAGATTCTCCCGGATGTGGGCTGCATTTTGGCTGCTTTTTGGGCTGGAGCTTCTCGTGGTTTGAGGCCTGGCTTGCTCCACCCCCTGGTCTTGAGATTCTCCCGGATGTGGGCTGCATTTTGGCTGCCTTTTTGGCTGGAGCTTCTCGTGCTTTGAGGCCTGGCTTGCTCCACCCCCAGCTCTTGAGATTCTCCCGTATGTGGGCTGGATTTTGGCTGCCTTTTGGGCTGGAGCTTCTCGTGGTTTGAGGCCTGGCTTGCTCCAACCCCTGCTCTTGATATTTTCCTTCATGTGCGCTGGATTTTGGGTGCCTTTTAGACTGGAGCTTCTCGTGGTTTGAGGCCTGGCTTGCTCCACTTCCTGCTCTTGAGATTCTCCCGGATGTGGGCTGCATTTTGGCTGCCTTTTGGGCTGGAGCTTCTCACGGTTTGAGGCCTAGCTTGCTCCACCCCCTGCTCTTTAGATCCTCCCGGATGTGGGCTGCATTTTGGCTGCATTTTTGGCTGGAGATTCTCGTGGTTTGAGGCTTGGCTTTCTCCACTTCCTGCTCTTGAGGTTCTCCCAGATGTGGGCTGCATTTTGGCTGCCTTTTGGGCTGGAGCTTCTCGTGGTTTGAGGCCTGGCTTGCTCCACCCCCTGCTCCTGAGATTCTCCCGGATGTGGGCTGCATTTTGGCTGCCTTTTGGGCTGGAGCTTCTCGCGGTTTGAGGCCTGGCTTGCTCCACCCCCTGCTCTTGAGATTCTCCCGTATGTGGGCTGGAGTTTGGCTGCCTTTTGGGCTGGAGCTTCTCGTGGTTTGAGGCCTGGCTTGCTCCAACCCCTCCTCTTGATATTGTCCTTCATGTGGGCTGGATTTTGGGTGCCTTTTGGGCTGGAGCTTCTCGTGGTTTGAGGCCTGGCTTGCTCCACTTCCTGCTCCTGAGATTCTCCCGGATGTGGGCTGGATTTTGGTTGCCTTTTGGGCTGGAGCTTCTCGTGGTTTGAGGCCTGGCTTGCTCCACACCCTGCTCCTGCGATTGTCCCCGATGTGGGCTGCATTATGGCTGCATTTTGGGCTGGAGCTTCTCGCGGTTTGGGGCCTGGCTTGCTCCACCCCCTGCTCCTGAGATTCTCCCGGATGTGGGCTGCATTTTGGCTGCCTTTTGGGCTGGAGCTTCTCGTGGTTTGAGGCCTGGCTTGCTCCACCCCCTGCTCTTGAGATTCTCCCGGATGTGGGCTGCATTTTGGCTGCCTTTTGGGCTGGAGCTTCTCGTGGTTTGAGGCCTGGCTTGCTCCACCCCATGCTCCTGAGATTCTCCCGGATGTGGGCTGCATTTTGGCTGCCTTTTGGGCTGGAGCTTCTCGTGGTTTGAGGCCTGGCTTACTCCACCCCCTGCTCTTGAGATTCTCCCAGATATGTGCTGGATTTTGGGTGCATTTTGGGCTGGAGCTTCTCGTGGTTTGAGGCCTGGCTTGCTCCACCCCCTGCTCTTGAGATTCTCCCGGATGTGGGCTGGATTCTGGCTGCCTTTTGGGCTGGAGCTTCTTGCGGTTTGAGGCCTGGCTTGCTCCACCCCCTGCTCTTGAGATTCTCCCGGATGTGGGCTGCATTTTGGCTGCCTTTTGGGCTGGAGTTTCTCGAGGCTTGAGGCCTGGCTTACTCCACCCCCTGCTCTTGATATTCTCCCCGATGTGTGCTGGAGTTTGGGTGCATTTTTGGCTGTAGCTTCTCGTGGTTTGATGCCTGGCTTGCTCCACCCCCTGCTCTTGAGATTCTCCCAGGTGTGGGCTGCATTTTGGCTGCCTTTTGGGCTGGAGCTTCTCGCGGTTTGAGGCCTGGCTTGCTCCACCCCCTGCTCTTGATATTCTCCTGGATGTGGGCTGCATTTTGGCTGCCTTTTGGGCTGGAGCTTCTCGTGCTTTGAGGCCTGGCTTGCTCTACTTTCTCCCCCTGAGATTCTCCCGGCTATGTGCTGCATATTGGCTGCCTTTTGGGCTGGAGCTTCTCGTGGTTTGAGGCCTGGCTTACTCCACCCCCTGCTCTTGAGATTCTCCCGGATGTGGGCTGCATTTTGGGTGCCTTTTGGGCTGGAGCTTCTCGTGGTTTGAGGCCTGGCTTGCTCCATCCCCTGCTCCTGAGATTCTCCCGGATGTGGGCTGGATTTTGGCTGCCTTTTGGGCTGGAGCTTCTCGTGGTTTGAGGCCTGGCTTGCTCCAGCCCCTGCTCTTGAGATTCTCCCAGGTGTGGGCTGCATTTTGGCTGCCTTTTGGGCTGGAGCTTCTCGTGGTTTGAGGCCTGGCTTGCTCCACCCCCTGCTCTTGAGATTCTCCCAGGTGTGGGCCGGATTTTGGCTGCCTTTTGGGCTGGAGCTTCTCGTGATTTCAGGCCTGGCTTGCTCCACCACCTGCTCTTGATATTCTCCCGGATGTGGGCTGCATTTTGGCTACATTTTGGGCTGGAGCTTCTCGTGGTTTGAGGCCTGGCTTGCTCCACCCCCTGCTCCTGAGATTCTCCCGGATGTGGGCTGGATTTTGGCTGCCTTTTGGGCTGGAGCTTCTCGTGGTTTGAGGCCTGAGTTGCTCCACCCCCTGCTCTTGAGATTCTCCCGGATGTGGGCTGCATTTTGGCTGCCTTTTGGGCTGGAGCTTCTCGTGGTTTGAGGCCTGCCTTGCTCCACCCCCTGCTCTTGAGATTCTCCCGGATGTGGGCTGCATTTTGGCTGCCTTTTGGGCTGGAGCTTCTCGTGGTTTGAGGCCTGGCTTGCTCCACCCCCTGCTCTTGAGATTCTCCCGGATGTGGGCTGCATTTTGGCTGCCTTTTTGGCTGGAGCTTCTCGTGCTTTGAGGCCTGGCTTGCTCCACCCCCAGCTCTTGAGATTCTCCCGGATGTGGGCTGCATTTTGGCTGCCTTTTGGGCTGGAGCTTCTCACGGTTTGAGGCCTAGCTTGCTCCACCCCCTGCTCTTTAGATCCTCCCGGATGTGGGCTGCATTTTGGCTGCATTTTTGGCTGGAGATTCTCGTGGTTTGAGGCTTGGCTTTCTCCACTTCCTGCTCTTGAGGTTCTCCCAGATGTGGGCTGCATTTTGGCTGCCTTTTGGGCTGGAGCTTCTCATGGTTTGAGGCCTGGCTTGCTCCAACCCCTGCTCCTGAGATTCTCCCGGATGTGGGCTGCATTTTGGCTGCCTTTTGGGCTGGAGCTTCTCGCGGTTTGAGGCCTGGCTTGCTCCACCCCCTGCTCTTGAGATTCTCCCGTATGTGGGCTGGAGTTTGGCTGCCTTTTGGGCTGGAGCTTCTCGTGGTTTGAGGCCTGGCTTGCTCCAACCCCTGCTCTTGATATTGTCCTTCATGTGGGCTGGATTTTGGGTGCCTTTTGGACTGGAGCTTCTCGTGGTTTGAGGCCTGGCTTGCTCCACTTCCTGCTCCTGAGATTCTCCCGGATGTGGGCTGGATTTTGGCTGCCTTTTGGGCTGGAGCTTCTCGTGGTTTGAGGCCTGGCTTGCTCCACACCCTGCTCCTGCGATTGTCCCCGATGTGGGCTGCATTATGGCTGCCTTTTGGGCTGGAGCTTCTCGCGGTTTGGGGCCTGGCTTGCTCCACCCCCTGCTCCTGAGATTCTCCCGGATGTGGGCTGCATTTTGGCTGCCTTTTGGGCTGGAGCTTCTCGTGGTTTGAGGCCTGGCTTGCTCCACCCCCTGCTCTTGAGATTCTCCCGGATGTGGGCTGCATTTTGGCTGCCTTTTGGGCTGGAGCTTCTCGTGGTTTGAGGCCTGGCTTGCTCCACCCCATGCTCCTGAGATTCTCCCGGATGTGGGCTGCATTTTGGCTGCCTTTTGGGCTGGAGCTTCTCGTGGTTTGAGGCCTGGCTTACTCCACCCCCTGCTCTTGAGATTCTCCCAGATATGTGCTGGATTTTGGGTGCATTTTGGGCTGGAGCTTCTCGTGGTTTGAGGCCTGGCTTGCTCCACCCCCTGCTCTTGAGATTCTCCCGGATGTGGGCTGGATTCTGGCTGCCTTTTGGGCTGGAGCTTCTTGCGGTTTGAGGCCTGGCTTGCTCCACCCCCTGCTCTTGAGATTCTCCCGGATGTGGGCTGCATTTTGGCTGCCTTTTGGGCTGGAGTTTCTCGAGGCTTGAGGCCTGGCTTACTCCACCCCCTGCTCTTGATATTCTCCCCGATGTGTGCTGGAGTTTGGGTGCATTTTTGGCTGTAGCTTCTCGTGGTTTGATGCCTGGCTTGCTCCACCCCCTGCTCTTGAGATTCTCCCAGGTGTGGGCTGCATTTTGGCTCCCTTTTGGGCTGGAGCTTCTCGCGGTTTGAGGCCTGGCTTGCTCCACCCCCTGCTCTTGATATTCTCCTGGATGTGGGCTGCATTTTGGCTGCCTTTTGGGCTGGAGCTTCTCGTGCTTTGAGGCCTGGCTTGCTCTACTTTCTCCCCCTGAGATTCTCCCGGCTATGTGCTGCATATTGGCTGCCTTTTGGGCTGGAGCTTCTCGTGGTTTGAGGCCTGGCTTACTCCACCCCCTGCTCTTGAGATTCTCCCGGATGTGGGCTGCATTTTGGGTGCCTTTTGGGCTGGAGCTTCTCGTGGTTTGAGGCCTGGCTTGCTCCATCCCCTGCTCCTGAGATTCTCCCGGATGTGGGCTGGATTTTGGCTGCCTTTTGGGCTGGAGCTTCTCGTGGTTTGAGGCCTGGCTTGCTCCAGCCCCTGCTCTTGAGATTCTCCCAGGTGTGGGCTGCATTTTGGCTGCCTTTTGGGCTGGAGCTTCTCGTGGTTTGAGGCCTGGCTTGCTCCACCCCCTGCTCTTGAGATTCTCCCAGGTGTGGGCTGCATTTTGGCTGCCTTTTGGGCTGGAGCTTCTCGCGGTTTGAGGCCTGGCTTGCTCCACCCCCTGCTCTTGAGATTCTCCCAGGTGTGGGCCGGATTTTGGCTGCCTTTTGGGCTGGAGCTTCTCGTGATTTCAGGCCTGGCTTGCTCCACCACCTGCTCTTGATATTCTCCCGGATGTGGGCTGCATTTTGGCTGCATTTTTGGCTGGAGATTCTCGTGGTTTGAGGCTTGGCTTTCTCCACTTCCTGCTCTTGAGGTTCTCCCAGATGTGGGCTGCATTTTGGCTGCCTTTTGGGCTGGAGCTTCTCGTGGTTTGAGGCCTGGCTTGCTCCAACCCCTGCTCCTGAGATTCTCCCGGATGTGGGCTGCATTTTGGCTGCCTTTTGGGCTGGAGCTTCTCGCGGTTTGAGGCCTGGCTTGCTCCACCCCCTGCTCTTGAGATTCTCCCGTATGTGGGCTGGAGTTTGGCTGCCTTTTGGGCTGGAGCTTCTCGTGGTTTGAGGCCTGGCTTGCTCCAACCCCTGCTCTTGATATTGTCCTTCATGTGGGCTGGATTTTGGGTGACTTTTGGACTGGAGCTTCTCGTGGTTTGAGGCCTGGCTTGCTCCACTTCCTGCTCCTGAGATTCTCCCGGATGTGGGCTGGATTTTGGCTGCCTTTTGGGCTGGAGCTTCTCGTGGTTTGAGGCCTGGCTTGCTCCACACCCTGCTCCTGCGATTGTCCCCGATGTGGGCTGCATTATGGCTGCCTTTTGGGCTGGAGCTTCTCGCGGTTTGGGGCCTGGCTTGCTCCACCCCCTGCTCTTGAGATTCTCCCGCAGGTGGGCTGCATTCTGCCTGCCTTTTGGGCTGGAGCTTCTCGTGGTTTGAGGCCTGGCTTGCTTCACCCCCTCCTCCTGAGATTCTCCCGGATGTGGGCTGCATTTTGGCTGCATTTTGGGCTGGAGCTTCTCGTGGTTTGAGGCCTGGCTTGCTCCACCCCCTGCTCTTGATATTCTCCCGGATGTGGGCTGCATTCTACCTGCCTTTTGGGCTGGAGCTTCTCGTGGTTTGAGGCCTGGCTTACTCCACCCCCTGCTCTTGATATTCTCCCGGATGTGGGCTGCATTTTCGGTGCCTTTTGGTCTGGAGATTCTCGTGGTTTGAGGCCTGGCTTGCTCCACCCCCTGCTCTTGATATTCTCCTCCATGTGGGCTGGATTTTGGCTGCATTTTGGGCTGGAGCTTCTCGTGGTTTGAGGCCTGGCTTGCTCCACCCCCTGCTCCTGAGATTCTCCCGGATGTGGGCTGCATTTTGGCTGCATTTTGGGCTGGAGCTTCTCGCGGTTTGAGGCCTGGCTTGCTCCACCCCCTGCTCTTGAGATTCTCCCGGATGTGGGCTGAATTTGGCTGCCTTTTGGGCTGGAGCTTCTCGTGGTTTGAGGCCTGGCTTGCTCCACCCCCTGCTCCTGAGATTCTCCCGGATGTGGGCTGCATTTTGGCTGCCTTTTGGGCTGGAGCCTCTCGCGGTTTGAGGCCTGGCTTGCTCCACCCCCTGCTCTTGAGATTCTCCCGGATGTGGGCTGCATTTTGGCTGCCTTTTGTGCTGGAGTTTCTCGCGGTTTGAGGCCTGGCTTACTCCACCCCCTGCTCTTCATATTCTCCCGGATGTGTGCTGGAGTTTGGGTGCATTTTTGGATGGAGATTCCCGTGGTCTGAGGCCTGTCTTGCTCCATCCCCTGCTCTTGATATTCTCCCGGATGTGGGCTGCATTTTGGCTGCCTTTTGGGCTGGAGGTTTTCGAGGTATGAGGCCTGACTTCTCCACCCCCTGCTCTTGAGATTCTCCCGGATGTGGGCTGCATTTTGTCTGCGTTTTGGGCTGGAGCTTCTCGTGGTTTGAGGCCTGGCTTACTCCACCCCCTGCTCTTGATATTCTCCCGCAGGAGGGCTGCATTCTGCCTGACTTTTGGGCTGGAGCTTCTCGTGGTTTGAGGCCTGGCTTGCTCCACCCCCTGCTCTTGATATTCTCCTCCATGTGGGCTGGATTTTGGCTGCCTTTTGGGCTGGAGCTTCTCGTGGTTTGAGGCCTGGCTTGCTCCACCCCCTGCTCCTGAGATTCTCCCGGATGTGGGCTGCATTTTGGCTGCCTTTTGGGCTGGAGCTTCTCGTGGTTTGAGGCCTGGCTTGCTCCACCCCCTGCTCCTGAGATTCTCCCGGATGTGGGCTGCATTTTGGCTGCCTTTTGGGCTGGAGCTTCTCGTGCTTTGAGGCCTGGCTTGCTCCACCCCCTGCTCCTGAGATTCTCCCACAGGTGGGCTGCATTTTGGCTGCCTTTTGGGCTGCAGCTTCTCGTGGTTTGAGGCCTGGCTTACTCCACCCCCTGCTCTTGATATTCTCCCGGATGTGTGCTGGAGTTTGGGTGCATTTTTCGCTGGAGCTTCTCGTGGTTTGCGGCCTGGCTTTCTCCACTTCCTGGTCTTGAGATTCTCCGGGATGTGGGCTGCATTTTGGCTGCCTTTTGGGCTGGAGCTTCTCGTGGTTTGAGGCCTGGCTTGCTCCACCCCCTGCTCCTGAGATTCTCCCGGATGTGGGCTGAATTTTGGCTGCCTTTTGGGCTGGAGCTTCTCGTGGTTTGAGGGCTGGCTTGCTCCATCCCCTGCTCCTGAGATTCTCCCGGATGTGGGCTGCATTTTGGCTGCCTTTTGGGCTGGAGCTTCTCGCGGTTTGAGGCCTGGCTTGCTCCACCCCCTGCTCCTGAGATTCTCCCGGATGTGGGCTGCATTTTGGCTGCCTTTTGGGCTGGAGCTTCTCGCGGTTTGAGGCCTGGCTTACTCCACCCCCTGCTCTTCATATTCTCCCGGATGTGTGCTGGAGTTTGGGTGCATTTTTGGCTGGAGATTCTCGTGGTTTGAGGCCTGGCTTGCTCCACCCCCTGCTCCTGAGATTCTCCCGGATGTGGGCTGCATTTTGGCTGCCTTTTGGGCTGGAGCTTCTCGTGGTTTGGGGCCTGGCTTGCTCCACCCCCTGCTCTTGAGATTCTCCCAGGCGTGGGCTGCATTCTACCTGCCTTTTGGGCTGGAGCTTCTCGTGGTTTGAGGCCTGGCTTACTCCACCCCCTGCTCTTGATATTCTCCCGGATGTGGGCTGCATTTTCGGTGCCTTTTGGTCTGGAGATTCTCGTGGTTTGAGGCCTGGCTTGCTCCACCCCCTGCTCTTGATATTCTCCTCCATGTGGGCTGGATTTTGGCTGCATTTTGGGCTGGAGCTTCTCGTGGTTTGAGGCCTGGCTTGCTCCACCCCCTGCTCCTGAGATTCTCCCGGATGTGGGCTGCATTTTGTCTGCCTTTTGGGCTGGAGCTTCTCGCGGTTTGAGGCCTGGCTTGCTCCACCCCCTGCTCTTGAGATTCTCCCGGATGTGGGCTGAATTTTGGCTGCCTTTTGGGCTGGAGCTTCTCGTGGTTTGAGGCCTGGCTTGCTCCACCCCCTGCTCTTGAGATTCTCCTGGATGTGGGCTGCATTTTGGCTGCCTTTTGGGCTGGAGCTTCTCGTGGTTTGAGGGCTGGCTTGCTCCACCCCCTACTCTTGAGATTCTCCCACAGGTGGGCTGGATTTTGGCTGCCTTTTGGACTGGAGCTTCTCGTGGTTTGAGGCCTGGCTTGCTCCACATCCTGCTCCTGAGATTGTCCCCGATGTGGGCTGCATTTTGGCTGCCCTTTGGGCTGGAGCTTCTCGTGGTTTGGGGCCTGGCTTGCTCCACCCCCTGCTCCTGAGATTCTCCCGGATGTGGGCTGCATTTTGGCTGCCTTTTGGGCTGGAGTTTCTCGTGGTTTGAGGCCTGGCTTACTCCACCCCCTGCTCCTGAGATTCTCCCGGATGTGGGCTGCATTTTTGGTTCATTTTTGGCTGGAGATTCTCGTGGTTTGAGGCCTGGCTTGCTCCACCCCCTGCTCTTGATATTCTCCTCCATGTGGGCTGCATTTTGGCTGCCTTTTGGGCTGGAGCTTCTCGTGGTTTGAGGCCTGGCTTGCTCCACCCCCTGCTCTTGAGATTCTCCTCCATGTGGGCTGGATTTTGGCTGCATTTTGGGCTGGAGCTTCTCGTGGTTTGAGGCCTGGCTTGCTCCACCCCCTGCTCCTGAGTTTCTCCCGGATGTGGGCTGCATTTTGGCTGCCTTTTGGGCTGGAGCTTCTCGTGGTTTCAGGCCTGGCTTGCTCCACCCCCCGCTCTTGATATTCTCCCGGATGTGGGCTGGATTTTGGCTGCCTTTTGGGCTGGAGTTTCTCGTGGTTTGAGGCCTGGCTTGCTCCACCCCCTGCTCTTGAGATTCTCCCGGATATGGGCTGCATTTTGGCTGCCTTTTGGGCTGGAGCTTCTCGTGGTTTGAGACCTGGCTTGCTCCACCCCCTGCTCTTGAGATTCTCCCGGATGTGGGCTGCATTTTGGCTGACTTTTGCGCTGGAGCTTCTCGTGCTTTGAGGCCTGCCTTGCTCCACCCCCTGCTCTTGAGATTCTCCCAGATGTGGGCTGCATTTTGGCTGCCTTTTGGGCTGGAGCTTCTCGTGCTTTAAGGCCTGGCTTGCTCCACCCCCTGCTCCTGAGATTCTCCCGGATGTGGGCTGCATTTTGGGTGCCTTTTGGGTGGAGCTTCTCGTGCTTTGAGGCCTGGCTTGCTCCACATCCTGCTCTTGATATTCTCCCGGATGTGCGCTGCATTTTGGGTGCGTTTTGGGCTGGAGCTTCTCATGGTTTGAGGCCTGGCTTGCTCCACCCCCTGCTCTTGAGATTCTCCCGGAGGTGGGCTGCATTTTGGCTGCCTTTTGGGCTGGAGCTTCTCGTGGTTTGAGGCCTGGCTTGGTCCACCCCCTGCTCCTGAGATTCTCCCAGGTGTGGGCTGCATTTTGGCTGCCTTTTGGGCTGGAGCTTCTCGTGATTTCAGGCCTGGCTTGCTCCACCCCCGGCTCTTGAGATTCTCCCGCATGTGGGCTGCATTTTGGCTGCCTTTTGGGCTGGAGCTTCTCGTGGTTTGAGGCCTGGCTTGCTCCACCCCCTGCTCCTGAGATTCTCCCGCATGTGGGCTGCATTTTGGCTGCCTTTTGGGCTGGAGCTTCTCGTGGTTTGAGGCCTGGCTTGCTCCACCCCCTGCTCCTGAGATTCTCCCGGATGTGGGCTGCATTTTGGCTGCCTTTTGGGCTGGAGCTTCTCGTGGTTTGAGGCCTGGCTTACTCCACCCCCTGCTCTTGATATTCTCCGGATGTGTGGTGGAGTTTGGGTGCATTGTTGGCTGGAGATTCTCGTGGTTTGAGGACTGGCTTGCTCCACCCCCTGCTCCTGAGATTCTCCCGGATGTGGGCTGCATTTTGGCTGCCTTTTGGGATGGAGCTTCTCGTGCTTTGAGGCCTGGCTTGCTCCACATCCTGCTCCTGAGATTGTCCCCGATGTGGGCTGCATTTTGGCTGCCTTTTGGGCTGGAGCTTCTCGTGGTTTGGGGCCTGGATTGCTCCAACCCCTGCTCCTGAGATTCTCCCGGATGTGTGCTGCATTTTGGCTGACTTTTGGGATGGAGTTTCTCGTGGTTTGAGGCCTGGCTTACTCCACCCCCTGCTCTTGAGATTCTCCCGGATGTGGGCTGCATTTTTGGTGCATTTTTGGCTGGAGTTTCTCGCGGTTTGAGGCCTGACTTACTCCACCCCCTGCTCTTGAGATTCTCCTGGATGTGGGCTGCATTCTGCCTGCCTTTTGGGCTGGAGCTTCTCGTGGTTTGAGGCCTGGCTTGCTCCACCCCCTGCTCCTGAGATTCTCCCGGATGTGGGCTGGATTTTGGCTGCCTTTTGGGCTGGAGCTTCTCGTGGCTTGAGGCCTGGCTTGCTCCACCCCCTGCTCTTGATATTCTCCCGGATGTGGGCTGCATTTTGGCTGCCTTTTGGGCTGGAGCTTCTCGTGGTTTGAGGCCTGGCTTGCTCCACCCCCTGCTCCTGAGATTCTCCCGGATGTGGGCTGCATTTTGGCTGCCTTTTGGGCTGGAGCTTCTCGCGGTTTGAGGCCTGGCTTACTCCACCCCCTGCTCTTCATATTCTCCCGGATGTGTGCTGCAGTTTGGGTGCATTTTTGGCTGGAGCTTCTCGTGGTTTGAGGCCTGGCTTGCTCCACCCCCTGCTCTTGATATACCCCCGGATGTGGGCTGCATTCTGCCTGCCTTTTGGGCTGGAGTTTCTCGTGGTTTGAGGCCTGGCTTACTCCACCCCCTGCTCTTGATATTCTCCCGTATGTGGGCTGCATTTTGGGTGCATTTTTGGCTGGAGATTCTCGTGGTTTGAGGCCTGGCTTGCTCCACTCCCTGCTCTTGAGATTCTCCCGCATGTGGGCTGCATTTTGGCTGCGTTTTGGGCTGGAGCTTCTCGTGGTTTGAGGCCTGGCTTGCTCTACCCCCTGCTCTTGATATTCTCCCGGATGTGGGCTGCATTTTGGCTGCCTTTTGGGGTGGAGCTTCTCGCAGTTTGAGGCCTGGCTTGCTCCACCCCCTGCTCTTGATATTCTCCTGGATGTGGGCTGTATTCTGCCTGCCTTTTGGGCTGGAGCTTCTCGTGGTTTGAGGCCTGGCTTGCTCCACCCCCTGCTCCTGAGATTCTCCCGGATGTGGGCTGCATTTTGGCTGCAGTTTGGGCTGGAGCTTCTCGTGCTTTGAGGCCTGGCTTGCTCCACCCCCTGCTCTTGAGATTCTCCTGGATGTGGGCTGCATTTTGGCTGCCTTTTGGGGTGGAGCTTCTCGCGGTTTGAGGCCTGGCTTGCTCCACCCCCTGCTCCTGAGATTCTCCCGGATGTGTGCTGCATTTTGGCTGACTTTTGGGATGGAGTTTCTCGTGGTTTGAGGCCTGGCTTACTCCACCCCCTGCTCTTGATATTCTCCGGATGTGTGGTGGAGTTTGGGTGCATTGTTGGCTGGAGATTCTCGTGGTTTGAGGACTGGCTTGCTCCACCCCCGGCTCTTGAGATTCTCCCGGATGTGGGCTGCATTTTGGCTGCCTTTTGGGCTGGAGCTTCTCGTGGTTTGAGGCCTGGCTTGCTCCACCCCCTGCTCCTGAGATTCTCCCGGATGTGGGCTGCATTTTGGCTGCCTTTTGGGCTGGAGCTTCTCGTGCTTTGAGGCCTGGCTTACTCCACATCCTGCTCCTGAGATTGTCCCCGATGTGGGCTGCATTTTGGCTGCCTTTTGGGCTGGAGCTTCTCGTGGTTTGGGGCCTGGATTGCTCCACCCCCTGCTCCTGAGATTCTCCCGGATGTGTGCTGCATTTTGGCTGACTTTTGGGATGGAGTTTCTCGTGGTTTGAGGCCTGGCTTACTCCACCCCCTGCTCTTGAGATTCTCCCGGATGTGGGCTGCATTTTTGGTGCATTTTTGGCTGGAGCTTCTCGCGGTTTGAGGCCTGACTTACTCCACCCCCTGCTCTTGAGATTCTCCTCGATGTGGGCTGCATTCTGCCTTCCTTTTGGGCTGGAGCTTCTCGTGGTTTGAGGCCTGGCTTGCTCCACCCCCTGCTCCTGAGATTCTCCCGGATGTGGGCTGCATTTTGGCTGCCTTTTGGGCTGGAGCTTCTCGTGGTTTGGGGCCTGGCTTGCTCCACCCCCTGCTCTTGATATTCTCCCGGATGTGGGCTGGAGTTTGGCTGCCTTTTGGGCTGGAGCTTCTCGTGGTTTGAGGCCTGGCTTGCTCCACCCCCTGCTCCTGAGATTCTCCCGGATGTGGGCTGCATTTTGGCTGCCTTTTGGGCTGGAGCTTCTTGTGGTTTGAGGCCTGGCTTACTCCACCCCCTGCTCTTGAGATTCTCCCGGATATGTGCTGGATTTTGGGTGCATTTTGGGCTGGAGCTTCTCGTGGTTTGAGGCCTGGCTTGCTCCACCCCCTGCTCCTGAGATTCTCCCGGATGTGGGCTGCATTTTGGCTGCCTTTTGGGCTGGAGCTTCTCGTGGTTTGAGGCCTGGCTTGCTCCACCCCCTGCTCTTGATATACCCCCGGATGTGGGCTGCATTCTGCCTGCCTTTTGGGCTGGAGTTTCTCGTGGTTTGAGGCCTGGCTTACTCCACCCCCTGCTCTTGATATTCTCCCGTATGTGCGCTGCATTTTGGGTGCATTTTTGGCTGGAGATTCTCGTGGTTTGAGGCCTGGCTTGCTCCAGCCCCTGCTCTTGAGATTCTCCCGGATGTGGGCTGCATTTTGGCTGCCTTTTGGGCTGGAGCTTCTCGTGCTTTGAGGCCTGGCTTGCTCCACCCCCTGCTCTTGAGATTCTCCCGAATGTGGGCTGCATTTTGGCTGCCTTTTGGGCTGGAGCTTCTCGCGGTTTGAGGCCTGGCTTGCTCCACCCCCTGCTCTTGATATTCTCCTGGATGTGGGCTGTATTCTGCCTGCCTTTTGGGCTGGAGCTTCTCGTGGTTTGAGGCCTGGCTTGCTCCACCCCCTGCTCCTGAGATTCTCCCGGATGGGGGCTGCATTTTGGCTGCATTTTGGGCTGGAGCTTCTCGTGCTTTGAGGCCTGGCTTGCTCCACCCCCTGCTCTTGAGATTCTCCTGGATGTGGGCTGCATTTTGGCTGCCTTTTGGGCTGGAGCTTCTCGCGGTTTGAGGCCTGGCTTGCTCCACCCCCTGCTCTTGATATTCTCCTGGATGTGGGCTGTATTCTGCCTGCCTTTTGGGCTGGAGCTTCTCGTGGTTTGAGGCCTGGCTTGCTCCACCCCCTGCTCCTGAGATTCTCCCGGATGTGGGCTGCATTTTGGCTGCCTTTTGGGCTGGAGCTTCTCGTGCTTTGAGGCCTGGCTTGCTCTACTTCCTCCCCCTGAGATTCTCCCGGATGTGGGCTGCATTTTGGCTGCCATTTGGGCTGGAGTTTCTCGTGGTTTGAGGCCTGGCTTACTCCACCCCCTGCTATTGAGATTCTCCCGGATGTGGGCTGCATTTTGGGTGCATTTTTGGCTGGAGCTTCTCGTGGTTTGAGGCCTGGCTTGCTCCACCCCCTGCTCTTGATATTCTCCCGGATGTGGGCTGCATTTTGGCTGCCTTTTGGGCTGGAGCTTCTCGTGGTTTGAGGCCTGGCTTGCTCCACCCCCTGCTCCTGAGATTCTCCCGGATGTGGGCTGCATTTTGGCTGCCTTTTGGGCTGGAGCTTCTCGCGGTTTGAGGCCTGGCTTACTCCACCCCCTGCTCTTCATATTCTCCCGGATGTGTGCTGCAGTTTGGGTGCATTTTTGGCTGGAGCTTCTCGTGGTTTGAGGCCTGGCTTGCTCCACCCCCTGCTCTTGATATACCCCCGGATGTGGGCTGCATTCTGCCTGCCTTTTGGGCTGGAGTTTCTCGTGGTTTGAGGCCTGGCTTACTCCACCCCCTGCTCTTGATATTCTCCCGTATGTGGGCTGCATTTTGGGTGCATTTTTGGCTGGAGATTCTCGTGGTTTGAGGCCTGGCTTGCTCCACTCCCTGCTCTTGAGATTCTCCCGCATGTGGGCTGCGTTTTGGCTGCGTTTTGGGCTGGAGCTTCTCGTGGTTTGAGGCCTGGCTTGCTCTACCCCCTGCTCTTGATATTCTCCCGGATGTGGGCTGCATTTTGGCTGCCTTTTGGGGTGGAGCTTCTCGCAGTTTGAGGCCTGGCTTGCTCCACCCCCTGCTCTTGATATTCTCCTGGATGTGGGCTGTATTCTGCCTGCCTTTTGGGCTGGAGCTTCTCGTGGTTTGAGGCCTGGCTTGCTCCACCCCCTGCTCCTGAGATTCTCCCGGATGTGGGCTGCATTTTGGCTGCAGTTTGGGCTGGAGCTTCTCGTGCTTTGAGGCCTGGCTTGCTCCACCCCCTGCTCTTGAGATTCTCCTGGATGTGGGCTGCATTTTGGCTGACTTTTGGGATGGAGTTTCTCGTGGTTTGAGGCCTGGCTTACTCCACCCCCTGCTCTTGATATTCTCCGGATGTGTGGTGGAGTTTGGGTGCATTGTTGGCTGGAGATTCTCGTGGTTTGAGGACTGGCTTGCTCCACCCCCGGCTCTTGAGATTCTCCCGGATGTGGGCTGCATTTTGGCTGCCTTTTGGGCTGGAGCTTCTCGTGGTTTGAGGCCTGGCTTGCTCCACCCCCTGCTCCTGAGATTCTCCCGGATGTGGGCTGCATTTTGGCTGCCTTTTGGGCTGGAGCTTCTCGTGCTTTGAGGCCTGGCTTACTCCACATCCTGCTCCTGAGATTGTCCCCGATGTGGGCTGCATTTTGGCTGCCTTTTGGGCTGGAGCTTCTCGTGGTTTGGGGCCTGGATTGCTCCACCCCCTGCTCCTGAGATTCTCCCGGATGTGTGCTGCATTTTGGCTGACTTTTGGGATGGAGTTTCTCGTGGTTTGAGGCCTGGCTTACTCCACCCCCTGCTCTTGAGATTCTCCCGGATGTGGGCTGCATTTTTGGTGCATTTTTGGCTGGAGCTTCTCGCGGTTTGAGGCCTGACTTACTCCACCCCCTGCTCTTGAGATTCTCCTCGATGTGGGCTGCATTCTGCCTTCCTTTTGGGCTGGAGCTTCTCGTGGTTTGAGGCCTGGCTTGCTCCACCCCCTGCTCCTGAGATTCTCCCGGATGTGGGCTGCATTTTGGCTGCCTTTTGGGCTGGAGCTTCTCGTGGTTTGGGGCCTGGCTTGCTCCACCCCCTGCTCTTGATATTCTCCCGGATGTGGGCTGGAGTTTGGCTGCCTTTTGGGCTGGAGCTTCTCGTGGTTTGAGGCCTGGCTTGCTCCACCCCCTGCTCTTGAGATTCTCCCGGATGTGGGCTGCATTTTGGCTGCCTTTTGGGCTGGAGCTTCTTGTGGTTTGAGGCCTGGCTTACTCCACCCCCTGCTCTTGAGATTCTCCCGGATATGTGCTGGATTTTGGGTGCATTTTGGGCTGGAGCTTCTCGTGGTTTGAGGCCTGGCTTGCTCCACCCCCTGCTCCTGAGATTCTCCCGGATGTGGGCTGCATTTTGGCTGCCTTTTGGGCTGGAGCTTCTCGTGGTTTGAGGCCTGGCTTGCTCCACCCCCTGCTCTTGATATACCCCCGGATGTGGGCTGCATTCTGCCTGCCTTTTGGGCTGGAGTTTCTCGTGGTTTGAGGCCTGGCTTACTCCACCCCCTGCTCTTGATATTCTCCCGTATGTGCGCTGCATTTTGGGTGCATTTTTGGCTGGAGATTCTCGTGGTTTGAGGCCTGGCTTGCTCCAGCCCCTGCTCTTGAGATTCTCCCGGATGTGGGCTGCATTTTGGCTGCCTTTTGGGCTGGAGCTTCTCGTGCTTTGAGGCCTGGCTTGCTCCACCCCCTGCTCTTGAGATTCTCCCGAATGTGGGCTGCATTTTGGCTGCCTTTTGGGCTGGAGCTTCTCGCGGTTTGAGGCCTGGCTTGCTCCACCCCCTGCTCTTGATATTCTCCTGGATGTGGGCTGTATTCTGCCTGCCTTTTGGGCTGGAGCTTCTCGTGGTTTGAGGCCTGGCTTGCTCCACCCCCTGCTCCTGAGATTCTCCCGGATGTGGGCTGCATTTTGGCTGCATTTTGGGCTGGAGCTTCTCGTGCTTTGAGGCCTGGCTTGCTCCACCCCCTGCTCTTGAGATTCTCCTGGATGTGGGCTGCATTTTGGCTGCCTTTTGGGCTGGAGCTTCTCGCGGTTTGAGGCCTGGCTTGCTCCACCCCCTGCTCTTGATATTCTCCTGGATGTGGGCTGTATTCTGCCTGCCTTTTGGGCTGGAGCTTCTCGTGGTTTGAGGCCTGGCTTGCTCCACCCCCTGCTCCTGAGATTCTCCCGGATGTGGGCTGCATTTTGGCTGCCTTTTGGGCTGGAGCTTCTCGTGCTTTGAGGCCTGGCTTGCTCTACTTCCTCCCCCTGAGATTCTCCCGGATGTGGGCTGCATTTTGGCTGCCATTTGGGCTGGAGTTTCTCGTGGTTTGAGGCCTGGCTTACTCCACCCCCTGCTATTGAGATTCTCCCGGATGTGGGCTGCATTTTGGGTGCATTTTTGGCTGGAGCTTCTCGTGGTTTGAGGCCTGGCTTGCTCCACCCCCTGCTCCTGAGATTCTCCCGGATGTGGGCTGCATTTTGGCTGCCTTTTGGGCTGGAGTTTCTCGTGGTTTGAGGCCTGGCTTACTCCACCCCCTGCTCCTGAGATTCTCCCGGATGTGGGCTGCATTTTTGGTGCATTTTTGTCTGGATATTCTCGTGGTTTGAGGCCTGGCTTGCTCCACCCCCTGCTCTTGAGATTCTCCCGGATGTGGGCTGCATTTTGGCTGCCTTTTGGGCTGGAGCTTCTCGTGGTTTGAGGCCTGGCTTGCTCCACCCCCTGCTCCTGAGATTCTCCCGGATGTGGGCTGCATTTTGGCTGCCTTTTGGGCTGGAGCTTCTCGTGGTTTGAGGCCTGGCTTACTCCACCCCCTGCTCTTGATATTCTCCCGGATGTGGGCTGGATTTTGGCTGCCTTTTGGGCTGGAGGTTCTCGTGCTTTGAGGCCTGGCTTGCTCCACTTCCTGCTCCTGCGATTATCCCCGATGTGGGCTGCATTTTGGCTGCATTTTGGGCTGGAGCTTCTCGTGGTTTGGGGCCTGGCTTGCTCCACCCCCTGCTCTTGAGATTCTCCCGAATGTGGGCTGCATTTTGGCTGCATTTTGGGGTGGAGCTTCTCGCGGTTTGAGGCCTGGCTTGCTCCACCCCCTGCTCTTGATATTCTCCCGGATGTGGGCTGTATTCTGCCTGCTTTTGGGCTGGAGCTTCTCGTGGTTTGAGGCCTGGCTTGCTCCACCCCCTGCTCTGGAGATTCTCCCGGATGTGGGCTGCATTTTGGCTGCATTTTGGGCTGGAGCTTCTCGTGCTTTGAGGCCTGGCTTGCTCCACCCCCTGCTCTTGAGATTCTCCCGGATGTGGGCTGCATTTTTGGTGCATTTTTGGCTGGAGTTTCTCGCGGTTTGAGGCCTGACTTACTCCACCCCCTGCTCTTGAGATTCTCCTGGATGTGGGCTGCATTCTGCCTGCCTTTTGGGCTGGAGCTTCTCGTGGTTTGAGGCCTGGCTTGCTCCACCCCCTGCTCCTGAGATTCTCCCGGATGTGGGCTGGATTTTGGCTGCCTTTTGGGCTGGAGCTTCTCGTGGCTTGAGGCCTGGCTTGCTCCACCCCCTGCTCTTGATATTCTCCCGGATGTGGGCTGCATTTTGGCTGCCTTTTGGGCTGGAGCTTCTCGTGGTTTGAGGCCTGGCTTGCTCCACCCCCTGCTCCTGAGATTCTCCCGGATGTGGGCTGCATTTTGGCTGCCTTTTGGGCTGGAGCTTCTCGCGGTTTGAGGCCTGGCTTACTCCACCCCCTGCTCTTCATATTCTCCCGGATGTGTGCTGCAGTTTGGGTGCATTTTTGGCTGGAGCTTCTCGTGGTTTGAGGCCTGGCTTGCTCCACCCCCTGCTCTTGATATACCCCCGGATGTGGGCTGCATTCTGCCTGCCTTTTGGGCTGGAGTTTCTCGTGGTTTGAGGCCTGGCTTACTCCACCCCCTGCTCTTGATATTCTCCCGTATGTGGGCTGCATTTTGGGTGCATTTTTGGCTGGAGATTCTCGTGGTTTGAGGCCTGGCTTGCTCCACTCCCTGCTCTTGAGATTCTCCCGCATGTGGGCTGCATTTTGGCTGCGTTTTGGGCTGGAGCTTCTCGTGGTTTGAGGCCTGGCTTGCTCTACCCCCTGCTCTTGATATTCTCCCGGATGTGGGCTGCATTTTGGCTGCCTTTTGGGGTGGAGCTTCTCGCAGTTTGAGGCCTGGCTTGCTCCACCCCCTGCTCTTGATATTCTCCTGGATGTGGGCTGTATTCTGCCTGCCTTTTGGGCTGGAGCTTCTCGTGGTTTGAGGCCTGGCTTGCTCCACCCCCTGCTCCTGAGATTCTCCCGGATGTGGGCTGCATTTTGGCTGCAGTTTGGGCTGGAGCTTCTCGTGCTTTGAGGCCTGGCTTGCTCCACCCCCTGCTCTTGAGATTCTCCTGGATGTGGGCTGCATTTTGGCTGCCTTTTGGGGTGGAGCTTCTCGCGGTTTGAGGCCTGGCTTGCTCCACCCCCTGCTCCTGAGATTCTCCCGGATGTGTGCTGCATTTTGGCTGACTTTTGGGATGGAGTTTCTCGTGGTTTGAGGCCTGGCTTACTCCACCCCCTGCTCTTGATATTCTCCGGATGTGTGGTGGAGTTTGGGTGCATTGTTGGCTGGAGATTCTCGTGGTTTGAGGACTGGCTTGCTCCACCCCCGGCTCTTGAGATTCTCCCGGATGTGGGCTGCATTTTGGCTGCCTTTTGGGCTGGAGCTTCTCGTGGTTTGAGGCCTGGCTTGCTCCACCCCCTGCTCCTGAGATTCTCCCGGATGTGGGCTGCATTTTGGCTGCCTTTTGGGCTGGAGCTTCTCGTGCTTTGAGGCCTGGCTTACTCCACATCCTGCTCCTGAGATTGTCCCCGATGTGGGCTGCATTTTGGCTGCCTTTTGGGCTGGAGCTTCTCGTGGTTTGGGGCCTGGATTGCTCCACCCCCTGCTCCTGAGATTCTCCCGGATGTGTGCTGCATTTTGGCTGACTTTTGGGATGGAGTTTCTCGTGGTTTGAGGCCTGGCTTACTCCACCCCCTGCTCTTGAGATTCTCCCGGATGTGGGCTGCATTTTTGGTGCATTTTTGGCTGGAGCTTCTCGCGGTTTGAGGCCTGACTTACTCCACCCCCTGCTCTTGAGATTCTCCTCGATGTGGGCTGCATTCTGCCTTCCTTTTGGGCTGGAGCTTCTCGTGGTTTGAGGCCTGGCTTGCTCCACCCCCTGCTCCTGAGATTCTCCCGGATGTGGGCTGCATTTTGGCTGCCTTTTGGGCTGGAGCTTCTCGTGGTTTGGGGCCTGGCTTGCTCCACCCCCTGCTCTTGATATTCTCCCGGATGTGGGCTGGAGTTTGGCTGCCTTTTGGGCTGGAGCTTCTCGTGGTTTGAGGCCTGGCTTGCTCCACCCCCTGCTCTTGAGATTCTCCCGGATGTGGGCTGCATTTTGGCTGCCTTTTGGGCTGGAGCTTCTTGTGGTTTGAGGCCTGGCTTACTCCACCCCCTGCTCTTGAGATTCTCCCGGATATGTGCTGGATTTTGGGTGCATTTTGGGCTGGAGCTTCTCGTGGTTTGAGGCCTGGCTTGCTCCACCCCCTGCTCCTGAGATTCTCCCGGATGTGGGCTGCATTTTGGCTGCCTTTTGGGCTGGAGTTTCTCGTGGTTTGAGGCCTGGCTTGCTCCACCCCCTGCTCTTGATATACCCCCGGATGTGGGCTGCATTCTGCCTGCCTTTTCGGCTGGAGTTTCTCGTGGTTTGAGGCCTGGCTTACTCCACCCCCTGCTCTTGATATTCTCCCGTATGTGCGCTGCATTTTGGGTGCATTTTTGGCTGGAGATTCTCGTGGTTTGAGGCCTGGCTTGCTCCAGCCCCTGCTCTTGAGATTCTCCCGGATGTGGGCTGCATTTTGGCTGCCTTTTGGGCTGGAGCTTCTCGTGCTTTGAGGCCTGGCTTGCTCCACCCCCTGCTCTTGAGATTCTCCCGAATGTGGGCTGCATTTTGGCTGCCTTTTGGGCTGGAGCTTCTCGCGGTTTGAGGCCTGGCTTGCTCCACCCCCTGCTCTTGATATTCTCCTGGATGTGGGCTGTATTCTGCCTGCCTTTTGGGCTGGAGCTTCTCGTGGTTTGAGGCCTGGCTTGCTCCACCCCCTGCTCCTGAGATTCTCCCGGATGTGGGCTGCATTTTGGCTGCATTTTGGGCTGGAGCTTCTCGTGCTTTGAGGCCTGGCTTGCTCCACCCCCTGCTCTTGAGATTCTCCTGGATGTGGGCTGCATTTTGGCTGCCTTTTGGGCTGGAGCTTCTCGCGGTTTGAGGCCTGGCTTGCTCCACCCCCTGCTCTTGATATTCTCCTGGATGTGGGCTGTATTCTGCCTGCCTTTTGGGCTGGAGCTTCTCGTGGTTTGAGGCCTGGCTTGCTCCACCCCCTGCTCCTGAGATTCTCCCGGATGTGGGCTGCATTTTGGCTGCCTTTTGGGCTGGAGCTTCTCGTGCTTTGAGGCCTGGCTTGCTCTACTTCCTCCCCCTGAGATTCTCCCGGATGTGGGCTGCATTTTGGCTGCCATTTGGGCTGGAGTTTCTCGTGGTTTGAGGCCTGGCTTACTCCACCCCCTGCTATTGAGGTTCTCCCGGATGTGGGCTGCATTTTGGGTGCATTTTTGGCTGGAGCTTCTCGTGGTTTGAGGCCTGGCTTGCTCCACCCCCTGCTCCTGAGATTCTCCCGGATGTGGGCTGCATTTTGGCTGCCTTTTGGGCTGGAGTTTCTCGTGGTTTGAGGCCTGGCTTACTCCACCCCCTGCTCCTGAGATTCTCCCGGATGTGGGCTGCATTTTTGGTGCATTTTTGTCTGGATATTCTCGTGGTTTGAGGCCTGGCTTGCTCCACCCCCTGCTCTTGAGATTCTCCCGGATGTGGGCTGCATTTTGGCTGCCTTTTGGGCTGGAGCTTCTCGTGGTTTGAGGCCTGGCTTGCTCCACCCCCTGCTCCTGAGATTCTCCCGGATGTGGGCTGCATTTTGGCTGCCTTTTGGGCTGGAGCTTCTCGTGGTTTGAGGCCTGGCTTACTCCACCCCCTGCTCTTGATATTCTCCCGGATGTGTGGTGGAGTTTGGGTGCATTTTTGGCTGGAGATTCTCGTGGTTTGAGGACTGGCTTGCTCCACTTCCTGCTCTTGAGATTCTCCCGGATGTGGGCGGCATTTTGGCTGCCTTTTGGGCTGGAGCTTCTCGTGGTTTGAGGCCTGGCTTGCTCCACCCCCTGCTCCTGAGATTCTCCCGGATGTGGGCTGGATTTTGGCTGCCTTTTGGGCTGGAGGTTCTCGTGCTTTGAGGCCTGGCTTGCTCCACTTCCTGCTCCTGCGATTATCCCCGATGTGGGCTGCATTTTGGCTGCATTTTGGGCTGGAGCTTCTCGTGGTTTGGGGCCTGGCTTGCTCCACCCCCTGCTCTTGAGATTCTCCCGAATGTGGGCTGCATTTTGGCTGCATTTTGGGGTGGAGCTTCTCGCGGTTTGAGGCCTGGCTTGCTCCACCCCCTGCTCTTGATATTCTCCCGGATGTGGGCTGTATTCTGCCTGCTTTTGGGCTGGAGCTTCTCGTGGTTTGAGGCCTGGCTTGCTCCACCCCCTGCTCTGGAGATTCTCCCGGATGTGGGCTGCATTTTGGCTGCATTTTGGGCTGGAGCTTCTCGTGCTTTGAGGCCTGGCTTGCTCCACCCCCTGCTCTTGAGATTCTCCTGGATGTGGGCTGCATTTTGGCTGCCTTTTGGGGTGGAGCTTCTCGCGGTTTGAGGCCTGGCTTGCTCCACCCCCTGCTCTTGATATTCTCCTGGATGTGGGCTGTATTCTGCCTGCCTTTTGGGCTGGAGCTTCTCGTGGTTTGAGGCCTGGCTTGCTCCACCCCCTGCTCCTGAGATTCTCCCGGATGTGGGCTGCATTTTGGCTGCATTTTGGGCTAGAGCTTCTCGTGCTTTGAGGCCTGGCTTGCTCTACTTCCTCCCCCTGAGTTTCTCCCGGCTGTGTGCTGCATTTTGGCTGCCATTTGGGCTGGAGCTTCTCGTGGTTTGAGGCCTGGCTTACTCCACCCCCTGCTATTGAGATTCTCCCGGATATGTGCTGGATTTTGGGTGCCTTTTTGGCTGGAGCTTCTCGTGGTTTGAGGCCTGGCTTGCTCCACCCCCTGCTCTTGAGATTCTCACGGATGTGGGCTGCATTTTGGGTGCATTTTTGGCTGGAGATTCTCGTGGTTTGAGGCCTGGCTTGCTCCACCCCCTGCTCTTGAGATTCTCCCGGATGTGGGCTGCATTTTGGCTGCCTTTTGGGCTGGAGCTTCTCGTGGTTTGAGGCCTGGCTTACTCCACCCCCTGCTCCTGAGATTCTCCCGGATGTGGGCTGGATTTTGGCTGCCTTTTGGGCTGGAGCTTCTCGTGGTTTGAGGCCTGGCTTACTCCACCCCCTGCTCTTGATATTCTCCCGGATGTGTGGTGGAGTTTGGGTGCATTTTTGGCTGGAGATTCTCGTGGTTTGAGGACTGGCTTGCTCCACTTCCTGCTCTTGAGATTCTCCCGGATGTGGGCTGCATTTTGGCTGCCTTTTGGGCTGGAGCTTCTCGTGGTTTGAGGCCTGGCTTGCTCCACCCCCTGCTCCTGAGATTCTCCCGGATGTGGGCTGGATTTTGGCTGCCTTTTGGGCTGGAGCTTCTCGTGGTTTGAGGCCTGGCTTGCTCCACCCCCTGCTCCTGAGATTCTCCCGGATGTGGGCTGCATTTTGGGCTGGAGCTTCTCGTGGTTTGAGGCCTGGCTTACTCCACCCCCTGCTCTTGAGATTCTCCCGGATGTGGGCTGCATTTTGGCTGCCTTTTGGGCTGGAGCTTCTCGTGCTTTGAGGCCTGGCTTGCTCTACTTCCTCCCCCTGAGATTCTCCCGGCTGTGGGCTGCATTTTGGCTGCCTTTTGGGCTGGAGCTTCTCGTGATTTCAGGCCTGGCTTGCTCCACCCCCTGCTCCTGAGATTCTCCCGGATGTGGGCTGGATTTTGGCTGCCTTTTGGGCTGGAGCTTCTCGTGGTTTGAGGCCTGGCTTACTCCACCCCCTGCTCTTGATATTCTCCCGGATGTGTGGTGGAGTTTGGGTGCATTTTTGGTTGGAGATTCTCGTGGTTTGAGGCCTGGCTTGCTCCACTTCCTGCTCTTGAGATTCTCCCGGATGTGGGCTGCATTTTGGCTGCCTTTTGGGCTGGAGCTTCTCGTGGTTTGAGGCCTGGCTTGCTCCACCCCCTGCTCCTGAGATTCTCCCGGATGTGGGCTGCATTTTGGCTGCCTTTTGGGCTGGAGCTTCTCGTGGTTTGAGGCCTGGCTTGCTCCACTTCCTGCTCCTGCGATTGTCCCCGATGTGGGCTGCATTTTGGCTGCATTTTGGGCTGGAGCTTCTCGTGGTTTGAGGCCTGGCTTGCTCCACCCCCTGCTCTTGAGATTCTCCCGGATGTGGGCTGCATTTTGGCTGCCTTTTGGGCTGGAGCTTCTCGTGGTTTGAGGCCTGGCTTACTCCACCCCCTGCTCCTGAGATTCTCCCGGATGTGGGCTGCATTTTTGGTGCATTTTTGTCTGGATATTCTCGTGGTTTGAGGCCTGGCTTGCTCCACCCCCTGCTCTTGAGATTCTCCCGGATGTGGGCTGCATTTTGGCTGCCTTTTGGGCTGGAGCTTCTCGTGGTTTGAGGCCTGGCTTGCTCCAACCCCTGCTCCTGAGATTCTCCCGGATGTGGGCTGGATTTTGGCTGCCTTTTGGGCTGGAGCTTCTCGTGGTTTGAGGCCTGGCTTACTCCACCCCCTGCTCTTGATATTCTCCCGGATGTGTGGTGGAGTTTGGGTGCATTTTTGGCTGGAGATTCTCGTGGTTTGAGGCCTGGCTTGCTCCACTTCCTGCTCTTGAGATTCTCCCGTATGTGGGCTGCATTTTGGCTGCCTTTTGGGCTGGAGCTTCTCGTGGTTTGAGGCCTGGCTTGCTCCACCCCCTGCTCTTGATATTCTCCCGGATGTGGGCTGCATTCTGCCTGCTTTTTGGGCTGGAGTTTCTCGTGGTTTGAGGCCTGGCTTACTCCACCCCCTGCTCTTGATATTCTCCCGGATGTGGGCTGCATTTTGGGTGCATTTTTGGCTGGAGATTCTCGTGGTTTGAGGCCTGGCTTGCTCCACCCCCTGGTCTTGAGATTCTCCCGGATGTGGGCTGCATTTTGGCTGCCTTTTGGGCTGGAGTTTCTCGTGGTTTGAGGCCTGGCTTGCTCCACTTCCTGCTCCTGCGATTGTCCCCGATGTGGGCTGCATTTTGGCTGAATTTTGGGCTGGAGCTTCTCGTGGTTTGGGGCCTGGCTTGCTCCACCCCCTGCTCTTGAGATCCTCCCACAGGTGGGCTGCATTTTGGCTGCCTTTTGGGCTGGAGCTTCTCGCGGTTTGAGACCTGGCTTGCTCCACCCCCTGCTCTTCATATTCTCCCGCATGTGGTCTGCATTTTGGCTGCCTTTTGGGCTGGAGCTTCTCGCGGTTTGAGGCCTGGCTTGCTCCACCCCCTGCTCCTGAGATTCTCCTGGATGTGGGCTGCATTTTAGCTGCCTTTTGGGCTGGAGCTTCTCGTGGTTTGAGGCCTGGCTTGCTCCACCCCCTGCTCTTGATATTCTCTCACAGGCGGGCTGCATTCTGCCTGCATTTTTGGGCTGGAGCTTCTCGCGGTTTGAGGCCTGGCTTGCTCCACCCCCTGCTCTTGAGATTCTCCTCCATGTGGGCTGCATTTTGGCTGCCTTTTGGGCTGGAGCTTCTCGTGGTTTGAGGCCTGGCTTGCTCCACCCCCTGCTCTTGAGATTCTCCCGGATGTGGGCCGCATTTTGGGTGCCTTTTGGGCTGGAGCTTCTCGTGATTTCAGGCCTGGCTTGCTCCAACCCCTGCTCTTGAGATTCTCCCGGATGTGGGCTGCATTTTGGCTGCATTTTGGGCTGGAGCTTCTCGTGGTTTGAGGCCTGGCTTGCTCCACCCCCTGCTCTTGATATTCTCCCGGATGTGTAATGGAGTTTGGGTGCATTTTTGGCTGGAGATTCTCATGGTTTGAGGACTGGCTTTCTCCACTTCCTGCTCTTGAGATTCTCCCGGATGTGGGCTGCATTTTGGCTGCCTTTTGGGCTGGAGCTTCTCGTGGTTTGAGGCCTGGCTTGCTCCACCCCCTGCTCTTGAGATTCTCCCGGATGTGGGCTGCATTTTGGCTGCCTTTTGGGCTGCAGCTTCTCGTGGTTTGAGGCCTGGCTTGCTCTACCCCCTGCTCTTGAGATTCTCCCGGATGTGGGCTGCATTTTGGCTGCCTTTTGGGCTGGAGCTTCTCGTGGTTTGAGGCCTGCCGTGCACCACCCCCTGCTCCTGAGATTCTCCCGGATGTGGGCTGCATTTTGGCTGCATTTTGGGCTGGAGCTTCTCGTGGTTTGAGGCCTGGCTTGCTCCACCCCCTGCTCTTGATAATCTCCTCCATGTGGGCTGCATTTTGGCTGCCTTTTGGGCTGGAGCTTCTCGCGGTTTGAGGCCTGGCTTGCTCCACCCCCTGCTCTTGAGATTCTCCCGCATGTGGGCTGCATTTTTGGTGCATTTTTGTCTGGATGTTCTCGTGGTTTGAGGCCTGGCTTGCTCCACCCCCTGCTCTTGAGATTCTCCCACAGGTGGGCTGCATTTTGGCTGCCTTTTGGGCTGGAGCTTCTCGCGGTTTGGGACCTTGCTTGCTCCACCCCCTGCTCTTGAGATTCTCCCGCATGTGGTCTGCATTTTGGCTGCCTTTTGGGCTGGAGCTTCTCGCGGTTTGAGGCCTGGCTTGCTCCACCCCCTGCTCTTGAGATTCTCTCACAGGCGGGCTGCATTCTGCCTGCCTTTTGGGCTGGAGCTTCTCGCGGTTTGAGGCCTGGCTTGCTCCACCCCCTGCTCTTGAGATTCTCCCGGATGTGGGCTGCATTTTTGGTGCATTTTTGTCTGGATGTTCTCGTGGTTTGAGGCCTGGCTTGCTCCACCCCCTCCTCTTGAGATTCTCCCGGATGTGGGCTGCATTTTGGCTGCCTTTTGGGCTGGAGCTTCTCGTGGTTTGAGGCCTGGCTTGCTCCACCCCCTGCTCTTGAGATTCTCCTGGATGTGGGCTGCATTCTGCCTGCCTTTTGGGCTGGAGCTTCTCGTGGTTTGAGGCCTGGCTTGCTCCACCCCCTGTTCCTGAGATTCTCCTGGATGTGGGCTGCATTTTGGCTGCCTTTTGGGCTGGAGCTTCTTGTGGTTTGAGGGCTGGCTTTCTCCACCCCCTGCTCTTGAGATTCTCTCACAGGCGGGCTGCATTCTGCCTGCCTTTTGGGCTGGAGCTTCTCGCGGTTTGAGGCCTGGCTTGCTCCACCCCCTGCTCTTGAGATTCTCCTCCATGTGGGCTGCATTTTGGCTGCCTTTTGGGCTGGAGCTTCTCGTGGTTTGAGGCCTGGCTTGCTCCACCCCCTGCTCTTGAGATTCTCCCGGATGTGGGCCGCATTTTGGGTGCCTTTTGGGCTGGAGCTTCTCGTGATTTCAGGCCTGGCTTGCTCCACCCCCTGCTCTTGAGATTCTCCCGGATGTGGGCTGCATTTTGGCTGCATTTTGGGCTGGAGCTTCTCGTGGTTTGAGGCCTGGCTTGCTCCACCCCCTGCTCTTGATATTCTCCCGGATGTGTAATGGAGTTTGGGTGCATTTTTGGCTGGAGATTCTCATGGTTTGAGGACTGGCTTTCTCCACTTCCTGCTCTTGAGATTCTCCCGGATGTGGGCTGCATTTTGGCTGCCTTTTGGGCTGGAGCTTCTCGTGGTTTGAGGCCTGGCTTGCTCCACCCCCTGCTCTTGAGATTCTCCCGGATGTGGGCTGCATTTTGGCTGCCTTTTGGGCTGCAGCTTCTCGTGGTTTGAGGCCTGGCTTGCTCTACCCCCTGCTCTTGAGATTCTCCCGGATGTGGGCTGCATTTTGGCTGCCTTTTGGGCTGGAGCTTCTCGTGGTTTGAGGCCTGCCGTGCACCACCCCCTGCTCCTGAGATTCTCCCGGATGTGGGCTGCATTTTGGCTGCATTTTGGGCTGGAGCTTCTCGTGGTTTGAGGCCTGGCTTGCTCCACCCCCTGCTCTTGATAATCTCCTCCATGTGGGCTGCATTTTGGCTGCCTTTTGGGCTCGAGCTTCTCGCGGTTTGAGGCCTGGCTTGCTCCACCCCCTGCTCTTGAGATTCTCCCGCATGTGGGCTGCATTTTTGGTGCATTTTTGTCTGGATGTTCTCGTGGTTTGAGGCCTGGCTTGCTCCACCCCCTGCTCTTGAGATTCTCCCACAGGTGGGCTGCATTTTGGCTGCCTTTTGGGCTGGAGCTTCTCGCGGTTTGGGACCTGGCTTGCTCCACCCCCTGCTCTTGAGATTCTCCCGCATGTGGTCTGCATTTTGGCTGCCTTTTGGGCTGGAGCTTCTCGCGGTTTGAGGCCTGGCTTGCTCCACCCCCTGCTCTTGAGATTCTCTCACAGGCGGGCTGCATTCTGCCTGCCTTTTGGGCTGGAGCTTCTCGCGGTTTGAGGCCTGGCTTGCTCCACCCCCTGCTCTTGAGATTCTCCCGGATGTGGGCTGCATTTTTGGTGCATTTTTGTCTGGATGTTCTCGTGGTTTGAGGCCTGGCTTGCTCCACCCCCTCCTCTTGAGATTCTCCCGGATGTGGGCTGCATTTTGGCTGCCTTTTGGGCTGGAGCTTCTCGTGGTTTGAGGCCTGGCTTGCTCCACCCCCTGCTCTTGAGATTCTCCTGGATGTGGGCTGCATTCTGCCTGCCTTTTGGGCTGGAGCTTCTCGTGGTTTGAGGCCTGGCTTGCTCCACCCCCTGTTCCTGAGATTCTCCTGGATGTGGGCTGCATTTTGGCTGCCTTTTGGGCTGGAGCTTCTTGTGGTTTGAGGGCTGGCTTTCTCCACCCCCTGCTCTTGAGATTCTCTCACAGGCGGGCTGCATTCTGCCTGCCTTTTGGGCTGGAGCTTCTCGCGGTTTGAGGCCTGGCTTGCTCCACCCCCTGCTCTTGATATTCTCCCGGATGTGGGCTGCATTTTTGGTGCATTTTGGGCTGGAGCTTCTCGTGATTTCAGGCCTGGCTTGCTCCACCCCCTGCTCTTGAGATTCTCCCGGAGGTGGGCTGCATTTTGGCTGCCTTTTGGGCTGGAGCTTCTCGTGGTTTGAGGCCTGGCTTGCTCCACCCCCTGCTCCTGAGATTCTCCCGGATGTGGGCTGGATTTTGGCTGCCTTTTGGGCTGGAGCTTCTTGTGGTTTGAGGCCTGGCTTACTCCACCGCCTGCTCTTGATATTCTCCCGGATGTGTAATGGAGTTTGGGTGCATTTTTGGCTGGAGATTCTCGTGGTTTGAGGACTGGCTTTCTCCACTTCCTGCTCTTGAGATTCTCCCGGATGTGGGCTGCATTTTGGCTGCCTTTTGGGCTGGAGCTTCTCGTGGTTTGAGGCCTGGCTTGCTCCACCCCCTGCTCCTGAGATTCTCCCGGATGTGGGCTGCATTTTGGCTGCCTTTTGGGCTGGAGCTTCTCGTGCTTTGAGGCCTGGCTTGCTCCACCCCCTGCTCCTAAGATTCTCCCGGATGTGGGCTGCATTTTGGCTACCTTTTGGGCTGGAGCTTCTCGTGGTTTGAGGCCTGTCTTACTCCACCCCCTGCTCTTGATATTCTCCCGGATGTGGGCTGCATTGTGGGTGCATTTTTGGCTGGAGATTCTCGTGGTTTGAGGCCTGGCTTGCTCCACCCCCTGCTCTTGATATTCTCCCGGATGTGGGCTGCATTTTGGCTGCCTTTTGGGCTGGAGCTTCTCGTGGTTTGAGGCCTGGCTTGCTCTACCCCCTGCTCTTGAGATTCTCCCAGATGTGGGCTGCATTTTGGCTGCCTTTTGGGCTGGAGCTTCTCGTGGTTTGAGGCCTGGCTTGCTCCACCCCCTGCTCTTGATATTCTCCCGGAAGTGTGCTGGAGTTTGGGTGCATTTTTGGCTGGAGATTCTCGTGGTTTGAGGCCTGGCTTGCTCCACCCCCTGCTCTTGAGATTCTCCCGCATGTGGGCTGGATTTTGGCTGCCTTTTGGGCTGGAGCTTCTCGCGGTTTGAGGCCTGGCTTGCTCCACCCCCTGCTCCTGAGATTCTCCCGGATGTGGGCTGCATTTTTGGTGCATTTTTGTCTGGATGTTCTCGTGGTTTGAGGCCTGGCTTGCTCCACCCCCTGCTCTTGAGATTCTCCCGGATGTGGGCTGCATTTTGGCTGCCTTTTGGGCTGGAGCTTCTCGTGGTTTGAGGCCTGGCTTGCTCCACCCCCTGCTCTTGAGATTCTCCTGGATGTGGGCTGCATTCTGCCTGCCTTTTGGGCTGGAGCTTCTCGTGGTTTGAGGCCTGGCTTGCTCCAACCCCTGCTCCTGAGATTCTCCTGGATGTGGGCTGCATTTTGGCTGCCTTTTGGGCTGGAGCTTCTCGTGGTTTGAGGGCTGGCTTGCTCCACCCCCTGCTCTTGAGATTCTCTCACAGGAGGGCTGCATTCTGCCTGCATTTTGGGCTGGAGCTTCTCGCGGTTTGAGGCCTGGCTTGCTCCACCCCCTGCTCTTGAGATTCTCCCGGATGTGGGCTGCATTTTTGGTGCATTTTTGTCTGCATGTTCTCGTGGTTTGAGGCCTGGCTTGCTCCACCCCCTGCTCTTGAGATTCTCCCGGATGTGGGCTGCATTTTGGCTGCCTTTTGGGCTGGAGCTTCTCGTGGTTTGAGGCCTGGCTTGCTCCACCCCCTGCTCTTGAGATTCTCCCAGGTGTGGGCCGCATTTTGGGTGCCTTTTGGGCTGGAGCTTCTCGTGGTTTGAGGCCTGGCTTGCTCCACCCCCTGCTCTTGAGATTCTCCCACAGGTGGGCTGCATTTTGGCTGCCTTTTGGGCTGGAGCTTCACGCGGTTTGGGACCTGGCTTGCTCCACCCCCTGCTCTTGAGATTCTCCCGCATGTGGTCTGCATTTTGGCTGCCTTTTGGGCTGGAGCTTCTCGCGGTTTGAGGCCTGGCTTGCTCCACCCCCTGCTCTTGATATTCTCCTGGATGTGGGCTGCATTCTGCCTGCCTTTTGGGCTGGAGCTTCTCGTGGTTTGAGGCCTGGCTTGCTCCACCCCCTGCTCCTGAGATTCTCCTGGATGTGGGCTGCATTTTGGCTGCCTTTTGGGCTGGAGCTTCTCGTGGTTTGAGGCCTGGCTTGCTCCACCCCCTGCTCTTGAGATTCTCTCACAGGCGGGCTGCATTCTGCCTGCCTTTTGGGCTGGAGCTTCTCGCGGTTTGAGGCCTGGCTTGCTCCACCCCCTGCTCTTGAGATTCTCCCGGATGTGGGCTGCATTTTTGGTGCATTTTTGTCTGGATGTTCTCGTGGTTTGAGGCCTGGCTTGCTCCACCCCCTCCTCTTGAGATTCTCCCGGATGTGGGCTGCATTTTGGCTGCCTTTTGGGCTGGAGCTTCTCGTGGTTTGAGGCCTGGCTTGCTCCACCCCCTGCTCTTGAGATTCTCCTGGATGTGGGCTGCATTCTGCCTGACTTTTGGGCTGGAGCTTCTCGTGGTTTGAGGCCTGGCTTGCTCCACCCCCTGCTCCTGAGATTCTCCTGGATGTGGGCTGCATTTTGGCTGCCTTTTGGGCTGCAGCTTCTTGTGGTTTGAGGGCTGGCTCGCTCCACCCCCTGCTCTTGAGATTCTCTCACAGGCGGGCTGCATTCTGCCTGGCTTTTGGGCTGGAGCTTCTCGCGGTTTCAGGCCTGGCTTGCTCCACCCCCTGCTCTTGAGATTCTCCCGGATGTGGGCTGCATTTTTGGTGCATTTTGGGCTGGAGCTTCTCGTGATTTCAGGCCTGGCTTGCTCCACCCCCTGCTCTTGAGATTCTCCCGGATGTGGGCTGCATTTTGGCTGCCTTTTGGGCTGGAGCTTCTTGTGGTTTGAGGCCTGGCTTACTCCACCGCCTGCTCTTGATATTCTCCCGGATGTGTAATGGAGTTTGGGTGCATTTTTGGCTGGAGATTCTCGTGGTTTGAGGACTGGCTTTCTCCACTTCCTGCTCTTGAGATTCTCCCGGATGTGGGCTGCATTTTGGCTGCCTTTTGGGCTGGAGCTTCTCGTGGTTTGAGGCCTGGCTTGCTCCACCCCCTGCTCCTGAGATTCTCCCGGATGTGGGCTGCATTTTGGCTGCCTTTTGGGCTGCAGCTTCTCGCGGTTTGAGGCCTGGCTTGCTCCACTTCCTGCTCCTGCGATTGTCCCCGATTTGGGCTGCATTTTGGCTGCCTTTTGGGCTGCAGCTTCTCGTGGATTCAGGCCTGGCTTTCTCCACCCCCTGCTCTTGAGATTCTCCCGAATGTGGGCTGCATTTTGGCTGCATTTTGGGCTGGAGCTTCTCGTGCTTTGAGGCCTGGCTTGCTCCACCCCCTGCTCTTGATATTCTCCTGGATGTGGGCTGCATTCTGCCTGCCTTTTGGGCTGGAGCTTCTCGTGGTTTGAGGCCTGGCTTGCTCCACCCCCTGCTCCTGAGATTCTCCCGGATGTGGGCTGCATTTTGGCTGCCTTTTGGGCTGGAGCTTCTCGTGCTTTGAGGCCTGGCTTGCTCCACCCCCTGCTCTTGAGATTCTCCCGGATGTGGGCTGCATTTTGGCTGCATTTTGGGCTGGAGCTTCTCGTGCTTTGAGGCCTGGCTTGCTCCACCCCCTGCTCCTAAGATTCTCCCGGATGTGGGCTGCATTTTGGCTACCTTTTGGGCTGGAGCTTCTCGTGGTTTGAGGCCTGGCTTACTCCACCCCCTGCTCTTGATATTCTCCCGGATGTGGGCTGCATTGTGGGTGCATTTTTGGCTGGAGATTCTCGTGGTTTGAGGCCTGGCTTGCTCCACCCCCTGCTCTTGAGATTCTCCCGGATGTGGGCTGCATTTTGGCTGCCTTTTGGGCTGGAGCTTCTCGTGGTTTGAGGCCTGGCTTGCTCTACCCCCTGCTCTTGAGATTCTCCCGGATGTGGGCTGCATTTTGGCTGCCTTTTGGGCTGGAGCTTCTCGTGGTTTGAGGCCTGGCTTGCTCCACCCCCTGCTCTTGATATTCTCCCGGAAGTGTGCTGGAGTTTGGGTGCATTTTTGGCTGGAGATTCTCGTGGTTTGAGGCCTGGCTTGCTCCACCCCCTGCTCTTGAGATTCTCCTCCATGTGGGCTGGATTTTGGCTGCCTTTTGGGCTGGAGCTTCTCGCGGTTTGAGGCCTGGCTTGCTCCACCCCCTGCTCTTGAGATTCTCCCGGATGTGGGCTGCATTTTTGGTGCATTTTTGTCTGCATGTTCTCGTGGTTTGAGGCCTGGCTTGCTCCACCCCCTGCTCTTGAGATTCTCCCGGATCTGGGCTGCATTTTGGCTGCCTTTTGGGCTGGAGCTTCTCGTGGTTTGAGGCCTGGCTTGCTCCACCCCCTGCTCTTGAGATTCTCCCAGGTGTGGGCCGCATTTTGGGTGCCTTTTGGGCTGGAGCTTCTCGTGATTTCAGGCCTGGCTTGCTCCACCCCCTGCTCTTGAGATTCTCCCGGATGTGGGCTGCATTTTGGCTGCCTTTTGGGCTGGAGCTTCTCGTGCTTTGAGGCCTGGCTTGCTCCACCCCCTGCTCCTGAGATTCTCCCGCATGTGGGCTGCATTTTGGCTGCCTTTTGGGCTGGAGCTTCTTGTGGTTTGAGGCCTGGCTTACTCCACCGCCTGCTCTTGATATTCTCCCAGGTGTGGGCTGCATTTTGGCTGCCTTTTGGGCTGGAGCTTCTCGTGGATTCAGGCCTGGCTTGCTCCACCCCCTGCTCTTGAGATTCTCCCGAATGTGGGCTGCATTTTGGCTGCCTTTTGGGCTGGAGCTTCTCGTGCTTTGAGGCCTGGCTTGCTCCACCCCCTGCTCTTGATATTCTCCTGGATGTGGGCTGCATTCTGCCTGCCTTTTGGGCTGGAGCTTCTCGTGGTTTGAGGCCTGGCTTGCTCCACCCCCTGCTCCTGAGATTCTCCCGGATGTGGGCTGCATTTTGGCTGCCTTTTGGGCTGGAGCTTCTCGTGCTTTGAGGCCTGGCTTGCTCCACCCCCTGCTCTTGAGATTCTCCCGGATGTGGGCTGCATTTTGGCTGCCTTTTGGGCTGGAGCTTCTCGTGCTCTGAGGCCTGGCTTGCTCCACCCCCTGCTCTTGAGATTCTCCCGGAGGTGGGCTGCATTTTGGCTGCCTTTTGGGCTGGAGCTTCTCGTGGTTTGAGGCCTGGCTTGCTCCACCCCCTGCTCTTGATATTCTCCCGGATGTGGGCTGGACTTTGGCTGCCTTTTGGGCTGGAGCTTCTCGTGGTTTGAGGCCTGCCTTGCTCCACCCCCTGCTCTTGATATTTTCCTTCATGTGCGCTGGATTTTGGGTGCCTTTTGGACTGGAGCTTCTCGTGGTTTGAGGCCTGGCTTGCTCTACTTCCTCCCCCTGAGATTCTCCCGGCTGTGTGCTGCATTTTGGCTGCATTTTGGGCTGGAGCTTCTCGTGGTTTGAGGCCTGGCTTGCTCCAACCCCTGCTCCTGAGATTCTCCCGGATGTGGGCTGCATTTTGGCTACCTTTTGGGCTGGAGCTTCTCGTGGTTTGAGGCCTGGATTACTCCACCCCCTGCTCTTGATATTCTCCCGGATGTGGGCTGCATTGTGGGTGCATTTTTGGCTGGAGCTTCTCGTGGTTTGAGGCCTGGCTTGCTCCACCCCCTGCTCTTGATATTCTCCCGCATGTGGGCTGGATTTTGGCTGCCTTTTGGGCTGGAGCTTCTCGCGGTTTGAGGCCTGGCTTGCTCCACCCCCTGCTCCTGAGATTCTCCCGCAGTTGGGCTGCATTTTGGCTACATTTTGGTCTGGAGCTTCTCGTGGTTTGAGGCCTGGCTTGCTCCACCCCCTGCTCTTGAGATTCTCCCTGATGTGGGCTGCATTTTGGCTGCCTTTTGGGCTGCAGCTTCTCGTGCTTTGAGGCCTGGCTTGCTCCACTTCCTGCTCCTGAGATTCTCCCGGATGTGCGCTGTAATTTGGCTGCATTTTCGGCTGCAGCTTCTCGTGGTTTGAGGCCTGCCCTGCACCACCCCCTGCTCCTGAGATTCTCCAGGATGTGGGCTGCATTTTGGGTGCCTTTTGGGCTGGAGCTTCTCGTGGTTTGAGGCCTGGCTTGCTCTACCCCCTGCTCTTGAGATTCTCCCGGATGTGGGCTGCATTTTGGCTGCCTTTTGGGCTGCAGCTTGTCGTGGTTTGAGGCCTGCCGTGCACCACCCCCTGCTCCTGAGATTCTCCCAGATGTGGGCTGGATTTTGGCTGCCTTTTGGGCTGGAGCTTCTCGTGGTTTGAGGGCTGGCTTGCTCCACCCCCTGCTCCTTAGATTCTCCCGGATGTGGGCTGCATTTTGGCTGCCTTTTCGGATGGAACTTCTCGCGGTTTGGGGCCTGGCTTGCTTCACCCCCTGCTCTTGAGATTCTCCCGGATGTGGGCTGCATTTTGGCTGCCTTTTGGGCTGGAGCTTCTCGCGGTTTGAGGCCTGGCTTGCTCCACCCCCTGCTCTTGAGATTCTCCCGAATGTGGGCTGCATTTTGGCTGCGTTTTGGGCTGGAGCTTCTCGTGGTTTCAGGCCTGGCTTGCTCCACCCCCTGCTCTTGATATTCTCCCGGATGTGGGCTGCATTTTGGCTGCATTTTGGGCTGGAGCTTCTCACGGTTTGAGGCCTGGCTTTCTCCACCCCCTGCTCCTGAGATTCTCCCGGATGTGGGCTGCATTTTGGCTGCCTTTTGGGCTGCAGCTTCTCGTGGTTTGAGGCCTGGCTTGCTCCACCCACTGCTCTTGATATTCTCCCGGATGTGGGCTGCATTTTGGCTACCTTTTGGGCTGGAGCTTCTCGTGGTTTGAGGCCTGGCTTGCTCCACCCCCTGCTCTAGATATTCTCCCGGATGTGGGCTGCATTTTGTCTGCCTTTTGGGCTGCAGTTTCTCGTGGTTTGAGGCCTGGCTTGGTCCACCCCCTGCTCCTGAGATTCTCCCGGATGTGGGCTGGATTTTGGCTGCCTTTTGGGCTGGAGCTTCTCGTGGTTTGAGGCCTGGCTTGCTCCACCCCCTGCTCTTGAGATTCTCCCGGATGTGGGCTGCATTTTGGCTGCGTTTTGGGCTGGAGCTTCTCGCGGTTTGAGGCCTGGCTTGCTCCACCCCCTGCTCCTGAGATTCTCCCGGATGTGGGCTGCATTTTGGCTGCCTTTTGGGCTGGAGCTTCTCGTGGTTTGAGGCCTGGCTTGCTCCACCCCCTGCTCCTGAGATTCTCCCGGATGTGGGCTGCATTTTGGCTGCCTTTTGGGCTGGAGCTTCTCGCGGTTTGAGGCCTGGCTTGCTCCACCCCCTGCTCTTCATATTCTCCTGGATGTGGGCTGCATTCTGCCTGCATTTTGGGCTGGAGCTTCTCGTGCTTTGAGGCCTCGCTTCCTCCACCCCCTGCTCCTGAGATTCTCCCGGATGTGGGCTGCATTTTGGCTGCCTTTTGGGGTGGAGCTTCTCGTGCTTTGAGGCCTGGCTTGCTCCACCCCCTGCTCTTGATATTCTCCCGGATGTGGGCTGCATTTTGGCTGCCTTTTGGGCTGGAGCTTCTCGTGCTTTGAGGCCTGGCTTGCTCTACTTCCTCCCCCTGAGATTCTCCCGGCTGTGTGCTGCATTTTGGCTGCCTTTTGGGCTGGAGCTTCTCGTGGTTTGAGGCCTGGCTTTACTCCACCCCCTGCTCTTGAGATTCTCCCGGATATGTGCTGGATTTTGGGTGCCTTTTGGGCTGGAGCTTCTCGTGGTTTGAGGCCTGGCTTGCTCCACCCCCTGCTCTAGATATTCTCCCGGATGTGGGCTGCATTTTGTCTGCCTTTTGGGCTGCAGTTTCTCGTGGTTTGAGGCCTGGCTTGCTCCACCCCCTGCTCCTGAGATTCTCCCGGATGTGGGCTGCATTTTGGCTGCCTTTTGGGCTGGAGCTTCTCGTGGTTTGAGGCCTGGCTTGCTCCACCCCCTGCTCCTGAGATTCTCACGGATGTGGGCTGCATTTTGGCTGCCTTTTGGGCTGGAGCTTCTCGTGGTTTGAGGCCTGGCTTGCTCCACCCCCTGCTCCTGAGATTCTCCTGGATGTGGGCTGCATTTTGGCTGCCTTTTGGGCTGGAGCTTCTCGTGGTTTGAGGCCTGGCTTGCTCCACCCCCTGCTCCTTAGATTCTCCCGGATGTGGGCTGCATTCTGCCTACATTTTGGGCTTGAGCTTCTCGTGGTTTGAGGCCTGGCTTGCTCCACCCCCTGCTCTTGATATTCTCCCGGATGTGGGCTGGATTTTGGCTGCCTTTTGGGCTGGAGCTTCTCGCGGTTTGAGGCCTGGCTTGCTCCACCCCCTGCTCTTCATATTCTCCTGGATGTGGGCTGCATTCTGCCTGCATTTTGGGCTGGAGCTTCTCGTGCTTTGAGGCCTCGCTTCCTCCACCCCCTGCTCCTGAGATTCTCCCGGATGTGGGCTGCATTTTGGCTGCCTTTTGGGCTGGAGCTTCTCGTGCTTTGAGGCCTGGCTTGCTCTACTCCCTCCCCCTGAGATTCTCCCGGCTGTGTGCTGCATTTTGGCTGCCTTTTGGGCTGGAGCTTCTCGTGGTTTGAGGCCTGGCTTTACTCCACCCCCTGCTCTTGAGATTCTCCCGGATATGTGCTTGATTTTGGGTGCCTTTTGGGCTGGAGCTTCTCGTGGTTTGAGGCCTGGCTTTACTCCACCCCCTGCTCTTGAGATTCTCCCAGATATGGGCTGCATTTTGGCTGCCTTTTGGGCTGTAGCTTCTTGTGGTTTGAGGCCTGGCTTACTCCACCCCCTGCTCCAGCGATTCTCCCGGATATGTGCTGGATTTTGGGTGCCTTTTGGGCTGGAGCTTCTCGTGGTTTGAGGCCTGGCTTGCTCCACCCCCTGCTCCTGAGATTCTCCCGGATGTGGGCTGCATTTTGGCTGCCTTTTGGGCTGGAGCTTCTCGTGGTTTGAGGCCTGGCTTGCTCCACTTCCTCCTCCTGAGATTCTCCCGGATGTGGGCTGCATTCTGCCTGCCTTTTGGGCTGGAGTTTCTCGTGGTTTGAGGCCTGGCTTGCTCCACCCCCTGCTCTTGATATTCTCCCAGATGTGTGCTGGAGTTTGGGTGCATTTTTGGCTGGAGATTCTCGTGGTTTGAGGCCTGGCTTGCTCCACCCCCTGCTCTTGAGTTTCTCCTGGATGTGGGCTGCATTTTGGCTGCCTTTTGGGTTGGAGCTTCTCGTGGTTTGAGGCCTGGCTGGCTCCACCCCCTGCTCCTGAGATTCTCCCGGATGTGGGCTGCATTTTGGCTGCCTTTTGGGCTGGAGCTTCTCGTGGTTTGAGGCCTGGCTTGCTCCACCCACTGCTCTTGATATTCTCCCGGATGTGGGCTGCATTTTAGCTGCCTTTTGGGCTGGAGCTTCTCGTGCTTTGAGGCCTGGCTTGCTCCACCCCCTGCTCTTGAGATTCTCCCGGATGTGGGCTGCATTTTGGCTGCCTTTTGGGCTGCAGCTTCTCGTGGTTTGAGGCCTCCTTGTTCCACCCCCTGCTCCTGAGATTCTCCCGGAAGTGGGCTGAATTTTGGCTGCATTTTGGGCTGGAGCTTCTCGTGGTTTGAGGCCTGGCTTGCTCCACCCCCTGCTCCTGAGATTCTCCCGCAGTTGGGCTGCATTTTGGCTGCCTTTTGGGCTGGAGCTTCTCGTGGTTTGAGGCCTGGCTTGCTCCACCCCCTGCTCCTGAGATTCTCCCGGATGTGGGCTGCATTTTGGCTGCCTTTTGGGCTGGAGCTTCTCGTGGTTTGAGGCCTGGCTTGCTCCACCCCCTGCTCTTGAGATTCTCCTGGATGTGGGCTGCATTCTGCCTGCCTTTTGGGCTGGAGCTTCTCGTGGTTTGAGGCCTGGCTTTCTCCACCCCCTGCTCCTGAGATTCTCCCGGATGTGGGCTGGATTTTGGCTGCATTTTGGGCTGCAGCTTCTCGAGGTTTGAGGCCTGGCTTGCTCCACCCCCTGCTCCTGAGATTCTCCCGGATGTGGGCTGCATTTTGGCTGCGTTTTGGGCTGGAGCTTCTGGTGGTTTGAGGCCTGGCTTGCTCCACCCCCTGCTCCTGAGATTCTCCCGGATGTGGGCTGCATTTTGGCTGCCTTTTGGGCTGGAGCTTCTCGTGGTTTGAGGCCTGGCTTGCTCCACCCCCTGCTCTTGAGATTATCCTGGATGTGGGCTGCATTTTGGCTGCCTTTTGGGCTGGAGCTTCTCGTGGTTTGGGGCCTGGCTTGCTCCACCCCCTGCTCTTGATATTCTCCTCCATGTGGGCTGGATTTTGGCTGCATTTTAGGCTGGAGCTTCTCATGGTTTGAGGCCTGGCTTGCTCTACTTCCTCCCCATCAGATTCTCGCGGCTGTGTGCTGCATTTTGGCTGCCTTTTGGGCTGGAGCTTCTCGTGGTTTAAGGCCTGGCTTACTCCACTCCCTGCTCTTGAGATTCTCCCGGATGTGGGCTGCATTTTGGCTGCCTTTTGGGCTGGAGCTTCTCGTGGTTTGAGGCCTGGCTTACTCCACTCCCTGCTCTTGAGATTCTCCCAGATGTGGGCTGCATTTTGGCTGCCTTTTGGGCTGGAGCTTCTTGTGGTTTGAGGCCTGGCTTACTCCACCCCCTGCTCTGGAGATTCTCCCTGATATGTGCTGGATTTTGGGTGCCTTTTGGGCTGGAGTTTCTCGTGGTTTGAGGCCTGGCTTACTCCACCCCCTGCTCTTGAGATTCTCCCGGATGTGGGCTGCAATTTGGGTTCATTTTTGGCTGGAGATTCTCGTGGTTTGAGGCCTGGCTTGCTCCACCCCCTGCTCTTGAGATTCTCCCGGATGTGGGCTGCATTTTGGCTGCCTTTTGGGCTGGAGCTTCTCGTGGTTTGAGGCCTGGCTTGCTCCACCCACAGCTCTTGATATTCTCCCGGATGTGGGCTGCATTTTGGCTGCCTCTTGGGCTGCAGCTTCTCGTGGTTTGAGGCCTGGCTTGCTCCACCCCCTGCTCCTGAGATTCTCCCGGATGTGGGCTGCATTTTGGCTGCCTTTTGGGCTGGAGCTTCTCGAGGTTTGAGGCCTGGCTTGCTCCACCCCCTGCTCTTGATATTCTCCCGCAGTTGGGCTGCATTTTGGCTGCCTTTTGGGCTGGAGCTTCTCGTGGTTTGAGGCCTGGCTTGCTCCACCCCCTGCTCCTGAGATTCTCCCGGATGTGGGCTGCATTTTGGCTGCCTTTTGGGCTGGAGCTTCTCGTGGTTTGAGGCCTGGCTTGTTCCAATCCCTGCTCCTGAGATTCTCCCGCAGTTGGGCTGCATTTTGACTGCCTTTTGGGCTGGAGCTTCTTGTGTTTTGAGGCCTGGCTTACTCCACCCCCTGCTCTTGATATTCTCCCGGATGTGTGCTGGAGTTTGGGTGCATTTTTGGCTGGAGATTCTCGTGGTTTGAGGCCTGGCTTGCTCCACCCCCTGCTCTTGAGATTCTCCCGGATGTGGGCTGCATTTTGGCTGCCTTTTGGGCTGCAGCTTCTCGTGGTTTGAGGCCTGCCGTGCACCACCCCCTGCTCCTGAGATTCTCCCGGATGTGGGCTGCATTTTGGCTGCCTTTTGGGCTGGAGCTTCTCGTGGTTTGAGGCCTGGCTTTTTCCACCCCCTGCTACTGAGATTCTCCCGCAGTTGGGCTGCATTTTGGCTGCCTTTTGGGCTGGAGCTTCTCGTGGTTTCAGGCCTGCCTTGCTCCACCCCCTGCTCCTGAGATTCTCCCGGATGTGGGCTGGATTTTGGCTGCCTTTTGGGCTGGAGCTTCTCGTGGTTTGAGGCCTGGCTTGCTCCACCCCCTGCTCTTGATATTCTCCCGGATGTGGGCTGCATTTTGGCTGCCTTTTGGGCTGGAGTTTCTCGTGGTTTGAGGCCTGCCGTGCACCACCCCCTGCTCCTGAGATTCTCCCGGATGTGGGCTGCATTTTGGCTGCCTTTTGGGCTGCAGCTTCTCGTGGTTTAAGGCCTGGCTTGCTCCACCCCCTGCTCTTGATATTCTCCCGGATGTGGGCTGCATTTTGGCTGCCTTTTGGGCTGGAGCTTCTCGTGCTTTGAGGCCTGGCTTGCTCCACCCCCTGCTCCTGAGATTCTCCCGGATGTGGGCTGCATTTTGGCTGCCTTATGGGCTGGAGCTTCTCGTGGTTTGAGGCCTGGCTTGCTCCACCCCCTGCTCTTGAGATTCTCCCGGATGTGGTCTGCATTCTGCCTACATTTTTGGGCTGGAGCTTCTCGTGGTTTGAGGCCTGCCTTGCTCCACCCTCTGCTCCTGAGATTCTCCCGGATGTGGGCTGCATTTTGGCTGCCTTTTGGGCTGGAGCTTCTCGTGGTTTGAGGCCTGGCTTGGTCCACCCCCTGCTCTTGATATTCTCCTCCATGTGGGCTGGATTTTGGGTGCCTTTTGGGCTGCAGCTTCTCGTGGTTTGAGGCCTGGCTTGCTCCACCCCCTGCTCCTGAGATTCTCCCGGATGTGGGCTGCATTTTGGCTGCCTTTTGGGTTGGAGCTTCTCGTGGTTTGAGGCCTGGCTTGCTCTACCCCCTGCTCTTGATATTCTCCCGGATGTGGGCTGCATTTTGGCTGCCTTTTGGGCTGGAGCTTCTCGTGGTTTGAGGCCTGGCTTGCTCCACCCCCTGCTCTTGATATTCTTCTCCATGTGGGCTGGATTTTGGCTGCATTTTGGGCTGGAGCTTCTCATGGTTTGAGGCCTGGCTTGCTCCACCCCTTGCTCCTGAGATTCTCCCGGATGTGGGCTGCATTTTGGCTGCCTTTTGGGCTGGAGCTTCTCATGGTTTGAGGCCTGGCTTGCTCCACACCCTGCTCCTGAGATTCTCCCGGATGTGGGCTGCATTTTGGCTGCCTTTTGGGCTGGAGCTTCTCGCGGTTTGAGGCCTGGCTTGCTCCACCCCCTGCTCTTGAGATTCTCCCGGATGTGGGCTGCATTTCGGCTGCCTTTTGGGCTGCAGCTTCTCGTGGTTTGAGGCCTGGCTTTTTCCACCCCCTGCTCCTGAGATTCTCCCGCAGTTGGGCTGCATTTTGGCTGCCTTTAGGGCTGGAGCTTCTCGCGGTTTGAGGCCTGGCTTGCTCCACCCCCTGCTCTTGATATTCTCCCGGATGTGGGCTGCATTTTGGCTGCCTTTTGGGCTGGAGCTTCTCGTGCTTTGAGGCCTGGCTTGCTCCACCCCCTGCTCCTGAGATTCTCCCGGATGTGGGCTGGATTTTGGATGCCTTTTGGGCTGGAGCTTCTCGTGGTTTGAGGCCTGGCTTGCTCCACCCCCTGCTCTTGAGATTCTCCCGGATGTGGGCTCCATTCTGCCTACATTTTTGGGCTGGAGCTTCTCGTGGTTTGAGGCCTGGCTTGCTGCACCCCCTGCTCCTGAGATTCTCCCGGATGTGGGCTGCATTTTGGCTGCCTTTTGGGCTGGAGCTTCTCGTGGTTTGAGGCCTGGCTTGCTCCATCCCCTGCTCTTGAGATTCTCCCGGATGTGGGCTGCATTTTGGCTGCCTTTTGGGCTGGAGCTTCTCGCGGTTTGAGGCCTGGCTTGCTCCACCCCCTGCTCTTGAGATTCTCCCGGATGTGGGCTGGTTTTTGGCTGCCTTTTGGGCTGGAGTTTCTCGTGGTTTGAGTATTGGCTTACTCCACCCCCTGCTCTTGATATTCTCCCGGATGTGTGCTGGAGTTTGGGTGCATTTTTGGCTGGAGATTCTCGTGGTTTGAGGCCTGGCTTGCTCCACCCCCTGCTCTTTAGGTTCTCCCGGATGTGGGCTGCATTTTGGCTGCCTTTTGGGCTGCAGCTTCTCGTGGTTTGAGGCCTGCCGTGCACCACCCCCTGCTCCTGAGATTCTCCCGGATGTGGGCTGCATTTTGGCTGCCTTTTGGGCTGGAGCTTCTCGTGGTTTGAGGCCTGGCTTTTTCCACCCCCTGCTCCTGAGATTCTCCCGCAGTTGGGCTGCATTTTGGCTGCCTTTTGGGCTGGAGCTTCTCGTGGTTTCAGGCCTGGCTTGCTCCACCCCCTGCTCCTGAGATTCTCCCGGATGTGGGCTGCATTTTGGCTGCCTTTTGGGCTGGAGCTTCTCGTGGTTTGAGGCCTGGCTTGCTCCACCCCCTGCTCTTGAGATTCTCCCGGATGTGGGCTGCATTTTGGCTGCCTTTTGGGCTGGAGTTTCTCGTGGTTTGAGGCCTGCCGTGCACCACCCCCTGCTCCTGAGATTCTCCCGGATGTGGGCTGCATTTTGGCTGCCTTTTGGGCTGCAGCTTCTCGTGGTTTAAGGCCTGGCTTGCTCCACCCCCTGCTCTTGATATTCTCCCGGATGTGGGCTGCATTTTGGCTGCCTTTTGGGCTGGAGCTTCTCGTGCTTTGAGGCCTGGCTTGCTCCACCCCCTGCTCCTGAGATTCTCCCGGATGTGGGCTGCATTTTGGCTGCCTTATGGGCTGGAGCTTCTCGTGGTTTGAGGCCTGGCTTGCTCCACCCCCTGCTCTTGAGATTCTCCCGGATGTGGGCTGCATTCTGCCTACATTTTTGGGCTGGAGCTTCTCGTGGTTTGAGGCCTGCCTTGCTCCACCCCCTGCTCCTGAGATTCTCCCAGATGTGGGCTGCATTTTGGCTGCCTTTTGGGCTGGAGCTTCTCGTGGTTTGAGGCCTGGCTTGCTCCACCCCCTGCTCTTGATATTCTCCTCCATGTGGGCTGGATTTTGGGTGCCTTTTGGGCTGCAGCTTCTCGTGGTTTGAGGCCTGCCTTGCTCCACCCCCTGCTCCTGAGATTCTCCCGGATGTGGGCTGCATTTTGGCTGCCTTTTGGGCTGGAGCTTCTCGTGGTTTGAGGCCTGGCTTGCTCTACCCCCTGCTCTTGATATTCTCCCGGATGTGGGCTGCATTTTGGCTGCCTTTTGGGCTGGAGCTTCTCGTGGTTTGAGGCCTGGCTTGCTCCACCCCCTGCTCTTGATATTCTTCTCCATGTGGGCTGGATTTTGGCTGCATTTTGGGCTGGAGCTTCTCATGGTTTGAGGCCTGGCTTGCTCCACCCCTTGCTCCTGAGATTCTCCCGGATGTGGGCTGCATTTTGGCTGCCTTTAGGGCTGGAGCTTCTCGCGGTTTGAGGCCTGGCTTGCTCCACCCCCTGCTCTTGAGATTCTCCCGGATGTGGGCTGCATTTTGGCTGCCTTTTGGGCTGGAGTTTCTCGTGGTTTGAGGCCTGCCGTGCACCACCCCCTGCTCCTGAGATTCTCCCGGATGTGGGCTGCATTTTGGCTGCCTTTTGGGCTGCAGCTTCTCGTGGTTTAAGGCCTGGCTTGCTCCACCCCCTGCTCTTGAGATTCTCCCGGATGTGGGCTGCATTTTGGCTGCATTTTGGGCTGGAGCTTCTCGTGCTTTGAGGCCTGGCTTGCTCCACCCCCTGCTCCTGAGATTCTCCCGGATGTGGGCTGCATTTTGGCTGCCTTATGGGCTGGAGCTTCTCGTGGTTTGAGGCCTGGCTTGCTCCACCCCCTGCTCTTGAGATTCTCCCGGATGTGGGCTGCATTCTGCCTACATTTTTGGGCTGGAGCTTCTCGTGGTTTGAGGCCTGCCTTGCTCCACCCCCTGCTCCTGAGATTCTCCCGGATGTGGGCTGCATTTTGGCTGCCTTTTGGGCTGGAGCTTCTCGTGGTTTGAGGCCTGGCTTGCTCTACCCCCTGCTCTGGATATTCTCCCGGATGTGGGCTGCATTTTGGCTGCCTTTTGGGCTGGAGCTTCTCGTGGTTTGAGGCCTGGCTTGCTCTACCCCCTGCTCTTGATATTCTCCCGGATGTGGGCTGCATTTTGGCTGCCTTTTGGGCTGGAGCTTCTCGTGGTTTGAGGCCTTCCTTGCTCCACCCCCTGCTCTTGATATTCTTCTCCATGTGGGCTGGATTTTGGCTGCATTTTGGGCTGGAGCTTCTCATGGTTTGAGGCCTGGCTTGCTCCACCCCTTGCTCCTGAGATTCTCCCGGATGTGGGCTGCATTTTGGCTGCCTTTTGGGCTGGAGCTTCTCGCGGTTTGAGGCCTGGCTTGCTCCACCCCCTGCTCTTGAGATTCTCCCGGATGTGGGCTGCATTTTGGCTGCATTTTGGGCTGGAGCTTCTCGTGGTTTGAGGCCTGGCTTGCTCCACACCCTGCTCCTGAGATTCTCCCGGATGTGGGCTGCATTTTGGCTGCCTTTTGGGCTGGAGCTTCTCGCGGTTTGAGGCCTGGCTTGCTCCACCCCCTGCTCTTGAGATTCTCCCAGATGTGGGCTGCATTTCGGCTGCATTTTGGGCTGCAGCTTCTCGTGTTTTGAGGCCTGGCTTGCTCCACCCCCTGCTCTTGAGATTCTCCCGGATGTGGGCTGCATTTCGGCTGCCTTTTGGGCTGCAGCTTCTCGTGGTTTGAGGCCTGCCGTGCACCACCCCCTGCTCCTGAGATTCTCCCGGATGTGGGCTGCATTTTGGCTGCCTTTTGGGCTGCAGCTTCTCGTGGTTTGAGGCCTGGCTTACTCCACCCCCTGCTCTTGATATTCTCCCGGATGTGGGCTGGATTTTGGCTGCCTTTTGGGCTGCAGCTTCTCGTGGTTTGAGGCCTGCAGTGCACCACCCCCTGCTCCTGAGATTCTACCGGATGTGGGCTGCATTTTGGCTGCCTTTTGGGCTGCAGCTTCTCGTGGTTTGAGGCCTGGTTTGCTCTACCCCCTGCTCTTCATATTCTCCCGGATGTGGGCTGCATTTTGGCTGCCTTTTGGGCTGGAGCTTCTCGTGGTTTGAGGCCTGGCTTACTCCACTCCCTGCTCTTGAGATTCTCCCGGATATGTGCTGGATTTTGGGTGCCTTTTGGGCTGGAGCTTCTCATGGTTTGAGGCCTGGCTTGCTCCACCCCCTGCTCCTGAGATTCTCCCGGATGTGGGCTGCATTTTGGCTGCCTTTTGGGCTGGAGCTTCTCGCGGTTTGAGGCCTGGCTTGCTCCAACCCCTGCTCTTGATATTCTCCTCCATGTGGGCTGGATTTTGGCTGCATTTTGGGCTGGAGCTTCACATGGTTTGAGGCCTGGCTTGCTCCACCCCCTGCTCCTGAGATTCTCCTCCATGTGGGCTGCATTTTGGCTGCCATTTGGGCTGGAGCTTCTCGTGGTTTGAGGCCTGGCTTGCTCCACCCCCTGCTCTTGAGATTCTCCCGGATGTGGGCTGCATTTTGGCTGCCTTTTGGGCTGGAGCTTCTCGTGGTTTGAGGCCTGGCTTGCTCTACCCCCTGCTCTGGATATTCTCCCGGATGTGGGCTGCATTTTGGCTGCCTTTTGGGCTGCAGCTTCTCGTGGTTTGAGGCCTGGCTTGCTCTACCCCCTGCTCCTGAGATTCTCCCGGATGTGGGCTGCATTTTGGCTGCCTTTTGGGCTGGAGCTTCTCATGGTTTGAGGCCTGCCTTGCTCCACCCCTTGCTCCTGAGATTCTCCCGGATGTGGGCTGCATTTTGGCTGCCTTTTGGGCTGGAGATTCTCATAGTTTGAGGCCTGGCTTGCTCCACACCCTGCTCCTGAGATTCTCCCGGATGTGGGCTGCATTTTGGCTGCCTTTTGGGCTGGAGCTTCTCGCGGTTTGAGGCCTGGCTTGCTCCACCCCCTGCTCTTGAGATTCTCCCGGATGTGGGCTGGATTTTGGCTGCATTTTGGGCTGGAGCTTCTCGTGGTTTGAGGCCTGGCTTGCTCCACACCCTGCTCCTGAGATTCTCCCGGATGTGGGCTGCATTTTGGCTGCCTTTTGGGCTGGAGCTTCTCGCGGTTTGAGGCCTGGCTTGCTCCACCCCCTGCTCTTGAGATTCTCCCGGATGTGGGCTGCATTTCGGCTGCCTTTTGGGCTGCAGCTTCTCGTGGTTTGAGGCCTGCCGTGCACCACCCCCTGCTCCTGAGATTCTCCCGGATGTGGGCTGCATTTTGGCTGCCTTTTGGGCTGCAGCTTCTCGTGGTTTGAGGCCTGGCTTACTCCACCCCCTGCTCTTGATATTCTCCCGGATGTGGGCTGGATTTTGGCTGCCTTTTGGGCTGCAGCTTCTCGTGGTTTGAGGCCTGCAGTGCACCACCCCCTGCTCCTGAGATTCTACCGGATGTGGGCTGCATTTTGGCTGCATTTTGGGCTGCAGCTTCTCGTGGTTTGAGGCCTGGTTTGCTCTACCCCCTGCTCTTCATATTCTCCCGGATGTGGGCTGCATTTTGGCTGCCTTTTGGGCTGGAGCTTCTCGTGGTTTGAGGCCTGGCTTACTCCACTCCCTGCTCTTGAGATTCTCCCGGATATGTGCTGGATTTTGGGTGCCTTTTGGGCTGGAGCTTCTCATGGTTTGAGGCCTGGCTTGCTCCACCCCCTGCTCCTGAGATTCTCCCGAATGTGGGCTGCATTTTGGCTGCCTTTTGGGCTGGAGCTTCTCGCGGTTTGAGGCCTGGCTTGCTCCAACCCCTGCTCTTGATATTCTCCCGCAGGTGGGCTGCATTTTGGCTGCATTTTGTGCTGCAGCTTCTCGTGGCTTGAGGCCTGCCGTGCACCACCCCCTGCTCCTGAGATTCTCCCGGATGTGGGCTGCATTTTGGCTGCCTTTTGGCCTGGAGCTTCTCGTGGTTTGAGGCCTGGCTTGCTCCACCCCCTGCTCTTGAGATTCTCCCGGATGTGGGCTGCATTTTGGCTGCTTTTTGGGCTGGAGCTTCTCCTGGTTTGAGGCCTGGCTTGCTCCACCCCCTGCTCTTGATATTCTCCCGGATGTGGGCTGGATTTTGGCTGCCTTTTGGGCTGGAGCTTCTCGTGCTTTGAGGCCTGGCTTGCTCCACCCCCTGCTCCTGAGATTCTCCTGGATGTGGGCTGCATTTTGGCTGCCTTTTGGGCTGGAGCTTCTCGTGGTTTGAGGCCTGGCTTGCTCCACCCCCTGCCCTTGAGATTCTCCCGGATGTGGGCTGCATTCTGCCTACATTTTGGGCTGGAGCTTCTCGTGGTTTGAGGCCTGGCTTGCTCCACCCCCTGCTCTTGAGATTCTCCCGGATGTGGGCTGGATATTGGCTGCCTTTTGGGCTGGAGCTTCTCGTGGTTTGAGGCCTGGCTTGCTCCACCCCCTGCTCCTGAGATTCTCCCGGATGTGAGCTGCATTTTGGCTGCCTTTTGGGCTGGAGCTTCTCGTGGTTTGAGGCCTGGCTTACTCCACCCCCTGCTCTTGAGATTCTCCCGGAGGTGGGCTGGAGTTTTGGTGCATTTTGGGCTGGAGCTTCTCGTGGTTTGAGGCCTGGCTTGCTCCACCCCCTGCTCCTGAGATTCTCCTGGATGTGGGCTGCATTTTGGCTGCCTTTTGGGCTGGAGCTTCTCGTGGTTTGAGGCCTGGCTTGCTCCACCCCCTGCTCTTGAGATTCTCCCGGATGTGGGCTGCATTCTGCCTACATTTTGGGCTGGAGCTTCTCGTGCTTTGAGGCCTGGCTTGCTCCACCCCCTGCTCCTGAGATTCTCCCGGATGTGGGCTGGATATTGGCTGCCTTTTGGGCTGGAGCTTCTCGTGGTTTGAGGCCTGGCTTGCTCCACCCCCTGCTCTTGAGATTCTCCTGGATGTGGGCTGCATTTTGGCTGCCTTTTGGGCTGGAGCTTCTCGTGGTTTGAGGCCTGGCTTACTCCACCCCCTGCTCTTGATATTCTCCCGGATATTTGCTGGATTTTGGGTGCCTTTTGGGGTGGAGCTTCTCGTGGTTTGAGGCCTGGCTTGCTCCACCCCCTGCTCCTGAGATTCTCCCGGATGTGGGCTGCATTTTGGCTGCCTTTTGGGCTGGAGTTTCTCGTGGTTTGAGGCCTGGCTACTCCACCCCCTGCTCTTGAGATTCTCCCGGATGTGTGCTGGAGTTTAGGTGCATTTTTGGCTGGAGATTCTCGTGGTTTGAGGCCTGGCTTGCTCCACTCCCTGCTCTTGAGATTCTCCCGGATGTGGGCTGCATTTTGGCTGCCTTTTGGGCTGCAGCTTCTCGTGGTTTGAGGCCTGCCGTGCACCACCCCCTGCTCCTGAGATTCTCCCGGATGTGGGCTGCATTTTGGCTGCCTTTTGGGCTGCAGCTTCTCATGGTTTGAGGCCTGGCTTGTTCCACCCCCTGCTCTTGAGATTCTCCCGGATGTGGGCTGCATTTTGGCTGCCTTTTGGGCTGGAGCTTCTCGTGGTTTGAGGCCTGCCTTGCTCCACCCCCTGCTCTTGATATTCTCCCGGATGTGGGCTGCATTTTGGCTGCCTTTTGGGCTGGAGTTTCTCGTGGCTTGAGGCCTGCCGTGCACCACCCCTTGCTCCTGAGATTCTCCCGGATGTGGGCTGCATTTTGGCTGCCTTTTGGGCTGGAGCTTCTCGTGGTTTGAGGCCTGGCTTGCTCCACACCCTGCTCCTGAGATTCTCCCAGATGTGGGCGGGAGTTTGGCTGCCTTTTGGGCTGGAGCTTCTCGTGGTTTGAGGCCTGGCTTGCTCCACCCCCTGCTCTTGAGATTCTCCCGGATGTGGGCTGCATTTTGGCTGCCTTTTGGGCTGGAGCTTCTCGTGGTTTGAGGCCTGGCTTGCTCCACCCCCTGCTCCTGAGATTCTCCCGGATGTGGGCTGCATTTTGGCTGCCTTTTGGGCTGGAGTTTCTCGTGGTTTGAGGCCTGGCTTGCTCCACCCCCTGCTCTTGAGATTCTCCCGGATGTGGGCTGCATTCTGCCTAATTTTTTGGGCTGGAGCTTCTCGTGGTTTGAGGCCTGGCTTGCTCCACCCCCTGCTCTTGAGATTCTCCCAGATGTGGGCTGCATTCTGCCTAATTTTTTGGGCTGGAGCTTCTCGTGGTTTGAGGCCTGGCTTGCTCCACCCCCTGCTCCTGAGATTCTCCCGGATGTGGGCTGCATTTTGGCTGCCTTTTGGGCTGGAGCTTCTCGTGGTTTGAGGCCTGCCGTGCACCACGCCCTGCTCCTGAGATTCTCCCGGATGTGGGCTGCATTTTGGCTGCCTTTTGGGCTGGAGCTTCTCGTGGTTTGAGGCCTGGCTTGCTCCACCCCCTGCTCCTGAGATTCTCCCGGATGTGGGCTGCATTTTGGCTGCCTTTTGGGCTGGAGCTTCTCGTGGTTTGAGGCCTGGCTTGCTCCACCCCCTGCTCCTGAGATTCTCCCGGATGTGGGTTGCATTTTGTCTGCCTTTTGGGCTGGAGCTTCTCGTGGTTTGAGGCCTGGCTTGCTCCACCCCCTGCTCTTGAGATTCTCCCGGATGTGGGCTGCATTTTGGCTGCCTTTTGGTCTGGAGCTTCTCGTGCTTTGAGGCCTGGCTTGCTCCACCCCCTGCTCTTGAGATTCTCCCGGATGTGGGCTGCATTTTGGCTGCCTTTTGGGCTGGAGCTTCTCATGGTTTGAGGCCTGGCTTGCTCCACCCCCTGCTCTTGAGATTATCCCGGATGTGGGCTGCATTTTGGCTGCCTTTTGGGCTGGAGCTTCTCGTGGTTTGAGGCCTGGCTTGCTCCACCCCCTGCTCTTGAGATTCTCCCGGATGTGGGCTGCATTCTGTGTAACTTTTTGGCTGGAGCTTCTCGTGGTTTGAGGCCTGGCTTACTCCACCCCCTGCTCCTGAGATTCTCCAGGATGTGGGCTGCATTTTGGCTGCCTTTTGGGCTGGAGCTTCTCGTGGTTTCAGGCCTGGCTTGTTCCACCCCCTGTTCCTGAGATTCTCCCGCATGTGGGCTGCATTTTGGCTGCCTTTTGGTCTGGAGCTTCTCGTGGTTTGAGGCCTGGCTTGCTCCACCACCTGCTCTTGAGATTCTCCCGAATGTGGGCTGCATTTTGGCTGCCTTTTGGGCTGGAGCTTCTCGTGGTTTGAGGCCTGCCGTGCACCACCCCCTGCTCCTGAGATTCTCCCGGATGTGGGCTGTATTTTGGCTGCCTTTTGGGCTGGAGCTTCTTGTGGTTTGAGGCCTGGCTTGCTCCAACCCCTGCTCCTGAGATTCTCCCCGGTTTGGGCTGCATTTTGGCTGCCTTTTGGGCTGGAGCTTCTCGTGGTTTGGGGCCTGGCTTGCTCCACCCCCTGCTCGTGAGATTCTCCTGGGTGTGGGCTGCATTTTGGCTGCCTTTTGGGCTGGAGCTTCTCGTGGTTTGAGGCCTGGCTTGCTCCACCCCCTGCTCTTGAGATTCTCCCGGATGTGGGCTGCATTTTGGCTGCCTTTTGGGCTGCAGCTTCTCGTGGTTTGAGGCCTGCCGTGCACCACCCCCTGCTCCTGAGATTCTCCCGAATGTGGGCTGCATTTTGGCTGCCTTTTGGGCTGGAGCTTCTCGTGGTTTGAGGCCTGGCTTGCTCCACCCCCTGCTCTTGAGATTCTCCCGGATGTGGGCTGCATTTTGGCTGCCTTTTGGGCTGGAGCTTCTCGTGCTTTCAGGCCTGGCTTGCTCCACCCCCTGCTCTTGAGATTCTCCCGGATGTGGGCTGGACTTTGGCTGCCTTTTGGGCTGGAGCTTCTCATGGTTTGAGGCCTGTCTTGCTCCACCCCCTGCTCTTGAGATTATCCCAGATGTGGGCTGCATTTTGGCTGCCTTTTGGGCTGCAGCTTCTCGTGGTTTGAGGCCTGGCTTGCTCCACCCCCTGCTCCTCAGATTCTCCCGGATGTGGGCTGGATTTTGGCTGCCTTTTGGGCTGCAGCTTCTCTTGGTTTGAGGCCTGGCTTGCTCCACCCCCTGCTCTTGATATTCTCCCGTATATGGGCTGCATTTTGGCTGCCTTTTGGGCTGGAGCTTCTCGTGGTTTGAGGCCTGGCTTGCTCCACCCCCTGCTCCTGAGATTCTCCCGGATGTGGGCTGCATTTTGGCTGCCTTTTGGGCTGGAGTTTCTCGTGGTTTGAGGCCTGGCTTACTCCACCCCCTACTCTTGAGATTCTCCCAGATGTGGGCTGCATTTTGGCTGCCTTTTGGGCTGGAGCTTCTCGTGGTTTCAGGCCTGGCTTGTTCCACCCCCTGTTCCTGAGATTCTCCCGCAGTTGGGCTGCATTTTGGCTGCCTTTTGGTCTGGAGCTTCTCGTGGTTTGAGGCCTGGCTTGCTCCACCCCCTGCTCCTGAGATTCTCCCGGATGTGGGCTGCATTTTGGCTGCATTTTGGGCTGGAGCTTCTCGTGGTTTGAGGCCTGGCTTGCTCCACCCCCTGCTCTTGATATTCTCCCGGATGTGGGCTGCATTTTGGCTGCCTTTTGGGCTGGAGCTTCTCGTGGTTTGAGGCCTGCCGTGCACCAACCCCTGCTCCTGAGATTCTCCCGGATGTGGGCTGCATTTTGGCTGCCTTTTGGGCTGGAGCTTCTCGTGGTTTGAGGCCTGGCTTGCTCCACCCCCTGCTCCTCAGATTCTCCCGGATGTGGGCTGGATTTTGGCTGCCTTTTGTGCTGGAGCTTCTCGCGGTTTGAGGCCTGGCTTGCTCCACCCCCTGCTCTTGAGATTCTCCCGGATATGTGCTGGATTTTGGGTGCCTTTTGGGCTGGAGCTTCTCGTGGTTTGAGGCCTGGCTTGCTCCACCCCCTGCTCCTGAGATTCTCCCGGATGTGGGCTGCATTTTGGCTGCCTTTTGGGCTGGAGTTTCTCGTGGTTTGAGGCCTGGCTTACTCCACCCCCTACTCTTGAGATTCTCCTGGATGTGTGCTGGAGTTTGGGTGCATTTTTGGTTGGAGATTATCGTGGTTTGAGGCCTGGCTTGCTCCACCCCCTGCTCCTGAGATTCTCCTGCATGTGGGCTGCATTTTGGCTGCCTTTTGGGCTGGAGCTTCTCGTGGTTTGAGGCCTGGCTTGCTCCACCCCCTGCTCTTGAGATTCTCCCGGATGTGGGCTGCATTGTGCCTGCCTTTTGGGCTGGAGCTTCTCGTGGTTTGAGGCCTGCCGTGCACCACCCCCTGCTCCTGAGATTCTCCCGGATGTGGGATGGATTTTGGCTGCCTTTTGGGCTGCAGCTTCTCGTGGTTTGAGGCCTGGCTTGCTCCAACCCCTGCTCCTCAGTTTCTCCCGGATGTGGGCTGCATTTTGGCTGCCTTTTGGGCTGGAGCTTCTCGTGGTTTGAGGCCTGGCTTGCTCCACCCCCTGCTCTTGAGATTCTCCCGGATGTGGGCTGCATTTTGGCTGCCTTTTGGGCTGGAGCTTCTCGTGGTTTGAGGCCTGCCGTGCACCACCCCCTGCTCCTGAGATTCTCCCGGATGTGGGCTGCATTTTGGCTGCCTTTTGGGCTGGAGCTTCTCGTGGTTTGAGGCCTGGCTTGCTCCAACCCCTGCTCTTCATATTCTCCCGGATGTGGGCTGCATTTTGGCTGCCTTTTGGGCTGCAGCTTCTCGAGGTTTGAGGCCTGGATTGCGCCACCCCCTGCTCCTGAGATTCTCCCGGATGTGGGCTGCATTTTGGCTGCCTTTTGGGCTGGAGCTTCTCGTGGTTTGAGGCCTGGCTTGCTCCACCCCCTGCTCTTGATATTCTCCCGGATGTGGGCTGCATTTTGGCTGCCTCTTGGTCTGCAGCTTCTCGTGGTTTGAGGCCTGCCGTGCACCACCCCCTGCTCCTGAGATTCTCCCGGATGTGGGCTGGATTTTGGCTGCCTTTTGGGCTGGAGCTTCTCGTGGTTTGAGGCCTGGCTTGCTCCACCCCCTGCTCCTGAGATTCTCCCGGATGTGGGCTGGATTTTGGCTGCCTTTTGGGCTGGAGTTTCTCGTGGTTTGAGGCCTGGCTTGCTCCACCCCCTGCTCTTGATATTCTCCCGGAGGTGGGCTGGAGTTTGGGTGCATTTTTGGCTGGAGATTCTCGTGGTTTGAGGCCTGGCTTGCTCCACCCCCTGCTCTTGATATTCTCCCGGATGTGGGCTGCATTTTGACTGCCTTTTGGGCTGGAGCTTCTCGAGGTTTGAGGCCTGGCTTGCTCCACCCCCTGCTCCTGAGATTCTCCTCCATGTGGGCTGCATTTTGGCTGCCTTTTGGGCTGGAGCTTCTCGTGGTTTGAGGCCTGGCTTGCTCCACCCCCTGCTCCTGAGATTCTCCCGGATGTGGGCTGGATTTTGGCTGCCTTTTGGGCTGGAGCTTCTCGTGGTTTGAGGCCTGGCTTGCTCCACCCCCTGCTCTTGAGATTCTCCCGGATGTGGGCTGCATTTTGGCTGCCTTTTGGGCTGGAGCTTCTCGTGGTTTGAGGCCTGCCGTGCACCACCCCCTGCTCCTGAGATTCTCCCGGATGTGTGCTGCATTTTGGCTGCCTTTTGGGCTGGAGCTTCTCATGGTTTGAGGCCTGGCTTGCTCCACCCCTTCTCCTGAGATTCTCCCACAGGTGGGCTGCATTTTGGCTGCCTTTTGGGCTGGAGCTTCTCGTGGTTTGAGGCCTGGCTTGCTCCAGTCCCTGCTCTTGAGATTCTCCCAGATGTGGGCTGGAGTTTGGCTGCCATTTGGGCTGGAGATTCTCGTGGTTTGAGGCCTGGCTTGCTCCACCCCCTGCTCTTGAGATTCTCCCGGATGTGGGCTGCATTTTGGCTGCCTTTTGGGCTGGAGCTTCTCGTGGTTTGAGGCCTGGCTTGCTCCACCCCCTGCTCTTGAGATTCTCCCGGATGTGGGCTGGATTTTGGCTGCCTTTTGGGCTGGAGCTTCTCGTGGTTTGAGGCCTGGCTTGCTCCACCCCCTGCTCCTGAGATTCTCCCGGATGTGGGCTGCATTTTGGCTGCATTTTGGGCTGGAGCTTCTCGTGGTTTGAGGCCTGGCTTGCTCCACTTCCTGCTCCTGAGATTCTCCCAGATGTGGGCTGCATTTTGGCTGCCTTTTGGGCTGGAGATTCTCGTGCTTTGAGGCCTGTCTTGCTCCACCCCCTGCTCCTGAGATTTTCCCGGATGTGGGCTGCATTTTGGCTGCCTTTTGGGCTGGAGCTTCTCGTGGTTTGAGGCCTGGCTTGCTCCACTCCCTGCTCTTGATATTCTCCTCCATGTGGGCTGCATTTTGGCTGCATTTTGGGCTGGAGCTTTTCGTGGTTTGAGGCCTGGCTTACTCCATCCTCTGCTCTTGAGATTCTCCCAGATATGTGCTGGATTTTGGGTGCCTTTTGGGCTGGAGCTTCTCGTGGTTTGAGGCCTGGCTTGCTCCACCCCCTGCTCTTGAGATTCTCCCGGATGTGGGCTGCATTCTGCCTGCCTTTTGGGCTGGAGCTTCTCGTGATTTCAGGCCTGGCTTGCTCCACCCCCTGCTCCTGAGATTCTCCCGGATGTGGGCTGCATTTTGGCTGCCTTTTGGGCTGGAGCTTCTCGTGGTTTGAGGCCTGGCTTGCTCCAATTCCTGCTCTTGAGATTCTCCTGGATGTGGGCTGCATTTTGGCTGCCTTTTGGGCTGGAGCTTCTCGTGGTTTTAAGGCCTGGCTTGCTCCACCCCCTGCTCTTGATATTCTCCTGCATGTGGGCTGCATTTTGGGTGCCTTATGGGCTGGAGCTTCTCGTGGTTTGAGGACTGCCTTGCTCTACCCCCTGCTCTTGATATTCTCCCAGATGTGGGCTGCATTATGGCTGACTTTTGGGCTGGAGCTTCTCGTGGTTTGAGGCCTGGCTTGCTCCACCCCCTGCTCCTGAGATTCTCCCGGATGTGGGCTGCATTTTGGCTGCCTTTTGGGCTGGAGCTTCTCGTGGTTTGAGGCCTGGCTTGCTCCACCCCCTGCTCTTGATATTCTCCTCCATGTGGGCTGGATTTTGGCTGCCTTTTGGGCTGGAGCTTCTCGTGGTTTGAGGCCTGGCTTGCTCCACCCCCTGCTCCTGAGATTCTCCCGGATGTGGGCTGCATTTTGGCTGCCTTTTGGGCTTGAGCTTCTCGTGGTTTGAGGCCTGGCTTGCTCCACCCCCTGCTCTTGAAATTCTCCCGGATGTGGGCTGCATTTTGGCTGCCTTTTGGGCTGGAGCTTCTCGCGGTTTGAGGCCTGGCTTACTCCACCCCCTGCTCTTGAGATTCTCCTGGATGTGGGCTGCATTTTGGCTGCCTTTTGCGATGGAGCTTCTCGTGGTTTTAAGGCCTGGCTTGCTCCACCCCCTGCTCCTGAGATTCTCCCAGATGTGGGCTGCATTTTGGCTGCCTTTTGGGCTGGAGTTTCTCGTGGTTTGAGGCCTGGATTACTCCACCCCCTGCTCTTGAGATTCTCCCGGATGTGGGCTGCATTGTGCCTGTCTTTTGGGCTGGAGTTTCTCGTGGTTTGAGGCCTGGCTTACTCCACCCCCTGCTCTTGAGATTCTCCCGGATGTGGGCTGCATTTTGGGTGCATTTTTGGCTGGAGCTTCTCGTGGTTTGAGGCCTGGCTTACTCCACCCCCTGCTCTTGAGATTCTCCCGGATGTGGGCTGCATTTTGGCTGCCTTATGGGCTGGAGATTCTCGTGGTTTGAGGCCTGGCTTGCTCTACCCCCTGCTCTTGATATTCTCCCGGATATGGGCTGGATTTTGGCTGCCTTTTGGGCTGGAGCTTCTCATTTTTTGAGGCCTGGCTTGCTCTACGCCCTGCTCTTGATATTCTCCCGTATGTGGGCTGCATTTTGGCTGCCTTTTGGGCTGCAGCTTCTCGTGGTTTGAGGCCTGACTTGCTCCACCCCCTGCTCTTGAGATTCAACCGGATGTGGGCTGGATTTTGGCTGCCTTTTGGGCTGGAGCTTCTCGTGGTTTGAGGCCTGCCTTGCTCCACCCCCTGCTCTTGATATTCTCCTCCATGTGGGCTGGATTTTGGCTGCCTTTTGGGCTGGAGCTTCTCGTGGTTTGAGGCCTGGCTTGCTCCACCCCCTGCTCTTGAGATTTTCCCGGATATTTGCTGGATTTTGGGTGCCTTTTGGGCTGGAGCTTCTCGTGGTTTGAGGCCTGGCTTGCTCCACACACTGCTCCTGAGATTCTCCCGGATGTGGGCTGCATTTTGGCTGCCTTTTGGGCTGGAGCTTCTCGTGGTTTGAGGCCTGGCTTGCTCCACCCCCTGCTCTTGAGATTCTCCCGGATGTGGGCTGCATTTTGGCTGCCTTTTGGGCTGGAGCTTCTCGTGGTTTGAGGCCTGGCTTGCTCCACATCCTGCTCCTGAGATTGTCCCCGATGTGGGCTGCATTTTGGCTGCCTTTTGGGCTGGAGCTTCTCGTGGTTTCAGGCCTGGCTTGCTCCACTTCCTGCTCTTGATATTCTCCCGTATGTGGGCTGCATTTTGGCTGCCTTTTGGGCTGGAGCTTCTCGTGGTTTGAGGCCTGGCTTACTCCACCCCCTGCTCCTGAGATTCTCCAGGATATGTGCTGGATTTTGGGTGCCTTTTGGGCTGCAGCTTCTCGTGGTTTGAGGCCTGGCTTACTCCACCCCCTGCTCCTGAGATTCTCCCGGATTTGGGCTGCATTTTGGCTGCATTTTGGGCTGGAGCTTCTCGTGCTTTGAGGCCTGGCTTGCTCCACCCACTGCTCCTGAGATTCTCCCGGATGTGGGCTGCATTTTGGCTGCCTTTTGGGCTGGAGCTTCTCGTGGTTTCAGGCCTGGCTTGCTCCACCCCCTGCTCTTGAGATTCAACCGGATGTGGGCTGGATTTTGGGTGCCTTTTGGGCTGGAGCTTCTCGTGGTTTGAGGCCTGGCTTGCTCCACCCCCTGCTCCTGAGATTCTCCCGGATGTGGGCTGCATTTTGGCTGCCTTTTGGGCTGGAGCTTCTCGTGGTTTGAGGCCTGGCTTGCTCCACCCCCTGCTCTTGAAATTCTCCCGGATGTGGGCTGCATTTTGGCTGCACTTTGGGCTGGAGCTTCTCGCGGTTTGAGGCCTGGCTTACTCCACCCCCTGCTCTTGAGATTCTCCTGGATGTGGGCTGCATTCTGCCTGCCTTTTAGGCTGGAGCTTCTCGTGGTTTTAAGGCCTGGCTTGCTCCACCCCCTGCTCTTGATATTCTCCCGGATGTGGGCTGCATTTTGGCTGCCTTATGTCCTGGAGCTTCTCGTGGTTTGAGGCCTGGCTTGCTCTACCCCCTGCTCTTGATATTCTCCAGGATATGGGCTGCATTTTGGCTGAATTTTGGGCTGGAGCTTCTCGTGGTTTGAGGCCTGGCTTGCTCCACCCCCTGCTCCTGAGATTCTCCCGGATGTGGGCTGCATTTTGGCTGCCTTTTGGGCTGCAGCTTCTCGTGGTTTCAGGCCTGGCTTGCTCCACCCCCTGCTCTTGAGATTCAACCAGATGTGGGCTGCATTTTGGCTGCCTTTTGGGCTGGAGCTTCTCGTGGTTTGAGGCCTGGCTTGCTCCACCCCCTGCTCTTGAAATTCTCCTCCATGTGGGCTGGATTTTGGCTGCCTTTTGGGCTGGAGCTTCTCGTGGTTTGAGGCCTGGCTTGCTCCACTTCCTGCTCCTGAGATTCTCCCGGATGTGGGCTGCATTTTGGCTGCCTTTTGGGCTGGAGCTTCTCGTGGTTTGAGGCCTGGCTTACTCCACCCCCTGCTCTTGAGATTTTCCCGGATATGTGCTGGATTTTGGCTGCTTTTTGGGCTGGAGCTTCTCGTGCTTTGAGGCCTGGCTTGCTCCACCCCCTGCTCCTGAGATTCTCCCGGATGTGGGCTGCATTTTGGCTGCCTTTTGGGCTGGAGCTTCTCGTGGTTTGAGGCCTGGCTTACTCCACCCCCTGCTCTTGAGATTCTCCTGGATGTGGGCTGCATTTTGGCTGCCTTTTGGGCTGGAGCTTCTCGTGGTTTTAAGGCCTGGCTTGCTCCACCCCCTGCTCTTGAGATTCTCCCGGAGGTGGGCTGCATTTTGGCTGCCTTTTGGGCTGGAGTTTCTCGTGGTTTGAGGCCTGGCTTACTCCACCCCCTGCTCTTGAGATTCTCCCGGATGTGGGCTGCATTGTGCCTGCCTTTTGGGCTGGAGTTTCTCGTCGTTTGAGGCCTGGCTTACTCCACACCCTGCTCCTGAGATTCTCCCGGATGTGGGCTGCACTTTGGCTGCCTTTTTGGCTGGAGCTTCTCGTGGTTTGAGGCCTGGCTTACTCCACCCCCTGCTCTTGAGATTCTCCCGGATGTGGGCTGCATTTTGGCTGCCTTATGGGCTGGAGATTCTCGTGGTTTGAGGCCTGGCTTGCTCTACCCCCTGCTCTTGATATTCTCCCGTATGTGGGCTGCATTTTGGCTGCCTTTTGGGCTGCAGCTTCTCGTGGTTTCAGGCCTGACTTGCTCCACCCCCTGCTCTTGAGATTCAACCGGATATGTGCTGGATTTTGGCTGCCTTTTGGGCTGCAGCTTCTCGTGGTTTGAGGCCTGGCTTGCTCCACTTCCTGCTCCTGAGATTCAACCGGATATGTGCTGGATTTTGGCTGCCTTTTGGGCTGCAGCTTCTCGTGGTTTGAGGCCTGGCTTGCTCCACTGCCTGCTCCTGAGATTCTCCCGGATGTGAGCTGCATTTTGGCTGCCTTTTGGGCTGGAGCTTCTCGTGGCTTGAGGCCTGGCTTACTCCACCCCCTGCTCCTGAGATTCTCCAGGATATGTGCTGGATTTTGGGTGCCTTTTGGGCTGGAGCTTCTCGTGGTTTGAGGCCTGGCTTGCTCCACCCCCTGCTCTTGAGATTCTCCCGGATGTGGGCTGCATTTTGGCTGCCTTTTAGGCTGCAGTTTCTCGTGGTTTGAGGCCTGGCTTGCTCCACCCCCTGCTCCTGAGATTCTCCCGGATGTGGGCTGCATTTTGGCTGCTTTTTGGGCTGGAGCTTCTCGTGGTTTGAGGCCTGGCTTGCTCCACTTCCTGCTCCTGAGATTGTCCCCGATGTGGGCTGCATTTTGGCTGCCTTTTGGGCTGGAGCTTCTCACGGTTTGGGGCCTGGCTTGCTCCACCCCCTGCTCTTGAGATTCTCCCGGATGTGGGCTGCATTTTGGCTGCATTTTGGGCTGGAGCTTCTCGTGGTTTGAGGCCTGGCTTGCTCCACCCCCTCCTCTTGAGATTCTCCCGGATGTGGGCTGCATTTTGGCTGCCTTTTGGGCTGGAGCTTCTCGTGGTTTGAGACCTGGCTTACTCCACCCCCTGCTCTTGAGATTCTCCCGGATGTGTGCTGGAGTTTGGGTGCATTTTTGGCTGGAGATTCTCGTGGTTTGAGGCCTGGCTTGCTCCACCCCCTGCTCTTGAGATTCTCCCGGATGTGGGCTGCATTTTGGGTGCATTTTTGGCTGGAGCTTCTCGTGGTTTCAGGCCTGGCTTACTCCACCCCCTGCTCTTGATATTCTCCCGGATGTGGGCTGCATTTTGGCTGCCTTATGGGCTGGAGATTCTCGTGGTTTGAGGCCTGGCTTGCTCTACCCCCTGCTCTTGATAATCTCCCGGATATGGGCTGCATTTTGGCTGCCTTATGGGCTGGAGCTTCTCGTGGTTTGAGGCCTGGCTTGCTCCAACCCCTGCTCTTGATATTCTCCTCCATGTGGGCTGGATTTTGGCTGCCTTTTGGGCTGGAGCTTCTCGTGGTTTGAGGCCTGGCTTGCTCCACTTCCTGCTCCTGAGATTCTCCCGGATGTGGGCTGCATTTTGGCTGCCTTTTGGGCTGGAGCTTCTCATGGTTTGAGGCCTGGCTTACTCCACCCCCTGCTCTTGAGATTTTCCCGGATATGTGGGCTGCATTTTGGGTGCCTTTTGGGCTGGAGCTTCTCGTGGTTTGAGGCCTGGCTTGCTCCACACACTGCTCCTAAGATTCTTCCGGATGTGGGCTGCATTTTGGCTGCCTTTTGGGCTGGAGCTTCTCGTGGTTTGAGGCCTGGCTTACTCCACCCACTGCTCTTGATATTCTCCCGGATGTGGGCTGCATTTTGGCTGCCTTATGGGCTAAAGATTCTCGTGGTTTGAGGCCTGGCTTGCTCTACCATCTGCTCTTGATATTCTCCCGTATGTGGGCTGCATTTTGGCTGCATTTTGGGCTGCAGCTTCTCGTGGTTTGAGGCCTGACTTGCTCCACCCCCTGCTCTTGAGATTCTCCCGGATGTGGGCTGGATTTTGGCTGCCTTTTGGGCTGGAGCTTCTCATGGTTTGAGGCCTGGCTTGCTCCAACCCCTGCTCTTGATATTCTCCTCCATGTGGACTGGATTTTGGCTGCCTTTTGGGCTGGAGCTTCTCGTGGTTTGAGGCCTGGCTTGCTCCACTTCCTGCTCCTGAGATTCTCCCGGATGTGGGCTGCATTTTGGCTGCCTTTTGGGCTGGAGCTTCTCGTGGTTTGAGGCCTGGCTTACTCCACCCCCTGCTCTTGAGATTCTCCCGGATGTGGGCTGCATTTTGGCTGCCTTTTGGGCTGCAGCTTCTCGTGGTTTGAGGCCTGCCGTGCACCACACCCTGCTCCTGAGATTCTCCCGGATGTGGGCTGCATTTTGGCTGCCTTTTGGGCTGGAGCTTCTCGTGGTTTGAGGCCTGGCTTGTTCCACCCCCTGCTCCTGAGATTCTCCCGCAGTTGGGCTGCATTTTGGCTGCCTTTTGGGCTGGAGCTTCTCGTGGTTTGAGGCCTGGCTTGCTCCACCCCCTGCTCTTGAGATTCTCCCGGATGTGGGCTGCATTTTGGCTGCCTTTTGGGCTGGAGCTTCTCGTGGTTTGAGGCCTGGCTTGCTCCACCCCCTGCTCCTGAGATTCTCCCGGATGTGGGCTGCATTTTGGCTGCCTTTTGGGCTGGAGCTTCTCATGGTTTGAGGCCTGGCTTGCTCCACCCCCTTCTCCTGAGATTATCCCGGAGGTGGGCCGCATTTTGGCTGCATTTTGGGCTGGAGCTTCTCGTGGTTTGAGGCCTGGCTTGCTCCAGCCCCTGCTCTTGAGATTCTCCCAGATGTGGGCAGGAGTTTGGATGCCTTTTGGGCTGGAGCTTCTCGTGGTTTGAGGCCTGGCTTGCTCCACCCCCTGCTCTTCAGATTCTCCTGGATGTGGGCTGCATTTTGGCTGCCTTTTGGGCTGGAGCTTCTCGTGGTTTGAGGCCTGGCTTGCTCCACCCCCTGCTCTTGAGATTCTCCTCCATGTGGGCTGGATTTTGGCTGCTTTTTTGGCTGGAGCTTCTCGTGGTTTGAGGCCTGGCTTGCTCCACACACTGCTCCTGAGATTCTCCCGGATGTGGGCTGCATTTTGGCTGCCATTTGGGCTGGAGCTTCTCGTGGTTTGGGGCCTGGCTTGCTCCACCCCCTGCTCTTGATATTCTACTGGTTGTGGGCTGCATTCTGCCTGCCTTTTGGGCTGGAGCTTCTCGTGGTTTGAGGCCTGGTTTGCTCCACTTCCTGCTCCTGAGATATCCCGGATGTGGGCTGCATTTTGGCTGCTTTTTGGGCTGGAGCTTCTCGTGGTTTGAGGCCTGGCTTGCTCCAACCCCTGCTCTTGATATTCTCCTCCATGTGGGCTGGATTTTGGCTGCCTTTTGGGCTGGAGGTTCTCGTGGTTTGAGGCCTGGCTTGCTCCACTTCCTGCTCCTGAGATTCTCCCGGATGTGGGCTGCATTTTGGCTGCATTTTGGGCTGGAGCTTCTCGTGGTTTGAGGCCTGGCTTACTCCACCCCCTGCTCTTGAGATTCTCCCGGATGTGGGCTGCATTTTGGCTGCCTTTTGGGCTGCAGCTTCTCGTGGTTTGAGGCCTGCCGTGCACCACCCCCTGCTCCTGAGATTCTCCCCGGTGTGGGCTGCATTTTGGCTGCCTTTTGGGCTGGAGCTTCTCGTGGTTTGAGGCCTGGCTTGTTCCACCCCCTGCTCCTGAGATTCTCCCGCAGTTGGGCTGCATTTTGGCTGCCTTTTGGGCTGGAGCTTCTCGTGGTTTGAGGCCTGGCTTGCTCCACCCCCTGCTCTTGAGATTCTCCCAGATGTGGGCTGGAGTTTGGCTGCCTTTTGGGCTGGAGCTTCTCGTGGTTTGAGGCCTGGCTTGCTCCACCCCCTGCTCTTGAGATTCTCCTCCATGTGGGCTGGATTTTGGCTGCCTTTTGGGCTGGAGCTTCTCGTGGTTTGAGGCCTGGCTTGCTCCACCCCCTGCTCTTGAGATTCTCCCGGATGTGGGCTGCATTTTGGCTGCCTTTTGGGCTGGAGCTTCTCATGGTTTGAGGCCTGGCTTGCTCCACCCCCTGCTCCTGAGATTATCCCGGAGGTGGGCTGCATTTTGGCTGCCTTTTGGGCTGGAGCTTCTCGTGGTTTGAGGCCTGGCTTGCTCCACCCCCTGCTCTTGAGATTCTCCCAGATGTGGGCTGGAGTTTGGCTGCCTTTTGGGCTGGAGCTTCTCGTGGTTTGAGGCCTGGCTTGCTCCACCCCCTGCTCTTGATATTCTCCCGGATGTGGGCTGCATTTTGGCTGCCTTTTGGGCTGGAGCTTCTCATGGTTTGAGGCCTGCCGTGCACCACCCCCTGCTCCTGAGATTCTCCCCGGTGTGGGCTGCATTTTGGCTGCCTTTTGGGCTGGAGCTTCTCGTGGTTTGAGGCCTGGCTTGTTCCACCCCCTGCTCCTGAGATTCTCCCGCAGTTGGGCTGCATTTTGGCTGCCTTTTGGGCTGGAGCTTCTCGTGGTTTGAGGCCTGGCTTGCTCCACCCCCTGCTCTTGAGATTCTCCCAGATGTGGGCTGGAGTTTGGCTGCCTTTTGGGCTGGAGCTTCTCGTGGTTTGAGGCCTGGCTTGCTCCACCCCCTGCTCTTGAGATTCTCCTCCATGTGGGCTGGATTTTGGCTGCCTTTTGGGCTGGAGCTTCTCGTGGTTTGAGGCCTGGCTTGCTCCACCCCCTGCTCTTGAGATTCTCCCGGATGTGGGCTGCATTTTGGCTGCCTTTTGGGCTGGAGCTTCTCATGGTTTGAGGCCTGGCTTGCTCCACCCCCTGCTCCTGAGATTATCCCGGAGGTGGGCTGCATTTTGGCTGCCTTTTGGGCTGGAGCTTCTCGTGGTTTGAGGCCTGGCTTGCTCCAGCCCCTGCTCTTGAGATTCTCCCAGATGTGGGCTGGAGTTTGGCTGCCTTTTGGGCTGGAGCTTCTCGTGGTTTGAGGCCTGGCTTGCTCCACCCCCTGCTCTTGAGATTCTCCCGGATGTGGGCTGCATTTTGGCTGCCTTTTGGGCTGGAGCTTCTCATGGTTTGAGGCCTGGCTTGCTCCACCCCCTGCTCTTGAGATTCTCCCGGATGTGGGCTGCATTTTGGCTGCCTTTTGGGCTGGAGCTTCTCGTGGTTTGAGGCCTGGCTTGCTCCACCCCCTGCTCTTGAGATTCTCCTCCATGTGGGCTGGATTTTGGCTGCTTTTTTGGCTGGAGCTTCTCGTGGTTTGAGGCCTGGCTTACTCCACCCCCTGCTTCTGAGATTCTCCTGGTTGTGGGCTGCATTCTGCCTGCTTTTTGGGCTGGAGCTTCTCGTGGTTTGAGGCCTGGATTGCTCCACTTCCTGCTCCTGAGATATCCCGGATGTGGGCTGCATTTTGGCTGCTTTTTGGGCTGGAGCTTCTCGTGGTTTCAGGCCTGGCTTGCTCCACCCCCTGCTCCTGAGATTCTCCCGCAGTTGGGCTGCATTTTGGCTGCCTTTTGGGCTGGAGCTTCTCGTGGTTTGAGGCCTGGCTTGCTCCAACCCCTGCTCTTGATATTCTCCTCCATGTGGGCTGGATTTTGGGTGCCTTTTGGGCTGGAGCTTCTCGTGGTTTGAGGCCTGGCTTGCTCCACCCCCTGCTCCTGAGATTCTCCCGGATGTGGGCTGCATTTTGGCTGCCTTTTGGGCTGCAGCTTCTCGTGGTTTGAGGCCTGCCGTGCACCACCCCCTGCTCCTGAGATTCTCCCGGATGTGGGCTGCATTTTGGCTGCCTTTTGGGCTGGAGCTTCTCGTGGTTTGAGGCCTGGCTTGTTCCAACCCCTGTTCCTGAGATTCTCCCGCAGTTGGGCTGCATTTTGGCTGCCTTTTGGGCTGGAGCTTCTCGTGGTTTGAGGCCTGGCTTGCTCCACCCCCTGCTCTTGAGATTCTCCCAGATGTGGGCAGGAGTTTGGATGCCTTTTGGGCTGGAGCTTCTCGTGGTTTGAGGCCTGGCTTGCTCCACCCCCTGCTCCTGAGATTCTCCCGGATGTGGGCTGCATTTTGGCTGCCTTTTGGGCTGGAGCTTCTCATGGTTTGAGGCCTGGCTTGCTCCACCCCCTGCTCCTGAGATTATCCCGGAGGTGGGCTGCATTTTGGCTGCCTTTTGGGCTGGAGCTTCTCGTGGTTTGAGGCCTGGCTTGCTCCACTTCCTGCTCCTGAGATTCTCCCAGATGTGGGCTGCATTTTGGCTGCCTTTTGGGCTGGAGATTCTCGTGGTTTGGGGCCTGGCATGCTCCACCCCCTGCTCTTGAGATTCTCCCGCAGGTGGGCTGCATTTTGGCTGCCTTTTGGGCTGGAGCTTCTCGTGGTTTGAGGCCTGGCTTACTCCACCCCCTGCTCTTGAGATTCTCCCGCATGTGGGCTGCATTTTGGCTGCCTTTTGGGCTGGAGCTTCTCGTGGTTTGAGGCCTGGCTTGCTCCACCCCCTGCTCCTGAGATTCTCCCGGATGTGGGCTGTATTTTAGCTGCTTTTTGGGCTGGAGCTTCTCGTGGTTTGAGGCCTGGCTTGCTCCACTTCCTGCTCCTGATATTCTCCCCGATGTGGGCTGCATTTTGGCTGCCTTTTGGGCTGGAGCTTCTCGTGGTTTGGGGCCTGGCTTGCTCCACCCCCTGCTCTTGATATTCTCCCGGATGTGGGCTGCATTTTGGCTGCCTTTTGGGCTGGAGCTTCTCGTGGTTTGAGGCCTGGCTTGCTCCACCCCCTGCTCTTGAGATTCTCCCGGATGTGGGCTGGATTTTGGCTGCCTTTTGGGCTGGAGTTTCTCGTGGTTTGAGGCCTGGCTTACTCCACCCCCTGCTCTTGAGATTCTCCCGGATGTGTGCTGGAGTTTGGGTGCATTTTTGGCTGGAGATTCTCGTGGTTTGAGGCTTGGCTTGCTCCACCCCCTGCTCTTGAGATTCTCCCGGATGTGGGCCGCATTTTGGCTGCCTTTTGGGCTGCAGCTTCTCGTGGTTTGAGGCCTGCCGTGCACCACCCCTGCTCCTGAGATTCTCCCGGATGTGGGTTGCATTTTGGCTGCCTTTTGTGCTGGAGCTTCTCGTGGTTTGAGGCCTGGCTTGTTCCACCCCCTGCTCCTGAGATTCTCCGGGATGTGGGCTGGATTTTGGCTGCCTTTTGGGCTGGAGCTTCTCGTGGTTTGAGGCCTGGCTTGCTCCACCCCCTGCTCTTGAGATTCTCCCAGATGTGGGCTGGAGTTTGGCTGCCTTTTGGGCTGGAGCTTCTCGTGGTTTGAGGCCTGGCTTGCTCCACCCCCTGCTCTTGAGATTCTCCCGTATGTGGGCTGGATTTTGCCTGCCTTTTGGGCTGGAGCTTCTTGTGGTTTGAGGCCTGCCTTGCTCCACCCCCTGCTCTTGAGATTCTCCCACAGGTGGGCTGCATTTTGGCTGCCTTTTGGGCTGGAGCTTCTCGTGGTTTGAGGCCTGGCTTGCTCCACCCCCTGCTCTTGAGATTCTCCTCCATGTGGGCTGCATTTTGGCTGCCTTTTGGGCTGGAGCTTCTCATGGTTTGAGGCCTGGCTTGCTCCACCCCCTGCTCCTGAGATTCTCTCACAGGTGGGCTGCATTTTGGCTGCCTTTTGGGCTGGAGCTTCTCGTGGTTTGAGGCCTGGCTTGCTCCACCCCCTGCTCTTGAGATTCTCCTCCATGTGGGCTGGATTTTGGCTGCCTTTTGGGCTGGAGCTTCTCGTGGTTTGGGGCCTGGCTTGCTCCACCCCCTGCTCTTGATATTCTACTGGTTGTGGGCTGCATTCTGCCTGCCTTTTGGGCTGGAGCTTCTCGTGGTTTGAGGCCTGGTTTGCTCCACTTCCTGCTCCTGAGATATCCCGGATGTGGGCTGCATTTTGGCTGCTTTTTGGGCTGGAGCTTCTCGTGGTTTCAGGCCTGGCTTGCTCCACCCCCTGCTCCTGAGATTCTCCCGCAGTTGGGCTGCATTTTGGCTGCCTTTTGGGCTGGAGCTTCTCGTGGTTTGAGGCCTGGCTTGCTCCAACCCCTGCTCTTGATATTCTCCTTCATGTGGGCTGGATTTTGGCTGCCTTTTGGGCTGGAGGTTCTCGTGGTTTCAGGCCTGGCTTGCTCCACTTCCTGCTCCTGAGATTCTCCCGGATGTGTGCTGGATTTTGGGTGCCTTTTGGGCTGGAGCTTCTCGTGGTTTGAGGCCTGCCTTGCTCCACCCCCTGCTCCTGAGATTCTCCCGGATGTGGGCTGCATTTTGGCTGCCTTTTGGGCTGCAGCTTCTCGTGGTTTGAGGCCTGCCGTGCACCACCCCCTGCTCCTGAGATTCTCCCGGATGTGGGCTGCATTTTGGCTGCCTTTTGGGCTGCAGCTTCTCGTGGTTTGAGGCCTGGCTTGTTCCACCCCCTGTTCCTGAGATTCTCCCGCAGTTGGGCTGCATTTTGGCTGCCTTTTGGGCTGGAGCTTCTCGTGGTTTGAGGCCTGGCTTGCTCCACCCCCTGCTCTTGAGATTCTCCCAGATGTGGGCTGGAGTTTGGATGCCTTTTGGGCTGGAGCTTCTCGTGGTTTGAGGCCTGGCTTGCTCCACCCCCTGCTCTTGAGATTCTCCCGTATGTGGGCTGGATTTTGGCTGCCTTTTGGGCTGGAGCTTCTCGTGGTTTGAGGCCTGGCTTGCTCCACCCCCTGCTCTTGAGATTCTCCCGGATGTGGGCTGCATTTTGGCTGCCTTTTGGGCTGGAGCTTCTCATGGTTTGAGGCCTGGCTTGCTCCACCCCCTGCTCCTGAGATTATCCCGTATGTGGGCTGCATTTTGGCTGCATTTTGGGCTGGAGCTTCTCGTGGTTTGAGGCCTGGCTTGCTCCACTTCCTGCTCCTGAGATTCTCCCAGATGTGGGCTGCATTTTGGCAGCCTTTTGGGCTGGAGATTCTCGTGGTTTGGGGCCTGGCATGCTCCACCCCCTGCTCTTGAGATTCTCCTGGATGTGGGCTGGATTTTGGCTGCCTTTTGGGCTGGAGCTTCTCGTGGTTTGAGGCCTGGCTTGCTCCACCCCCTGCTCCTGAGATTCTCCCGGATGTGGGCTGGATTTTGGCTGCCTTTTGGGCTGGAGCTTCTCGTGGTTTGAGGCCTGGCTTACTCCATCCTCTGCTCTTGAGATTCTCCCAGATATGTGCTGGATTTTGGGTGCCTTTTGGGCTGGAGCTTCTCGTGGTTTGAGGCCTGGCTTGCTCCACCCCCTGCTCCTGAGATTCTCCCGGATGTGGGCTGCATTCTGCCTGCCTTTTGGGCTGGAGCTTCTCGTGATTTCAGGCCTGGCTTGCTCCACCCCCTGCTCCTGAGATTCTCCCGGATGTGGGCTGCATTTTGGCTGCCTTTTGGGCTGGAACTTCTCGTGGTTTGAGGCCTGGCTTGCTCCACTTCCTGCTCTTGATATTCTCCCAGATGTGGGCTGCATTTTGGCTGCCTTATGGGCTGCAGCTTCTCGTGGTTTGAGGCCTGGCTTGCTCTCCCCCCTGCTCTTGATATTCTCCCGGATGTGGGCTGCATTTTGGCTGCCTTTTGGGATGGAGCTTCTCGTGGTTTGAGGCCTGGCTTGCTCCACCCCCTGCTCCTGAGATTCTCCCGGATGTGGGCTGGATTTTGGCTGCCTTTTGGGCTGCAGCTTCTCGTGGTTTCAGGCCTGGCTTGCTCCACCCACTGCTCTTGAGATTCAACCGGATGTGGGCTGGATTTTGGCTGCATTTTGGGCTGGAGCTTCTCGTGGTTTGAGGCCTGGCTTGCTCCAACCCCTGCTCTTGATATTCTCCTCCATGTGGGCTGGATTTTGGGTGCCTTTTGGGCTGGAGCTTCTCGTGGTTTGAGGCCTGGCTTGCTCCACTTCCTGCTCTTGAGATTCTCCCGGATGTGAGCTGCATTTTGGCTGCCTTTTGGGCTGGAGCTTCTCGTGGTTTGAGGCCTGGCTTACTCCACCCCCTGCTCCTGAGATTCTCCAGGATATGTGCTGGATTTTGGGTGCCTTTTGGGCTGGAGCTTCTCGTGGTTTGAGGCCTGGCTTGCTCCACCCCCTGCTCTTGAGATTCTCCCGGATGTGGGCTGCATTTTGGCTGCGTTTTGGGCTGCAGATTCTCGTGGTTTGAGGCCTGGCTTGCTCCACTTCCTGCTCCTGAGATTGTCCCCGATGTGGGCTGCATTTTGGCTGCCTTATGGGCTGCAGCTTCTCGTGGTTTGAGGCCTGGCTTGCTCTACCCCCTGCTCTTGATATTCTCCCGGATGTGGGCTGCATTTTGGCTGCCTTTTGGGATGGAGCTTCTCGTGGTTTGAGGCCTGGCTTGCTCCACCCCCTGCTCCTGAGATTCTCCCGGATGTGGGCTGCATTTTGGCTGCCTTTTGGGCTGCAGCTTCTCGTGGTTTCAGGCCTGGCTTGCTCCACCCCCTGCTCTTGAGATTCAACCGGATGTGGGCTGCATTTTGGATGCATTTTGGGCTGGAGCTTCTCGTGGTTTGAGGCCTGGCTTGCTCCACCCCCTGCTCTTGATATTCTCCTCCATGTGGGCTGGATTTTGGCTGCCTTTTGGGCTGCAGCTTCTCGTGGTTTGAGGCCTGGCTTTCTCCAACCCCTGCTCCTGAGATTCTCCCGCATGTGGGCTGCATTTTGGCTGCCTTTTGGGCTGGAGCTTCTCGTGGTTTGAGGCCTGGCTTTCTCCACCCCCTGCTCTTGAGATTTTCCCGGATATGTGCTGGATTTTGGGTGCCTTTTGGGCTGGAGCTTCTCGTGGTTTGAGGCCTGGCTTGCTCCACCCCCTGCTCCTGAGATTCTCCCGGATGTGGGCTGCATTTTGGCTGCCTTTTGGGCTGGAGCTTCTCGTGGTTTCAGGCCTGGCTTGCTCCACTTCCTGCTCTTGATATTCTCCCGGATGTGGGCTGCATTTTGGCTGCCTTTTGGGCTGGAGCTTCTCGTGGTTTGAGGCCTGGCTTGCTCCACACCCTGCTCCTGAGATTCTCCCGGATTTGGGCTGCATTTTGGCTGCTTTTTGGGCTGGAGCTTCTCGTGGTTTGAGGCCTGGCTTGCTCCACCCCCTGCTCTTGAGATTCTCCCGGATGTGGGCTGCATTCTGCCTGAATTTTGGGCTGGAGTTTCTCGTGGTTTGAGGCCTGGCTTACTCCACCCCCTGCTCTTGAGATTCTCCCGGATGTGGGCTGCATTTTGGCTGCCTTTTGGGCTGGAGCTTCTCGTGGTTTGAGGCCTGGCTTGCTCCACTTCCTGCTCTTGAGATTCTCCCGGATGTGGGCTGCATTTTGGCTGCCTTTTGGGCTGGAGCTTCTCGTGGTTTGAGGCCTGGCTTGCTCCAACCCCTGCTCTTGATATTCTCCTACATGTGGGCTGGATTTTGGCTGCCTTTTGGGCTGCAGCTTCTCGTGGTTTGAGGCCTGGCTTGCTCCAACCCCTGCTCCTGAGATTCTCCCGCATGTGGGCTGCATTTTGGCTGCCTTTTGGGCTGGAGCTTCTCGTGGTTTGAGGCCTGGCTTTCTCCACCCCCTGCTCTTGAGTTTTTCCCGGATATGTGCTGGATTTTGGGTGCCTTTTGGGCTGGAGCTTCTCGTGGTTTGAGGCCTGGCTTGCTCCACCCCCTGCTCCTGAGATTCTCCCGGATGTGGGCTGCATTTTGGCTGCCTTTTGGGCTGGAGCTTCTCGTGGTTTCAGGCCTGGCTTGCTCCACTTCCTGCTCTTGATATTCTCCCGGATGTGGGCTGCATTTTGGCTGCCTTTTGGGCTGGAGCTTCTCGTGGTTTGAGGCCTGGCTTGCTCCACACCCTGCTCCTGAGATTCTCCCGGATTTGGGCTGCATTTTGGCTGCTTTTTGGGCTGGAGCTTCTCGTGGTTTGAGGCCTGGCTTGCTCCACCCCCTGCTCTTGAGATTCTCCCGGATGTGGGCTGCATTCTGCCTGAATTTTGGGCTGGAGTTTCTCGTGGTTTGAGGCCTGGCTTACTCCACCCCCTGCTCTTGAGATTCTCCCGGATGTGGGCTGCATTTTGGCTGCCTTTTGGGCTGCAGCTTCTCGTGGTTTCAGGCCTGGCTTGCTCCACTTCCTGCTCCTGAGATTCTCCCGGATGTGGGCTGCATTTTGGCTGCCTTTTGGGCTGCAGCTTCTCGTGGTTTGAGGCCTGGCTTGCTCCACCCCCTGCTCTTGAGATTCTCCCGCAGGTGGGCTGCATTTTGGCTGCCTTTTGGGCTGGAGCTTCTCGTGGTTTGAGGCCTGGCTTACTCCACCCCCTGCTCCTGAGATTCTCCCGGATGTGGGCTGCATTTTGGCTGCTTTTTGGGCTGGAGCTTCTTGTGGTTTGAGGCCTGGCTTGCTCCACCCCCTGCTCTTGATATTCTCCCGGATGTGGGCTGCATGCTGCCTGCCTTTTGGGCTGGAGCTTCTCGTGGTTTGAGGCCTGGCTTGCTCCGCTTCCTGCTCCTGAGATTGTCCCCGATGTGGGCTGCATTTTGGCTGCCTTTTGGGCTGGAGATTCTCGTGGTTTGGGGCCTGGCTTGCTCCACCCCCTGCTCTTGAGATTCTCCCGGATGTGGGCTGCATTTTGGCTGCCTTTTGGGCTGGAGCTTCTCGTGGTTTGAGGCCTGGCTTGCTCCACCCCCTGCTCCTGAGATTCTCCCGGATGTGGGCTGCATTTTGGCTGCCTTTTGGGCTGGAGTTTCTCGTGGTTTGAGGCCTGGCTTACTCCACCCCCTGCTCTTGAGATTCTCCCGGATGTGTGCTGGAGTTTGGGTGCATTTTTGGCTGGAGATTCTCGTGGTTTGAGGCCTGGCTTGCTCCACCCCCTGCTCTTGAGATTCTCCCGCATGTGGGCTGCATTTTGGGTGCATTTTTGGCTGGAGCTTCTCGTGGTTTCAGGCCTGGCTTACTCCACCCCCTGCTCTTGATATTCTCCCGGATGTGGACTGCATTTTGGCTGCCTTATGGGCTGGAGATTCTCGTGGTTTGAGGCCTGGCTTGCTCTACCCCCTGCTCTTGATATTCTCCTGGATATGGGCTGCATTTTGGCTGCCTTATGGGCTGGAGCTTCTCGTGGTTTGAGGCCTGGCTTGCTCCAACCCCTGCTCTTGATATTCTCCTCCATGTGGGCTGGATTTTGGCTGCCTTTTGGGCTGGAGCTTCTCGTGGTTTGAGGCCTGGCTTACTCCACCCCCTGCTCTTGAGATTTTCCCGGATATGTGCTGGATTTTGGGTGCCTTTTGGGCTGGAGCTTCTCGTGGTTTGAGGCCTGGCTTCCTCCACACACTGCTCCTGAGATTCTTCCGGATGTGGGCTGCATTTTGGCTGCCTTTTGGGCTGCAGCTTCTCGTGGTTTCAGGCCTGACTTGCTCCACCCCCTGCTCTTGAGATTCAACCGGATGTGGGCTGGATTTTGGCTGCCTTTTGGGCTGGAGCTTCTCATGGTTTGAGGCCTGGCTTGCTCCAACCCCTGCTCTTGATATTCTCCTCCATGTGGACTGGATTTTGGCTGCCTTTTGGGCTGGAGCTTCTCGTGGTTTGAGGCCTGGCTTGCTCCACTTCCTGCTCCTGAGATTCTCCCCGATGTGGGCTGCATTTTGGCTGCCTTTTGGGCTGGAGCTTCTCGTGGTTTGAGGCCTGGCTTGCTCCACCCCCTGCTCTTGAGATTCTCCCGGATGTGGGCTGCATTTTGGCTGCCTTTTGGGCTGAGGTTTCTCTTGGTTTGAGGCCTGGCTTACTCCACCCCCTGCTCTTGAGATTCTCCCGGATGTGTGCTGGAGTTTGGGTGCATTTTTGGCTGGAGATTCTCGTGGTTTGAGGCCTGGCTTGCTCCACCCCCTGCTCTTGAGATTCTCCCGCATGTGGGCTGCATTTTGGCTGCATTTTTGGCTGGAGCTTCTCGTGGTTTCAGGCCTGGCTTACTCCACCCCCTGCTCTTGATATTCTCCCAGATGTGGGCTGCATTTTGGCTGCCTTATGGGCTGGAGATTCTCGTGGTTTGAGGCCTGGCTTGCTCTACCCCCTGCTCTTGATATTCTCCCGGATATGGGCTGCATTTTGGCTGCCTTATGGGCTGGAGCTTCTCGTGGTTTGAGGCCTGGCTTGCTCCAACCCCTGCTCTTGATATTCTCCTCCATGTGGGCTGGATTTTGGCTGCCTTTTGGGCTGGAGCTTCTCGTGGTTTGAGGCCTGGCTTACTCCACCCCCTGCTCTTGAGATTTTCCCGGATATGTGCTGGATTTTGGGTGCATTTTGGGCTGGAGCTTCTCGTGGTTTGAGGCCTGGCTTGCTCCACACACTGCTCCTGAGATTCTTCCGGATGTGGGCTGCATTTTGGCTGCATTTTGGGCTGCAGCTTCTCGTGGTTTCAGGCCTGACTTGCTCCACCCCCTGCTCTTGAGATTCAACCGGATGTGGGCTGGATTTTGGCTGCCTTTTGGGCTGGAGCTTCTCGCGGTTTGAGGCCTGGCTTGCTCCAACCCCTGCTCTTGATATTCTCCTCCATGTGGACTGGATTTTGGCTGCCTTTTGGGCTGGAGCTTCTCGTGGTTTGAGGCCTGGCTTGCTCCACTTCCTGCTCCTGAGATTCTCCCGGATGTGGGCTGCATTTTGGCTGCCTTTTGGGCTGGAGCTTCTCGTGGTTTGAGGCCTGGCTTACTCCACCCCCTGCTCTTGATATTCTCCCGGATGTGGGCCGCATTTTGGCTGCCTTTTGGGCTGCAGATTCTCGTGGTTTGAGGCCTGGCTTGCTCCACCCCCTTCTCCTGAGATTATCCCGGAGGTGGGCTGCATTTTGGCTGCATTTTGGGCTGGAGCTTCTCGTGGTTTGAGGCCTGGCTTGCTCCACCCCCTGCTCTTGAGATTCTCCCAGATGTCGGCTGGAGTTTGGCTGCCTTTTGGGCTGGAGCTTCTCGTGGTTTGAGGCCTGCCTTGCTCCACCCCCTGCTCTTGAGATTCTCCTGGATGTGGGCTGCATTTTGGCTGCCTTTTGGGCTGGAGCTTCTCATGGTTTGAGGCCTGGCTTGCTCCACCCCCTGCTCCTGAGATTCTCCCGGATGTGGGCTGCATTTTGGCTGCCTTTTGGGCTGGAGCTTCTCGTGGTTTGAGGCCTGGCTTGCTCCACCCCCTGCTCTTGAGATTCTCCTCCATGTGGGCTGGATTTTGGCTGCTTTTTTGGCTGGAGCTTCTCGTGGTTTGAGGCCTGGCTTGCTCCACACACTGCTCCTGAGATTCTCCCGGATGTGGGCTGCATTTTGGCTGCCTTTTGGGCTGCAGCTTCTCGTGGTTTGGGGCCTGGCTTGCTCCACCCCCTGCTCTTGATATTCTCCCGGATGTGGGCTGCATTTTGGCTGCCTTATGGGCTGGAGCTTCTCGTGGTTTGAGGCCTGGCTTGCTCTACCCCCTGCTCTTGATATTCTCCCGGATGTGGGCTGCATTTTGGCTGCATTTTGGGCTGGAGCTTCTCGTGGTTTGAGGCCTGGCTTGCTCCACCCCCTGCTCCTGAGATTCTCCCGGATGTGGGCTGCATTTTGGCTGCCTTTTGGGCTGGAGCTTCTCGTGGTTTGAGGCCTGGCTTGCTCCACCCCCTGCTCCTGAGATTCTCCCGGATGTGGGCTGCATTTTGGCTGCATTTTGGGCTGCAGCTTCTCGTGGTTTCAAGCCTGGCTTGCTCCACCCCCTGCTCTTGATATTCTCCCGGATGTGGGCTGGATTTTGGCTGCCTTTTGGGCTGGAGCTTCTCGTGGTTTGAGGCCTGGCTTCCTCCACTTCCTGCTCCTGAGATTCTCCCGGATGTGGGCTGCATTTTGGCTGCCTTTTGGGCTGGAGCTTCTCGTGGTTTGAGGCCTGGCTTACTCCACCCCCTGCTCTTGAGATTTTCCCGGATATGTGCTGGATTTTGGCTGCCTTTTGGGCTGGAGCTTCTCATGGTTTGAGGCCTGGCTTGCTCCACCCCCTGCTCCTGAGATTCTCCCGGATGTGGGCTGCATTTTGGCTGCCTTTTGGGCTGGAGCTTCTCGCGGTTTGAGGCCTGGCTTACTCCACCCCCTGCTCTTGAGATTCTCCCGGATGTGGGCTGCATTTTGGCTGCCTTATGGGCTGGAGATTCTCGTGGTTTGAGGCCTGGCTTGCTCTACCCCCTCCTCCTGATATTCTCCCGGATATGGGCTGGATTTTGGCTGCCTTATGGGCTGGAGCTTCTCGTGGTTTGAGGCCTGGCTTGCTCTACCCCCTCCTCTTGAGATTCTCCCGTATGTGGGCTGCATTTTGGCTGCCTTTTGGGCTGCAGCTTCTCGTGGTTTGAGGCCTGGCTTGCTCCAAACCCTGCTCTTGAGATTCTCCCGGATATGTGCTGGATTTTGGGTGCCTTTTGGGCTGGAGCTTCTCGTGGTTTGAGGCCTGGCTTGCTCCACCCCCTGCTCTTGAGATTCAACCGGATGTGCGCTGAAATTTGGCTGCCTTGTGGGCTGGAGCTTCTCGTGGTTTGAGGCCTGGCTTGCTCTACCCCCTGCTCTTGATATTCTCCCGGATGTGGGCTGCATTTTGGCTGCCTTTTGGGCTGGAGCTTCTCGCGGTTTGAGGCCTGGCTTACTCCACCCCCTGCTCTTGAGATTCTCCCGGATGTGAGCTGCATTTTGGCTGCCTTTTGGGCTGGAGCTTCTCGTGGTTTGAGGCCTGGCTTACTCCACCCCCTGCTCCTGAGATTCTCCCGGATGTGGGCTGCATTTTGGCTGCTTTTTGGGCTGGAGCTTCTTGTGGTTTGAGGCCTGGCTTGCTCCACCCCCTGCTCTTGATATTCTCCCGCAGGTGGGCTGCATTTTGGCTGCCTTTTGGGCTGGAGCTTCTCGTGGTTTGAGGCCTGGCTTACTCCACCCCCTGCTCCTGAGATTCTCCCGGATGTGGGCTGCATTTTGGCTGCTTTTTGGGCTGGAGCTTCTTGTGGTTTGAGGCCTGGCTTGCTCCACCCCCTGCTCTTGATATTCTCCCGCAGGTGGGCTGCATTCTGCCTGCCTTTTGGGCTGGAGCTTCTCGTGGTTTGAGGCCTGGCTTGCTCCACTTCCTGCTCCTGAGATTCTCCCGGATGTGGGCTGCATTTTGGCTGCCTTTTGGGCTGGAGATTCTCGTGGTTTGGGGCCTGGCTTGCTCCACCCCCTGCTCTTGAGATTCTCCCGGATGTGGCCTGGATTTTGGCTGCCTTTTGGGCTGGAGCTTCTCGTGGTTTGAGGCCTGCCGTGCACCACCCCCTGCTCCTGAGATTCTCCCGGATGTGGGCTGCATTTTGGCTGCCTTTTGGGCTGGAGCTTCTCGTGCTTTGAGGCCTGGCTTGCTCCAGCCCCTGCTCTTGAGATTCTCCCAGATGTGGGCTGGAGTTTGGCTGTTTTTTGGGCTGGAGCTTCTCGTGGTTTGAGGCCTGGTTTGCTCCACCCCCTGCTCTTGAGATTCTCCTGGATGTGGGCTGCATTTTGGCTGCCTTTTGGGCTGGAGCTTCTCATGGTTTGAGGCCTGGCTTGCACCACCCCCTGCTCCTGAGATTCTCCCACAGGTGGGCTGCATTTTGGCTGCCTTTTGGGCTGGAGCTTCTCGTGGTTTGAGGCCTGGCTTGCTCCACCCCCTGCTCTTGAGATTCTCCTCCATGTGGGCTGGATTTTGGCTGCCTTTTGGGCTGGAGCTTCTCGTGGTTTGGGGCCTGGCTTGCTCCACCCCCTGCTCTTGATATTCTACTGGTTGTGGGCTGCATTCTGCCTGCCTTTTGGGCTGGAGCTTCTCGTGGTTTGAGGCCTGGTTTGCTCCACTTCCTGCTCCTGAGATATCCCGGATGTGGGCTGCATTTTGGCTGCTTTTTGGGCTGGAGCTTCTCGTGGTTTCAAGCCTGGCTTGCTCCACCCCCTGCTCCTGAGATTCTCCCGCAGTTGGGCTGCATTTTGGCTGCCTTTTGGGCTGGAGCTTCTCGTGGTTTGAGGCCTGGCTTGCTCCAACCCCTGCTCTTGATATTCTCCTCCATGTGGGCTGGATTTTGGCTGCCTTTTGGGCTGGAGGTTCTCGTGGTTTGAGGCCTGGCTTGCTCCACTTCCTGCTCCTGAGATTCTCCCGGATGTGTGCTGGATTTTGGGTGCCTTTTGGGCTGGAGCTTCTCGTGGTTTGAGGCCTGGCCTGCTCCACCCCCTGCTCCTGAGATTCTCCCGGATGTGGGCTGCATTTTGGCTGCCTTTTGGGCTGCAGCTTCTCGTGGTTTGAGGCCTGCCGTGCACCACCCCCTGCTCCTGAGATTCTCCCGGATGTGGGCTGCATTTTGGCTGCCTTTTGGGCTGGAGCTTCTCGTGGTTTGAGGCCTGGCTTGTTCCACCCCCTGCTCCTGAGATTCTCCCGCAGTTGGGCTGCATTTTGGCTGCCTTTTGGGCTGGAGCTTCTCGTGGTTTGAGGCCTGGCTTGCTCCACCCCCTGCTCTTGAGATTCTCCAAGATGTGGGCTGGAGTTTGGATGCCTTTTGGGCTGGAGCTTCTCGTGGTTTGAGGCCTGGCTTGCTCCACCCCCTGCTCTTGAGATTCTCCCGTATGTGGGCTGGATTTTGGCTGCCTTTTGGGCTGGAGCTTCTCGTGGTTTGAGGCCTGGCTTGCTCCACCCCCTGCTCTTGAGATTCTCCCGGATGTGGGCTGCATTTTGGCTGCCTTTTGGGCTGGAGCTTCTCATGGTTTGAGGCCTGGCTTGCTCCACCCCCTGCTCCTGAGATTATCCCGGAGGTGGGCTGCATTTTGGCTGCCTTTTGGGCTGGAGCTTCTCGTGGTTTGAGGCCTGGCTTGCTCCACTTCCTGCTCCTGAGATTCTCCCAGATGTGGGCTGCATTTTGGCTGCCTTTTGGGCTGGAGATTCTCGTGGTTTGGGGCCTGGCATGCTCCACCCCCTGCTCTTGAGATTCTCCTGGATGTGGGCTGCATTTTGGCTGCCTTTTGGGCTGGAGCTTCTCGTGGTTTGAGGCCTGGCTTGCTCCACCCCCTGCTCCTGAGATTTTCCCGGATGTGGGCTGGATTTTGGCTGCCTTTTGGTCTGGAGCTTCTCGTGGTTTGAGGCCTGGCTTACTCCATCCTCTGCTCTTGAGATTCTCCCAGATATGTGCTGGATTTTGGGTGCCTTTTGGGCTGGAGCTTCTCGTGGTTTGAGGCCTGGCTTGCTCCACCCCCTGCTCCTGAGATTCTCCCGGATGTGGGCTGCATTCTGTCTGCCTTTTGGGCTGGAGCTTCTCGTGATTTCAGGCCTGGCTTGCTCCACCCCCTGCTCCTGAGATTCTCCCGGATGTGGGCTGCATTTTGGCTGCATTTTGGGCTGGAGCTTCTCGTGGTTTGAGGCCTGGCTTGCTCCAATTCCTGCTCTTGATATTCTCCCGGATGTGGGCTGCATTTTGGCTGCCTTATGGGCTGCAGCTTCTCGTGGTTTGAGGCCTGGCTTGATCCACCCCCTGCTCTTGAGATTCAACCGGATGTGGGCTGCATTTTGGATGCATTTTGGGCTGGAGCTTCTCGTGGTTTGAGGCCTGGCTTGCTCCAACCCCTGCTCTTGATATTCTCCTCCATGTGGGCTGGATTTTGGGTGCCTTTTGGGCTGGAGCTTCTCGTGGTTTGAGGCCTGCCTTGCTCCACTTCCTGCTCCTGAGATTCTCCCGCATGTGGGCTGCATTTTGGCTGCCTTTTGGGCTGGAGCTTCTCGTGGTTTGAGGCCTGGCTTACTCCACCCCCTGCTCTTGAGATTTTCCCGGATATGTGCTGGATTTTGGGTGCCTTTTGGGCTGGAGCTTCTCGTGGTTTGAGGCCTGGCTTGCTCCACCCCCTGCTCCTGAGATTCTCCCGGATGTGGGCTGCATTTTGGCTGCCTTTTGGGCTGCAGCTTCTCGTGGTTTGAGGCCTGCCGTGCACCACCCCCTGCTCCTGAGATTCTCCCGGATGTGGGCTGCATTTTGGCTGCCTTTTGGGCTGGAGCTTCTCGTGGTTTGAGGCCTGGCTTGTTCCACCCCCTGCTCCTGAGATTCTCCCGCAGTTGGGCTGCATTTTGGCTGCCTTTTGGGCTGGAGCTTCTCGTGGTTTGAGGCCTGGCTTGCTCCACCCCCTGCTCTTGAGATTCTCCCAGATGTGGGCTGGAGTTTGGATGCCTTTTGGGCTGGAGCTTCTCGTGGTTTGAGGCCTGGCTTGCTCCACCCCCTGCTCTTGAGATTCTCCCGTATGTGGGCTGGATTTTGGCTGCCTTTTGGGCTGGAGCTTCTCGTGGTTTGAGGCCTGGCTTGCTCCACCCCCTGCTCTTGAGATTCTCCCGGATGTGGGCTGCATTTTGGCTGCCTTTTGGGCTGGAGATTCTCATGGTTTGAGGCCTGGCTTGCTCCACCCCCTGCTCCTGAGATTATCCCGGAGGTGGGCTGCATTTTGGCTGCCTTTTGGGCTGGAGCTTCTCGTGGTTTGAGGCCTGGCTTGCTCCACTTCCTGCTCCTGAGATTCTCCCAGATGTGGGCTGCATTTTGGCTGCATTTTGGGCTGGAGATTCTCGTGGTTTGGGGCCTGGCATGCTCCACCCCCTGCTCTTGAGATTCTCCTGGATGTGGGCTGCATTTTGGCTGCCTTTTGGGCTGGAGCTTCTCGTGGTTTGAGGCCTGGCTTGCTCCACCCCCTGCTCCTGAGATTTTCCCGGATGTGGGCTGGATTTTGGCTGCCTTTTGGGCTGGAGCTTCTCGTGCTTTGAGGCCTGGCTTACTCCATCCTCTGCTCTTGAGATTCTCCCAGATATGTGCTGGATTTTGGGTGCCTTTTGGGCTGGAGCTTCTCGTGGTTTGAGGCCTGGCTTGCTCCACCCCCTGCTCCTGAGATTCTCCCGGATGTGGGCTGCATTCTGCCTGCCTTTTGGGCTGGAGCTTCTCGTGATTTCAGGCCTGGCTTGCTCCACCCCCTGCTCCTGAGATTCTCCCGGATGTGGGCTGCATTTTGGCTGCATTTTGGGCTGGAGCTTCTCGTGGTTTGAGGCCTGGCTTGCTCCAATTCCTGCTCTTGATATTCTCCCGGATGTGGGCTGCATTTTGGCTGCCTTATGGGCTGCAGCTTCTCGTGGTTTGAGGCCTGGCTTGCTCTACCCCCTGCTCTTGATATTCTCCCGGATGTGGGCTGCATTTTGGCTGCCTTTTGGGATGGAGCTTCTTGTGGTTTGAGGCCTGGCTTGCTCCACCCCCTGCTCCTGAGATTCTCCCGGATGTGGGCTGCATTTTGGCTGCCTTTTGGGCTGCAGCTTCTCGTGGTTTCAGGCCTGGCTTGCTCCACCCCCTGCTCTTGAGATTCAACCGGATGTGGGCTGCATTTTGGATGCATTTTGGGCTGGAGCTTCTCGTGGTTTGAGGCCTGGCTTGCTCCAACCCCTGCTCTTGATATTCTCCTCCATGTGGGCTGGATTTTGGCTGCCTTTTGGGCTGGAGCTTCTCGTGGTTTGAGGCCTGCCTTGCTCCACTTCCTGCTCCTGAGATTCTCCCGCATGTGGGCTGCATTTTGGCTGCCTTTTGGGCTGGAGCTTCTCGTGGTTTGAGGCCTGGCTTACTCCACCCCCTGCTCTTGAGATTTTCCCGGATACGTGCTGGATTTTGGGTGCCTTTTGGGCTGGAGCTTCTCGTGGTTTGAGGCCTGGCTTGCTCCACCCCCTGCTCCTGAGATTCTCCCGGATGTGGGCTGCATTTTGGCTGCCTTTTGGGCTGGAGCTTCTCGTGGTTTGAGGCCTGGCTTGCTCCACCCCCTGCTCCTGAGATTCTCCAGGATATGTGCTGGATTTTGGGTGCCTTTTGGGCTGCAGCTTCTCGTGGTTTGAGGCCTGGCTTGCTCCACACCCTGCTCCTGAGATTCTCCCGGATTTGGGCTGCATTTTGGCTGCCTTTTGGGCTGGAGCTTCTCGTGGTTTGAGGCCTGGCTTGCTCCACCCCCTGCTCTTGAGATTCTCCCGGATGTGGGCTGCATTCTGCCTGAATTTTGGGCTGGAGTTTCTCGTGGTTTGAGGCCTGGCTTACTCCACCCCCTGCTCCTGAGATTCTCACAGATGTAGGCTGCATTTTGGCTGCCTTTTGGGCTGGCGCTTCTCGTGGTTTGAGGCCTGGCTTGCTCCACTTCCTGCTCTTGAGATTCTCCCGGATGTGGGCTGCATTTTGGCTGCCTTTTGGGCTGGAGCTTCTCGTGGTTTGAGGCCTGGCTTGCTCCACCCCCTGCTCCTGAGATTCTCCCGGATGTGGGCTGCATTTTGGCTGCCTTTTGGGCTGGAGCTTCTCGTGGTTTCAGGCCTGGCTTGCTCCACCCCCTGCTCTTGAGATTCAACCGGATGTGGGCTGGATTTTGGCTGCCTTTTGGGCTGGAGATTCTCGTGGTTTGAGGCCTGGCTTGCTCCACCCCCTGCTCTTGAGATTCTCCTCCATGTGGGCTGGATTTTGGCTGCCTTTTGGGCTGGAGCTTCTCGTGGTTTGAGGCGTGGCTTGCTCCACTTCCTGCTCCTGAGATTCTCCCGGATGTGGGCTGCATTTTGGCTGCCTTTTGGGCTGGAGCTTCTCGTGGTTTGAGGCCTGGCTTACTCCACCCCCTGCTCTTGATATTCTCCCGGATGTGTGCTGGATTTTGGGTGCCTTTTGGGCTGGAGCTTCTCGTGGTTTGAGGCCTGGCTTGCTCCACACACTGCTCCTGAGATTCTCCCGGATGTGGGCTGCATTTTGGCTGCCTTTTGGGCTGGAGCTTCTCGCAGTTTGAGGCCTGGCTTTCTCCACCCCCTGCTCTTGAAATTCTCCCGGATGTGGGCTGCATTTTGGCTGCATTTTGGGCTGGAGCTTCTCGTGGTTTGAGGCCTGGCTTGCTCTACCCCCTGCTCTTGATATTCTCCCGGATGTGGGCTGCATTTTGGCTGCCTTTTGGGCTGGAGCTTCTCGTGGTTTGAGGCCTGGCTTGCTCCACCCCCTGCTCCTGAGATTCTCCCGGATGTGGGCTGCATTTTGGCTGCCTTTTGGGCTGCAGCTTCTCGTGGTTTCAGGCCTGGCTTGCTCCACCCCCTGCTCTTGAGATTCTCCCGGATGTGGGCTGGATTTTGGCTGCCTTTTGGGCTGGAGCTTCTCGTGGTTTGAGGCCTGGCTTGCTCCACCCCCTGCTCCTGAGATTCTCCCGGATGTGGGCTGCATTTTGGCTGCCTTTTGGGCTGGAGCTTCTCGCGGTTTGAGGCCTGGCTTGCTCCACCCCCTGCTCTTGAGATTCTCCTGGATGTGGGCTGCATTTTGGCTGCCTTTTGGGCTGGAGCTTCTCGTGGTTTTAAGGCCTGGCTTGCTCCACCCCCTGCTCCTGAGATCCTCCCAGATGTGGGCTGCATTTTGGCTGCCTTTTGGGCTGGAGTTTCTCGTGGTTTGAGGCCTGGCTTACTCCACCCCCTGCTCTTGAGATTCTCCCGGATGTGGGCTGCATTTTGGCTGCCTTATGGGCTGGAGTTTCTCGTGGTTTGAGGCCTGGCTTGCTCTACCCCCTGCTCCTGATATTCTCCCGGATATGGGCTGGATTTTGGCTGCCTTATGGGCTGGAGCTTCTCGTGGTTTGAGGCCTGGCTTGCTCTACCCCCTGCTCTTGATATTCTCCCGTATGTGGTCTGCATTTTGGCTGCCTTTTGGGCTGCAGCTTCTCGTGGTTTGAGGCCTGGCTTGCTCCAACCCCTGCTCTTGATATTCTCCCGGATATGTGCTGGATTTTGGCTGCCTTTTGGGCTGGAGCTTCTCGTGGTTTGAGGCCTGGCTTGCTCCACCCCCTGCTCTTGAGATTCTCCCGGATGTGCGCTGCATTATGGCTGCCTTGTGGGCTGGAGCTTCTCGTGGTTTGAGGCCTGGCTTGCTCTACCCCCTGCTCTTGATATTCTCCCGTATGTGGGCTGCATTTTGGCTGCCTTTTGGGCTGCAGCTTCTCGTGGTTTGAGGCCTGGCTTGCTCCAACCCCTGCTCTTGAGATTCTCCCGCAGGTGGGCTGCATTTTGGCTGCCTTTTGGGCTGGAGCTTCTCGTGGTTTGAGGCCTGGCTTACTCCACCCCCTGCTCTTGAGATTCTCCCGCAGGTGGGCTGCATTTTGGCTGCCTTTTGGGCTGGAGCTTCTCGTGGTTTGAGGCCTGGCTTACTCCACCCCCTGCTCCTGAGATTCTCCCGGATGTGGGCTGCATTTTGGCTGCTTTTTGGGCTGCAGCTTCTCGTGGTTTGAGGCCTGGCTTGCTCCACCCCCTGCTCTTGAGATTCTCCCGGATATGTGCTGGATTTTGGCTGCCTTTTGGGCTGGAGCTTCTCGTGGTTTGAGGCCTGGCTTGCTCCACCCCCCGCTCTTGAGATTCTCCCGGATGTGCGCTGCATTTTGGCTGCCTTGTGGGCTGGAGCTTCTCGTGGTTTGAGGCCTGGCTTGCTCTACCCCCTGCTCTTGATATTCTCCCGTATGTGGGCTGCATTTTGGCTGCCTTTTGGGCTGGAGCTTCTCGTGGTTTCAGGCCTGGCTTGCTCCACTTCCTGCTCCTGAGATTCTCCAGGATATGTGCTGGATTTTGGGTGCCTTTTGGGCTGGAGCTTCTCGTGCTTTGAGGCCTGGCTTGCTCCACCCCCTGCTCTTGATATTCTCCCGGATGTGGGCTGCATTTTGGCTGCCTTTTGGGCTGCAGCTTCTCGTGGTTTGAGGCCTGGCTTGCTCCAACCCCTGCTCTTGAGATTCTCCCGCAGGTGGGCTGCATTTTGGCTGCCTTTTGGGCTGGAGCTTCTCGTGGTTTGAGGCCTGGCTTACTCCACCCCCTGCTCTTGAGATTCTCCCGCAGGTGGGCTGCATTTTGGCTGCCTTTTGGGCTGGAGCTTCTCGTGGTTTGAGGCCTGGCTTACTCCACCCCCTGCTCCTGAGATTCTCCCGGATGTGGGCTGCATTTTGGCTGCTTTTTGGGCTGCAGCTTCTTGTGGTTTGAGGCCTGGCTTGCTCCACCCCCTGCTCTTGATATTCTCCCGGATGTGGGCTGCATTGTGCCTGCCTTTTGGGCTGTAGTTTCTCGTGGTTTGAGGCCTGGCTTACTCCACCCCCTGCTCTTGAGATTCTCCCGGATGTGTGCTGGAGTTTGGGTGCATTTTTGGCTGGAGATTCTCGTGGTTTGAGGCCTGGCTTGCTCCACCCCCTGCTCTTGAGATTCTCCCGGATGTGGGCTGCATTTTAGGTGCATTTTTGGCTGGAGCTTCTCGTGGTTTCAGGCCTGGCTTACTCCACCCCCTGCTCTTGATATTCTCCCGGATGTGGGCTGTATTTTGGCTGCCTTATGGGCTGGAGATTCTCGTGGTTTGAGGCCTGGCTTGCTCTACCCCCTGCTCTTGATATTCTCCCGGATGTGGGCTGGATTTTGGCTGCCTTATGGGCTGGAGCTTCTCGTGGTTTGAGGCCTGGCTTGCTCCACCCCCTGCTCTTGATATTCTCCCGTATGTGGGCTGAATTTTGGCTGCCTTTTGGGCTGGAGCTTCTCGTGGTTTGAGGCCTGGCTTGCTCCACCCCCTGCTCTTGAGATTCTCCCGGATTAGGGCTGCATTGTGCCTGCCTTTTGGGCTGGAGTTTCTCGTGGTTTGAGGCCTGGCTTACTCCACCCCCTGCTCTTGAGATTCTCCCGGATGTGGGCTGCATTGTGCCTGCCTTTTGGGCTGGAGTTTCTCGTGGTTTGAGGCCTGGCTTACTCCACCCCCTGCTCTTGAGATTCTCCCGGATGTGGGCTGCATTTTGGCTGCCTATGGGCTGGAGATTCTCGTGGTTTGAGGCCTGGCTTACTCTACCCCCTGCTCCTGATATTCTCCCGGATATGGGCTGGATTTTGGCTGCCTTATGGGCTGGAGCTTCTCGTGGTTTGAGGCCTGGCTTGCTCTACCCCCTGCTCTTGATATTCTCCCGGATGTGGGCTGCATTTTGGCTGCCTTTTGGGCTGGAGCTTCTCGTGGTTTGAGGCCTGGCTTGCTCCACTTCCTGCCACTGAGATTCTCCCGCAGGTGGGCTGCATTTTGGCTGCCTTTTGGGCTGGAGCTTCTCGTGGTTTGAGGCCTGGCTTGCTCCACCCCCTGCTCTTGAGATTCTCCCACAGGTGGGCTGCATTTTGGCTGCCTTTTGGGCTGGAGCTTCTCGTGGTTTGAGGCCTGGCTTACTCCACCCCCTGCTCCTGAGATTCTCCCGGATGTGGGCTGCATTTTGGCTGCTTTTTGGGCTGGAGCTTCTTGTGGTTTGAGGCCTGGCTTGCTCCACCCCCTGCTCTTGATATTCTCCCACAGGTGGGCTGCATTCTGCCTGCCTTTTGGGCTGGAGCTTCTCGTGGTTTGAGGCCTGGCTTGCTCCACTTCCTGCTCCTGCGATTGTCCCCGATGTGGGCTGCATTTTGGCTGCCTTTTGGGCTGGAGATTCTCGTGGTTTAAGGCCTGGCTTGCTCCATCCCCTGCTCTTGAGATTTTCCCGCATGTGGGCTGCATTTTGGCTGCCTTTTGGGCTGGAGCTTCTCGTGGTTTGAGGCCTGGCTTGCTCCACCCCCTGCTCTTGAGATTCTCCCGGATGTGGGCTGCATTTTGGCTGCCTTTTGGGCTGGAGCTTCTCGTGCTTTCAGGCCTGGCTTACTCCACCCCCTGCTCTTGAGATTCTCCCGGATGCGTGCTGGAGTTTGGGTGCATTTTTGGCTGGAGCTTCTCGTGGTTTGAGGCCTGGCTTGCTCCACCCCCTGCTCTTGATATTCTCCCGCAGGTGGGCTGCATTCTGCCTGCCTTTTGGGCTGGAGCTTCTCGTGGTTTGAGGCCTGGCTTGCTCCACCCCCTGCTCTTGAGATTCTCCCACAGGTGGGCTGCATTTTGGCTGCCTTTTGGGCTGGAGCTTCTCGTGGTTTGAGGCCTGGCTTACTCCACCCCCTGCTCCTGAGATTCTCCCGGATGTGGGCTGCATTTTGGCTGCCTTTTGGGCTGGAGCTTCTTGTGCTTTGAGGCCTGGCTTGCTCCACCCCCTGCTCTTGATATTCTCCCGCAGGTGGGCTGTATTCTGCCTGCATTTTGGGCTGGAGCTTCTCGTGGTTTGAGGCCTGGCTTGCTCCACTTCCTTCTCCTGCGATTGTCCCCGATGTGGGCTGGATTTTGGCTGCTTTTTGGGCTGGAGATTCTCGTGGTTTGGGGCCTGGCTTGCTCCACACCCTGCTCTTGATATTCTCCCTCAGGTGGGCTGCATTCTGCCTGCCTTTTGGGCTGGAGCTTCTCGTGGTTTGAGGCCTGGCTTGCTCCACTTCCTGCTCCTGCGATTGTCCCCGATGTGGGCTGCATTTTGGCTGCCTTTTGGGCTGGAGATTCTCGTGGTTTGGGGCCTGGCTTGCTCCACCCCCTGCTCCTGAGATTCTCCCGGATGTGGGCTGCATTTTGGCTGCCTTTTGGGCTTGAGCTTCTCGTGGTTTGAGGCCTGGCTTGCTCCACCCCCTGCTCTTGAAATTCTCCCGGATGTGGGCTGCATTTTGGCTGCCTTTTGGGCTGGAGCTTCTCGCGGTTTGAGGCCTGGCTTACTCCACCCCCTGCTCTTGAGATTCTCCCGGATGTGGGCTGCATTTTGGCTGCCTTTTGGGCTGGAGTTTCTCGTGGTTTGAGTCCTGGCTTACTCCACCCCCTGCTCTTCAACTTCTCCCGGAGGTGGGCTGGAGTTTGGGTGCATTTTTGGCTGGAGATTCTCGTGGTTTGAGGCCTGGCTTGCTCCACCCCCTGCTCTTGATATTCTCCCGCAGGTGGGCTGCATTCTGCCTTCCTTTTGGGCTGGAGCTTCTCGTGGTTTGAGGCCTGGCTTGCTCCACTTCCTTCTCCTGCGACTGTCCCCGATGTGGGCTGGATTTTGGCTGCCTTTTGGGCTGGAGATTCTCGTGGTTTGGGGCCTGGCTTGCTCCACCCCCTGCTCTTGATATTCTCGAGCAGGTGGGCTGCATTTTGCCTGCCTTTTGGGCTGGAGCTTCTCGTGGTTTGAGGCCTGGCTTGCTCCACCCCCTGCTCCTGAGATTCTCCCGGATGTGGGCTGCATTTTGGCTGCCTTTTGGGCTGGAGATTCTCGTGGTTTGGGGCCTGGCTTGCTCCACCCCCTGCTCTTGAAATTCTCCCGGATGTGGGCTGCATTTTGGGTGCCTTTTGGGCTGGAGCTTCTCGTGGTTTGAGGCCTGGCTTGCTCCACTTCCTTCTCCTGCGATTGTCCCCGATGTGGGCTGCATTTTGGCTGCTTTTTGGGCTGGAGATTCTCGTGGTTTGGGGCCTGGCTTGCTCCACCCCCTGCTCTTGATATTCTCCCGCAGGTGGGCTGCATTTTGGCTGCCTTTTGGGCTGGAGCTTCTCGTGCTTTGAGGCCTGGCTTGCTCCACTCCTACCCCTGAGATTCTCCTGGATGTGGGCTGCATTTTGGCTGCATTTTGGGCTGCTGCTTCTCATGGTTTGAGGCCTGGCTTGCTCCACACCCTGCTCTTGATAATCTCCCGGCTGTGGGCTGCATTTTGGCTGCCTTTTGGGCTGGAGCTTCTCGTGCTTTGAGGCCTGGCTTGCTCCACCCCCTGCTCCTGAGATTCTCCCGGATGTGGGCTGCATTTTGGCTGCTTTTTGGGCTGGAGCTTCTTGTGGTTTGAGGCCTGGCTTGCTCCACCCCCTGCTCTTGATATTCTCCCACAGGTGGGCCGCATTCTGCCTGCCTTTTGGGCTGGAGCTTCTCGTGGTTTGAGGCCTGGCTTGCTCCACTTCCTGCTCCTGCGATTGTCCCCGATGTGGGCTGCATTTTGGCTGCCTTTTGGGCTGGAGATTCTCGTGGTTTCAGGCCTGGCTTGCTCCATCCCCTGCTCTTGAGATTTTCCCGCATGTGGGCTGCATTTTGGCTGCCTTTTGGGCTGGAGCTTCTCGTGGTTTGAGGCCTGGCTTGCTCCACCCCCTGCTCTTGAGATTCTCCCGGATGTGGGCTGCATTTTGGCTGCCTTTTGGGCTGGAGCTTCTCGTGCTTTCAGGCCTGGCTTACTCCACCCCCTGCTCTTGAGATTCTCCCGGATGTGTGCTGGAGTTTGGGTGCATTTTTGGCTGGAGCTTCTCGTGGTTTGAGGCCTGGCTTGCTCCACCCCCTGCTCTTGATATTCTCCCGCAGGTGGGCTGCATTCTGCCTGCCTTTTGGGCTGGAGCTTCTCGTGGTTTGAGGCCTGGCTTGCTCCACCCCCTGCTCTTGAGATTCTCCCACAGGTGGGCTGCATTTTGGCTGCCTTTTGGGCTGGAGCTTCTCGTGGTTTGAGGCCTGGCTTACTCCACCCCCTGCTCCTGAGATTCTCCCGGATGTGGGCTGCATTTTGGCTGCCTTTTGGGCTGGAGCTTCTTGTGCTTTGAGGCCTGGATTGCTCCACCCCCTGCTCTTGATATTCTCCCGCAGGTGGGCTGTATTCTGCCTGCCTTTTGGGCTGGAGCTTCTCGTGGTTTGAGGCCTGGCTTGCTCCACTTCCTTCTCCTGCGATTGTCCCCGATGTGGGCTGGATTTTGGCTGCTTTTTGGGCTGGAGATTCTCGTGGTTTGGGGCCTGGCTTGCTCCACACCCTGCTCTTGATATTCTCCCTCAGGTGGGCTGCATTCTGCCTGCCTTTTGGGCTGGAGCTTCTCGTGGTTTGAGGCCTGGCTTGCTCCACTTCCTGCTCCTGCGATTGTCCCCGATGTGGGCTGCATTTTGGCTGCCTTTTGGGCTGGAGATTCTCGTGGTTTGGGGCCTGGCTTGCTCCACCCCCTGCTCTTGAGATTCTCCCGGATGTGGGCTGCATTTTGGCTGCCTTTTGGGCTTGAGCTTCTCGTGGTTTGAGGCCTGGCTTGCTCCACCCCCTGCTCTTGAAATTCTCCCGGATGTGGGCTGCATTTTGGCTGCCTTTTGGGCTGGAGCTTCTCGCGGTTTGAGGCCTGGCTTACTCCACCCCCTGCTCTTGAGATTCTCCCGGATGTGGGCTGCATTTTGGCTGCATTTTGGGCTGGAGTTTCTCGTGGTTTGAGTCCTGGCTTACTCCACCCCCTGCTCTTCAAATTCTCCCGGAGGTGGGCTGGAGTTTGGGTGCATTTTTGGCTGGAGATTCTCGTGGTTTGAGGCCTGGCTTGCTCCACCCCCTGCTCTTTATATTCTCCCGGAGGTGGGCTGGATTTTGGCTGCCTTTTGGGCTGGAGCTTCTCGTGGTTTGAGGCCTGGCTTGCTCCACTTCCTTCTCCTGCGACTGTCCCCGATGTGGGCTGGATTTTGGCTGCCTTTTGGGCTGGAGATTCTCGTGGTTTGGGGCCTGGCTTGCTCCACCCCCTGCTCTTGATATTCTCCCGCAGGTGGGCTGCATTTTGCCTGCCTTTTGGGCTGGAGCTTCTCGTGGTTTGAGGCCTGGCTTGCTCCACCCCCTGCTCCTGAGATTCTCCCGGATGTGGGCTGCATTTTGGCTGCCTTTTGGGCTGGAGATTCTCGTGGTTTGGGGCCTGGCTTGCTCCACCCCCTGCTCTTGAAATTCTCCCGGATGTGGGCTGCATTTTGGGTGCCTTTTGGGCTGGAGCTTCTCGTGGTTTGAGGCCTGGCTTGCTCCACTTCCTTCTCCTGCGATTGTCCCCGATGTGGGCTGCATTTTGGCTGCTTTTTGGGCTGGAGATTCTCGTGGTTTGGGGCCTGGCTTGCTCCACCCCCTGCTCTTGATATTCTCCCGCAGGTGGGCTGCATTTTGGCTGCCTTTTGGGCTGGAGCTTCTCGTGCTTTGAGGCCTGGCTTGCTCCACTCCTACCCCTGAGATTCTCCTGGATGTGGGCTGCATTTTGGCTGCATTTTGGGCTGCTGCTTCTCATGGTTTGAGGCCTGGCTTGCTCCACCCCCTGCTCTTGATAATCTCCCGGCTGTGGGCTGCATTTTGGCTGCCTTTTTGGCTGGAGCTTCTCGTGCTTTGAGGCCTGGCTTGCTCCACTACCTGCTCTTGATATTCTCCTCCATGTGGGCTGGAGTTTGGCTACCTTTTGGGCTGGAGCTTCTCGTGGTTTGAGGCCTGGCTTGCTCCACCCCCTGCTCTTGATATTCCACCGGATGTGGGCTGGATTTTGGCTGCCTTATGGGCTGGAGCTTCTCGTGGTTTGAGGCCTGGCTTGCTCCACCCCCTGCTCCTTAGATTCTCCCGGATGTAAGCTGGATTTTGGCTGCCTTTTGGGCTGGAGCTTCTCGTGGTTTGAGGCCTGGCTTACTCCACCCCCTGCTCTTGAGCTTCTCCCGGATGTGGGCTGCATTTTGGCTGCCTTTTGGGCTGCAGCTTCTCGTGGTTTGAGGCCTGGCTTGCTCCACCCCCTGCTCCTGAGATTCTCCCGGATGTGGGCTGCATTTTGGCTGCCTTTTGGGCTGGAGTTTCTCGTGGTTTGAGGCCTGGCTTACTCCACCCCCTACTCTTGATATTCTCCCGGAGGTGGGCTGGATTGAGGGTGAATTTTTGCCTGGAGAGTCTCGTGGTTTGAGGCTTGGCTTGCTCCACCCCCTGCTCTTGATATTCTCCCGGATGTGGGCTGGACTTTGGCTGCCTTTTGGGCTGGAGCTTCTCGTGCTTTGAGGCCTGGCTTGCTCCACTCCTACCCCTGAGATTCTCCTGGATGTGGGCTGCATTTTGGCTGCCTTTTGGGCTGGAGCTTCTCGTGCTTTGAGGCCTGGTTTGCTCCACCCCTTGCTCCTTAGATTCTCCCGGATGTGGGCTGCATTTTGGCTGCCTTTTGGTCTGGAGCTTATCGTGGTTTGAGGCCTGGCTTGCTCCACCCCCTTCTCTTGATATTCTCCCGGATATTGCGCTGTAATTTGGCTGCATTTTGGGCTGGTGCTTCTCGTGGTTTGAGGCCTGGCTTGCTCCACCCCCTGCTCTTGATAATCTCCCGGATGTGGGCTGGATTTTGGCTGTATTTTGGGCTGGAGCTTCTCGTGCTTTGAGGCCTGGCTTGCTCCACCCCCTGCTCCTGAGATTCTCCCGGATGTGGGCTGCATTTTGGCTGCCTTTTGGGCTGGAGCTTCTCGTGGTTTGAGGCCTGGCTTGCTCCACCCCCTGCTCTTGAGATTCTCCCGGAGGTGGGCTGCATTTTGGCTGCCTTTTGGGCTGGAGCTTCTCGTGGTTTGAGGCCTGCCCTCCACCACCCCCTGCCACTGATATTCTCCCGGATGTGGGCTGCATTTTGGCTGCATTTTCGGCTGGAAGTTCTCGTGGTTTGAGGCCTGGCTTGCTCCACCCCCTGCTCCTGAGATTCTCCCGGATGTGGGATGGATTTTGGCTGCATTTTGGGCTGGAGCTTCTCGTGGTTTGAGGCCTGGCTTGCTCCACCCCCTGCTCTTGAGATTCTCCCGGATGTGTGCTGGATTTTGGGTGCGTTTTGGGCTGGAGCTTCTCGTGGTTTGAGGCCTGGCTTGCTCCACCCCCTGCTTTTGAGATTCTCACGGATGTAGGCTCCATTTTGGCTGCCTTTTGGGCTGGAGCTTCTCGTGCTTTGAGGCCTGGCTTACTCCACCCCCTGCTCCAGAGATTCTCCCGGATGTGGGCTGCATTTCGGCTGTTTTTTGGGCTGGAGCTTCTCGTGGTTTGAGGCCTGCCTTGCTCCACCCCCTGCTCTTGAGAGTCTCCCACATGTGGGCTGCATTTTGGCTGCCTTTTGGGCTGGAGCTTCTCGTGGTTTGAGGCCTGGCTTGCTCCACCCCCTGCTCTTGAGATTCTCCCGGATGTGCGCTGTAATTTGGCTGCATTTTGGGCTGGTGCTTCTCGTGGTTTGAGGCCTGCCTTGCTCCAACCTCTGCTCTTGAGATTCTCCTGGATGTGTGCTGGATTTTGGGTGCCTTTTGGGCTGGAGCTTCTCGTGGTTTGAGGCCTGGCTTACTCCATCCCCTGCTCTTGGGATTCTCCTGGATGTGTGCTGGATTTTGGTTGCCTTTTGGGCTGGAGCTTCTCGTGGTTTGAGGCCTGGCTTACTCCACCCCCTGCTCCTGAGATTCTCCCGGATGTGGGCTGCATTTTGGCTGTTTTTTGGGCTGGAGCTTCTCGTGGTTTGAGGCCTGGCTTGCTCCACCCCCTGCTCTTGATAATCTCCCGGATGTGGGCTGGATTTTGGCTGCATTTTGGGCTGGAGCTTCTCGTGGTTTGAGGCCTGGCTTGCTCCACCCCCTGCTCTCGAGATTCTCCCGGATGTGGGCTGCATTTTGGCTGCTTTTTGGGCTGGAGCTTCTCGTGCTTTGAGGCCTTCCTTGCTCCACTACATGCTCTTGATATTCTCCTCCATGTGGGCTGGAGTTTGGCTACCTTTTGGGCTGGAGCTTCTCGTGGTTTGAGGCCTGGCTTGCTCCACTACCTGCTCTTGATATTCTCCTCCATGTGGGCTGGAGTTTGGCTACCTTTTGGGCTGGAGCTTCTCGTGGTTTGAGGCCTGGCTTGCTCCACCCCCTGCTCTTGAGATTCTCCCGGATGTGGGCTGGATTTTGGCTGCCTTTTGGGCTGGAGCTTCTCGTGGTTTGAGGCCTGGCTTGCTCCACCCCCTGCTCCTGAGATTCTCCCGGATGTGGGCTGCATTTTGGCTGCCTTTTTGGCTGGAGCTTCTCGTGGTTTGAGGCCTGGCTTGCTCCACCCCCTGCTCCTGAGATTCTCCCGGATGTGGGCTGCATTTTGGCTGCCTTTTGGGCTGGAGTTTCTCGTGGTTTGAGGCCTGGCTTACTCCACCCCCTACTCTTGATATTCTCCCGGAGGTGGGCTGGATTGAGGGTGAATTTTTGCCTGGAGAGTCTCGTGGTTTGAGGCTTGGCTTGCTCCACCCCCTGCTCTTGATAATCTCCCGGATGTGGGCTGGATTTTGGCTGCATTTTGGGCTGGAGCTTCTCGTGGTTTGAGGCCTGGCTTGCTCCACCCCCTGCTCTCGAGATTCTCCTCCATGTGGGCTGGAGTTTGGCTACCTTTTGGGCTGGAGCTTCTCGTGGTTTGAGGCCTGGCTTGCTCCACCCCCTGCTCTTGATATTCTCCCGGATGTGGGCTGGATTTTGGCTGCCTTTTGGGCTGGAGCTTCTCGTGGTTTGAGGCCTGGCTTGCTCCACCCCCTGCTCCTGCGATTCTCCCGGATGTGGGCTGCATTTTGGCTGCCTTTTGGGCTGGAGCTTCTCGTGGTATCAGGCCTGGCTTACTCCACACCCTGCTCTTGAGCTTCTCCCGGATGTGGGCTGCATTTTGGCTGCCTTTTTGGCTGGAGCTTCTCGTGGTTTGAGGCCTGGCTTGCTCCACTTCCTGCTCCTGAGATTCTCCCGCAGTTGGGCTGCATTTTGGCTGCCTTTTGGGCTGGAGATTCTCGTGGTTTGAGGCCTGGCTTACTCCACCCCCTGCTCTTGATATTCTCCCGGAGGTGGGCTGGATTGAGGGTGAATTTTTGCCTGGAGAGTCTCGTGGTTTGAGGCTTGGCTTGCTCCACCCCCTGCTCTTGATATTCTCCCGGATGTGGGCTGGACTTTGGCTGCCTTTTGGGCTGGAGCTTCTCGTGCTTTGAGGCCTGGCTTGCTCCGCTCCTACCCCTGAGATTCTCCTGGATGTGGGCTGCATTTTGGATGCCTTTTGGGCTGGAGCTTCTCGTGGTTTGAGGCCTGGCTTGCTCCACCCCCTGCTCTTGATATTCTCCCGGATGTGGGCTGCATTTTGGCTGCCTTTTGGGCTGGAGCTTCTCGTGGTTTGAGGCCTGCCTTGCTCCACCCCCTGCTCTAGATATTCTCCCGGATGTGCGCTGTAATTTGGCTGCATTTTGGGCTGCTGCTTCTCGTGGTTTGAGGCCTGGATTACTCCACCCCCTGCTCTTGATAATCTCCCGGATGTGGGCTGCATTTTGGCTGCCTTTTGGGCTGGAGCTTCTCGTGGTTTGAGGCCTGGCTTACTCCACCCCCTGCTCTTGAGCTTCTCCCGGATGTGGGCTGCATTTTGGCTGCCTTTTGGGCTGGAGCTTCTCGTGGTTTGAGGCCTGGCTTGCTCCACTTTTTGCCCCTGAGATTCTCCCGGATGTGGGCTGCATTTTGGCTGCCTTTTGGGCTGGAGTTTCTCGTGGTTTGAGGCCTGGCTTACTCCACCCCCTGTTCTTGATATTCTCCCGGAGGTGGGCTGGATTGAGGGTGAATTTTTGCCTGGAGAGTCTCGTGGTTTGAGGCTTGGCTTGCTCCACCCCCTGCTCTTGATATTCTCCCGGATGTGGGCTGGATTTTGGCTGCCTTTTGGGCTGGAGCTTCTCGTGCTTTGAGGCCTGGCTTGCTCCACTCCTACCCCTGAGATTCTCCTGGATGTGGGCTGCATTTTGGCTGCCTTTTGGGCTGGAGCTTCTCGTGGTTTGAGGCCTGGCTTGCTCCACCCCCTGCTCTAGATATTCTCCCGGATGTGGGCTGTAATTTGGCTGCATTTTGGGCTGGTGCTTCTCGTGGTTTGAGGCCTGGCTTGCTCCACCCACTACTCTTGAGATTCTCCCGGATGTGGGCTGCATTTTGGCTGCCTTTTGGGCTGGAGCTTCTTGTGGTTTGAGGCCTGGCTTTTTCCACCCCCTGCTCCTGAGATTCTCCCGGATGTGGGCTGCATTTTGGCTGCCTTTTGGGCTGGAGCTTCTCGCGGTTTGAGGCCTGGCTTGCTCCAACCCCCTGCACCTGAGATTCTCCCGCAGTTGGGCTGCATTTTGGCTGTATTTTGGGCTGGAGCTTCTCGTGCTTTGAGGCCTGCCTTGCTCCACCCCCTGCTCTTGATATTCTCCCGGATGTGGGCTGCATTTTGGCTGCCTTTTGGGCTGGAGCTTCTCGTGCTTTGAGGCCTGGCTTGCTCCACCCCCTGCTCTAGATATTCTCCCGGATGTGGGCTGGATTTTGGCTGCCTTTTGGGCTGGAGCTTCTCGTGCTTTGAGGCCTGGCTTGCTCCACTCCTACCCCTGAGATTCTCCTGGATGTGGGCTGCATTTTGGCTGCATTTTGGGCTGCTGCTTCTCATGGTTTGAGGCCTGGCTTGCTCCACCCCCTGCTCTTGATAATCTCCCGGATGTGGGCTGCATTTTGGCTGCCTTTTGGGCTGGAGCTTCTCGTGCTTTGAGGCCTGGCTTGCTCCACCCCCTGCTCTTGAGATTCTCCTCCATGTGGGCTGGAGTTTGGCTACCTTTTGGGCTGGAGCTTCTCGTGGTTTGAGGCCTGGCTTGCTCCACCCCCTGCTCTTGATATTCTCCCGGAAGTGGGCTGGATTTTGGCTGCCTTTTGGGCTGGAGCTTCTCGTGGTTTGAGGCCTGGCTTGCTCCAACCCCTGCTCCTTAGATTCTCCCGGATGTGGGCTGGATTTTGGCTGCCTTTTGGGCTGGAGCTTCTCGTGGTTTGAGGCCTGGCTTACTCCACCCCCTGCTCTTGAGCTTCTCCCGGATGTGGGCTGCATTTTGGCTGCCTTTTGGGCTGCAGATTCTCGTGGTTTGAGGCCTGGCTTGCTCCACTTCCTGCCCCTGAGATTCTCCCGGATGTGGGCTGCATTTTGGCTGCATTTTGGGCTGGAGTTTCTCGTGGTTTGAGGCCTGGCTTACTCCACCCCCTACTCTTGATATTCTCCCGGAGGTGGGCTGGATTGAGGGTGAATTTTTGCCTGGAGAGTCTCGTGGTTTGAGGCCTGGCTTGCTCCACCCCCTGCTCTTGATATTCTCCCGGATGTGGGCTGGACTTTGGCTGCCTTTTGGGCTGGAGCTTCTCGTGCTTTGAGGCCTGGCTTGCTCCACTCCTACCCCTGAGATTCTCCCGCATGTGGGCTGCATTTTGGCTGCCTTTTGGGCTGGAGCTTCTCGTGCTTTGAGGCCTGGCTTGCTCCACCCCCTGCTCCTTAGATTCTCCCGGATGTGGGCTGCATTTTGGCTGCCTTTTGGTCTGGAGCTTCTCGTGGTTTGAGGACTGGCTTGCTCCACCCCCTGCTCCTGAGATTCTCCCGCAGTTGGGCTGCATTTTGGCTGTATTTTGGGCTGGAGCTTCTCGTGGTTTGAGGCCTGGCTTGCTCCACCCCCTGCTCTTGATATTCTCCCGCCTGTGGGCTGCATTTTCGCTGCTTTTTGGGCTGGAGCTTATCGTGGTTTGAGGCCTGCCTTGCTCCACCCCCTTCTCTTGATATTCTCCCGGATATTGCGCTGTAATTTGGCTGCATTTTGGGCTGGTGCTTCTCGTGGTTTGAGGCCTGGCTTGCTCCACCCCCTGCTCTTGATAATCTCCCGGATGTGGGCTGGATTTTGGCTGCATTTTGGGCTGGAGCTTCTCGTGCTTTGAGGCCTGGCTTGCTCCACCCCCTGCTCCTGAGATTCTCCCGGATGTGGGCTGCATTTTGGCTGCCTTTTGGGCTGGAGCTTCTCGTGGTTTGAGGCCTGGCTTGCTCCACCCCCTGCTCTTGAGATTCTCCCGGAGGTGGGCTGCATTTTGGCTGCCTTTTGGGCTGGAGCTTCTCGTGGTTTGAGGCCTGCCCTCCACCACCCCCTGCCACTGATATTCTCCCGGATGTGGGCTGCATTTTGGCTGCATTTTCGGCTGGAAGTTCTCGTGGTTTGAGGCCTGGCTTGCTCCACCCCCTGCTCCTGAGATTCTCCCGGATGTGGGATGGATTTTGGCTGCATTTTGGGCTGGAGCTTCTCGTGGTTTGAGGCCTAGCTTGCTCCACCCCCTGCTCTTGATATTCTCCCGGATGTGGGCGGCATTTTGGCTGCCTTTTGGGCTGGAGCTTCTCGTGCTTTGAGGCCTGGCTTACTCCACCCCCTGCTCCAGAGATTCTCCCGGATGTGGGCTGCATTTTGGCTGTTTTTTGGGCTGGAGCTTCTCGTGGTTTGAGGCCTGGCTTGCTCCACCCCCTGCTCTTGAGATTCTCCCGGATGTGCGCTGTAATTTGGCTGCATTTTGGGCTAGTGCTTCTCGTGGTTTGAGGCCTGCCTTGCTCCAACCCCTGCTCTTGAGATTCTCCTGGATGTGTGCTGGATTTTGGGTGCCTTTTGGGCTGGAGCTTCTCGTGGCTTGAGGCCTGGCTTACTCCATCCCCTGCTCTTGAGATTCTCCTGGATGTGTGCTGGATTTTGGTTGCCTTTTGGGCTGGAGCTTCTCGTGGTTTGAGGCCTGGCTTACTCCACCCCCTGCTCCTGAGATTCTCCCGCAGTTGGGCTGCATTTTGGCTGTTTTTTGGGCTGGAGCTTCTCGTGGTTTGAGGCCTGCCTTGCTCCACCCCCTGCTCTTGATATTCTCCCGGATGTGGGCTGCATTTTGGCTGCCTTTTGGGCTGGAGCTTCTCGTGGTTTGAGGCCTGCCTTGCTCCACCCCCTGCTCCTGAGATTCTCCCGGATGTGCGCTGTAATTTGGCTGCATTTTGGGCTGGTGCTTCTCGTGGTTTGAGGCCTGGCTTGCTCCACCCACTACTCTTGAGATTCTCCCGGATGTGGGCTGCATTTTGGCTGCCTTTTGGGCTGGAGCTTCTCGCGGTTTGAGGCCTGGCTTGCTCCAACCCCCTGCTCCTGAGATTCTCCCGGATGTGGGCTGCATTTTGGCTGCCTTTTGGGCTGGAGCTTCTCGTGGTTTGAGGCCTGGCTTGCTCCACCCCCTGCTCTTGATAATCTCCCGGATGTGGGCTGGATTTTGGCTGCATTTTGGGCTGGAGCTTCTCGTGGTTTGAGGCCTGCCTTGCTCCACCCCCTGCTCTCGAGATTCTCCCGGATGTGGGCTGCATTTTGGCTGCTTTTTGGGCTGGAGCTTCTCGTGCTTTGAGGCCTTGCTTGCTCCACTACATGCTCTTGATATTCTCCTCCATGTGGGCTGGAGTTTGGCTACATTTTGGGCTGGAGCTTCTCGTGGTTTGAGGCCTGGCTTGCTCCACTACCTGCTCTTGATATTCTCCTCCGAGTGGGCTGGAGTTTGGCTAACTTTTGGGCTGGAGCTTCTCGTGGTTTGAGGCCTGGCTTGCTCCACCCCCTGCTCTTGATATTCTCCCGGATGTGGGCTGGATTTTGGCTGCCTTTTGGGCTGGAGCTTCTCGTGGTTTGAGGCCTGGCTTGCTCCACCCCCTGCTCCTGAGATTCTCCCGGATGTGGGCTGCATTTTGGCTGCCTTTTGGGCTGGAGCTTCTCGTGGTATCAGGCCTGGCTTACTCCACCCCCTGCTCTTGAGCTTCTCCCGGATGTGGGCTGCATTTTGGCTGCCTTTTGGGCTGGAGCTTCTCGTGGTTTGAGGCCTGGCTTGCTCCACTTCCTGCTCCTGAGATTCTCCCGGATTTGGGCTGCATTTTGGCTGCCTTTTGGGCTGGAGTTTCTCGTGGTTTGAGGCCTGGCTTACTCCACCCCCTGTTCTTGATATTCTCCCGGAGGTGGGCTGGATTGAGGGTGAATTTTTGCCTGGAGAGTCTCGTGGTTTGAGGCTTGGCTTGCTCCACCCCCTGCTCTTGATATTCTCCCGGATGTGGGCTGCATTTTGGCTGCCTTTTGGGCTGGAGCTTCTCGTGGTTTGAGGCCTGCCTTGCTCCACCCCCTGCTCCTGAGATTCTCCCGGATGTGCGCTGTAATTTGGCTGCATTTTGGGCTGGTGCTTCTCGTGGTTTGAGGCCTGGCTTGCTCCACCCACTACTCTTGAGATTCTCCCGGATGTGGGCTGCATTTTGGCTGCCTTTTGGGCTGGAGCTTCTCGCGGTTTGAGGCCTGGCTTGCTCCAACCCCCTGCTCCTGAGATTCTCCCGGATGTGGGCTGCATTTTGGCTGCCTTTTGGGCTGGAGCTTCTCGTGGTTTGAGGCCTGGCTTGCTCCACCCCCTGCTCTTGATAATCTCCCGGATGTGGGCTGGATTTTGGCTGCATTTTGGGCTGGAGCTTCTCGTGGTTTGAGGCCTGCCTTGCTCCACCCCCTGCTCTCGAGATTCTCCCGGATGTGGGCTGCATTTTGGCTGCTTTTTGGGCTGGAGCTTCTCGTGCTTTGAGGCCTTGCTTGCTCCACTACATGCTCTTGATATTCTCCTCCATGTGGGCTGGAGTTTGGCTACATTTTGGGCTGGAGCTTCTCGTGGTTTGAGGCCTGGCTTGCTCCACTACCTGCTCTTGATATTCTCCTCCGAGTGGGCTGGAGTTTGGCTAACTTTTGGGCTGGAGCTTCTCGTGGTTTGAGGCCTGGCTTGCTCCACCCCCTGCTCTTGATATTCTCCCGGATGTGGGCTGGATTTTGGCTGCCTTTTGGGCTGGAGCTTCTCGTGGTTTGAGGCCTGGCTTGCTCCACCCCCTGCTCCTGAGATTCTCCCGGATGTGGGCTGCATTTTGGCTGCCTTTTGGGCTGGAGCTTCTCGTGGTATCAGGCCTGGCTTACTCCACCCCCTGCTCTTGAGCTTCTCCCGGATGTGGGCTGCATTTTGGCTGCCTTTTGGGCTGGAGCTTCTCGTGGTTTGAGGCCTGGCTTGCTCCACTTCCTGCTCCTGAGATTCTCCCGGATTTGGGCTGCATTTTGGCTGCCTTTTGGGCTGGAGTTTCTCGTGGTTTGAGGCCTGGCTTACTCCACCCCCTGTTCTTGATATTCTCCCGGAGGTGGGCTGGATTGAGGGTGAATTTTTGCCTGGAGAGTCTCGTGGTTTGAGGCTTGGCTTGCTCCACCCCCTGCTCTTGATATTCTCCCGGATGTGGGCTGCATTTTGGCTGCATTTTGGGCTGGAGCTTCTCGTGCTTTGAGGCCTGGCTTGCTCCGCTCCTACCCCTGAGATTCTCCTGGATGTGGGCTGCATTTTGGCTGCCTTTTGGGCTGGAGCTTCTCGTGGTTTTGAGGCCTGGCTTGCTCCACCCCCTGCTCTTGATATTCTCCCGGATGTGGGCTGCATTTTGGCTGCATTTTGGGCTGGAGCTTCTCGTGGTTTGAGGCCTGCCTTGCTCCACCCCCTGCTCTAGATATTCTCCCGGATGTGCGCTGTAATTTGGCTGCATTTTGGGCTGCTGCTTCTCGTGGTTTGAGGCCTGGCTTACTCCACCCCCTGCTCTTGATAATCTCCCGGATGTGGGCTGCATTTTGGCTGCCTTTTGGGCTGGAGCTTCTCGTGCTTTGAGGCCTGCCCTCCACCACCCCCTGCCACTGATATTCTCCCGGATGTGGGCTGCATTTTGGCTGCATTTTCGGCTGGAAGTTCGCGTGGTTTGAGGCCTGGCTTGCTCCACCCCCTGCTCCTGAGATTCTCCCGGATGTGGGATGGATTTTGGCTGCATTTTGGGCTGGAGCTTCTCGTGGTTTGAGGCCTAGCTTGCTCCACCCCCTGCTCTTGATATTCTCCCGGATGTGGGCGGCATTTTGGCTGCCTTTTGGGCTGGAGCTTCTCGTGCTTTGAGGCCTGGCTTACTCCACCCCCTGCTCCAGAGATTCTCCCGGATGTGGGCTGCATTTTGGCTGTTTTTTGGGCTGGAGCTTCTCGTGGTTTGAGGCCTGGCTTGCTCCACCCCCTGCTCTTGAGATTCTCCCGGATGTGCGCTGTAATTTGGCTGCATTTTGGGCTAGTGCTTCTCGTGGTTTGAGGCCTGCCTTGCTCCAACCCCTGCTCTTGAGATTCTCCTGGATGTGTGCTGGATTTTGGGTGCCTTTTGGGCTGGAGCTTCTCGTGGCTTGAGGCCTGGCTTACTCCATCCCCTGCTCTTGAGATTCTCCTGGATGTGTGCTGGATTTTGGTTGCCTTTTGGGCTGGAGCTTCTCGTGGTTTGAGGCCTGGCTTACTCCACCCCCTGCTCCTGAGATTCTCCCGCAGTTGGGCTGCATTTTGGCTGTTTTTTGGGCTGGAGCTTCTCGTGGTTTGAGGCCTGCCTTGCTCCACCCCCTGCTCTTGATATTCTCCCGGATGTGGGCTGCATTTTGGCTGCCTTTTGGGCTGGAGCTTCTCGTGGTTTGAGGCCTGCCTTGCTCCACCCCCTGCTCCTGAGATTCTCCCGGATGTGCGCTGTAATTTGGCTGCATTTTGGGCTGGTGCTTCTCGTGGTTTGAGGCCTGGCTTGCTCCACCCACTACTCTTGAGATTCTCCCGGATGTGGGCTGCATTTTGGCTGCCTTTTGGGCTGGAGCTTCTCGCGGTTTGAGGCCTGGCTTGCTCCAACCCCCTGCTCCTGAGATTCTCCCGGATGTGGGCTGCATTTTGGCTGCCTTTTGGGCTGGAGCTTCTCGTGGTTTGAGGCCTGGCTTGCTCCACCCCCTGCTCTTGATAATCTCCCGGATGTGGGCTGGATTTTGGCTGCATTTTGGGCTGGAGCTTCTCATGGTTTGAGGCCTGCCTTGCTCCACCCCCTGCTCTTGAGATTCTCCCGGATGTGGGCTGCATTTTGGCTGCTTTTTGGGCTGGAGCTTCTCGTGCTTTGAGGCCTTGCTTGCTCCACTACATGCTCTTGATATTCTCCTCCATGTGGGCTGGAGTTTGGCTACATTTTGGGCTGGAGCTTCTCGTGGTTTGAGGCCTGGCTTGCTCCACCCCTTGCTCTTGATATTCTCCCGGATGTGGGCTGGATTTTGGCTGCCTTTTGGGCTGGAGCTTCTCGTGGTTTGAGGCCTGGCTTGCTCCACCCCCTGCTCCTGAGATTCTCCCGGATGTGGGCTGCATTTTGGCTGCCTTTTGGGCTGGAGCTTCTCGTGGTATCAGGCCTGGCTTACTCCACCCCCTGCTCTTGAGCTTCTCCCGGATGTGGGCTGCATTTTGGCTGCCTTTTGGGCTGGAGGTTCTCGTGGTTTGAGGCCTGGCTTGCTCCACTTCCTGCTCCTGAGATTCTCCCGGCTTTGGGCTGCATTTTGGCTGCCTTTTGGGCTGGAGTTTCTCGTGGTTTGAGGCCTGGCTTACTCCACCCCCTGTTCTTGATATTCTCCCGGAGGTGGGCTGGATTGAGGGTGAATTTTTGCCTGGAGAGTCTCGTGGTTTGAGGCTTGGCTTGATCCACCCCCTGCTCTTGATATTCTCCCGGATGTGGGCTGGACTTTGGCTGCCTTTTGGGCTGGAGCTTCTCGTGCTTTGAGGCCTGGCTTGCTCCGCTCCTACCCCTGAGATTCTCCTGGATGTGGGCTGCATTTTGGCTGCCTTTTGGGCTGGAGCTTCTCGTGGTTTTGAGGCCTGGCTTGCTCCACCCCCTGCTCTTGATATTCTCCCGGATGTGGGCTGCATTTTGGCTGCCTTTTGGGCTGGAGCTTCTCGTGGTTTGAGGCCTGCCTTTTTCCACCCCCTGCTCCTGAGATTCTCCCGGATGTGGGCTGCATTTTGGCTGCCTTTTGGGCTGGAGCTTCTCGTGGCTTGAGGCCTGGCTTACTCCATCCCCTGCTCTTGAGATTCTCCTGGATGTGTGCTGGATTTTGGTTGCCTTTTGGGCTGGAGCTTCTCGTGGTTTGAGGCCTGGCTTACTCCACCCCCTGCTCCTGAGATTCTCCCGCAGTTGGGCTGCATTTTGGCTGTTTTTTGGGCTGGAGCTTCTCGTGGTTTGAGGCCTGCCTTGCTCCACCCCCTGCTCTTGATATTCTCCCGGATGTGGGCTGCATTTTGGCTGCATTTTGGGCTGGAGCTTCTCGTGGTTTGAGGCCTGCCTTGCTCCACCCCCTGCTCCTGAGATTCTCCCGGATGTGCGCTGTAATTTGGCTGCATTTTGGGCTGGTGCTTCTCGTGGTTTGAGGCCTGGCTTGCTCCACCCACTACTCTTGAGATTCTCCCGGATGTGGGCTGCATTTTGGCTGCCTTTTGGGCTGGAGCTTCTCGCGGTTTGAGGCCTGGCTTGCTCCAACCCCCTGCTCCTGAGATTCTCCCGGATGTGGGCTGCATTTTGGCTGCCTTTTGGGCTGGAGCTTCTCGTGGTTTGGGGCCTGGCTTGCTCCACCCCCTGCTCTTGATAATCTCCCGGATGTGGGCTGGATTTTGGCTGCATTTTGGGCTGGAGCTTCTCGTGGTTTGAGGCCTGCCTTGCTCCACCCCCTGCTCTTGAGATTCTCCCGGATGTGGGCTGCATTTTGGCTGCTTTTTGGGCTGGAGCTTCTCGTGCTTTGAGGCCTTGCTTGCTCCACTACATGCTCTTGATATTCTCCTCCATGTGGGCTGGAGTTTGGCTACATTTTGGGCTGGAGCTTCTCGTGGTTTGAGGCCTGGCTTGCTCCACCCCCTGCTCTTGATATTCTCCCAGATGTGGGCTGGATTTTGGCTGCCTTTTGGGCTGGAGCTTCTCGTGGTTTGAGGCCTGGCTTGCTCCACCCCCTGCTCCTGAGATTCTCCCGGATGTGGGCTGCATTTTGGCTGCCTTTTGGGCTGGAGCTTCTCGTGGTATCAGGCCTGGCTTACTCCACCCCCTGCTCTTGAGCTTCTCCCGGATGTGGGCTGCATTTTGGCTGCCTTTTGGGCTGGAGCTTCTCGTGGTTTGAGGCCTGGCTTGCTCCACTTCCTGCTCCTGAGATTCTCCCGGATTTGGGCTGCATTTTGGCTGCCTTTTGGGCTGGAGTTTCTCGTGGTTTGAGGCCTGGCTTACTCCACCCCCTGTTCTTGATATTCTCCCGGAGGTGGGCTGGATTGAGGGTGAATTTTTGCCTGGAGAGTCTCGTGGTTTGAGGCTTGGCTTGCTCCACCCCCTGCTCTTGATATTCTCCCGGATGTGGGCTGGACTTTGGCTGCCTTTTGGGCTGGAGCTTCTCGTGCTTTGAGGCCTGGCTTGCTCCGCTCCTACCCCTGAGATTCTCCTGGATGTGGGCTGCATTTTGGCTGCCTTTTGGGCTGGAGCTTCTCGTGGTTTTGAGGCCTGGCTTGCTCCACCCCCTGCTCTTGATATTCTCCCGGATGTGGGCTGCATTTTGGCTGCATTTTGGGCTGGAGCTTCTCGTGGTTTGAGGCCTGCCTTGCTCCACCCCCTGCTCTAGATATTCTCCCGGATGTGCGCTGTAATTTGGCTGCATTTTGGGCTGCTGCTTCTCGTGGTTTGAGGCCTGGCTTACTCCACCCCCTGCTCTTGATAATCTCCCGGATGTGGGCTGCATTTTGGCTGCCTTTTGGGCTGGAGCTTCTCGTGGTTTGAGGCCTGCCTTTTTCCACCCCCTGCTCCTGAGATTCTCCCGGATGTGGGCTGCATTTTGGCTGCCTTTTGGGCTGGAGCTTCTCGTGCTTTGAGGAATGGCTTGCTCCAACCCCTTCTCCTGATATTCTCCCGGATGTGGGCTGCATTTTGGCTGCCTTTTGGGCTGGAGCTTCTCGTGGTTTGAGGCCTGGCTTGCTCCAACCCCCTGCTCCTGAGATTCTCCCGGATGTGTGCTGGATTTTGGGTGCCTTTTGGGATGGAGCTTCTCGTGGTTTGAGGCCTGGCTTACTCCACCCCCTGCTCTTGAGATTCTCCTGGATGTGTGCTGGATTTTGGCTGCATTTTGGGCTGGAGCTTCTCGTGGTTTGAGGCCTGGCTTGCTCCACCCCCTGCTCCTGAGATTCTCCCACAGTTGGGCTGCATTTTGGCTGTTTTTTGGGCTGGAGCTTCTCGTGGTTTGAGGCCTGCCTTGCTCCACCCCCTGCTCTTGATATTCTCCCGGATGTGGGCTGCATTTTGGCTGCATTTTGGGCTGGAGCTTCTCGTGGTTTGAGGCCTGCCTTGCTCCACCCCCTGCTCCTGAGATTCTCCCGGATGTGCGCTGTAATTTGGCTGCATTTTGGGCTGGTGCTTCTCGTGGTTTGAGGCCTGGCTTGCTCCACCCACTACTCTTGAGATTCTCCCGGATGTGGGCTGCATTTTGGCTGCCTTTTGGGCTGGAGCTTCTCGCGGTTTGAGGCCTGGCTTGCTCCAACCCCCTGCTCCTGAGATTCTCCCGGATGTGGGCTGCATTTTGGCTGCCTTTTGGGCTGGAGCTTCTCGTGGTTTGGGGCCTGGCTTGCTCCACCCCCTGCTCTTGATAATCTCCCGGATGTGGGCTGGATTTTGGCTGCATTTTGGGCTGGAGCTTCTCGTGGTTTGAGGCCTGCCTTGCTCCACCCCCTGCTCTTGAGATTCTCCCGGATGTGGGCTGCATTTTGGCTGCTTTTTGGGCTGGAGCTTCTCGTGCTTTGAGGCCTTGCTTGCTCCACTACATGCTCTTGATATTCTCCTCCATGTGGGCTGGAGTTTGGCTACATTTTGGGCTGGAGCTTCTCGTGGTTTGAGGCCTGGCTTGCTCCACCCCCTGCTCTTGATATTCTCCCAGATGTGGGCTGGATTTTGGCTGCCTTTTGGGCTGGAGCTTCTCGTGGTTTGAGGCCTGGCTTGCTCCACCCCCTGCTCCTGAGATTCTCCCGGATGTGGGCTGCATTTTGGCTGCCTTTTGGGCTGGAGCTTCTCGTGGTATCAGGCCTGGCTTACTCCACCCCCTGCTCTTGAGCTTCTCCCGGATGTGGGCTGCATTTTGGCTGCCTTTTGGGCTGGAGCTTCTCGTGGTTTGAGGCCTGGCTTGCTCCACTTCCTGCTCCTGAGATTCTCCCGGATTTGGGCTGCATTTTGGCTGCCTTTTGGGCTGGAGTTTCTCGTGGTTTGAGGCCTGGCTTACTCCACCCCCTGTTCTTGATATTCTCCCGGAGGTGGGCTGGATTGAGGGTGAATTTTTGCCTGGAGAGTCTCGTGGTTTGAGGCTTGGCTTGCTCCACCCCCTGCTCTTGATATTCTCCCGGATGTGGGCTGGACTTTCGCTGCCTTTTGGGCTGGAGCTTCTCGTGCTTTGAGGCCTGGCTTGCTCCGCTCCTACCCCTGAGATTCTCCTGGATGTGGGCTGCATTTTGGCTGCCTTTTGGGCTGGAGCTTCTCGTGGTTTTGAGGCCTGGCTTGCTCCACCCCCTGCTCTTGATATTCTCCCGGATGTGGGCTGCATTTTGGCTGCATTTTGGGCTGGAGCTTCTCGTGGTTTGAGGCCTGCCTTGCTCCACCCCCTGCTCTAGATATTCTCCCGGATGTGCGCTGTAATTTGGCTGCATTTTGGGCTGCTGCTTCTCGTGGTTTGAGGCCTGGCTTACTCCACCCCCTGCTCTTGATAATCTCCCGGATGTGGGCTGCATTTTGGCTGCCTTTTGGGCTGGAGCTTCTCGTGGTTTGAGGCCTGCCTTTTTCCACCCCCTGCTCCTGAGATTCTCCCGGATGTGGGCTGCATTTTGGCTGCCTTTTGGGCTGGAGCTTCTCGTGCTTTGAGGAATGGCTTGCTCCAACCCCTTCTCCTGATATTCTCCCGGATGTGGGCTGCATTTTGGCTGCCTTTTGGGCTGGAGCTTCTCGTGGTTTGAGGCCTGGCTTGCTCCAACCCCCTGCTCCTGAGATTCTCCCGGATGTGTGCTGGATTTTGGGTGCCTTTTGGGATGGAGCTTCTCGTGGTTTGAGGCCTGGCTTACTCCACCCCCTGCTCTTGAGATTCTCCTGGATGTGTGCTGGATTTTGGCTGCATTTTGGGCTGGAGCTTCTCGTGGTTTGAGGCCTGGCTTGCTCCACCCCCTGCTCCTGAGATTCTCCCACAGTTGGGCTGCATTTTGGCTGTTTTTTGGGCTGGAGCTTCTCGTGGTTTGAGGCCTGGCTTGCTCCACCCCCTGCTCTTGATATTCTCCCGGATGTGGGCTGCATTTTGGCTGCCTTTTGGGCTGGAGCTTCTCGTGGTTTGAGGCCTGGCTTGCTCCACCCCCTGCTCTAGATATTCTCCCGGATGTGCGCTGTAATTTGGCTGCATTTTGGGCTGCTGCTTCACATGGTTTGAGGCCTGGCTTGCTCCACCCCCTGCTCTTGATAATCTCCCGGATGTGGGCTGCATTTTGGCTGCCTTTTGGGCTGGAGCTTCTCGTGGTTTGAGGCCTGGCTTGCTCCACTACCTGCTCTTGATATTCTCCTCCATGTGGGCTGGAGTTTGGCTACCTTTTGGGCTGGAGCTTCTCGTGGTTTGAGGCCTGGCTTGCTCCAGCCCCTGCTCTTGATATTCTCCCGGATGTGGGCTGCATTTTGGCTGCCTTTTGGGCTGGAGCTTCTCGTGGTTTGAGGCCTGGCTTGCTCCACCCCCTGCTCCTTAGATTCTCCCGGATGTGGGCTGGATTTTGGCTGCCTTTTGGGCTGGAGCTTCTCGTGGTTTGAGGCCTGGCTTACTCCACCCCCTGCTCTTGAGCTTCTCCCGGATGTGGGCTGCATTTTGGCTGCCTTTTGGGCTGGAGCTTCTCGTGGTTTGAGGCCTGGCTTGCTCCACTTTTTGCCCCTGAGATTCTCCCGGATGTGGGCTGCATTTTGGCTGCCTTTTGGGCTGGAGTTTCTCGTGGTTTGAGGCCTGGCTTACTCCACCCCCTGCTCTTGATATTCTCCCGGATGTGGGCTGGATTGAGGGTGAATTTTTGCCTGGAGAGTCTCGTGGTTTGAGGCTTGGCTTGCTCCACCCCCTGCTCTTGATATTCTCCCGGATGTGGGCTGGACTTTGGATGCCTTTTGGGCTGGAGCTTCTCGTGGTTTGAGGCCTGGCTTGCTCCACCCCCTTCTCTTGATATTCTCCCGGATATTGCGCTGTAATTTGGCTGCATTTTGGGCTGGTGCTTCTCGTGGTTTGAGGCCTGGCTTGCTCCACCCCCTGCTCTTGATAATCTCCCGGATGTGGGCTGGATTTTGGCTGCATTTTGGGCTGGAGCTTCTCGTGGTTTGAGGCCTGGCTTGCTCCACCCCCTGCTCCTGAGATTCTCCCGGATGTGGGCTGCATTTTGGCTGCCTTTTGGGCTGGAGCTTCTCGTGGTTTGAGGCCTGGCTTGCTCCACCCCCTGCTCTTGAGATTCTCCCGGAGGTGGGCTGCATTTTGGCTGCCTTTTGGGCTGGAGCTTCTCGTGGTTTGAGGCCTGCCCTCCACCACCCCCTGCCACTGATATTCTCCCGGATGTGGGCTGCATTTTGGCTGCATTTTCGGCTGGAAGTTCTCGTGGTTTGAGGCCTGGCTTGCTCCACCCCCTGCTCCTGAGATTCTCCCGGATGTGGGATGGATTTTGGCTGCATTTTGGGCTGGAGCTTCTCGTGGTTTGAGGCCTAGCTTGCTCCACCCCCTGCTCTTGATATTCTCCCGGATGTGGGCGGCATTTTGGCTGCCTTTTGGGCTGGAGCTTCTCGTGCTTTAAGGCCTGGCTTACTCCACCCCCTGCTCTTGATAATCTCCCGGATGTGGGCTGCATTTTGGCTGCCTTTTGGGCTGGAGCTTCTCGTGGTTTGAGGCCTGGCTTGCTCCACTACCTGCTCTTGATATTCTCCTCCATGTGGGCTGGAGTTTGGCTACCTTTTGGGCTGGAGCTTCTCGTGGTTTGAGGCCTGGCTTGCTCCACCCCCTGCTCTTGATATTCTCCCGGATGTGGGCTGCATTTTGGCTGCCTTTTGGGCTGGAGCTTCTCGTGGTTTGAGGCCTGGCTTGCTCCACCCCCTGCTCCTTAGATTCTCCCGGATGTGGGCTGGATTTTGGCTGCCTTTTGGGCTGGAGCTTCTCGTGGTTTGAGGCCTGGCTTACTCCACCCCCTGCTCTTGAGCTTCTCCCGGATGTGGGCTGCATTTTGGCTGCCTTTTGGGCTGGAGCTTCTCGTGGTTTGAGGCCTGGCTTGCTCCACTTTTTGCCCCTGAGATTCTCCCGGATGTGGGCTGCATTTTGGCTGCCTTTTGGGCTGGAGTTTCTCGTGGTTTGAGGCCTGGCTTACTCCACCCCCTGCTCTTGATATTCTCCCGGAGGTGGGCTGGATTGAGGGTGAATTTTTGCCTGGAGAGTCTCGTGGTTTGAGGCTTGGCTTGCTCCACCCCCTGCTCTTGATATTCTCCCGGATGTGGGCTGGACTTTGGATGCCTTTTGGGCTGGAGCTTCTCGTGGTTTGAGGCCTGGCTTGCTCCACCCCCTTCTCTTGATATTCTCCCGGATATTGCGCTGTAATTTGGCTGCATTTTGGGCTGGTGCTTCTCGTGGTTTGAGGCCTGGTTTGCTCCACCCCCTGCTCTTGATAATCTCCCGGATGTGGGCTGGATTTTGGCTGCATTTTGGGCTGGAGCTTCTCGTGGTTTGAGGCCTGGCTTGCTCCACCCCCTGCTCCTGAGATTCTCCCGGATGTGGGCTGCATTTTGGCTGCCTTTTGGGCTGGAGCTTCTCGTGGTTTGAGGCCTGGCTTGCTCCACCCCCTGCTCTTGAGATTCTCCCGGAGGTGGGCTGCATTTTGGCTGCCTTTTGGGCTGGAGCTTCTCGTGGTTTGAGGCCTGCCCTCCACCACCCCCTGCCACTGATATTCTCCCGGATGTGGGCTGCATTTTGGCTGCATTTTCGGCTGGAAGTTCTCGTGGTTTGAGGCCTGGCTTGCTCCACCCCCTGCTCCTGAGATTCTCCCGGATGTGGGATGGATTTTGGCTGCATTTTGGGCTGGAGCTTCTCGTGGTTTGAGGCCTAGCTTGCTCCACCCCCTGCTCTTGATATTCTCCCGGATGTGGGCGGCATTTTGGCTGCCTTTTGGGCTGGAGCTTCTCGTGCTTTGAGGCCTGGCTTACTCCACCCCCTGCTCCAGAGATTCTCCCGGATGTGGGCTGCATTTTGGCTGTTTTTTGGGCTGGAGCTTCTCGTGGTTTGAGGCCTGGCTTGCTCCACCCCCTGCTCTTGAGATTCTCCCGGATGTGCGCTGTAATTTGGCTGCATTTTGGGCTAGTGCTTCTCGTGGTTTGAGGCCTGCCTTGCTCCAACCCCTGCTCTTGAGATTCTCCTGGATGTGTGCTGGATTTTGGGTGCCTTTTGGGCTGGAGCTTCTCGTGGCTTGAGGCCTGGCTTACTCCATCCCCTGCTCTTGAGATTCTCCTGGATGTGTGCTTTATTTTGGTTGCCTTTTGGGCTGCAGCTTCTCGCGGTTTGAGGCCTGGCTTGCTCCAACCCCCTGCTCCTGAGATTCTCCCGGATGTGGGCTGCATTTTGGCTGCCTTTTGGGCTGGAGCTTCTCGTGGTTTGAGGCCTGGCTTGCTCCACCCCCTGCTCTTGATAATCTCCCGGATGTGGGCTGCATTTTGGCTGCATTTTGGGCTGGAGCTTCTCGTGGTTTGAGGCCTGCCTTGCTCCACCCCCTGCTCTTGAGATTCTCCCGGATGTGGGCTGCATTTTGGCTGCTTTTTGGGCTGGAGCTTCTCGTGCTTTGAGGCCTTGCTTGCTCCACTACATGCTCTTGATATTCTCCTCCATGTGGGCTGGAGTTTGGCTACATTTTGGGCTGGAGCTTCTCGTGGTTTGAGGCCTGGCTTGCTCCACTACCTGCTCTTGATATTCTCCTCCATGTGGGCTGCATTTTGGCTGCCTTTTAGGCTGGAGCTTCTCGTGGTTTGAGGCCTGGCTTGCTCCACCCCCTGCTCTTGATATTCTCCCGGATGTGGGCTGGATTTTGGCTGCATTTTGGGCTGGAGCTTCTCGTGGTTTGAGGCCTGGCTTGCTCCACCCCCTGCTCCTGAGATTCTCCCGGATGTGGGCTGCATTTTGGCTGCCTTTTGGGCTGGAGCTTCTCGTGGTATCAGGCCTGGCTTACTCCACCCCCTGCTCTTGAGCTTCTCCCGGATTTGGGCTGCATTTTGGCTGCCTTTTGGGCTGGAGTTTCTCGTGGTTTGAGGCCTGGCTTACTCCACCCCCTGTTCTTGATATTCTCCCGGAGGTGGGCTGGATTGAGGGTGAATTTTTGCCTGGAGAGTCTCGTGGTTTGAGGCTTGGCTTGCTCCACCCCCTGCTCTTGATATTCTCCCGGATGTGGGCTGGATTTTGGCTGCCTTTTGGGCTGGAGCTTCTCGTGGTTTGAGGCCTGGCTTGCTCCGCTCCTACCCCTGAGATTCTCCTGGATGTGGGCTGCATTTTGGCTGCCTTTTGGGCTGGAGCTTCTCGTGGTTTTGGGGCCTGGCTTGCTCCACCCCCTGCTCTTGATATTCTCACGGATGTGGGCTGCATTTTGGCTGCCTTTTGGGCTGGAGCTTCTCGTGGTTTGAGGCCTGCCTTGCTCCACCCCCTGCTCTAGATATTCTCCCGGATGTGCGCTGTAATTTGGCTGCATTTTGGGCTGCTGCTTCTCGTGGTTTGAGGCCTGGCTTACTCCACCCCCTGCTCTTGATAATCTCCCGGATGTGGGCTGCATTTTGGCTGCCTTTTGGGCTGGAGCTTCTTGTGGTTTGAGGCCTGCCTTTTTCCACCCCCTGCTCCTGAGATTCTCCCGGATGTGGGCTGCATTTTGGCTGCCTTTTGGGCTGGAGCTTCTCGTGCTTTGAGGCCTGCCCTCCACCACCCCCTGCCACTGATATTCTCCCGGATGTGGGCTGCATTTTGGCTGCATTTTCGGCTGGAAGTTCTCGTGGTTTGAGGCCTGGCTTGCTCCACCCCCTGCTCCTGAGATTCTCCCGGATGTGGGATGGATTTTGGCTGCATTTTGGGCTGGAGCTTCTCGTGGCTTGAGGCCTGGCTTACTCCATCCCCTGCTCTTGAGATTCTCCTGGATGTGTGCTGGATTTTGGCTGCCTTTTGGGCTGGAGCTTCTCGTGGCTTGAGGCCTGGCTTACTCCATCCCCTGCTCTTGAGATTCTCCTGGATGTGTGCTGGATTTTGGTTGCCTTTTGGGCTGGAGCTTCTCGTGGTTTGAGGCCTGGCTTACTCCACCCCCTGCTCCTGAGATTCTCCCGCAGTTGGGCTGCATTTTGGCTGTTTTTTGGGCTGGAGCTTCTCGTGGTTTGAGGCCTGCCTTGCTCCACCCCCTGCTCTTGATATTCTCCCGGATGTGGGCTGCATTTTGGCTGCCTTTTGGGCTGGAGCTTCTCGTGGTTTGAGGCCTGCCTTGCTCCACCCCCTGCTCCTGAGATTCTCCCGGATGTGCGCTGTAATTTGGCTGCATTTTGGGCTGGTGCTTCTCGTGGTTTGAGGCCTGGCTTGCTCCACCCACTACTCTTGAGATTCTCCCGGATGTGGGCTGCATTTTGGCTGCCTTTTGGGCTGGAGCTTCTCGCGGTTTGAGGCCTGGCTTGCTCCAACCCCCTGCTCCTGAGATTCTCCCGGATGTGGGCTGGATTTTGGCTGCCTTTTGGGCTGGAGCTTCTCGTGGTTTGAGGCCTGGCTTGCTCCACCCCCTGCTCTTGATAATCTCCCGGATGTGGGCTGGATTTTGGCTGCATTTTGGGCTGGAGCTTCTCGTGGTTTGAGGCCTGCCTTGCTCCACCCCCTGCTCTTGAGATTCTCCCGGATGTGGGCTGCATTTTGGCTGCTTTTTGGGCTGGAGCTTCTCGTGCTTTGAGGCCTTGCTTGCTCCACTACATGCTCTTGATATTCTCCTCCATGTGGGCTGGAGTTTGGCTACATTTTGGGCTGGAGCTTCTCGTGGTTTGAGGCCTGGCTTGCTCCACTACCTGCTCTTGATATTCTCCTCCATGTGGGCTGGAGTTTGGCTAAATTTTGGGCTGGAGCTTCTCGTGGTTTGAGGCCTGGCTTGCTCCACCCCCTGCTCTTGATATTCTCCCGGATGTGGGCTGGATTTTGGCTGCCTTTTGGGCTGGAGCTTCTCGTGGTTTGAGGCCTGGCTTTCTCCACCCCCTGCTCCTGAGATTCTCCCGGATGTGGGCTGCATTTTGGCTGCCTTTTGGGCTGGAGCTTCTCGTGGTATCAGGCCTGGCTTACTCCACCCCCTGCTCTTGAGCTTCTCCCGGATGTGGGCTGCATTTTGGCTGCCTTTTGGGCTGGAGCTTCTCGTGGTTTGAGGCCTGGCTTGCTCCACTTCCTGCTCCTGAGATTCTCCCGGATTTGGGCTGCATTTTGGCTGCCTTTTGGGCTGGAGTTTCTCGTGGTTTGAGGCCTGGCTTACTCCACCCCCTGTTCTTGATATTCTCCCGGAGGTGGGCTGGATTGAGGGTGAATTTTTGCCTGGAGAGTCTCGTGGTTTGAGGCTTGGCTTACTCCACCCCCTGCTCTTGATATTCTCCCGGATGTGGGCTGGACTTTGGCTGCCTTTTGGGCTGGAGCTTCTCGTGCTTTGAGGCCTGGCTTGCTCCGCTCCTACCCCTGAGATTCTCCTGGATGTGGGCTGCATTTTGGCTGCCTTTTGGGCTGGAGCTTCTCGTGGTTTTGAGGCCTGGCTTGCTCCACCCCCTGCTCTTGATATTCTCCCGGATGTGGGCTGCATTTTGGCTGCATTTTGGGCTGGAGCTTCTCGTGGTTTGAGGCCTGCCTTGCTCCACCCCCTGCTCTAGATATTCTCCCGGATGTGCGCTGTAATTTGGCTGCATTTTGGGCTGCTGCTTCTCGTGGTTTGAGGCCTGGCTTACTCCACCCCCTGCTCTTGATAATCTCCCGGATGTGGGCTGCATTTTGGCTGCCTTTTGGGCTGGAGCTTCTTGTGGTTTGAGGCCTGCCTTTTTCCACCCCCTGCTCCTGAGATTCTCCCGGATGTGGGCTGCATTTTGGCTGCCTTTTGGGCTGGAGCTTCTCGTGCTTTGAGGCCTGGCTTGCTCCAACCCCTTCTCCTGATATTCTCCCGGATGTGGGCTGCATTTTGGCTGCCTTTTGGGCTGGAGCTTCTCGTGGTTTGAGGCCTGGCTTGCTCCAACCCCCTGCTCCTGAGATTCTCCCGGATGTGTGCTGGATTTTGGGTGCCTTTTGGGATGGAGCTTCTCGTGGTTTGAGGCCTGGCTTACTCCACCCCCTGCTCTTGAGATTCTCCTGGATGTGGGCTGGATTTTGGCTGCATTTTGGGCTGGAGCTTCTCGTGGTTTGAGGCCTGGCTTACTCCACCCCCTGCTCCTGAGATTCTCCCGCAGTTGGGCTGCATTTTGGCTGTTTTTTGGGCTGGAGCTTCTCGTGGTTTGAGGCCTGGCTTGCTCCACCCCCTGCTCTTGATATTCTCCCGGATGTGGGCTGCATTTTGGCTGCCTTTTGGGCTGGAGCTTCTCGTGGTTTGAGGCCTGGCTTGCTCCACCCCCTGCTCTAGATATTCTCCCGGATGTGCGCTGTAATTTGGCTGCATTTTGGGCTGCTGCTTCACATGGTTTGAGGCCTGGCTTGCTCCACCCCCTGCTCTTGATAATCTCCCGGATGTGGGCTGCATTTTGGCTGCCTTTTGGGCTGGAGCTTCTCGTGGTTTGAGGCCTGGCTTGCTCCACTACCTGCTCTTGATATTCTCCTCCATGTGGGCTGGAGTTTGGCTACCTTTTGGGCTGGAGCTTCTCGTGGTTTGAGGCCTGGCTTGCTCCACCCCCTGCTCTTGATATTCTCCCGGATGTGGGCTGCATTTTGGCTGCCTTTTGGGCTGGAGCTTCTCGTGGTTTGAGGCCTGGCTTGCTCCACCCCCTGCTCTTGAGATTCTCCCGGATGTGGGCTGCATTTTGGCTGCCTTTTGGGCTGGAGCTTCTCGTGCTTTGAGGCCTGGCTTACTCCACCCCCTGCTCTTGAGCTTCTCCCGGATGTGGTCTGCATTTTGGCTGCCTTTTGGGCTGGAGCTTCTCGTGGTTTGAGGCCTGGCTTGCTCCACTTTTTGCCCCTGAGATTCTCCCGGATGTGGGCTGCATTTTGGCTGCCTTTTGGGCTGGAGTTTCTCGTGGTTTGAGGCCTGGCTTACTCCACCCCCTGCTCTTGATATTCTCCCGGAGGTGGGCTGGATTGAGGGTGAATTTTTGCCTGGAGAGTCTCGTGGTTTGAGGCTTGGCTTGCTCCACCCCCTGCTCTTGATATTCTCCCGGATGTGGGCTGGACTTTGGATGCCTTTTGGGCTGGAGCTTCTCGTGGTTTGAGGCCTGGCTTGCTCCAGCCCCTGCTCCTGAGATTCTCCCGCTGTTGGGCTGCATTTTGGCTGTTTTTTGGGCTGGAGCTTCTCGTGGTTTGAGGCCTGGCTTGCTCCACCCCCTGCTCTTGATATTCTCCCGCCTGTGGGCTGCATTTTGGCTGCCTTTTGGGCTAGAGCTTATCGTGGTTTGAGGCCTGGCTTGCTCCACCCCCTTCTCTTGATATTCTCCCGGATATTGCGCTGTAATTTGGCTGCATTTTGGGCTGGTGCTTCTCGTGGTTTGAGGCCTGGCTTGCTCCACCCCCTGCTCTTGATAATCTCCCGGATGTGGGCTGGATTTTGGCTGCCTTTTGGGCTGGAGGTTCTCGTGCTTTGAGGCCTGGCTTGCTCCACCCCCTGCTCCTGAGATTCTCCCGGATGTGGGCTGCATTTTGGCTGCCTTTTGGGCTGGAGCTTCTCGTGGTTTGAGGCCTGGCTTACTCCACCCCCTGCTCCTGAGATTCTCCCGGATGTGGGCTGGATTTTGGCTGCCTTTTGGGCTGGAGCTTCTCGTGGTTTGAGGCCTGCCTTGCTCCACCCCCTGCTCTTGATATTCTCCCGTATGTGGGCTGCATTTTGGCTGCCTTTTGGGCTGGAGCTTCTCGTGGTTTGAGGCCTGGCTTGCTCCACCCCCTGCTCTAGATATTCTCCCGGATGTGCGCTGTAATTTGGCTGCATTTTGGGCTGGTGCTTCTCATGGTTTGAGGCCTGGCTTGCTCCACCCCCTGCTCTTGATATTCTCCCGGATGTGGGCTGGATTTTGGCTGCCTTTTGGGCTGGAGCTTCTCGTGCTTTGAGGCCTGCCTTGCTCCACCCCCTGCTCTTGATATTCTCCCGGATGTGGGCTGGATTTTGGCTGCCTTTTGGGCTGGAGCTTCTCGTGGTTTGAGGCCTGGCTTGCTCCACCCCCTGCTCCTGAGATTCTCCCGGATGTGGGCTGGATTTTGGCTGCATTTTGGGCTGGAGCTTCTCGTGGTTTGAGGCCTGGCTTGCTCCACCCCCTGCTCTTGAGCTTCTCCCGGATGTGGTCTGCATTTTGGCTGCCTTTTGGGCTGGAGCTTCTCGTGGTTTGAGGCCTGGCTTGCTCCACTTCCTGCTCCTGAGATTCTCCCGGATGTGGGCTGCATTTTGGCTGCATTTTGGGCTGGAGCTTCTCGTGGTTTGAGGCCTGCCTTGCTCCACCCCCTGCTCTTGAGATTCTCCCGGATGTGGGCTGCATTTTGGCTGCCTTTTGGGCTGGAGCTTCTCGTGGTTTGAGGCCTGGCTTGCTCCACCCCCTGCTCTAGATATTCTCCCGGATATGCGCTGTAATTTGGCTGCATTTTGGGCTGGAGCTTCTCGTGCTTTGAGGCCTGGCTTGCTCCACCCCCTGCCCCTGAGATTCTCCCGGATGTGGGCTGCATTTTGGCTGCCTTTTGGGCTGGAGCTTCTCGTGCTTTGAGGCCTGGCTTGCTCCACACCCCGCTCCTGAGATTCTCCCGGATGTGGGCTGCATTTTGGCTGCCTTTTGGGCTGGAGCTTCTCGTGGTTTGAGGCCTGCCTTGCTCCACCCCCTGCTCCTGAGATTCTCCCAGATGTGGGCTGCATTTTGGCTGCCTTTTGGGCTGGAGCTTCTCGTGGTTTGAGGCCTGGCTTGCTCCACCCACTGCTCTCGATATTCTCCCGGATGTGGGCTGCATTTTGGCTGCCTTTTGGGCTGGAGCTTATCGTGGTTTCAGGCCTGGCTTACTCCACCCCCTGCTCTCGATATTCTCCCGGAGGTGGGCTGGATTAAGGGTGCATTTTTGCCTGGAGAGTCTCGTGGTTTGAGGCCTGGCTTGCTCCACCCCCTGCTCTTGAGATTCTCCCGGATGTGGGCTGCATTTTGGCTGCCTTTTGGGCTGGAGCTTCTCGTGGTTTGAGGCCTGGCTTGCTCCACCCCCTGCTCCTGAGATTCTCCCGGATGTGGTCTGCATTTTGGCTGCCTTTTGGTCTGGAGCTTCTCGTGGTTTGAGGCCTGGCTTGCTCCACCCCCTGCTCTTGAGATTCTCCTGGATGTGGGCTGGATTTTGGCTGCCTTTTGGGCTGGAGCTTCTCGTGGTTTGAGGCCTGGCTTGCTCCACTCCTACCCCTGAGATTCTCCCGGATGTGGGCTGGACTTTGGCTGCCTTTTGGGCTGGAGCTTCTCGTGGTTTGAGGCCTGCCTTGCTCCACCCCCTGCTCTTGATATTCTCCCGGATGTGGGCTGCATTTTGGCTGCATTTTGGGCTGGTGCTTCTCGTGGTTTGAGGCCTGGCTTGCTCCACCCCCTGCTCTTGATAATCTCCCGGATGTGGGCTGCATTTTGGCTGCCTTTTGGGCTGGAGCTTCTCGTGGTTTGAGGCCTGGATTGCTCCACCCCCTGCTCCTGAGATTCTCCCAGATGTGGGCTGCATTTTGGCTGCCTTTTGGGCTGGAGCTTCTCGTGGTTTGAGGGCTGGCTTGCTCCACCCCCTGCTCCTGAGATTCTTCCGGATGTGGGCTGCATTTTGGCTGCCTTTTGGGCTGGAGCTTCTCGTGGTTTGAGGCCTGGCTTGCTCCACCCCCTGCTCCTGAGATTCTCCCGGATGTGGGCTGCATTTTGGCTGCAATTTGGGCTGGAGCTTCTCGTGGTTTGGGGCCTGGCTTGCTCCAACCCCTGCTCCTGAGATTCTCAGGTATGTGGGCTGGATTTTGGCTGCCTTTTGGGCTGGAGCTTCTCGTGGTTTGAGGCCTGGCTTGCTCCACTTCCTGCCACTGAGATTCTCCCGAATGTGGGCGGCATTTTGGCTGCCTTTTGGGCTGGAGCTTCTCGTGGTTTGAGGCCTGGCTTACTCCACCCCCTGCTCTTGAGATTCTCACAGATGTGGGCTGCATTTTGGCTGCCTTTTGGGCTGGAGCTTCTCGTGGTTTGAGGCCTGGCTTGCTCCACCCCCTGCTCCTGAGATTCTCACAGATGTAGGCTGCATTTTGGCTGCCTTTTGGGCTGGAGCTTCTCGTGCTTTGAGGCCTGGCTTGCTCCACTTCCTGCTCCTGAGATTCTCCCAGATGTGGGCTGCATTTTGGCTGCTTTTTGGGCTGGAGCTTCTCGTGGTTTGAGGCCTGGCTTGCTCCACTTCCTGCTCCTGAGATTCTCCCGCAGTTGGGCTGGATTTTGGCTGCCTTTTGGGCTGGAGCTTCTCGTGGTTTGAGGCCTGGCTTGCTCCACTTCCTGCTCTTGAGATTCTCCCAGATGTGGGCTGCATTTTGGCTGCCTTTTGGGCTGGAGCTTCTCGTGGTTTGAGGCCTGGCTTGCTCCACTTCCTGCTCCTGAGATTCTCCTCCAGTTGGGCTGGATTTTGGCTGCCTTTTGGGCTGGAGCTTCTCGTGGTTTGAGGCCTGGCTTTCTCCACTTCCTGCTCCTGAGATTCTCCCGGATGTGGGCTGCATTTTGGCTGCCTTTTGGGCTGCAGATTCTCGTGGTTTGAGGCCTGGCTTGCTCCACCCCCTGCTCTTGATATTCTCCCGGATGTGGGCTGCATTTTGGCTGCCTTTTGGGCTGGAGCTTCTCGTGGTTTGAGGCCTGGCTTGCTCCACTTCCTGCTCCTGAGATTCTCCCGGATGTGGGCTGGATTTTGGCTGCATTTTGGGCTGGAGCTTCTCGTGGTTTGAGGCCTGGCTTGCTCCACTTCCTACTCCTGAGATTCTCCCGGATGTGGGCTGCATTTTGGCTGCCTTTTGGGCTGGAGCTTCTCGTGGTTTGAGGCCTGGCTTGCTCCACCCCCTGCTCCTGAGATTCTCCCAGATGTGGGCTGCATTTTGGCTGCATTTTGGGCTGGAGCTTCTTTTGGTTTGAGGCCTGGCTTGCTCCAACCCCTGCTCCTGAGATTCTCCCGGATGTGGGCTGCATTTTGGCTGCCTTTTGGGCTGGAGCTTCTCGTGGTTTGAGGCCTGGCTTGCTCCACCCCCTTCTCCTGAGATTCTCCCAGATGTGGGCTGCATTTTGGCTGCCTTTTGGGCTGGAGCTTCTCGTGGTTTGAGGCCTGGCTTGCTCCACCCCCTGCTCTTGATATTCTCCCGGATGTGGGCTGGACTTTGGCTGCCTTTTGGGCTGGAGCTTCTCGTGGTTTGAGGCCTGCCTTGCTCCACCCCCTGCTCTTCATATTCTCCCGGATATGCGCTGTAATTTGGGTGCATTTTGGGCTGGAGCTTCTCGTGGTTTGAGGCCTGGCTTGCTCCACTTCCTGCCACTGAGATTCTCCCGGATGTGGGCGGCATTTTGGCTGCCTTTTGGGCTGGAGCTTCTCGTGGTTTGAGGCCTGGCTTACTCCACCCCCTGCTCTTGAGATTCTCCCCGATGTGGGCTGCATTTTGGCTGCCTTTTGGGCTGGAGCTTCTCGTGGTTTGAGGCCTGGCTTGCTCCACCCCCTGCTCCTGAGATTCTCACAGATGTAGGCTGCATTTTGGCTGCCTTTTGGGCTGGAGCTTCTCGTGCTTTGAGGCCTGGCTTGCTCCACTTCCTGCTCCTGAGATTCTCCCAGATGTGGGCTGCATTTTGGCTGCATTTTGGGCTGGAGCTTCTCGTGGTTTGAGGCCTGGCTTGCTCCACTTCCTGCTCCTGAGATTCTCCCGCAGTTGGGCTGGATTTTGGCTGCCTTTTGGTCTGGAGCTTCTCGTGGTTTGAGGCCTGGCTTGCTCCACTTCCTGCTCTTGAGATTCTCCCAGATGTGGGCTGCATTTTGGCTGCCTTTTGGGCTGGAGCTTCTCGTGGTTTGAGGCCTGGCTTGCTCCACCCCCTGCTCCTGAGATTGTCCCGCAGTTGGGCTGCATTTTGGCTGCCTTTTGGGCTGGAGCTTCTCGTGGTTTGAGGCCTGGCTTGCTCCACCCCCTGCTCCTGAGATTCTCCCGGATGTGGGCTGCATTTTGGCTGCCTTTTGGGCTGGAGCTTCTCGTGGTTTGAGGCCTGGCTTGCTCCACCCCCTGCTCTTGAGATTCTCCTCAATGTGGGCTGCATTTTGGCTGCCTTTTGGGCTGGATCTTCTCGTGGTTTGAGGCCTGGCTTGCTCCACTTCCTGCTCCTGAGATTCTCCCGGATGTGGGCTGGATTTTGGCTGCATTTTGGGCTGGAGCTTCTCGTGGTTTGAGGCCTGGCTTGCTCCACTTCCTGCTCCTGAGTTTCTCCCAGATGTGGGCTGCGTTTTGGCTGCCTTTTGGGCTGGAGCTTCTCGTGGTTTGAGGCCTGGCTTGCTCCACTTCCTTCTCCTGAGATTCTCCCAGATGTGGGCTGCATTTTGGCTGCCTTTTGGGCTGGAGCTTCTTTTGGTTTGAGGCCTGGCTTGCTCCAACCCCTGCTCTTGAGATTCTCCCGGATGTGGGCTGCATTTTGGCTGCCTTTTGGGATGGAGCTTCTCGTGGTTTGAGGCCTGGCTTGCTCTACCCCCTGCTCTTGAGATTCTCCCGGATGTGGGCTGCATTTTGGCTGCCTTTTGGGCTGGAGCTTCTCGTGGTTTGAGGCCTGCCTTGCTCCACCCCCTGCTCTTGATATTCTCCCGGATGTGGGCTGGATTTTGGCTGCATTTTGGGCTGGAGCTTCTCGTGGTTTGAGGCCTGGCTTGCTCCACTTCCTGCTCCTGAGATTGTCCCGCAGTTGGGCTGCATTTTGGCTGCCTTTTGGGCTGGAGCTTCTCGTGGTTTGAGGCCTGGCTTGCTCCACCCCCTTCTCCTGAGATTCTCCCGGATGTGGGCTGCATTTTGGCTGCCTTTTGGGCTGGAGTTTCTCGTGGTTTGAGGCCTGGCTTGCTCTACCCCCTGCTCTTGAGATTCTCCCGGATGTGGGCTGCATTTTGGCTGCCTTTTGGGCTGGAGCTTCTCGTGCTTTGAGGCCTGCCTTGCTCCACCCCCTGCTCTTGATATTCTCCCGGATGTGGGCTGGATTTTGGCTGCATTTTGGGTTGGAGCTTCTCGTGGTTTGAGGCCTGGCTTGCTCCACCCCCTGCTCCTGAGATTCTCCCGGATGTGGGCTGCATTTTGGCTGCATTTTGGGCTGGAGATTCTCGTGGTTTGAGGCCTGGCTTGCTCCACCCCCTGCTCCTGAGATTCTCCCGGATGTGGGCTGCATTTTGGCTGCCTTTTGGGCTGGAGCTTCTCGTGGTTTGAGGCCTGGCTTGCTCCACGCCCTGCTCTTGATATTCTCCCGGATGTGGGCTGCATTTTGGCTGCATTTTGGGCTGGAGCTTCTCGTGGTTTGAGGCCTGGCTTGCTCCACTTCCTGCCACTGAGATTCTCCCGGATGTGGGCTGCATTTTGGCTGCCTTTTGGGCTGGAGCTTCTCGTGGTTTGAGGCCTGGCTTACTCCACCCCCTGCTCTTGAGATTCTCCTGCAGTTGGGCTGCATTTTGGGTGCCTTTTGGGCTGGAGCTTCTCGTGGTTTGAGGCCTGGCTTGCTCCACCCCCTGCTCTTGAGATTCTCCTCCATGTGGGCTGCATTTTGGCTTCCTTTTGGGCTGGAGCTTCTCGTGGTTTGAGGCCTGGCTTGCTCCACCCCCTGCTCCTGAGATTCTCCCGGATATGCGCTGTAATTTGGGTGCATTTTGGGCTGGAGCTTCTCGTGGTTTGAGGCCTGGCTTGCTCCACTTCCTGCCACTGAGATTCTCCCGGATGTGGGCGGCATTTTGGCTGCCTTTTGGGCTGGAGCTTCTCGTGGTTTGAGTCCTGGCTTACTCCACTTCCTGCTCTTGAGATTCTCCCGGATGTGGGCTGCATTTTGGCTGCCTTTTGGGCTGGAGCTTCTCGAGGTTTGAGGCCTGGCTTGCTCCACTTCCTGCTCCTGAGATTCTCCCGGATGTGGGCTGGAATTTGGCTGCCTTTTGGGCTGGAGGTTCTCGGGGTTTGAGGCCTGGCTTGCTCCACTTCCTGCTCCTGAGATTCTCCCGGATGTGGGCTGCATTTTGGCTGTCTTTTGGGCTGGAGCTTCTCGTGGTTTGAGGCCTGGCTTGCTCCACCCCCTGCTCTTGATAATCTCCCGGATGTGGGCTGCATTTTGGCTGCCTTTTGGGCTGGAGCTTCTCGTGGTTTGAGGCCTGGCTTGCTCCACTTCCTGCTCCTGAGATTGTCCCGCAGTTGGGCTGCATTTTGGCTGCCTTTTGGGCTGGAGCTTCTCGTGGTTTGAGGCCTGGCTTGCTCCACCCCCTGCTCCTGAGATTCTCCCGGATGTGGGCTGCATTTTGGCTGCCTTTTGGGCTGGAGCTTCTCGTGGTTTGAGGCCTGGCTTGCTCCACCCCCTGCTCCTGAAATTCTCCCAGATGTGGGCTGCATTTTGGCTGCCTTTTGGGCTGGAGCTTCTCGTGATTTGAGGCCTGGCTTGCTCTACCCCCTGCTCTTGAGATTCTCCCGGATGTGGGCTGCATTTTGGCTGCCTTTTGGGCTGGAGCTTCTCGTGGTTTGAGGCCTGCCTTGCTCCACCCCCTGCTCTTGATATTCTCCCGGATGTGGGCTGCATTTTGGCTGCATTTTGGGTTGGAGCTTCTCGTGGTTTGAGGCCTGGCTTGCTCCACCCCCTGCTCTTGAGATTCTCCCGCATGTGGGCTGCATTTTGGCTGCCTTTTGGGCTGGAGCTTCTCGTGGTTTGAGGCCTGGCTTGCTCCACCCCCTGCTCCTGAGATTCTCCCGGATGTGGGCTGCATTTTGGCTGCCTTTTGGGCTGGAGCTTCTCGTGGTTTGAGGCCTGGCTTGCTCCACGCCCTGCTCTTGATATTCTCCCGGATGTGGGCTGCACTTTGGCTGCATTTTGGGCTGGAGCTTCTCGTGGTTTGAGGCCTGGCTTGCTCCACTTCCTGCCACTGAGATTCTCCCAGATGTGGGCTGCATTTTGGCTGCCTTTTGGGCTGGAGCTTCTCGTGGTTTGAGGCCTGCCTTGCTCCACCCCCTGCTCTTGAGATTCTCCCGCATGTGGGCTGCATTTTGGGTGCGTTTTGGGCTGGAGCTTCTCGTGGTTTGAGGCCTGGCTTGCTCCACCCCCTGCTTTTGAGATTCTCACAGATGTAGGCTGGATTTTGGCTGCCTTTTGGGCTGGAGCTTCTCGTGGTTTGAGGCCTGGCTTGCGCCACCCCCTGCTCTTGAGATTCTCCCGGATGTGGGCTGCATTTTGGCTGTATTTTGGGCTGGAGCTTCTCGTGGTTTGAGGCCTGGCTTGCTCCACTTCCTGCTCCTGAGATTCTCCCGGATGTGGGCTGCATTTTGGCTGCTTTTTGGGCTGGAGCTTCTCGTGGATTGAGGCCTGGCTTGCTCCACTCCTACCCCTGAGATTCTCCCGGATGTGGGCTGGACTTTGGCTGCCTTTTGGGCTGGAGCTTCTCGTGGTTTGAGGCCTGCCTTGCTCCACCCCCTGCTCTTGATATTCTCCCGGATATGCGCTGTAATTTGGGTGCATTTTGGGCTGGAGCTTCTCGTGGTTTGAGGCCTGGCTTGCTCCACTTCCTGCCACTGAGATTCTCCCGGATGTGGTCAGCATTTTGGCTGCCTTTTGGGCTGGAGCTTCTCGTGGTTTGAGTCCTGGCTTACTCCACTTCCTGCTCTTGAGATTCTCCCGCAGTTGGGCTGGATTTTGGCTGCATTTTGGGCTGGAGCTTCTCGTGGTTTGAGGCCTGCCTTGCTCCACCCCCTGCTCTTGAGATTCTCCCGGATGTGGGCTGCATTTTGGCTGCCTTTTGGGCTGGAGCTTCTCGTGGTTTGAGGCCTGCCTTGCTCCACTTCCTGCCCCTGAGATTCTCCCGGATGTGGGCTGGATTTTGGCTGCATTTTGGGCTGGAGCTTCTCGTGGTTTGAGGCCTGGCTTGCTCCACTTCCTGCTCCTGAGATTCTCCCAGATGTGGGCTGCATTTTGGCTGCCTTTTGGGCTGGAGCTTCTCGTGGTTTGAGGCCTGCCTTGCTCCACTTCCTGCTCCTGAGATTCTCCCAGATGTGGGCTGCATTTTGGCTGCCTTTTGGGCTGGAGCTTCTCGTGGTTTGAGGCCTGGCTTGCTCCACCCCCTGCTCTTGATAATCTCCCGGATGTGGGCTGCATTTTGGCTGCCTTTTGGGCTGGAGCTTCTCGTGGTTTGAGGCCTGGCTTGCTCCACCCCCTGCTCCTGAGATTCTCCCAGATGTGGGCTGCATTTTGGCTGCCTTTTGGGCTGGAGCTTCTCGTGATTTGAGGCCTGGCTTGCTCTACCCCCTGCTCTTGAGATTCTCCTGGATATGGGCTGCATTTTGGCTGCCTTTTGGGCTGGAGCTTCTCGTGGTTTGAGGCCTGCCTTGCTCCACCACCTGCTCTTGATATTCTCCCGGATGTGGGCTGGATTTTGGCTGCATTTTGGGTTGGAGCTTCTCGTGGTTTGAGGCCTGGCTTGCTCCACTTCCTGCTCCTGAGATTCTCCCGCAGTTGGGCTGCATTTTGGCTGCCTTTTGGGCTGGAGCTTCTCGTGGTTTGAGGCCTGGCTTGCTCCACCCCCTGCTCCTGAGATTCTCCCGGATGTGGGCTGCATTTTGGGTGCGTTTTGGGCTGGAGCTTCTCGTGGTTTGAGGCCTGGCTTGCTCCACGCCCTGCTCTTGATATTCTCCCGGATGTGGGCTGCATTTTGGCTGCATTTTGGGCTGGAGCTTCTCGTGGTTTGAGGCCTGGCTTGCTCCACCCCCTGCTCCTGAGATTCTCCCGGATGTGGGCTGCATTTTGGGTGCGTTTTGGGCTGGAGCTTCTCGTGGTTTGAGGCCTGGCTTGCTCCACGCCCTGCTCTTGATATTCTCCCGGATGTGGGCTGCATTTTGGCTGCCTTTTGGGCTGGAGCTTCTCGTGGTTTGAGGCCTGGCTTGCTCCACCCCCTGCTCTTGAGATTCTCCCGGATGTGGGCTGCATTTTGGCTGTATTTTGGGCTGGAGCTTCTCGTGGTTTGAGGCCTGGCTTGCTCCACTTCCTACCACTGAGATTCTCCCGGATGTGGGCGGCATTTTGGCTGCCTTTTGGGCTGGAGCTTCTCGTGGTTTGAGTCCTGGCTTACTCCACTTCCTGCTCTTGAGATTCTCCCGTATGTGGGCTGCATTTTGGCTGCATTTTCGGCTGGAGCTTCTCGTGCTTTGAGGCCTGGCTTGCTCCACCCCCTGCTCCTGAGATTCTCACAGATGTAGGCTGCATTTTGGCTGCCTTTTGGGCTGGAGCTTCTCGTGCTTTGAGGCCTGGCTTTCTCCACTTCCTGCTCCTGAGATTCTCCCGCAGTTGGGCTGCATTTTGGCTGCATTTTGGGCTGGAGCTTCTCGTGGTTTGAGGCCTGCCTTGCTCCACCCCCTGCTCTTGAGATTCTCCCGGATGTGGGCTGCATTTTGGCTGCCTTTTGGGCTGGAGCTTCTCGTGGTTTGAGGCCTGCCTTGCTCCACTTCCTGCCCCTGAGATTCTCCCGGATGTGGGCTGGATTTTGGCTGCATTTTGGGCTGGAGCTTCTCGTGGTTTGAGGCCTGGCTTGCTCCACTTCCTGCTCCTGAGATTCTCCCAGATGTGGGCTGCATTTTGGCTGCTTTTTGGGCTGGAGCTTCTCGTGGTTTGAGGCCTGGCTTGCTCCACTTCCTGCTCCTGAGATTCTCCCAGATGTGGGCTGCATTTTGGCTGCCTTTTGGGCTGGAGCTTCTCGTGGTTTGAGGCCTGGCTTGCTCCAACCCCTGCTCCTGAGATTCTCCCAGATGTGGGCTGCATTTTGGCTGCCTTTTGGGCTGGAGCTTCTCGTGGTTTGAGGCCTGGCTTGCTCCACTTCCTGCTCCTGAGATTCTCCCGGATGTGGGCTGCATTTTGGCTGTCTTTTGGGCTGGAGCTTCTCGTGGTTTGAGGCCTGGCTTGCTCCACCCCCTGCTCTTGATAATCTCCCGGATGTGGGCTGCATTTTGGCTGCCTTTTGGGCTGGAGCTTCTCGTGGTTTGAGGCCTGGCTTGCTCCACCCCCTGCTCCTGAGATTCTCCCAGATATGGGCTGCATTTTGGCTGCCTTTTGGGCTGGAGCTTCTCGTGATTTGAGGCCTGGCTTGCTCTACCCCCTGCTCTTGAGATTCTCCCGCAGGTGGGCTGCATTTTGGCTGCCTTTTGGGCTGGAGCTTCTCGTGCTTTGAGGCCTGCCTTGCTCCACCACCTGCTCTTGATATTCTCCCGGATGTGGGCTGGATTTTGGCTGCATTTTGGGTTGGAGCTTCTCGTGGTTTGAGGCCTGGCTTGCTCCACTTCCTGCTCCTGAGATTCTCCCGGATGTGGGCTGCATTTTGGCTGCCTTTTGGGCTGGAGCTTCTCGTGGTTTGAGGCCTGGCTTGCTCCACCCCCTGCTCCTGAGATTCTCCCTGATGTGGGCTGCATTTTGGCTGCCTTTTGGGCTGGAGCTTCTCGTGGTTTGAGGCCTGGCTTGCTCCACGCCCTGCTCTTGATATTCTCCCGGATGTGGGCTTCATTTTGGCTGCATTTTGGGCTGGAGCTTCTCGTGGTTTGAGGCCTGCCTTGCTCCACTTCCTGCCACTGAGATTCTCCCAGATGTGGGCTGCATTTTGGCTGCCTTTTGGGCTGGAGCTTCTCGTGGTTTGAGGCCTGGCTTACTCCACCCCCTGCTCTTGAGATTCTCCCGCATGTGGGCTGCATTTTGGCTGCGTTTTGGGCTGGAGCTTCTCGTGGTTTGAGGCCTGGCTTGCTCCACCCCCTGCTTTTGAGATTCTCACAGATGTAGGCTGGATTTTGGCTGCCTTTTGGGCTGGAGCTTCTCGTGGTTTGAGGCCTGCCTTGCTCCACCCCCTGCTCTTGATATTCTCCCGGATGTGGGCTGCATTTTGGCTGCCTTTTGGGCTGGAGCTTCTCGTGGTTTGAGGCCTGGCTTGCTCCACCCCCTGCTCTTGAGATTCTCCCGGATGTGGGCTGGATTTTGGCTGTATTTTGGGCTGGAGCTTCTCGTGGTTTGAGGCCTGGCTTGCTCCACCCACTGCTCTTGAGATTCTCCCGGATGTGGGCTGGACTTTGGCTGCCTTTTGGGCTGGAGCTTCTCGTGGTTTGAGGCCTGGCTTGCTCCACCCCCTGCTCTTGATATTCTCCCGGATGTGCGCTGTAATTTGGCTGCATTTTGGGCTGGAGCTTCTCGTGGTTTGAGGCCTGGCTTGCTCCACTTCCTGCCACTGAGATTCTCCCGGATGTGGGCGGCATTTTGGCTGCCTTTTGGGCTGGAGCTTCTCGTGGTTTGAGGCCTGGCTTGCTCCACCCCCTGCTCTTGAGATTCTCCCGTATGTGGGCTGCATTTTGGCTGCATTTTCGGCTGGAGCTTCTCGTGCTTTGAGGCCTGGCTTGCTCCACCCCCTGCTCCTGAGATTCTCCCGGATGTGGGCTGCATTTTGGCTGCCTTTTGGGCTGGAGCTTCTCGTGCTTTGAGGCCTGGCTTGCTCCACTTCCTGCCACTGAGATTCTCCCGGATGTGGGCTGCATTTTGGCTGCATTTTGGGCTGGAGCTTCTCGTGCTTTGAGGCCTGCCTTGCTCCACTTCCTGCTCCTGAGATTCTCCCGCAGTTGGGCTGGATTTTGGCTGCATTTTGGGCTGGAGCTTCTCGTGGTTTGAGGCCTGCCTTGCTCCACGCCCTGCTCTTGATATTCTCCCGGATGTGGGCTGCATTTTGGCTGCCTTTTGGGCTGGAGCTTCTCGTGGTTTGAGGCCTGCCTTGCTCCTCTTCCTGCCCCTGAGATTCTCCCGGATGTGGGCTGGATTTTGGCTGCATTTTGGGCTGGAGCTTCTCGTGGTTTGAGGCCTGGCTTGCTCCACTTCCTGCTCCTGAGATTCTCCCAGATGTGGGCTGGATTTTGGCTGCATTTTGGGCTGGAGCTTCTCGTGGTTTGAGGCCTGGCTTGCTCCACCCCCTGCTCCTGAGATTCTCCCGCAGTTGGGCTGCATTTTGGCTGCTTTTTGGGCTGGAGCTTCTCGTGGTTTGAGGCCTGCCTTGCTCCACTTCCTGCTCCTGAGATTCTCCCAGATGTGGGCTGCATTTTGGCTGTCTTTTGGGCTGGAGCTTCTCATGGTTTGAGGCCTGGCTTGCTCCACCCCCTGCTCTTGATATTCTCCTCCATGTGGGCTGCATTTTGTCTGCCTTTTGGGCTGGAGCTTCTCGTGGTTTGAGGCCTGCCTTGCTCCACCCCCTGCTCTTGATATTCTCCCGGATATGCGCTGTAATTTGGGTGCATTTTGGGCTGGAGCTTCTCGTGGTTTGAGGCCTGGCTTGCTCCACCCCCTGCTCTTGAGATTCTCCCGGATGTGGGCTGCATTTTGGCTGCCTTTTGGGCTGGAGCTTCTCGTGGTTTGAGGCCTGGCTTGCTCCACCCCCTGCTCCTGAGATTCTCCCGGATGTAGGCTGCATTTTGGCTGCATTTTGGGCTTGAGCTTCTCGAGGTTTCAGGCCTGGCTGGCTCCACACCCTGCTCTTGAGATTCTCCCGGATCTGGGCTGCATTTTGGCTGCCTTTTGGGCTGCAGCTTCTCGTGGTTTGAGGCCTGGCTTGCTCCACCCCCTGCTCCTGAGATTCTCCCGGATGTGGGCTGCATTTTGGCTGCATTTTGGGCTGCAGCTTCTCGTGGTTTCAGGCCTGGCTTGCTCCACTTCCTGCCACTGAGATTCTCCCGGATGTGGGCTGCATTTTGGCTGCATTTTGGGCTGGAGCTTCTCGTGGTTTGAGGCCTGGCTTACTCCACCCCCTGCTCTTGATATTCTCCCGCATGTGGGCTGCATTTTGGCTGCCTTTTGGGCTGGAGCTTCTCATGGTTTGAGGCCTGGCTTGCTCCACCCCTTCTTTTGAGATTCTCCCGGATGTGGGCTGCATTTTGGCTGCCTTTTGGGCTGGAGCTTCTCGTGCTTTGAGGCCTGGCTTGCTCCACTTCCTGCTCCTGAGATTCTCCCGCAGTTGGGCTGCATTTTGGCTGCCTTTTGGGCTGGAGCTTCTCGTGGTTTGAGGCCTGGCTTGCTCCACCCCCTGCTCCTGAGATTCTCCCGGATGTGGGCTGCATTTTGGCTGCCTTTTGGGCTGGAGCTTCTCGTGCTTTGAGGCCTGGCTTGCTCCACTTCCTGCCACTGAGATTCTCCCGGATGTGGGCTGCATTTTGGCTGCATTTTGGGCTGGAGCTTCTCGTGCTTTGAGGCCTGGCTTGCTCCACTTCCTGCTCCTGAGATTCTCCCGCAGTTGGGCTGGATTTTGGCTGCATTTTGGGCTGGAGCTTCTCGTGGTTTGAGGCCTGCCTTGCTCCACGCCCTGCTCTTGATATTCTCCCGGATGTGGGCTGCATTTTGGCTGCCTTTTGGGCTGGAGCTTCTCGTGGTTTGAGGCCTGCCTTGCTCCTCTTCCTGCCCCTGAGATTCTCCCGGATGTGGGCTGGATTTTGGCTGCATTTTGGGCTGGAGCTTCTCGTGGTTTGAGGCCTGGCTTGCTCCACTTCCTGCTCCTGAGATTCTCCCAGATGTGGGCTGCATTTTGGCTGTCTTTTGGGCTGGAGCTTCTCATGGTTTGAGGCCTGGCTTGCTCCACCCCCTGCTCTTGATATTCTCCTCCATGTGGGCTGCATTTTGTCTGCCTTTTGGGCTGGAGCTTCTCGTGGTTTGAGGCCTGCCTTGCTCCACCCCCTGCTCTTGAGATTCTCCCGGATATGCGCTGTAATTTGGGTGCATTTTGGGCTGGAGCTTCTCGTGGTTTGAGGCCTGGCTTGCTCCACCCCCTGCTCTTGAGATTCTCCCGGATGTGGGCTGCATTTTGGCTGCCTTTTGGGCTGGAGCTTCTCGTGGTTTGAGGCCTGGCTTGCTCCACCCCCTGCTCCTGAGATTCTCCCGGATGTAGGCTGCATTTTGGCTGCATTTTGGGCTTGAGCTTCTCGAGGTTTCAGGCCTGGCTGGCTCCACACCCTGCTCTTGAGATTCTCCCGGATCTGGGCTGCATTTTGGCTGCCTTTTGGGCTGCAGCTTCTCGTGGTTTGAGGCCTGGCTTGCTCCACCCCCTGCTCCTGAGATTCTCCCGGATGTGGGCTGCATTTTGGCTGCATTTTGGGCTGGAGCTTCTCGTGGTTTCAGGCCTGGCTTGCTCCACTTCCTGCCACTGAGATTCTCCCGGATGTGGGCTGCATTTTGGCTGCATTTTGGGCTGGAGCTTCTCGTGGTTTGAGGCCTGGCTTACTCCACCCCCTGCTCTTGATATTCTCCCGCATGTGGGCTGCATTTTGGCTGCCTTTTGGGCTGGAGCTTCTCATGGTTTGAGGCCTGGCTTGCTCCACCCCTTCTTTTGAGATTCTCCCGGATGTGGGCTGCATTTTGGCTGCCTTTTGGGCTGGAGCTTCTCGTGCTTTGAGGCCTGGCTTGCTCCACTTCCTGCTCCTGAGATTCTCCCGCAGTTGGGCTGCATTTTGGCTGCCTTTTGGGCTGGAGCTTCTCGTGGTTTGAGGCCTGGCTTTCTCCACTTCCTACCACTGAGATTCTCCCGGATGTGGGCTGGATTTTGGATGCCTTTTGGGCTGGAGCTTCTCGTGGTTTGAGGCCTGGCTTGCTCCACCCCCTGCTCTTGAGATTCTCCCGCAGTTGGGCTGCATTTTGGCTGCCTTTTGGGCTGGAGCTTCTCGTGGTTTGAGGCCTGGCTTGCTCCACCCCCGGCTCTTGATATTCTCCCGGATGTGGGCTGCATTTTGGCTGCCTTTTGGGCTGGAGCTTCTCGTGGTTTGAGGCCTGGCTTGCTCCACCCCCGGCTCTTGATATTCTCCCGGATGTGGGCTGCATTTTGGCTGCCTTTTGGGCTGGAGCTTCTCGTGGTTTGAGGCCTGCCTTGCTCCACCCCCTGCTCTTGAGATTCTCCTCCATGTGGGCTGCATTTTGGCTGCCTTTTGGGCTGGAGCTTCTCGTGGTTTGAGGCCTGGCTTGCTCCACCCATTGCTCTTGAGATTCTCCCGCATGTGGGCTGCATTTTGGCTGCCTTTTGGGCTGGAGCTTCTCGAGGTTTCAGGCCTGGCTGGCTCCACACCCTGCTCTTGAGATTCTCCCGGATGTGGGCTGCATTTTGACTGCCTTTTGGGCTGGAGCTTCTCGTGCTTTGAGGCCTGCCTTGCTCCACCCCCTGCTCCTGAGATTCTCCCGGATGTGGGCTGCATTTTGGCTGCCTTTTGGGCTGGAGCTTCTCGTGGTTTCAGGCCTGGCTTGCTCCACTTCCTGCTCCTGAGATTCTCCCGGATGTGGGCTGCATTTTGGCTGCATTTTGGGCTGGAGCTTCTCGTGCTTTGAGGCCTGGCTTACTCCACCCCCTGCTCTTGATATTCTCCCGGATGTGGGCTGCATTTTGGCTGCCTTTTGGGCTGGAGCTTCTCGTGCTTTGAGGCCTGGCTTGCTCCACTTCCTGCTCCTGAGATTCTCCCGCAGTTGAGCTGCATTTTGGCTGCCTTTTGTCTGGAGCTTCTCGTGGTTTGAGGCCTGCCTTGCTCCACTTCCTACCACTGAGATTCTCCCGGATGTGGGCTGCATTTTGGCTGCCTTTTGGGCTGGAGCTTCTTGTGGTTTGAGGCCTGGCTTGCTCCACCCCCTGCTTTTGAGATTCTCCCGGATGTGGGCTGCATTTTGGCTGCCTTTTGGGCTGGAGCTTCTCGTGCTTTGAGGCCTGGCTTGCTCCAACCCTGCTCTTGAGATTCTCCCGGATGTGGGCTGCATTTTGGCTGCCTTTTGGGCTGGAGCTTCTCGTGGTTTGAGGCCTGCCTTGCTCCACCCCCTGCTCTTGATATTCTCCCGCATGTGGGCTGCATTTTGGCTGCCTTTTGGGCTGGAGCTTCTCGTGGTTTGAGGCCTGGCTTGCTCCACCCCCTTCTTTTGAGATTCTCCCGGATGTGGGCTGCATTTTGGCTGCCTTTTGGGCTGGAGCTTCTCGTGGTTTGAGGCCTGCCTTGCTCCACCCCCTGCTCTTGATATTCTCCCGCATGTGGGCTGCATTTTGGCTGCCTTTTGGGCTGGAGCTTCTCGTGGTTTGAGGCCTGGCTTGCTCCACCCCCTTCTTTTGAGATTCTCCCGGATGTGGGCTGCATTTTGGCTGCCTTTTGGGCTGGAGCTTCTCGAGGTTTGAGGCCTGGCTTGCTCCACCCCCTGCTCTTGATATTCTCCTCCATGTGGGCTGCATTTTGTCTGCCTTTTGGGCTGGAGCTTCTCGTGGTTTGAGGCCTGGCTTGCTCCACTTCCTGCTCCTGAGATTCTCCTGGATGTGGGCTGCATTTTGGGTGCCTTTTGGGCTGGAGCTTCTCGCGGTTTGAGGCCTGGCTTGCTCCACCCCCTGCTCTTGATATTCTCCCGGATATGCGCTGTAATTTGGGTGCATTTTGGGCTGGAGCTTCTCGTGGTTTGAGGCCTGGCTTGCTCCACCCCCTGCTCTTGAGATTCTCCCGGATGTGGGCTGCATTTTGGCTGCCTTTTGGGCTGGAGCTTCTCGTGGTTTGAGGCCTGGCTTGCTCCACCCCCTGCTCCTGAGATTCTCCCGGATGTAGGCTGCATTTTGGCTGCATTTTGGGCTTGAGCTTCTCGAGGTTTCAGGCCTGGCTGGCTCCACACCCTGCTCTTGAGATTCTCCCGGATCTGGGCTGCATTTTGGCTGCCTTTTGGGCTGCAGCTTCTCGTGGTTTGAGGCCTGGCTTGCTCCACCCCCTGCTCCTGAGATTCTCCCGAATGTGGGCTGCATTTTGGCTGCATTTTGGGCTGGAGCTTCTCGTGGTTTCAGGCCTGGCTTGCTCCACTTCCTGCCACTGAGATTCTCCCGGATGTGGGCTGCATTTTGGCTGCATTTTGGGCTGGAGCTTCTCGTGGTTTGAGGCCTGGCTTACTCCACCCCCTGCTCTTGATATTCTCCCGCATGTGGGCTGCATTTTGGCTGCCTTTTGGGCTGGAGCTTCTCATGGTTTGAGGCCTGGCTTGCTCCACCCCTTCTTTTGAGATTCTCCCGGATGTGGGCTGCATTTTGGCTGCCTTTTGGGCTGGAGCTTCTCGTGGTTTGAGGCCTGGCTTTCTCCACTTCCTACCACTGAGATTCTCCCGGATGTGGGCTGGATTTTGGCTGCCTTTTGGGCTGGAGCTTCTCGTGGTTTGAGGCCTGGCTTGCTCCACCCCCTGCTCTTGAGATTCTCCCGCAGTTGGGCTGCATTTTGGCTGCCTTTTGGGCTGGAGCTTCTCGTGGTTTGAGGCCTGGCTTGCTCCACCCCCGGCTCTTGATATTCTCCCGGATGTGGGCTGCATTTTGGCTGCCTTTTGGGCTGGAGCTTCTCGTGGTTTGAGGCCTGGCTTGCTCCACCCCCGGCTCTTGATATTCTCCCGGATGTGGGCTGCATTTTGGCTGCCTTTTGGGCTGGAGCTTCTCGTGGTTTGAGGCCTGGCTTGCTCCACCCCCTGCTCTTGAGATTCTCCTCCATGTGGGCTGCATTTTGGCTGCCTTTTGGGCTGGAGCTTCTCGTGGTTTGAGGCCTGGCTTGCTCCACCCCCTGCTCTTGATATTCTCCAGGATGTGGGCTGGATTTTGGCTGCATTTTGGGCTGGAGCTTCTCGTGGTTTGAGGCCTGGCTTGCTCCACCCATTGCTCTTGAGATTCTCCCGCATGTGGGCTGCATTTTGGCTGCCTTTTGGGCTGGAGCTTCTCGAGGTTTCAGGCCTGGCTGGCTCCACACCCTGCTCTTGAGATTCTCCCGGATGTGGGCTGCATTTTGACTGCCTTTTGGGCTGGAGCTTCTCGTGGTTTGAGGCCTGGCTTGCTCTACCCCCTGCTCCTGAGATTCTCCCGGATGTGGGCTGCATTTTGGCTGCCTTTTGGGCTGGAGCTTCTCGTGCTTTGAGGCCTGCCTTGCTCCACCCCCTGCTCCTGAGATTCTCCCGGATGTGGGCTGCATTTTGGCTGCCTTTTGGGCTGGAGCTTCTCGTGGTTTCAGGCCTGGCTTGCTCCACTTCCTGCTCCTGAGATTCTCCCGGATGTGGGCTGCATTTTGGCTGCATTTTGGGCTGGAGCTTCTCGTGCTTTGAGGCCTGGCTTACTCCACCCCCTGCTCTTGATATTCTCCCGGATGTGGGCTGCATTTTGGCTGCCTTTTCGGCTGGAGCTTCTCGTGCTTTGAGGCCTGGCTTGCTCCACTTCCTGCTCCTGAGATTCTCCCAGATGTGGGCTGCATTTTGGCTGCTTTTTGGGCTGGAGCTTCTCATGGTTTGAGGCCTGGCTTGCTCCACTTCCTGCTCCTGAGATTCTCCCGCAGTTGAGCTGCATTTTGGCTGCCTTTTGTCTGGAGCTTCTCGTGGTTTGAGGCCTGCCTTGCTCCACTTCCTACCACTGAGATTCTCCCGGATGTGGGCTGGATTTTGGCTGCCTTTTGGGCTGGAGCTTCTTGTGGTTTGAGGCCTGGCTTGCTCCACCCCCTGCTTTTGAGATTCTCCCGGATGTGGGCTGGATTTTGGCTGCCTTTTGGGCTGGAGCTTCTTGTGGTTTGAGGCCTGGCTTGCTCCACCCCCTGCTTTTGAGATTCTCCCGGATGTGGGCTGCATTTTGGCTGCCTTTTGGGCTGGAGCTTCTCGTGCTTTGAGGCCTGGCTTGCTCCAACCCTGCTCTTGAGATTCTCCCGGATGTGGGCTGCATTTTGGCTGCCTTTTGGGCTGGAGCTTCTCGTGGTTTGAGGCCTGGCTTGCTCCACTTCCTGCCCCTGAGATTCTCCCGGATGTGGGCTGGATTTTGGCTGCCTTTTGGGCTGGAGCTTCTCGTGGTTTGAGGCCTGACTTACTCCACCCCCTGCTCTTGAGATTCTCAAGGATGTGGGCTGCATTTTGGCTGCATTTTGGGCTGGAGCTTCTCGTGGTTTGAGACCTGGCTTACTCCACCCCCTTCTCTTGAGATTCTCCTGGATGTGTGCTGCATTTTGGCTGCCTTTTGGGCTGGAGCTTCTCGTGGTTTGAGGCCTGGCTTGCTCCACTTCCTGCTCCTGAGATTCTCCCAGATGTGGGCTGCATTTTGGCTGCCTTTTGGGCTGGAGCTTCTCATGGTTTGAGGCCTGGCTTGCTCCAACCCCTGCTCCGGAGATTCTCCCGCAATTCGGCTGCATTTTGGCTGCCTTTTGGGCTGGAGCTTCTCGTGGTTTGAGGCCTGGATTGCTCCACCCCCTGCTCCTGAGATTCTCCCGGATGTGGGCTGCATTTTGGCTGCCTTTTGGGCTGGAGCTTCTCGAGATTTGAGGCCTGGCTTGCTCTACCCCCTGCTCCTGAGATTCTCCTCCATGTGGGCTGCATTTTGGCTGCCTTTTGGGCTGGAGCTTCTCGTGGTTTGAGGCCTGCCTTGCTCCACTTCCTGCCCCTGAGATTCTCCCGGATGTGGGATGGATTTTGGCTGCATTTTGGGCTGGAGCTTCTCGTGGTTTGAGGCCTGGCTTGCTCCACCCCTTGCTCCTGAGATTCTCCCGCATGTGGGCTGGATTTTGGCTGCATTTTGGGCTGGAGCTTCTCGTGGTTTGAGGCCTGGCTTGCTCCACCCCCTGCTTTTGAGATTCTCACAGATGTAGGCTGCATTTTGGCTGCCTTTTGGGCTGGCGCTTCTCGTGGTTTGAGGCCTGGCTTGCTCCACTTCCTGCTCCTGAGATTCTCCCAGATGTGGGCTGGATTTTGGCTGCTTTTTGGGCTGGAGCTTCTCGTGGTTTGAGGCCTGGCTTGCTCCACTTCCTGCTCCTGAGATTCTCCCGCAGTTGGGCTGCCTTTTGGCTGCCTTTTGGGCTGGAGCTTCTCGTGGTTTGAGGCCTGGCTTGCTCCACTTCCTGCTCCTGAGATTCTCCCGGATGTGGGCTGCATTTTGGCTGCCTTTTGGGCTGGAACTTCTCGTGGTTTGTGGCCTGGCTTGCTCCACCCCCTGCTACTGAAATTCTCCTCCATGTGGGCTGGATTTTGGCTGCATTTTGGGCTGGAGCTTCTCGTGGTTTGAGACCTGGCTTACTCCACCCCCTGCTCTTGAGATTCTCCTGGATGTGGGCTGCATTTTGGCTGCATTTGGGCTGGAGCTTCTCGTGGTTTGAGGCCTGGCTTGCTCCACCCCCTGCTCTTGAGATTCTCCCGGATGTGGGCTGCATTTTGGCTGCCTTTTGGGCTGGAGCTTCTCGTGGTTTGAGGCCTGGCTTGCTCCACCCCCTGCTCCTGAGATTCTCCCGGATGTAGGCTGCATTTTGGCTGCATTTTGGGCTGGAGCTTCTCGTGGTTTGAGGCCTGCCTTGCTTCTCCCCCTGCTCTTGAGATTCTCCCGCATTTGGGCTGCATTTTGGCTGCCTTTTGGGCTGGAGCTTCTCGAGGTTTCAGGCCTGGCTGGCTCCACACCCTACTCTTAAGATTCCCCCGGATGTGGGCTGCATTTTGGCTGCCTTTTGGGCTGGAGCTTCTCGTGGTTTGAGGCCTGGCTTGCTCCACCCCCTGCTCTTGAGATTCTCCTCCATGTGGGCTGCATTTTGGCTGCCTTTTGGGCTGGAGCTTCTCGTGGTTTGAGACCTGGCTTACTCCACCCCCTTCTCTTGAGATTCTCCTGGTTGTGTGCTGCATTTTGGCTGCCTTTTGGGCTGGAGCTTCTCGTGGTTTGAGGCCTGGCTTGCTCCACTTCCTGCTCCTGAGATTCTCCCAGATGTGGGCTGCATTTTGGCTGCCTTTTGGGCTGGAGCTTCTCATGGTTTGAGGCCTGGCTTGCTCCAACCCCTGCTCCTGAGATTCTCCCGCAATTCGGCTGCATTTTGGCTGCATTTTGGGCTGGAGCTTCTCGTGGTTTGAGGCCTGGATTGCTCCACCCCCTGCTCCTGAGATTCTCCCGGATGTGGGCTGCATTTTGGCTGCATTTTGGGCTGGAGCTTCTCGTGATTTGAGGCCTGGCTTGCTCTACCCCCTGCTCCTGAGATTCTCCTCCATGTGGGCTGCATTTTGGCTGCCTTTTGGGCTGGAGCTTCTCGTGGTTTGAGGCCTGCCTTGCTCCACCCCCTGCTCTTGATATTCTCCCGGATGTGGGCTGCATTTTGGCTGCCTTTTGGGCTGGAGCTTCTCGTGGTTTGAGGCCTGGCTTGCTCCACCCCCTGCTCTTGAGATTCTCCTCCATGTGGGCTGCATTTTGGCTGCCTTTTGGGCTGGAGCTTCTCGTGGTTTCAGGCCTGGCTTGCTCCACCCCCTGCTCTTGATATTCTCCAGGATGTGGGCTGGATTTTGGCTGCATTTTGGGCTGGAGCTTCTCGTGGTTTGAGGCCTGCCTTGTTCCACTTCCTACCACTGAGATTCTCCCGGATGTGGGCTGGATTTTGGCTGCCTTTTGGGCTGGAGCTTCTCGTGGTTTGAGGCCTGGCTTGCTCCACCCCCTGCTTTTGAGATTCTCCCGGATGTGGGCTGCATTTTGGCTGCCTTTTGGGCTGGAGCTTCTCGTGCTTTGAGGCCTGGCTTGCTCCAACCCTGCTCTTGAGATTCTCCCGGATGTGGGCTGCATTTTGGCTGCCTTTTGGGCTGGAGCTTCTCGTGGTTTGAGGCCTGGCTTGCTCCACTTCCTGCCCCTGAGATTCTCCCGGATGTGGGCTGGATTTTGGCTGCATTTTGGTCTGGAGCTTCTCGTGGTTTGAGGCCTGACTTACTCCACCCCCTGCTCTTGAGATTCTCAAGGATGTGGGCTGCATTTTGGCTGCATTTTGGGCTGGAGCTTCTCGTGGTTTGAGGCCTGGCTTACTCCACCCCCTTCTCTTGAGATTCTCCTGGATGTGTGCTGCATTTTGGCTGCCTTTTGGGCTGGAGCTTCTCGTGGTTTGAGGCCTGGCTTGCTCCACTTCCTGCTCCTGAGATTCTCCCAGATGTGGGCTGCATTTTGGCTGCCTTTTGGGCTGGAGCTTCTCATGGTTTGAGGCCTGGCTTGCTCCAACCCCTGCTCCTGAGATTCTCCCGCAATTCGGCTGCATTTTGGCTGCCTTTTGGGCTGGAGCTTCTCGTGGTTTGAGGCCTGGATTGCTCCACCCCCTGCTCCTGAGATTCTCCCGGATGTGGGCTGCATTTTGGCTGCCTTTTGGGCTGGAGCTTCTCGTGATTTGAGGCCTGGCTTGCTCTACCCCCTGCTCCTGAGATTCTCCTCCATGTGGGCTGCATTTTGGCTGCCTTTTGGGCTGGAGCTTCTCGTGGTTTGAGGCCTGGCTTGCTCCACCCCCTGCTCTTGAGATTCTCCCGGATGTGGGCTGCATTTTGGCTGCCTTTTGGGCTGGAGCTTCTCGTGGTTTGAGGCCTGGCTTGCTCCACTTCCTGCCCCTGAGATTCTCCCGGATGTGGGATGGATTTTGGCTGCATTTTGGGCTGGAGCTTCTCGTGGTTTGAGGCCTGGCTTGCTCCACCCCTTGCTCCTGAGATTCTCCCGCATGTGGGCTGGATTTTGGCTGCATTTTGGGCTGGAGCTTCTCGTGGTTTGAGGCCTGGCTTGCTCCACTCCCTGCTCCTGAGATTCTCCCGGATGTGGGCTGCATTTTGGCTGCCTTTTGGGCTGGAGCTTCTCGTGGTTTGAGGCCTGGCTTGCTCCACTTCCTGCCACTGAGTTTCTCCCGGATGTGGGCTGCATTTTGGCTGCCTTTTGGGCTGGAGCTTCTCGTGTTTTGTGGCCTGGCTTGCTCCACCCCCTGCTTCTGAAATTCTCCTCCATGTGGGCTGGATTTTGGCTGCATTTTGGGCTGGAGCTTCTCGTGGTTTGAGACCTGGCTTACTCCACCCCCTGCTCTTGAGATTCTCCTGGATGTGGGCTGCATTTTGGCTGCATTTGGGCTGGAGCTTCTCGTGGTTTGAGGCCTGGCTTGCTCCACCCCCTGCTCTTGAGATTCTCCCGGATGTGGGCTGCATTTTGGCTGCCTTTTGGGCTGGAGCTTCTCGTGGTTTGAGGCCTGGCTTGCTCCACCCCCTGCTCCGGAGATTCTCCCGGATGTAGGCTGCATTTTGGCTGCATTTTGGGCTGGAGCTTCTCGTGGTTTGAGGCCTGCCTTGCTTCTCCCCCTGCTCTTGAGATTCTCCCGCATTTGGGCTGCATTTTGGCTGCCTTTTGGGCTGGAGCTTCTCGAGGTTTCAGGCCTGGCTGGCTCCACACCCTACTCTTGAGATTCCCCCGGATGTGGGCTGCATTTTGGCTGCCTTTTGGGCTGGAGCTTCTCGTGGTTTGAGGCCTGGCTTGCTCCACCGCCTGCTCTTGAGATTCTCCTCCATGTGGGCTGCATTTTGGCTGCCTTTTGGGCTGGAGCTTCTCGTGGTTTGAGACCTGGCTTACTCCACCCCCTTCTCTTGAGATTCTCCTGGATGTGTGCTGCATTTTGGCTGCCTTTTGGGCTGGAGCTTCTCGTGGTTTGAGGCCTGGCTTGCTCCACTTCCTGCTCCTGAGATTCTCCCAGATGTGGGCTGCATTTTGGCTGCCTTTTGGGCTGGAGCTTCTCATGGTTTGAGGCCTGGCTTGCTCCAACCCCTGCTCCTGAGATTCTCCCGCAATTCGGCTGCATTTTGGCTGCCTTTTGGGCTGGAGCTTCTCGTGGTTTGAGGCCTGGATTGCTCCACCACCTGCTCCTGAGATTCTCCCGGATGTGGGCTGCATTTTGGCTGCCTTTTGGGCTGGAGCTTCTCGTGATTTGAGGCCTGGCTTGCTCTACCCCCTGCTCCTGAGATTCTCCTCCATGTGGGCTGCATTTTGGCTGCCTTTTGGGCTGGAGCTTCTCGTGGTTTGAGGCCTGCCTTGCTCCACCCCCTGCTCTTGATAATCTCCCGGATGTGGGCTGGATTTTGGCTGCTTTTGGGGCTGGAGCTTCTCGTGGTTTGAGGCCTGGCTTGCTCCACCCCCTGCTCCTGAGATTCTCCCGGATGTGGGCTGCATTTTGGCTGCCTTTTGGGCTGGAGCTTCTCGTACTTTGAGGCCTGGCTTGCTCCACTTCCTGCCCCTGAGATTCTCCCGGATGTGGGATGGATTTTGGCTGCATTTTGGGCTGGAGCTTCTCGTGGTTTGAGGCCTGGCTTGCTCCACCCCCCGCTCCTGAGATTCTCCCGCATGTGGGCTGGATTTTGGCTGCATTTTGGGCTGGAGCTTCTCGTGGTTTGAGGCCTGGCTTGCTCCACTCCCTGCTCCTGAGATTCTCCCGGATGTGGTCTGCATTTTGGCTGCCTTTTGGGCTGGAGCTTCTCGTGGTTTGAGGCCTGGCTTGCTCCACTTCCTGCCACTGAGTTTCTCCCGGATGTGGGCTGCATTTCGGCTGCCTTTTGGGCTGGAGCTTCTCGTGGTTTGAGGCCTGGCTTACTCCACCCCCTGCTCTTGAGATTCTCCCGGATGTGGGCTGCATTTTGGGTGCGTTTTGGGCTGGAGCTTCTCGTGGTTTGAGGCCTGGCTTGCTCCACCCCCTGCTTTTGAGATTCTCACAGATGTAGGCTGCATTTTGGCTGCCTTTTGGGCTGGCGCTTCTCGTGGTTTGAGGCCTGGCTTCCTCCACTTCCTGCTCCTGAGATTCTCCCAGATGTGGGCTGGATTTTGGCTGCTTTTTGGGCTGGAGCTTCTCGTGGTTTGAGGCCTGGCTTGCTCCACTTCCTGCTCCTGAGATTCTCCCACAGTTGGGCTGCATTTTGGCTGCCTTTTGGGCTGGAGCTTCTCGTGGTTTGAGGCCTGGCTTGCTCCACTTCCTGCTCCTGAGATTCTCCCGGATGTGGGCTGCATTTTGGCTGCCTTTTGGGCTGGAGCTTCTCGTGGTTTGAGGCCTGGCTTGCTCCACCCCCGGCTCTTGATATTCTCCCGGATGTGGGCTGCATTTTGGCTGCATTTTGGGCTGGAGCTTCTCGTGGTTTGAGGCCTGGCTTGCTCCACCCCCTGCTCTTGAGATTCTCCCGGATGTGGGCTGCATTTTGGCTGCCTTTTGGGCTGGAACTTCTCGTGGTTTGTGGCCTGGCTTGCTCCACCCCCTGCTTCTGAAATTCTCCTCCATGTGGGCTGCATTTTGGCTGCCTTTTGGGCTGGAGCTTCTCGTGGTTTGAGGCCTGGCTTGCTCCACCCCCTGCTCTTGAGATTCTCCCGGATGTGGGCTGCATTTTGGCTGCCTTTTGGGCTGGAGCTTCTCGTGGTTTGAGACCTGGCTTACTCCACCCCCTGCTCTTGAGATTCTCCTGGATGTGGGCTGCATTTTGGCTGCATTTGGGCTGGAGCTTCTCGTGGTTTGAGGCCTGGCTTGCTCCACCCCCTGCTCTTGAGATTCTCCCGGATGTAGGCTGCATTTTGGCTGCATTTTGGGCTGGAGCTTCTCGTGGTTTGAGGCCTGCCTTGCTTCTCCCCCTGCTCTTGAGATTCTCCCGCATTTGGGCTGCATTTTGGCTGCCTTTTGGGCTGGAGCTTCTCGAGGTTTCAGGCCTGGCTGGCTCCACACCCTACTCTTGAGATTCCCCCGGATGTGGGCTGCATTTTGGCTGCCTTTTGGGCTGGAGCTTCTCGTGGTTTGAGGCCTGGCTTGCTCCACCCCCTGCTCTTGAGATTCTCCTCCATGTGGGCTGCATTTTGGCTGCCTTTTGGGCTGGAGCTTCTCGTGGTTTGAGACCTGGCTTACTCCACCCCCTTCTCTTGAGATTCTCCTGGATGTGTGCTGCATTTTGGCTGCCTTTTGGGCTGGAGCTTCTCGTGGTTTGAGGCCTGGCTTGCTCCACTTCCTGCTCCTGAGATTCTCCCAGATGTGGGCTGCATTTTGGCTGCCTTTTGGGCTGGAGCTTCTCATGGTTTGAGGCCTGGCTTGCTCCAAACCCTGCTCCTGAGATTCTCCCGCAATTCGGCTGCATTTTGGCTGCATTTTCGGCTGGAGCTTCTCGTGGTTTGAGGCCTGGATTGCTCCACCCCCTGCTCCTGAGATTCTCCCGGATGTGGGCTGCATTTTGGCTGCCTTTTGGGCTGGAGCTTCTCGTGATTTGAGGCCTGGCTTGCTCTACCCCCTGCTCCTGAGATTCTCCTCCATGTGGGCTGGATTTTGGCTGCTTTTGGGGCTGGAGCTTCTCGTGGTTTGAGGCCTGGCTTGCTCCACCCCCGGCTCTTGATATTCTCCCGGATGTGGGCTGCATTTTGGCTGCCTTTTGGGCTGGAGCTTCTCGTGGTTTGAGGCCTGGCTTGCTCCACCCCCTGCTCTTGAGATTCTCCTCCATGTGGGCTGCATTTTGGCTGCCTTTTGGGCTGGAGCTTCTCGTGGTTTCAGGCCTGGCTTGCTCCACCCCCTGCTCTTGATATTCTCCAGGATGTGGGCTGGATTTTGGCTGCATTTTGGGCTGGAGCTTCTCGTGGTTTGAGGCCTGGCTTGCTCCACCCATTGCTCTTGAGATTCTCCCGCATGTGGGCTGCATTTTGGCTGCCTTTTGGGCTGGACCTTCTCGAGGTTTCAGGCCTGGCTGGCTCCACACCCTGCTCTTGAGATTCTCCCGGATGTGGGCTGCATTTTGACTGCCTTTTGGGCTGGAGCTTCTCGTGGTTTGAGGCCTGGCTTGCTCTACCCCCTGCTCCTGAGATTCTCCCGGATGTGGGCTGCATTTTGGCTGCCTTTTGGGCTGGAGCTTCTCGTGCTTTGAGGCCTGCCTTGCTCCACCCCCTGCTCCTGAGATTCTCCCGGAGGTGGGCTGCATTTTGGCTGCCTTTTGGGCTGGAGCTTCTCGTACTTTGAGGCCTGGCTTGCTCCACTTCCTGCCCCTGAGATTCTCCCGGATGTGGGATGGATTTTGGCTGCATTTTGGGCTGGAGCTTCTCGTGGTTTGAGGCCTGGCTTGCTCCACCCCTTGCTCCTGAGATTCTCCCGCATGTGGGCTGGATTTTGGCTGCATTTTGGGCTGGAGCTTCTCGTGGTTTGAGGCCTGGCTTGCTCCACTCCCTGCTCCTGAGATTCTCCCGGATGTGGTCTGCATTTTGGCTGCCTTTTGGGCTGGAGCTTCTCGTGGTTTGAGGCCTGGCTTGCTCCACTTCCTGCCACTGAGTTTCTCCCGGATGTGGGCTGCATTTTGGCTGCCTTTTGGGCTGGAGCTTCTCGTGGTTTGAGGCCTGGCTTACTCCACCCCCTGCTCTTGAGATTCTCCCGGATGTGGGCTGCATTTTGGGTGCGTTTTGGGCTGGAGCTTCTCGTGGTTTGAGGCCTGGCTTGCTCCACCCCCTGCTTTTGAGATTCTCACAGATGTAGGCTGCATTTTGGCTGCCTTTTGGGCTGGCGCTTCTCGTGGTTTGAGGCCTGGCTTGCTCCACTTCCTGCTCCTGAGATTCTCCCAGATGTGGGCTGGATTTTGGCTGCTTTTTGGGCTGGAGCTTCTCGTGGTTTGAGGCCTGGCTTGCTCCACTTCCTGCTCCTGAGATTCTCCCGCAGTTGGGCTGCCTTTTGGCTGCCTTTTGGGCTGGAGCTTCTCGTGGTTTGAGGCCTGGCTTGTTCCACTTCCTGCTCCTGAGATTCTCCCGGATGTGGGCTGCATTTTGGCTGCCTTTTGGGCTGGAGCTTCTCGTGGTTTGAGGCCTGGCTTGCTCCACCCCCGGCTCTTGATATTCTCCCGGATGTGGGCTGCATTTTGGCTGCCTTTTGGGCTGGAGCTTCTCGTGGTTTGAGGCCTGGCTTGCTCCACCCCCTGCTCTTGAGATTCTCCCGGATCTGGGCTGCATTTTGGCTGCCTTTTGGGCTGGAACTTCTCGTGGTTTGTGGCCTGGCTTGCTCCACCCCCTGCTTCTCAAATTCTCCTCCATGTGGGCTGGATTTTGGCTGCATTTTGGGCTGGAGCTTCTCGTGGTTTGAGACCTGGCTTACTCCACCCCCTGCTCTTGAGATTCTCCTGGATGTGGGCTGCATTTTTGGCTGCATTTGGGCTGGAGCTTCTCGTGGTTTGAGGCCTGGCTTGCTCCACCCCCTGCTCTTGAGATTCTCCCGGATGTGGGCTGCATTTTGGCTGCCTTTTGGGCTGGAGCTTCTCGTGGTTTGAGGCCTGGCTTGCTCCACCCCCTGCTCCTGAGATTCTCCCGGATGTAGGCTGCATTTTGGCTGCATTTTGGGCTGGAGCTTCTCGTGGTTTGAGGCCTGCCTTGCTTCTCCCCCTGCTCTTGAGATTCTCCCGCATTTGGGCTGCATTTTGGCTGCCTTTTGGGCTGGAGCTTCTCGAGGTTTCAGGCCTGGCTATCTCCACACCCTACTCTTGAGATTCCCCCGGATGTGGGCTGCATTTTGGCTGCCTTTTGGGCTGGAGCTTCTCGTGGTTTGAGGCCTGGCTTGCTCCACCGCCTGCTCTTGAGATTCTCCTCCATGTGGGCTGCATTTTGGCTGCCTTTTGGGCTGGAGCTTCTCGTGGTTTGAGACCTGGCTTACTCCACCCCCTTCTCTTGAGATTCTCCTGGATGTGTGCTGCATTTTGGCTGCCTTTTGGGCTGGAGCTTCTCGTGGTTTGAGGCCTGGCTTGCTCCACTTCCTGCTCCTGAGATTCTCCCAGATGTGGGCTGCATTTTGGCTGCCTTTTGGGCTGGAGCTTCTCATGGTTTGAGGCCTGGCTTGCTCCAACCCCTGCTCCTGAGATTCTCCCGCAATTCGGCTGCATTTTGGCTGCCTTTTGGGCTGGAGCTTCTCGTGGTTTGATGCCTGGATTGCTCCACCCCCTGCTCCTGAGATTCTCCCGGATGTGGGCTGCATTTTGGCTGCCTTTTGGGCTGGAGCTTCTCGTGATTTGAGGCCTGGCTTGCTCTACCCCCTGCTCCTGAGATTCTCCTCCATGTGGGCTGCATTTTGGCTGCCTTTTGGGCTGGAGCTTCTCGTGGTTTGAGGCCTGCCTTGCTCCACCCCCTGCTCTTGATAATCTCCCGGATGTGGGCTGGATTTTGGCTGCTTTTGGGGCTGGAGCTTCTCGTGGTTTGAGGCCTGGCTTGCTCCACCCCCTGCTCCTGAGATTCTCCCGGATGTGGGCTGCATTTTGGCTGCCTTTTGGGCTGGAGCTTCTCGTACTTTGAGGCCTGGCTTGCTCCACTTCCTGCCCCTGAGATTCTCCCGGATGTGGGATGGATTTTGGCTGCATTTTGGGCTGGAGCTTCTCGTGGTTTGAGGCCTGGCTTGCTCCACCCCCCGCTCCTGAGATTCTCCCGCATGTGGGCTGGATTTTGGCTGCATTTTGGGCTGGAGCTTCTCGTGGTTTGAGGCCTGGCTTGCTCCACTCCCTGCTCCTGAGATTCTCCCGGATGTGGTCTGCATTTTGGCTGCCTTTTGGGCTGGAGCTTCTCGTGGTTTGAGGCCTGGCTTGCTCCACTTCCTGCCACTGAATTTCTCCCGGATGTGGGCTGCATTTTGGCTGCCTTTTGGGCTGGAGCTTCTCGTGGTTTGAGGCCTGGCTTACTCCACCCCCTGCTCTTGAGATTCTCCCGGATGTGGGCTGCATTTTGGGTGCGTTTTGGGCTGGAGCTTCTCGTGGTTTGAGGCCTGGCTTGCTCCACCCCCTGCTTTTGAAATTCTCACAGATGTAGGCTGCATTTTGGCTGCCTTTTGGGCTGGCGCTTCTCGTGGTTTGAGGCCTGGCTTGCTCCACTTCCTGCTCCTGAGATTCTCCCAGATGTGGGCTGGATTTTGGCTGCTTTTTGGGCTGGAGCTTCTCGTGGTTTGAGGCCTGGCTTGCTCTACTTCCTGCTCCTGAGATTCTCCCGCAGTTGGGCTGCATTTTGGCTGCCTTTTGGGCTGGAGCTTCTCGTGGTTTGAGGCCTGGCTTGCTCCACTTCCTGCTCCTGAGATTCTCCCGGATGTGGGCTGCATTTTGGCTGCCTTTTGGGCTGGAGCTTCTCGTGGTTTGAGGCCTGGCTTGCTCCACCCCCGGCTCTTGATATTCTCCCGGATGTGGGCTGCATTTTGGCTGCATTTTGGGCTGGAGCTTCTCGTGCTTTGAGGCCTGGCTTGCTCCACCCCCTGCTCTTGAGATTCTCCCGGATGTGGGCTGCATTTTGGCTGCCTTTTGGGCTGGAACTTCTCGTGGTTTGAGGCCTGGCTTGCTCCACCCCCTGCTTCTGAAATTCTCCTCCATGTGGGCTGGATTTTGGCTGCATTTTGGGCTGGAGCTTCTCGTGGTTTGAGACCTGGCTTACTCCACCCCCTGCTCTTGAGATTCTCCTGGATGTGGGCTGCATTTTGGCTGCCTTTTGGGCTGGAGCTTCTCGAGGTTTCAGGCCTGGCTGGCACCACACCCTACTCTTGAGATTCCCCCGGATGTGGGCTGCATTTTGGCTGCCTTTTGGGCTGGAGCTTCTCGTGGTTTGAGGCCTGGCTTGCTCCACCCCCTGCTCTTGAGATTCTCCCGGATGTGGGCTGCATTTTGGCTGCCTTTTGGGCTGGAGCTTCTCGTGGTTTCAGGCCTGGCTTGCTCCACTTCCTGCCACTGAGATTCTCCCGGATGTGGGCTGCATTTTGGCTGCATTTTGGGCTGGAGCTTCTCGTGGTTTGAGGCCTGGCTTACTCCACCCCCTGCTCTTGATATTCTCCCGGATGTGCGCTGTAATTTGGCTGCATTTTGGGCTGGAGCTTCTCGTGGTTTGAGGCCTGGCTTGCTCCACTTCCTGCCCCTGAGATTCTCCCGCAGTTGGGCTGCATTTTGGCTGCATTTTGGGCTGGAGCTTCTCGTGGTTTGAGGCCTGACTTACTCCACCCCCTGCTCTTGAGATTCTCCTCCATGTGGGCTGGATATTGGCTGCATTTTGGGCTGGAGCTTCTCGTGGTTTGAGACCTGGCTTGCTCCACCCCCTTCTCTTGAGATTCTCCTGGATGTGTGCTGGATTTTGGGTGCCTTTTGGGCTGGAGCTTCTCGTGGTTTGAGGCCTGGCTTGCTCCACCCCCTGCTTTTGAGATTCTCACAGATGTAGGCTGCATTTTGGCTGCCTTTTGGGCTGGAGCTTCTCGTGCTTTGAGGCCTGGCTTGCTCCACTTCCTGCTCCTGAGATTCTCCCAGATGTGGGCTGCATTTTGGCTGCTTTTTGGGCTGGAGCTTCTCGTGGTTTGAGGCCTGGCTTGCTCCACTTCCTGCTCCTGAGATTCTCCCGCAGTTGGGCTGCATTTTGGCTGCCTTTTGGGCTGGAGCTTCTCGTGGTTTGAGGTCTGGCTTGCTCCACTTCCTGCTCCTGAGATTCTCCCAGATGTGGGCTGGATTTTGGCTGCTTTTTGGGCTGGAGCTTCTCGTGGTTTGAGGCCTGGCTTGCTCCACTTCCTGCTCCTGAGATTCTCCCGCAGTTGGGCTGCCTTTTGGCTGCCTTTTGGGCTGGAGCTTCTCGTGGTTTGAGGCCTGGCTTGTTCCACTTCCTGCTCCTGAGATTCTCCCGGATGTGGGCTGCATTTTGGCTGCCTTTTGGGCTGGAGCTTCTCGTGGTTTGAGGCCTGGCTTGCTCCACCCCCGGCTCTTGATATTCTCCCGGATGTGGGCTGCATTTTGGCTGCCTTTTGGGCTGGAGCTTCTCGTGGTTTGAGGCCTGGCTTGCTCCACCCCCTGCTCTTGAGATTCTCCCGGATGTGGGCTGCATTTTGGCTGCCTTTTGGGCTGGAACTTCTCGTGGTTTGTGGCCTGGCTTGCTCCACCCCCTGCTTCTGAAATTCTCCTCCATGTGGGCTGGATTTTGGCTGCATTTTGGGCTGGAGCTTCTCGTGGTTTGAGACCTGGCTTACTCCACCCCCTGCTCTTGAGATTCTCCTGGATGTGGGCTGCATTTTTGGCTGCATTTGGGCTGGAGCTTCTCGTGGTTTGAGGCCTGGCTTGCTCCACCCCCTGCTCTTGAGATTCTCCCGGATGTGGGCTGCATTTTGGCTGCCTTTTGGGCTGGAGCTTCTCGTGGTTTGAGGCCTGGCTTGCTCCACCCCCTGCTCCTGAGATTCTCCCGGATGTAGGCTGCATTTTGGCTGCATTTTGGGCTGGAGCTTCTCGTGGTTTGAGGCCTGCCTTGCTTCTCCCCCTGCTCTTGAGATTCTCCCGCATTTGGGCTGCATTTTGGCTGCCTTTTGGGCTGGAGCTTCTCGAGGTTTCAGGCCTGGCTGGCTCCACACCCTACTCTTGAGATTCCCCCGGATGTGGGCTGCATTTTGGCTGCCTTTTGGGCTGGAGCTTCTCGTGGTTTGAGGCCTGGCTTGCTCCACCGCCTGCTCTTGAGATTCTCCTCCATGTGGGCTGCATTTTGGCTGCCTTTTGGGCTGGAGCTTCTCGTGGTTTGAGACCTGGCTTACTCCACCCCCTTCTCTTGAGATTCTCCTGGATGTGTGCTGCATTTTGGCTGCCTTTTGGGCTGGAGCTTCTCGTGGTTTGAGGCCTGGCTTGCTCCACTTCCTGCTCCTGAGATTCTCCCAGATGTGGGCTGCATTTTGGCTGCCTTTTGGGCTGGAGCTTCTCATGGTTTGAGGCCTGGCTTGCTCCAACCCCTGCTCCTGAGATTCTCCCGCAATTCGGCTGCATTTTGGCTGCCTTTTGGGCTGGAGCTTCTCGTGGTTTGAGGCCTGCCTTGCTCCACCCCCTGCTCTTGATAATCTCCCGGATGTGGGCTGGATTTTGGCTGCTTTTGGGGCTGGAGCTTCTCGTGGTTTGAGGCCTGGCTTGCTCCACCCCCTGCTCCTGAGATTCTCCCGGATGTGGGCTGCATTTTGGCTGCCTTTTGGGCTGGAGCTTCTCGTACTTTGAGGCCTGGCTTGCTCCACTTCCTGCCCCTGAGATTCTCCCGGATGTGGGATGGATTTTGGCTGCATTTTGGGCTGGAGCTTCTCGTGGTTTGAGGCCTGGCTTGCTCCACCCCCCGCTCCTGAGATTCTCCCGCATGTGGGCTGGATTTTGGCTGCATTTTGGGCTGGAGCTTCTCGTGGTTTGAGGCCTGGCTTGCTCCACTCCCTGCTCCTGAGATTCTCCCGGATGTGGTCTGCATTTTGGCTGCCTTTTGGGCTGGAGCTTCTCGTGGTTTGAGGCCTGGCTTGCTCCACTTCCTGCCACTGAGTTTCTCCCGGATGTGGGCTGCATTTTGGCTGCCTTTTGGGCTGGAGCTTCTCGTGGTTTGAGGCCTGGCTTACTCCACCCCCTGCTCTTGAGATTCTCCCGGATGTGGGCTGCATTTTGGGTGCGTTTTGGGCTGGAGCTTCTCGTGGTTTGAGGCCTGGCTTGCTCCACCCCCTGCTTTTGAGATTCTCACAGATGTAGGCTGCATTTTGGCTGCCTTTTGGGCTGGCGCTTCTCGTGGTTTGAGGCCTGGCTTGCTCCACTTCCTGCTCCTGAGATTCTCCCAGATGTGGGCTGGATTTTGGCTGCTTTTTGGGCTGGAGCTTCTCGTGGTTTGAGGCCTGGCTTGCTCTACTTCCTGCTCCTGAGATTCTCCCGCAGTTGGGCTGCATTTTGGCTGCCTTTTGGGCTGGAGCTTCTCGTGGTTTGAGGCCTGGCTTGCTCCACTTCCTGCTCCTGAGATTCTCCCGGATGTGGGCTGCATTTTGGCTGCCTTTTGGGCTGGAGCTTCTCGTGGTTTGAGGCCTGGCTTGCTCCACCCCCAGCTCTTGATATTCTCCCGGATGTGGGCTGCATTTTGGCTGCCTTTTGGGCTGGAGCTTCTCGTGGTTTGAGGCCTGGCTTGCTCCACCCCCTGCTCTTGAGATTCTCCCGGATGTGGGCTGCATTTTGGCTGCCTTTTGGGCTGGAACTTCTCGTGGTTTGAGGCCTGGCTTGCTCCACCCCCTGCTTCTGAAATTCTCCTCCATGTGGGCTGGATTTTGGCTGCATTTTGGGCTGGAGCTTCTCGTGGTTTGAGACCTGGCTTACTCCACCCCCTGCTCTTGAGATTCTCCTGGATGTGGGCTGCATTTTGGCTGCCTTTTGGGCTGGAGCTTCTCGAGGTTTCAGGCCTGGCTGGCACCACACCCTACTCTTGAGATTCCCCCGGATGTGGGCTGCATTTTGGCTGCCTTTTGGGCTGGAGCTTCTCGTGGTTTGAGGCCTGGCTTGCTCCACCCCCTGCTCTTGAGATTCTCCCGGATGTGGGCTGCATTTTGGCTGCCTTTTGGGCTGGAGCTTCTCGTGGTTTCAGGCCTGGCTTGCTCCACTTCCTGCCACTGAGATTCTCCCGGATGTGGGCTGCATTTTGGCTGCATTTTGGGCTGGAGCTTCTCGTGGTTTGAGGCCTGGCTTACTCCACCCCCTGCTCTTGATATTCTCCCGGATGTGCGCTGTAATTTGGCTGCATTTTGGGCTGGAGCTTCTCGTGGTTTGAGGCCTGGCTTGCTCCACTTCCTGCCCCTGAGATTCTCCCGCAGTTGGGCTGCATTTTGGCTGCATTTTGGGCTGGAGCTTCTCGTGCTTTGAGGCCTGACTTACTCCACCCCCTGCTCTTGAGATTCTCCTCCATGTGGGCTGGATATTGGCTGCATTTTGGGCTGGAGCTTCTCGTGGTTTGAGACCTGGCTTGCTCCACCCCCTTCTCTTGAGATTCTCCTGGATGTGTGCTGGATTTTGGCTGCCTTTTGGGCTGGAGCTTCTCGTGCTTTGAGGCCTGGCTTGCTCCACTTCCTGCTCCTGAGATTCTCCCAGATGTGGGCTGCATTTTGCCTGCCTTTTGGGCTGGAGCTTCTCATGGTTTGAGGCCTGGCTTGCTCCACCCCCTGCTCCTGAGATTCTCCCGCATGTGGGCTGCATTTTGGCTGCATTTTGGGCTGGAGCTTCTCGTGGTTTGAGGCCTGGCTTGCTCCACTCCCTGCTCCTGAGATTCTCCCGGATGTGGTCTGAATTTTGGGTGCGTTTTGGGCTGGAGCTTCTCGTGGTTTGAGGCCTGGCTTGCTCCACTTCCTGCCACTGAGATTCTCCCGGATGTGGGCTGCATTTTGGCTGCATTTTCGGCTGGAGCTTCTCGTGGTTTGAGGCCTGGCTTACTCCACCCCCTGCTCTTGAGATTCTCCCAGATGTGGGCTGCATTTTGGGTGCCTTTTGGGCTGGAGCTTCTCGTGGTTTGAGGCCTGGCTTGCTCCACCCCCTGCTTTTGAGATTCTCACAGATGTAGGCTGCATTTTGGCTGCCTTTTGGGCTGGAGCTTCTCGTGCTTTGAGGCCTGGCTTGCTCCACTTCCTGCTCCTGAGATTCTCCCAGATGTGGGCTGCATTTTGGCTGCTTTTTGGGCTGGAGCTTCTCGTGGTTTGAGGCCTGGCTTGCTCCACTTCCTGCTCCTGAGATTCTCCCGCAGTTGGGTTGCATTTTGGCTGCCTTTTGGGCTGGAGCTTCTCGTGGTTTGAGGCCTGGCTTGCTCCACTCCCTGCTCCTGAGATTCTCCCGGATGTGGTCTGCATTTTGGCTGCCTTTTGGGCTGGAGCTTCTCGTGGTTTGAGGCCTGGCTTGCTCCACTTCCTGCTCCTGAGATTCTCCCGGATGTGGGCTGCATTTTGGCTGCCTTTTGGGCTGGAGCTTCTCGTGGTTTGAGGCCTGGCTTTCTCCAACCCCGGCTCTTGAGATTCTCCCGGATGTGGGCTGCATTTTGGCTGCCTTTTGGGCTGGAGCTTCTCGTGGTTTGAGGCCTGGCTTGCTCCACCCCCTGCTCTTGAGATTCTCCCGGATGTGGGCTGGATTTTGGCTGCCTTTTGGGCTGGAGCTTCTCGCGGTTTGAGGCCTGGCTTGCTCCACCCCCGGCTCTTGATATTCTCCCGGATGTGGGCTGCATTTTGGCTGCCTTTTGGGCTGGAGCTTCTCGTGCTTTGACGCCTGGCTTACTCCACCCCCTGCTCTGGAGATTCTCCTGGATATGGGCTGCATTTTGGCTGCATTTGGGCTGGAGCTTCTCGTGGTTTGAGGCCTGGCTTGCTCCACTTCCCGCTCCTGAGATTCTCCCGCAGTTGGGCTGCATTTTGGCTGCCTTTTGGGCTGGAGCTTCTCGTGGTTTGAGGCCTGGCTTGCTCCACCCCCTGCTCCAGAGATTCTCCCGCAGTTGGGCTGCATTTTGGCTGCCTTTTGGGCTGGAGCTTCTCGTGATTTGAGGCCTGGCTTGCTCTACCCCCTGCTCCTGAGATTCTCCCGGATGTGGGCTGCATTTTGGCTGCCTTTTGGGCTGGAGCTTCTCGTGCTTTGAGGCCTGGCTTGCTCCACCCCCTGCTTTTGAGATTCTCACAGATGTAGGCTGCATTTTGGCTGCCTTTTGGGCTGGAGCTTCTCGTGGTTTGAGGCCTGGCTTGCTCCACTTCCTGCTCCTGAGATTCTCCCGGATGTGGGCTGCATTTTGGCTGCCTTTTGGGCTGGAGCTTCTCGTGGTTTGAGGCCTGGCTTGCTCCACCCCCGGCTCTTGATATTCTCCCGGATGTGGGCTGCATTTTGGCTGTCTTTTGGGCTGGAGCTTCTCGTGGTTTGAGGCCTGGCTTGCTACACCCCCTGCTCTTGAGATTCTCCCGGATGTGGGCTGCATTTTGGCTGCCTTTTGGGCTGGAGCTTCTCGTGGTTTGAGGCCTGGCTTGCTCCACCCCCTGCTCTTGAGATTCTCCTGGATGTGGGCTGCATTTCGGCTGACTTTTGGGCTGCAGCTTCTCGTGGTTTGAGGCCTGGCTTGCTCCACTTCCTGCCCCAGAGATTCTCCCGCAGTTGGGCTGCATTTTGGCTGCCTTTTGGGCTGGAGCTTCTCGTGGTTTGAGGCCTGGCTTGCTCCACCCCCTGCTCTTGAGATTCTCCCGGATGTGGGCTGCATTTTGGCTGCCTTTTGGGCTGGAGCTTCTCGTGGTTGAGACCTGGCTTACTCCACCCCCTGCTCTTGAGATTCTCCTGGATGTGGGCTGCATTTTGGCTGCATTTGGGCTGGAGCTTCTCGTGGTTTGAGTCCTGCCTTGCTCTACCCCCTGCTCCTGAGATTCTCCCGGATGTGGGCTGGATTTTGGCTGCATTTTGGGCTGGAGCTTCTCGTGGTTTGAGGCCTGGCTTGCTCCACTCCCTGCTCCTGAGATTCTCCCGGATGTGGTCTGCATTTTGGCTGCCTTTTGGGCTGGAGCTTCTCGTGGTTTGAGGCCTGGCTTGCTCCACTTCCTGCCACTGAGATTCTCCCGGATGTGGGCTGCATTTTGGCTGCCTTTTCGGCTGGAGCTTCTCGTGGTTTGAGGCCTGGCTTACTCCACCCCCTGCTCTTGAGATTCTCCCAGATGTGGGCTGCATTTTGGGTGCGTTTTGGGCTGGAGCTTCTCGTGGTTTGAGGCCTGGCTTGCTCCACCCCCTGCTTTTGAGATTCTCACAGATGTAGGCTGCATTTTGGCTGCCTTTTGGGCTGGAGCTTCTCGTGGTTTGAGGCCTGGCTTGCTCCACCCCCTGCTCCTGAGATTCTCCCAGATGTGGGCTGCATTTTGGCTGCTTTTTGGGCTGGAGCTTCTCGTGGTTTGAGGCCTGGCTTGCTCCACTCCCTGCTCCTGAGATTCTCCCGGATGTGGGCTGCATTTTGGCTGCCTTTTGGGCTGGAGCTTCTCGTGGTTTGAGGCCTGGCTTGCTCCACTTCCTGCTCCTGAGATTCTCCCGGATGTGGGCTGCATTTTGGCTGCCTTTTGGGCTGCAGCTTCTCGTGGTTTGAGGCCTGGCTTGCTCCACCCCCGGCTCTTGATATTCTCCCGGATGTGGGCTGCATTTTGGCTGCCTTTTGGGCTGGAGCTTCTCGTGGTTTGAGGCCTGGCTTGCTCCACCCCCTGCTCTTGAGATTCTCCCGGATGTGGGCTGCATTTTGGCTGCCTTTTGGGCTGGAACTTCTCGTGGTTTGAGGCCTGGCTTGCTCCACCCCCTGCTTCTGAAATTCTCCTCCATGTGGGCTGGATTTTGGCTGCATTTTGGGCTGGAGCTTCTCGTGGTTTGAGACCTGGCTTACTCCACCCCCTGCTCTTGAGATTCTCCTGGATGTGGGCTGCATTTTGGCTGCCTTTTGGGCTGGAGCTTCTCGAGGTTTCAGGCCTGGCTGGCACCACACCCTACTCTTGAGATTCCCCCGGATGTGGGCTGCATTTTGGCTGCCTTTTGGGCTGGAGCTTCTCGTGGTTTGAGGCCTGGCTTGCTCCACCCCCTGCTCTTGAGATTCTCCCGCATGTGGGCTGCATTTTGGCTGCCTTTTGGGCTGGAGCTTCTCGTGGTTTCAGGCCTGGCTTGCTCCACTTCCTGCCACTGAGATTCTCCCGGATGTGGGCTGCATTTTGGCTGCATTTTGGGCTGGAGCTTCTCGTGGTTTGAGGCCTGGCTTACTCCACCCCCTGCTCTTGATATTCTCCCGGATGTGCGCTGTAATTTGGCTGCATTTTGGGCTGGAGCTTCTCGTGGTTTGAGGCCTGGCTTGCTCCACTTCCTGCCCCTGAGATTCTCCCGCAGTTGGGCTGCATTTTGGCTGCATTTTGGGCTGGAGCTTCTCGTGCTTTGAGGCCTGACTTACTCCACCCCCTGCTCTTGAGATTCTCCTCCATGTGGGCTGGATATTGGCTGCATTTTGGGCTGGAGCTTCTCGTGGTTTGAGACCTGGCTTGCTCCACCCCCTTCTCTTGAGATTCTCCTGGATGTGTGCTGGATTTTGGCTGCCTTTTGGGCTGGAGCTTCTCGTGCTTTGAGGCCTGGCTTGCTCCACTTCCTGCTCCTGAGATTCTCCCAGATGTGGGCTGCATTTTGCCTGCCTTTTGGGCTGGAGCTTCTCATGGTTTGAGGCCTGGCTTGCTCCACCCCCTGCTCCTGAGATTCTCCCGGATGTGGGCTGCATTTTGGCTGCATTTTGGGCTGGAGCTTCTCGTGGTTTGAGGCCTGGCTTGCTCCACTCCCTGCTCCTGAGATTCTCCCGGATGTGGTCTGCATTTTGGGTGCGTTTTGGGCTGGAGCTTCTCGTGGTTTGAGGCCTGGCTTGCTCCACTTCCTGCCACTGAGATTCTCCCGGATGTGGGCTGCATTTTGGCTGCATTTTCGGCTGGAGCTTCTCGTGGTTTGAGGCCTGGCTTACTCCACCCCCTGCTCTTGAGATTCTCCCAGATGTGGGCTGCATTTTGGGTGCCTTTTGGGCTGGAGCTTCTCGTGGTTTGAGGCCTGGCTTGCTCCACCCCCTGCTTTTGAGATTCTCACAGATGTAGGCTGCATTTTGGCTGCCTTTTGGGCTGGAGCTTCTCGTGCTTTGAGGCCTGGCTTGCTCCACTTCCTGCTCCTGAGATTCTCCCAGATGTGGGCTGCATTTTGGCTGCTTTTTGGGCTGCAGCTTCTCGTGGTTTGAGGCCTGGCTTGCTCCACTTCCTGCTCCTGAGATTCTCCCGCAGTTGGGCTGCATTTTGGCTGCCTTTTGGGCTGGAGCTTCTCGTGGTTTGAGGTCTGGCTTGCTCCACTTCCTGCTCCTGAGATTCTCCCGGATGTGGGCTGCATTTTGGCTGCCTTTTGGGCTGGAGCTTCTCGTGGTTTGAGGCCTGGCTTGCTCCACTCCCTGCTCCTGAGATTCTCCCGGATGTGGTCTGCATTTTGGCTGCCTTTTGGGCTGGAGCTTCTCGTGGTTTGAGGCCTGGCTTGCTCCACTTCCTGCCACTGAGATTCTCCCGGATGTGGGCTGCATTTTGGCTGCCTTTTGGGCTGGAGCTTCTCGTGGTTTGAGGCCTGGCTTACTCCACCCCCTGCTCTTGAGATTCTCCCAGATGTGGGCTGCATTTTGGGTGCGTTTTGGGCTGGAGCTTCTCGTGGTTTGAGGCCTGGCTTGCTCCACCCCCTGCTTTTGAGATTCTCACAGATGTAGGCTGCATTTTGGCTGCCTTTTGGGCTGGAGCTTCTCGTGGTTTGAGGCCTGGCTTGCTCCACCCCCTGCTCCTGAGATTCTCCCAGATGTGGGCTGCATTTTGGCTGCTTTTTGGGCTGGAGCTTCTCGTGGTTTGAGGCCTGGCTTGCTCCACTCCCTGCTCCTGAGATTCTCCCGGATGTGGGCTGCATTTTGGCTGCCTTTTGGGCTGGAGCTTCTCGTGGTTTGAGGCCTGGCTTGCTCCACTTCCTGCTCCTGAGATTCTCCCGGATGTGGGCTGCATTTTGGCTGCCTTTTGGGCTGGAGCTTCTCGTGGTTTGAGGCCTGGCTTGCTCCACCCCCGGCTCTTGATATTCTCCCGGATGTGGGCTGCATTTTGGCTGCCTTTTGGGCTGGAGCTTCTCGTGGTTTGAGGCCTGGCTTGCTCCACCCCCTGCTCTTGAGATTCTCCCGGATGTGGGCTGCATTTTGGCTGCCTTTTGGGCTGGAACTTCTCGTGGTTTGAGGCCTGGCTTGCTCCACCCCCTGCTTCTGAAATTCTCCTCCATGTGGGCTGGATTTTGGCTGCATTTTGGGCTGGAGCTTCTCGTGGTTTGAGACCTGGCTTACTCCACCCCCTGCTCTTGAGATTCTCCTGGATGTGGGCTGCATTTTGGCTGCCTTTTGGGCTGGAGCTTCTCGAGGTTTCAGGCCTGGCTGGCACCACACCCTACTCTTGAGATTCCCCCGGATGTGGGCTGCATTTTGGCTGCCTTTTGGGCTGGAGCTTCTCGTGGTTTGAGGCCTGGCTTGCTCCACCCCCTGCTCTTGAGATTCTCCCGCATGTGGGCTGCATTTTGGCTGCCTTTTGGGCTGGAGCTTCTCGTGGTTTCAGGCCTGGCTTGCTCCACTTCCTGCCACTGAGATTCTCCCGGATGTGGGCTGCATTTTGGCTGCATTTTGGGCTGGAGCTTCTCGTGGTTTGAGGCCTGGCTTACTCCACCCCCTGCTCTTGATATTCTCCCGGATGTGCGCTGTAATTTGGCTGCATTTTGGGCTGGAGCTTCTCGTGGTTTGAGGCCTGGCTTGCTCCACTTCCTGCCCCTGAGATTCTCCCGCAGTTGGGCTGCATTTTGGCTGCATTTTGGGCTGGAGCTTCTCGTGCTTTGAGGCCTGACTTACTCCACCCCCTGCTCTTGAGATTCTCCTCCATGTGGGCTGGATATTGGCTGCATTTTGGGCTGGAGCTTCTCGTGGTTTGAGACCTGGCTTGCTCCACCCCCTTCTCTTGAGATTCTCCTGGATGTGTGCTGGATTTTGGCTGCCTTTTGGGCTGGAGCTTCTCGTGCTTTGAGGCCTGGCTTGCTCCACTTCCTGCTCCTGAGATTCTCCCAGATGTGGGCTGCATTTTGCCTGCCTTTTGGGCTGGAGCTTCTCATGGTTTGAGGCCTGGCTTGCTCCACCCCCTGCTCCTGAGATTCTCCCGCATGTGGGCTGCATTTTGGCTGCATTTTGGGCTGGAGCTTCTCGTGGTTTGAGGCCTGGCTTGCTCCACTCCCTGCTCCTGAGATTCTCCCGGATGTGGTCTGCATTTTGGGTGCGTTTTGGGCTGGAGCTTCTCGTGGTTTGAGGCCTGGCTTGCTCCACTTCCTGCCACTGAGATTCTCCCGGATGTGGGCTGCATTTTGGCTGCATTTTCGGCTGGAGCTTCTCGTGGTTTGAGGCCTGGCTTACTCCACCCCCTGCTCTTGAGATTCTCCCAGATGTGGGCTGCATTTTGGGTGCCTTTTGGGCTGGAGCTTCTCGTGGTTTGAGGCCTGGCTTGCTCCACCCCCTGCTTTTGAGATTCTCACAGATGTAGGCTGCATTTTGGCTGCCTTTTGGGCTGGAGCTTCTCGTGCTTTGAGGCCTGGCTTGCTCCACTTCCTGCTCCTGAGATTCTCCCAGATGTGGGCTGCATTTTGGCTGCTTTTTGGGCTGCAGCTTCTCGTGGTTTGAGGCCTGGCTTGCTCCACTTCCTGCTCCTGAGATTCTCCCGCAGTTGGGCTGCATTTTGGCTGCCTTTTGGGCTGGAGCTTCTCGTGGTTTGAGGTCTGGCTTGCTCCACTTCCTGCTCCTGAGATTCTCCCGGATGTGGGCTGCATTTTGGCTGCCTTTTGGGCTGGAGCTTCTCGTGGTTTGAGGCCTGGCTTTCTCCAACCCCGGCTCTTGAGATTCTCCCGGATGTGGGCTGCATTTTGGCTGCCTTTTGGGCTGGAGCTTCTCGTGGTTTGAGGCCTGGCTTGCTCCACCCCCTGCTCTTGAGATTCTCCCGGATGTGGGCTGGATTTTGGCTGCCTTTTGGGCTGGAGCTTCTCGCGGTTTGAGGCCTGGCTTGCTCCACCCCCGGCTCTTGATATTCTCCCGGATGTGGGCTGCATTTTGGCTGCCTTTTGGGCTGGAGCTTCTCGTGCTTTGACGCCTGGCTTACTCCACCCCCTGCTCTGGAGATTCTCCTGGATATGGGCTGCATTTTGGCTGCATTTGGGCTGGAGCTTCTCGTGGTTTGAGGCCTGGCTTGCTCCACTTCCCGCTCCTGAGATTCTCCCGCAGTTGGGCTGCATTTTGGCTGCATTTTCGGCTGGAGCTTCTCGTGGTTTGAGGCCTGGCTTGCTCCACCCCCTGCTCCAGAGATTCTCCCGCAGTTGGGCTGCATTTTGGCTGCCTTTTGGGCTGGAGCTTCTCGTGATTTGAGGCCTGGCTTGCTCTACCCCCTGCTCCTGAGATTCTCCCGGATGTGGGCTGCATTTTGGCTGCCTTTTGGGCTGGAGCTTCTCGTGGTTTGAGGCCTGGCTTGCTCCACCCCCTGCTTTTGAGATTCTCACAGATGTAGGCTGCATTTTGGCTGCCTTTTGGGCTGGAGCTTCTCGTGGTTTGAGGCCTGGCTTGCTCCACTTCCTGCTCCTGAGATTCTCCCGGATGTGGGCTGCATTTTGGCTGCCTTTTGGGCTGGAGCTTCTCATGGTTTGAGGCCTGGCTTGCTCCACCCCCGGCTCTTGATATTCTCCCGGATGTGGGCTGCATTTTGGCTGTCTTTTGGGCTGGAGCTTCTCGTGGTTTGAGGCCTGGCTTGCTACACCCCCTGCTCTTGATATTCTCCCGGATGTGGGCTGCATTTTGGCTGCCTTTTGGGCTGGAGCTTCTCGTGGTTTGAGGCCTGGCTTGCTCCACCCCCTGCTCTTGAGATTCTCCTGGATGTGGGCTGCATTTCGGCTGCCTTTTGGGCTGGAGCTTCTCGTGCTTTGAGGCCTGGCTTGCTCCACTTCCTGCCCCAGAGATTCTCCCGCAGTTGGGCTGCATTTTGGCTGCCTTTTGGGCTGGAGCTTCTCGTGGTTTGAGGCCTGGCTTGCTCCACCCCCTGCTCTTGAGATTCTCCCGGATGTGGGCTGCATTTTGGCTGCCTTTTGGGCTGGAGCTTCTCGTGGTTGAGACCTGGCTTACTCCACCCCCTGCTCTTGAGATTCTCCTGGATGTGGGCTGCATTTTGGCTGCATTTGGGCTGGAGCTTCTCGTGGTTTGAGTCCTGCCTTGCTCTACCCCCTGCTCCTGAGATTCTCCCGGATGTGGGCTGGATTTTGGCTGCATTTTGGGCTGGAGCTTCTCGTGGTTTGAGGCCTGGCTTGCTCCACTCCCTGCTCCTGAGATTCTCCCGGATGTGGTCTGCATTTTGGCTGCCTTTTGGGCTGGAGCTTCTCGTGGTTTGAGGCCTGGCTTGCTCCACTTCCTGCCACTGAGATTCTCCCGGATGTGGGCTGCATTTTGGCTGCCTTTTCGGCTGGAGCTTCTCGTGGTTTGAGGCCTGGCTTACTCCACCCCCTGCTCTTGAGATTCTCCCAGATGTGGGCTGCATTTTGGGTGCGTTTTGGGCTGGAGCTTCTCGTGGTTTGAGGCCTGGCTTGCTCCACCCCCTGCTTTTGAGATTCTCACAGATGTAGGCTGCATTTTGGCTGCCTTTTGGGCTGGAGCTTCTCGTGGTTTGAGGCCTGGCTTGCTCCACCCCCTGCTCCTGAGATTCTCCCAGATGTGGGCTGCATTTTGGCTGCTTTTTGGGCTGGAGCTTCTCGTGGTTTGAGGCCTGGCTTGCTCCACTCCCTGCTCCTGAGATTCTCCCGGATGTGGGCTGCATTTTGGCTGCCTTTTGGGCTGGAGCTTCTCGTGGTTTGAGGCCTGGCTTGCTCCACTTCCTGCTCCTGAGATTCTCCCGGATGTGGGCTGCATTTTGGCTGCCTTTTGGGCTGGAGCTTCTCGTGGTTTGAGGCCTGGCTTTCTCCAACCCCGGCTCTTGAGATTCTCCCGGATGTGGGCTGCATTTTGGCTGCCTTTTGGGCTGGAGCTTCTCGTGGTTTGAGGCCTGGCTTGCTCCACCCCCTGCTCTTGAGATTCTCCCGGATGTGGGCTGGATTTTGGCTGCATTTTGGGCTGGAGCTTCTCTCGGTTTGAGGCCTGGCTTGCTCCACCCCCGGCTCTTGATATTCTCCCGGATGTGGGCTGCATTTTGGCTGCCTTTTGGGCTGGAGCTTCTCGTGCTTTGACGCCTGGCTTACTCCACCCCCTGCTCTGGAGATTCTCCTGGATATGGGCTGCATTTTGGCTGCATTTGGGCTGGAGCTTCTCGTGGTTTGAGGCCTGGCTTGCTCCACTTCCCGCTCCTGAGATTCTCCCGCAGTTGGGCTGCATTTTGGCTGCATTTTCGGCTGGAGCTTCTCGTGGTTTGAGGCCTGGCTTGCTCCACCCCCTGCTCCAGAGATTCTCCCGCAGTTGGGCTGCATTTTGGCTGCCTTTTGGGCTGGAGCTTCTCGTGATTTGAGGCCTGGCTTGCTCTACCCCCTGCTCCTGAGATTCTCCCGGATGTGGGCTGCATTTTGGCTGCCTTTTGGGCTGGAGCTTCTCGTGCTTTGAGGCCTGGCTTGCTCCACCCCCTGCTTTTGAGATTCTCACAGATGTAGGCTGCATTTTGGCTGCCTTTTGGGCTGGAGCTTCTCGTGGTTTCAGGCCTGGCTTGCTCCACTTCCTGCTCCTGAGATTCTCCCGGATGTGGGCTGCATTTTGGCTGCCTTTTGGGCTGGAGCTTCTCATGGTTTGAGGCCTGGCTTGCTCCACCCCCGGCTCTTGATATTCTCCCGGATGTGGGCCGCATTTTGGCTGCCTTTTGGGCTGGAGCTTCTCGTGGTTTGAGGCCTGGCTTGCTACACCCCCTGCTCTTGATATTCTCCCGGATGTGGGCTGGATTTTGGCTGCCTTTTGGGCTGGAGCTTCTCGTGGTTTGAGGCCTGGCTTGCTCCACCCCCTGCTCTTGAGATTCTCCTGGATGTGGGCTGCATTTCGGCTGCCTTTTGGGCTGGAGCTTCTCGTGGTTTGAGGCCTGGCTTGCTCCACTTCCTGCCCCAGAGATTCTCCCGCAGTTGGGCTGCATTTTGGCTGCCTTTTGGGCTGGAGCTTCTCGTGGTTTGAGGCCTGGCTTGCTCCACCCCCTGCTCTTGAGATTCTCCCGGATGTGGGCTGCATTTTGTCTGCCTTTTGGGCTGGAGCTTCTCGTGGTTGAGACCTGGCTTACTCCACTCCCTGCTCTTGAGATTCTCCTGGATGTGGGCTGCATTTTGGCTGCATTTGGGCTGGAGCTTCTCGTGGTTTGAGGCCTGCCTTGCTCTACCCCCTGCTCCTGAGAATCTCCCGGATGTGGGCTGCATTTTGGCTGCCTTTTGGGCTGGAGCTTCTCGTGGTTTGAGGCCTGGCTTGCTCCACCCCCTGCTCTTGATAATCTCCCGGATGTGTGCTGCATTTTGGCTGCATTTTGGGTTGGAGCTTCTCGTGGTTTGAGGCCTGGCTTGCTCCACCCACTGCTCCTGAGATTCTCCCAGATGTGGGCTGCATTTTGGCTGCCTTTTGGGCTGGAGCTTCTCGTGCTTTGAGGCCTGGCTTGCTCCACCCCCTGTTCTTGATATTCTCCCGGATGTGGGCTGCATTTTGGCTGCATTTTGGGCTGGAGCTTCTCGTGGTTTGAGGCCTGGCTTGCTCCACCCCCTGCTCTTGAGATTCTCCCGGATGTGGGCTGGATTTTGGGTGCGTTTTGGGCTGGAGCTTCTCGTGGTTTGAGGCCTGGCTTGCTCCACCCCCTGCTCCTGAGATTCTCACAGATGTATGCTGCATTTTGGCTGCATTTTGGGCTGGAGCTTCTCGTGGTTTGAGGCCTGGCTTGCTCCACCCCCTGCTCCTGAGATTCTCCTCCATGTGGGCTGGATTTTGGCTGCCTTTTGGGCTGGAGCTTCTCGTGGTTTGAGGCCTGGCTTGCTCCACTTCCTGCTCCTGAGATTCTCCCGCAGTTGGGCTGGATTTTGGCTGCCTTTTGGGCTGGAGCTTCTCGTGGTTTGAGGCCTGGCTTGCTCTACCCCCTGCTCCTGAGAATCTCCCGGATGTGGGCTGCATTTTGGCTGCCTTTTGGGCTGGAGCTTCTCGTGGTTTGAGGCCTGGCTTGCTCCACCCCCTGCTCTTGATAATCTCCCGGATGTGTGCTGCATTTTGGCTGCATTTTGGGTTGGAGCTTCTCGTGGTTTGAGGCCTGGCTTGCTCCACCCACTGCTCCTGAGATTCTCCCAGATGTGGGCTGCATTTTGGCTGCCTTTTGGGCTGGAGCTTCTCGTGCTTTGACGCCTGGCTTACTCCACCCCCTGCTCTGGAGATTCTCCTGGATATGGGCTGCATTTTGGCTGCATTTGGGCTGGAGCTTCTCGTGGTTTGAGGCCTGGCTTGCTCCACTTCCCGCTCCTGAGATTCTCCCGCAGTTGGGCTGCATTTTGGCTGCATTTTCGGCTGGAGCTTCTCGTGGTTTGAGGCCTGGCTTGCTCCACCCCCTGCTCCAGAGATTCTCCCGCAGTTGGGCTGCATTTTGGCTGCCTTTTGGGCTGGAGCTTCTCGTGATTTGAGGCCTGGCTTGCTCTACCCCCTGCTCCTGAGATTCTCCCGGATGTGGGCTGCATTTTGGCTGCCTTTTGGGCTGGAGCTTCTCGTGCTTTGAGGCCTGGCTTGCTCCACCCCCTGCTTTTGAGATTCTCACAGATGTAGGCTGCATTTTGGCTGCCTTTTGGGCTGGAGCTTCTCGTGGTTTCAGGCCTGGCTTGCTCCACTTCCTGCTCCTGAGATTCTCCCGGATGTGGGCTGCATTTTGGCTGCCTTTTGGGCTGGAGCTTCTCGTGGTTTGAGGCCTGGCTTGCTCCACCCCCGGCTCTTGATATTCTCCCGGATGTGGGCCGCATTTTGGCTGCATTTTGGGCTGGAGCTTCTCGTGGTTTGAGGCCTGGCTTGCTCCACCCCCTGCTCTTGAGATTCTCCTGGATGTGGGCTGCATTTCGGCTGCCTTTTGGGCTGGAGCTTCTCGTGGTTTGAGGCCTGGCTTGCTCCACTTCCTGCCCCAGAGATTCTCCCGCAGTTGGGCTGCATTTTGGCTGCCTTTTGGGCTGGAGCTTCTCGTGGTTTGAGGCCTGGCTTGCTCCACCCCCTGCTCTTGAGATTCTCCCGGATGTGGGCTGCATTTTGTCTGCCTTTTGGGCTGGAGCTTCTCGTGGTTGAGACCTGGCTTACTCCACTCCCTGCTCTTGAGATTCTCCTGGATGTGGGCTGCATTTTGGCTGCATTTGGGCTGGAGATTCTCGTGGTTTGAGGCCTGCCTTGCTCTACCCCCTGCTCCTGAGAATCTCCCGGATGTGGGCTGCATTTTGGCTGCCTTTTGGGCTGGAGCTTCTCGTGGTTTGAGGCCTGGCTTGCTCCACCCCCTGCTCTTGATAATCTCCCGGATGTGTGCTGCATTTTGGCTGCATTTTGGGTTGGAGCTTCTCGTGGTTTGAGGCCTGGCTTGCTCCACCCACTGCTCCTGAGATTCTCCCAGATGTGGGCTGCATTTTGGCTGCCTTTTGGGCTGGAGCTTCTCGTGCTTTGAGGCCTGGCTTGCTCCACCCCCTGTTCTTGATATTCTCCCGGATGTGGGCTGCATTTTGGCTGCATTTTGGGCTGGAGCTTCTCGTGGTTTGAGGCCTGGCTTGCTCCACCCCCTGCTCTTGAGATTCTCCCGGATGTGGGCTGGATTTTGGGTGCGTTTTGGGCTGGAGCTTCTCGTGCTTTGAGGCCTGGCTTGCTCCACCCCCTGCTCCTGAGATTCTCACAGATGTAGGCTGCATTTTGGCTGCATTTTGGGCTGGAGCTTCTCGTGGTTTGAGGCCTGGCTTGCTCCACCCCCTGCTCCTGAGATTCTCCTCCATGTGGGCTGGATTTTGGCTGCCTTTTGGGCTGGAGCTTCTCGTGGTTTGAGGCCTGGCTTGCTCCACTTCCTGCTCCTGAGATTCTCCCGCAGTTGGGCTGGATTTGGCTGCCTTTTGGGCTGGAGCTTCTCGTGGTTTGAGGCCTGCCTTGCTCTACCCCCTGCTCCTGAGAATCTCCCGGATGTGGGCTGCATTTTGGCTGCCTTTTGGGCTGGAGCTTCTCGTGGTTTGAGGCCTGGCTTGCTCCACCCCCTGCTCTTGATAATCTCCCGGATGTGTGCTGCATTTTGGCTGCATTTTGGGTTGGAGCTTCTCGTGGTTTGAGGCCTGGCTTGCTCCACCCACTGCTCCTGAGATTCTCCCAGATGTGGGCTGCATTTTGGCTGCCTTTTGGGCTGGAGCTTCTCGTGGTTTGAGGCCTGGCTTGCTCCACCCCCTGCTCCTGAGATTCTCCTCCATGTGGGCTGGATTTTGGCTGCCTTTTGGGCTGGAGCTTCTCGTGGTTTGAGGCCTGGCTTGCTCCACTTCCTGCTCCTGAGATTCTCCCGCAGTTGGGCTGGATTTTGGCTGCCTTTTGGGCTGGAGCTTCTCGTGGTTTGAGGCCTGGCTTGCTCCACTTCCTGCTCCTGAGATTCTCCCGGATGTGGGCCGCATTTTGGCTGCATTTTGGGCTGGAGCTTCTCGTGGTTTGAGGCCTGGCTTGCTACACCCCCTGCTCTTGATATTCTCCCGGATGTGGGCTGGATTTTGGCTGCCTTTTGGGCTGGAGCTTCTCGTGGTTTGAGGCCTGGCTTGCTCCACCCCCTGCTCTTGAGATTCTCCTGGATGTGGGCTGCATTTCGGCTGCCTTTTGGGCTGGAGCTTCTCGTGGTTTGAGGCCTGGCTTGCTCCACTTCCTGCCCCAGAGATTCTCCCGCAGTTGGGCTGCATTTTGGCTGCCTTTTGGGCTGGAGCTTCTCGTGGTTTGAGGCCTGGCTTGCTCCACCCCCTGCTCTTGAGATTCTCCCGGATGTGGGCTGCATTTTGTCTGCCTTTTGGGCTGGAGCTTCTCGTGGTTGAGACCTGGCTTACTCCACTCCCTGCTCTTGAGATTCTCCTGGATGTGGGCTGCATTTTGGCTGCATTTGGGCTGGAGCTTCTCGTGGTTTGAGGCCTGCCTTGCTCTACCCCCTGCTCCTGAGAATCTCCCGGATGTGGGCTGCATTTTGGCTGCCTTTTGGGCTGGAGCTTCTCGTGGTTTGAGGCCTGGCTTGCTCCACCCCCTGCTCTTGATAATCTCCCGGATGTGTGCTGCATTTTGGCTGCATTTTGGGTTGGAGCTTCTCGTGGTTTGAGGCCTGGCTTGCTCCACCCACTGCTCCTGAGATTCTCCCAGATGTGGGCTGCATTTTGGCTGCCTTTTGGGCTGGAGCTTCTCGTGCTTTGAGGCCTGGCTTGCTCCACCCCCTGTTCTTGATATTCTCCCGGATGTGGGCTGCATTTTGGCTGCATTTTGGGCTGGAGCTTCTCGTGGTTTGAGGCCTGGCTTGCTCCACCCCCTGCTCTTGAGATTCTCCCGGATGTGGGCTGGATTTTGGGTGCGTTTTGGGCTGGAGCTTCTCGTGCTTTGAGGCCTGGCTTGCTCCACCCCCTGCTCCTGAGATTCTCACAGATGTAGGCTGCATTTTGGCTGCATTTTGGGCTGGAGCTTCTCGTGGTTTGAGGCCTGGCTTGCTCCACCCCCTGCTCCTGAGATTCTCCTCCATGTGGGCTGGATTTTGGCTGCCTTTTGGGCTGGAGCTTCTCGTGGTTTGAGGCCTGGCTTGCTCCACTTCCTGCTCCTGAGATTCTCCCGCAGTTGGGCTGGATTTGGCTGCCTTTTGGGCTGGAGCTTCTCGTGGTTTGAGGCCTGCCTTGCTCTACCCCCTGCTCCTGAGAATCTCCCGGATGTGGGCTGCATTTTGGCTGCCTTTTGGGCTGGAGCTTCTCGTGGTTTGAGGCCTGGCTTGCTCCACCCCCTGCTCTTGATAATCTCCCGGATGTGTGCTGCATTTTGGCTGCATTTTGGGTTGGAGCTTCTCGTGGTTTGAGGCCTGGCTTGCTCCACCCACTGCTCCTGAGATTCTCCCAGATGTGGGCTGCATTTTGGCTGCCTTTTGGGCTGGAGCTTCTCGTGGTTTGAGGCCTGGCTTGCTCCACCCCCTGCTCCTGAGATTCTCCTCCATGTGGGCTGGATTTTGGCTGCCTTTTGGGCTGGAGCTTCTCGTGGTTTGAGGCCTGGCTTGCTCCACTTCCTGCTCCTGAGATTCTCCCGCAGTTGGGCTGGATTTTGGCTGCCTTTTGGGCTGGAGCTTCTCGTGGTTTGAGGCCTGGCTTGCTCCACTTCCTGCTCCTGAGATTCTCCCGGATGTGGGCTGCATTTTGGCTGCCTTTTGGGCTGGAGCTTCTCGTGCTTTGAGGCCTGGCTTGCTCCACCTCCGGCTCTTGATATTCTCCCGGATGTGGGCTGCATTTTGACTGCCTTTTGGGCTGCAGCTTCTCGTGGTTTGAGGCCTGGCTTGCTCCACTCCCTGCTCCTGAGATTCTCCCGGATGTGGTCTGCATTTTGGCTGCCTTTTGGGCTGGAGCTTCTCGTGGTTTGAGGCCTGGCTTGCTCCACTTCCTGCCACTGAGATTCTCCCGCAGTTGGGCTGCATTTTGGCTGCCTTTTGGGCTGCAGCTTCTCGTGGTTTTAGGCCTGGCTTACTCCACCCCCTGCTCTTGAGATTCTCCCGGATGTGGGCTGCATTTTGGGTGCGTTTTGGGCTGGAGCTTCTCGTGGTTTGAGGCCTGGCTTGCTCCACCCCCTGCTTTTGAGATTCTCACAGATGTAGGCTGCATTTTGGCTGCCTTTTGGGCTGGAGCTTCTCGTGGTTTGAGGCCTGGCTTGCTCCACTTCCTGCTCCTGAGATTCTCCTGGATGTGGGCTGCATTTTGGCTGCCTTTTGGGCTGGAGCTTCTCGTGGTTTGAGGCCTGGCTTGCTCCACCCCCGGCTCTTGATATTCTCCCGGATGTGGGCTGCATTTTGGCTGCCTTTTGGGCTGGAGCTTCTCGTGGTTTGAGGCCTGGCTTGCTCCACCCCCTGCTCCTGAGATTCTCCCGGATGTGGGCTGCATTTTGGCTGCCTTTTGGGCTGGAGCTTCTCGTGGTTTGAGGCCTGGCTTGCTCCACCCCCTGCTCTTGATAATCTCCCGGATGTGGGCTGCATTTTGGGTGCGTTTTGGGCTGGAGCTTCTCGTGGTTTGAGGCCTGGCTTGCTCCACCCCCTGCTTTTGAGATTCTCACAGATGTAGGCTGCATTTTGGCTGCCTTTTGGGCTGCAGCTTCTCGTGGTTTCAGGCCTGGCTTGCTCCACTTCCTGCTCCTGAGATTCTCCCAGATGTGGGCTGGATTTTGGCTGCTTTTTGGGCTGCACCTTCTCATGGTTTGAGGCCTGGCTTGCTCCACTTCCTGCTCCTGAGATTCTCCCGCAGTTGGGCTGCATTTTGGCTGCCTTTTGGGCTGGAGCTTCTCGTGGTTTGAGGCCTGGCTTGCTACACCCCCTGCTCTTGATATTCTCCAGGATGTGGGCTGCATTTTGGCTGCCTTTTGGGCTGGAGCTTCTCGTGGTTTGAGGCCTGGCTTGCTCCACCACCTGCTCTTGAGATTCTCCCGCAGGTGGGCTGCATTTTGGCTGCCTTTTGGGCTGGAGCTTCTCGTGGTTTGAGGCCTGGCTTGCTCCACCCCCTGCTCCTGAGATTCTCCCGGATGTGGGCTGCATTTTGGCTGCCTTTTGGGCTGGAGCTTCTCGTGGTTTGAGGCCTGGCTTGCTCCACCCCCTGCTTTTGATAATCTCCCGGATGTGGGCTGCATTTTGGCTGCCTTTTGGGCTGGAGCTTCTCGTGGTTTGAGGCCTGGCTTGCTCCACCCCCGGCTCTTCATATTCTCCCGGATGTGGGCTGCATTTTGGCTGCCTTTTGGGCTGGAGCTTCTCGTGGTTTGAGGCCTGGCTTGCTACACCCCCTGCTCTGGAGATTCTCCCGGATGTGGGCTGCATTTTGGCTGCCTTTTGGGCTGGAGCTTCTCGTGATTTGAGGCCTGGCTTGCTCTACCCCCTGCTCCTGAGATTCTCCTCCATGTGGGCTGCATTTTGGCTGCCTTTTGGGCTGGAGCTTCTCGTGGTTTGAGGCCTGGCTTGCTCCACTTCCTGCTCCTGAGATTCTCCTCCATGTGGGCTGCATTTTGGCTGCCTTTTGGGCTGGAGCTTCTCGTGGTTTGAGGCCTGGCTTGCTCCACTTCCTGCTCCTGAGATTCTCCCGGATGTGGGCTGCATTTTGGCTGCCTTTTGGGCTGGAGCTTCTCGTGGTTTGAGGCCTGGCTTGCGCCACCCCCTGCTCCTGAGATTCTCCCGGATGTGGGCTGCATTTTGGCTGCCTTTTCGGCTGAAGCTTCTCGTGGTTTGAGGCCTGGCTTGCTCCACCCCTTGCTCTTGAGATTCTCCCGCATGTGGGCTGCATTTTGGCTGCATTTTGGGCTGCAGCATCTCGTGGTTTGAGGCCTGGCTTGCTCCACTCCCTGCTCTTGAGATTCTCCCGGATGTGGGCTGCATTTTGGCTGCCTTTTGGGCTGGAACTTCTCGTGTTTTGAGGCCTGGCTTGCTCCACCCCCTGCTCTTGATATTCTCCCGGATGTGGGCTGCATTTTGGCTGCATTTTGGGCTGGAGCTTCTCGTGGTTTGAGACCTGGCTTACTCCACCCCCTGCTCTTGAGATTCTCCTGGATGTGGGCTGCATTTTGGCTGCCTTTTGGGCTGGAGCTTCTCGTGGTTTGAGGCCTGGCTTGCTCCACTTCCTGCTCCTGAGATTCTCCCGGATGTGGGATGGATTTTGGCTGCCTTTTGGGCTGCAGCTTCTCGTGGTTTGAGGCCTGGCTTGCTCCACTTCCTGCCACTGAGATTCTCCCGGATGTGGGCTGCATTTTGGCTGCATTTTGGGCTGGAGCTTCTCGTGGTTTGAGGCCTGGCTTACTCCACCCCCTGCTCTTGATAATCTCCCGGATGTGGGATGGATTTTGGCTGCATTTTGGGCTGGAGCTTCTCGTGGTTTGAGGCCTGGCTTACTCCACCCCCTGCTCTTGATAATCTCCCGGATGTGGGCTGCATTTTGGGTGCGTTTTGGGCTGGAGCTTCTCGTGGTTTGAGGCCTGGCTTGCTCCACTTCCTGCTCCTGAGATTCTCCCGGATGTGGGCTGGATTTTGGCTGCCTTTTGGGCTGGAGCTTCTCGTGGTTTGAGGCCTGGCTTGCTCCACCCCCTGCTCTTGAGATTCTCCCGGATGTGGGCTGCATTTTGGCTGCCTTTTGGGCTGAGGTTTCTCTTGGTTTGAGGCCTGGCTTACTCCACCCCCTGCTCTTGAGATTCTCCCGGATGTGGGCTGCATTTTGGCTGCCTTTTGGGCTGGAGCTTCTCGTGGTTTGAGGCCTGGCTTGCTACACCCCCTGCTCTTGATATTCTCCAGGATGTGGGCTGCATTTTGGCTGCCTTTTGGGCTGGAGCTTCTCGTGGTTTGAGGCCTGGCTTGCTCCACCACCTGCTCTTGAGATTCTCCCGCAGGTGGGCTGCATTTTGGCTGCCTTTTGGGCTGGAGCTTCTCGTGGTTTGAGGCCTGGCTTGCTCCACCCCCTGCTCCTGAGATTCTCCCGGATGTGGGCTGCATTTTGGCTGCCTTTTGGGCTGGAGCTTCTCGTGGTTTGAGGCCTGGCTTGCTCCACCCCCTGCTCTTGATAATCTCCCGGATGTGGGCTGCATTTTGGCTGCCTTTTGGGCTGGAGCTTCTCGTGGTTTGAGGCCTGGCTTGCTCCACCCCCGGCTCTTCATATTCTCCCGGATGTGGGCTGCATTTTGGCTGCCTTTTGGGCTGGAGCTTCTCGTGGTTTGAGGCCTGGCTTGCTACACCCCCTGCTCCTGAGATTCTCCCGGATGTGGGCTGCATTTTGGCTGCCTTTTGGGCTGGAGCTTCTCGTGATTTGAGGCCTGGCTTGCTCTACCCCCTGCTCCTGAGATTCTCCCGAATGTGGGCTGCATTTTGGCTGCCTTTTGGGCTGGAGCTTCTCGTGGTTTGAGGCCTGGCTTGCTCCACTTCCTGCTCCTGAGATTCTCCCGCAGTTGGGATGGATTTTGGCTGCCTTTTGGGCTGGAGCTTCTCGTGGTTTGAGGCCTGGCTTGCTCCACTTCCTGCTCCTGAGATTCTCCCGCAGTTGGGCTGCATTTTGGCTGCCTTTTGGGCTGGAGCTTCTCGTGGTTTGAGGCCTGGCTTGCTCCACCCCCTGCTCCTGAGATTCTCCCGGATGTGGGCTGCATTTTGGCTGCCTTTTCGGCTGGAGCTTCTCGTGGTTTGAGGCCTGGCTTGCTCCACCCCTTGCTCTTGAGATTCTCCCGCATGTGGGCTGCATTTTGGCTGCATTTTGGGCTGCAGCATCTCGTGGTTTGAGGCCTGGCTTGCTCCACTCCCTGCTCTTGAGATTCTCCCGGATGTGGGCTGCATTTTGGCTGCCTTTTGGGCTGGAACTTCTCGTGTTTTGAGGCCTGGCTTGCTCCACCCCCTGCTCTTGATATTCTCCTCCATGTGGGCTGGATTTTGGCTGCATTTTGGGCTGGAGCTTCTCGTGGTTTGAGACCTGGCTTACTCCACCCCCTGCTCTTGAGATTCTCCTGGATGTGGGCTGCATTTTGGCTGCCTTTTGGGCTGGAGCTTCTCGTGGTTTGAGGCCTGGCTTGCTCCACTTCCTGCTCCTGAGATTCTCCCGGATGTGGGCTGCATTTTGGCTGCCTTTTGGGCTGGAGCTTCTCGTGGTTTGAGGCCTGGCTTGCTCCACCCCCTGCTCCTGAGATTCTCCCGGATGTGGGCTGCATTTTGGCTGCCTTTTGGGCTGCAGCTTCTCATGGTTTGAGGCCTGGCTTGCTCCACTTCCTGCTCCTGAGATTCTCCCGGATGTCGGATGGATTTTGGCTGCCTTTTGGGCTGCAGCTTCTCGTGGTTTGAGGCCTGGCTTGCTCCACTCCCTGCTTCTGAGATTCTCCCGGATGTGGTCTGCATTTTGGCTGCCTTTTGGGCTGGAGCTTCTCGTGGTTTGAGGCCTGGCTTGCTCCACTTCCTGCCCCAGAGATTCTCCCGCAGTTGGGCTGGATTTTGGCTGCCTTTTGGGCTGGAGCTTCTCGTGGTTTGAGGCCTGGCTTGCTTCACCACCTGCTCTTGAGATCCTCCCGGATGTGGGCTGCATTTTGGCTGCCTTTTGGGTTGGAGCTTCTCGTGGTTTGAGGCCTGCCTTGCTCCACCCCCGGCTCTTGATATTCTCCCGGATGTGGGCTGCGTTTTGGCTGCCTTTTGGGCTGGAGCTTCTCGTGGTTTGAGGCCTGGCTTGCTACACCCCCTGCTCTTGATATTCTCCAGGATGTGGGCTGCATTTTGGCTGCCTTTTGGGCTGGAGCTTCTCGTGCTTTGAAGCCTGGCTTGCTCCACCACCTGCTCTTGAGATTCTCCCGGATGTGGGCTGGATTTTGGCTGCCTTTTGGGCTGGAGCTTCTCGTGATTTGAGGCCTGGCTTGCTCTACCCCCTGCTCCTGAGATTCTCCCGGATGTGGGCTGCATTTTGACTGCCTTTTGGGCTGGAGCTTCTCGTGGTTTGAGGCCTGCCTTGCTCCACCCCCTGCTCTTGATAATCTCCCGGATGTGGGCTGCATTTTGGCTGCCTTTTGGGCTGGAGCTTCTCGTGGTTTGAGGCCTGGCTTGCTCCACCCCCGGCTCTTCATATTCTCCCGGATGTGGGCTGCATTTTGGCTGCCTTTTGGGCTGGAGCTTCTCGTGGTTTGAGGCCTGGCTTGCTACACCCCCTGCTCTGGAGATTCTCCCGGATGTGGGCTGCATTTTGGCTGCCTTTTGGGCTGGAGCTTCTCGTGATTTGAGGCCTGGCTTGCTCTACCCCCTGCTCCTGAGATTCTCCCGAATGTGGGCTGCATTTTGGCTGCCTTTTGGGCTGGAGCTTCTCGTGGTTTGAGGCCTGGCTTGCTCCACTTCCTGCTCCTGAGATTCTCCCGCAGTTGGGATGGATTTTGGCTGCCTTTTGGGCTGGAGCTTCTCGTGGTTTGAGGCCTGGCTTGCTCCACTTCCTGCTCCTGAGATTCTCCCGCAGTTGGGCTGCATTTTGGCTGCCTTTTGAGCTGGAGCTTCTCGTGGTTTGAGGCCTGGCTTGCTCCACCCCCTGCTCCTGAGATTCTCCCGGATGTGGGCTGCATTTTGGCTGCCTTTTCGGCTGGAGCTTCTCGTGGTTTGAGGCCTGGCTTGCTCCACCCATTGCTCTTGAGATTCTCCCGCATGTGGGCTGCATTTTGGCTGCATTTTGGGCTGCAGCATCTCGTGGTTTGAGGCCTGGCTTGCTCCACTCCCTGCTCTTGAGATTCTCCCGGATGTGGGCTGCATTTTGGCTGCCTTTTGGGCTGGAACTTCTCGTGTTTTGAGGCCTGGCTTGCTCCACCCCCTGCTCTTGATATTCTCCTCCATGTGGGCTGGATTTTGGCTGCATTTTGGGCTGGAGCTTCTCGTGGTTTGAGACCTGGATTACTCCACCCCCTGCTCCTGAGATTCTCCCGGATGTGGGCTGCATTTTGGCTGCCTTTTGGGCTGGAGCTTCTCGTGGTTTGAGGCCTGGCTTGCTCCACCCACTGCTCCTGAGATTCTCCCGGATGTGGGCTGCATTTTGGCTGCCTTTTGGGCTGGAGCTTCTCATGGTTTGAGGCCTGGCTTGCTCCACTTCCTGCTCCTGAGATTCTCCCGGATGTGGGATGGATTTTGGCTGCCTTTTGGGCTGCAGCTTCTCGTGGTTTGAGGCCTGGCTTGCTCCACTCCCTGCTTCTGAGATTCTCCCGGATGTGGTCTGCATTTTGGCTGCCTTTTGGGCTGGAGCTTCTCGTGGTTTGAGGCCTGGCTTGCTCCACTTCCTGCCACTGAGATTCTCCCGGATGTGGGCTGCATTTTGGCTGCATTTTGGGCTGGAGCTTCTCGTGGTTTGAGGCCTGGCTTACTCCACCCCCTGCTCTTGATAATCTCCCGGATGTGGGCTGCATTTTGGGTGCGTTTTGGGCTGGAGCTTCTCGTGGTTTGAGGCCTGGCTTGCTCCACCCCCTGCTTTTGAGATTCTCACATATGTAGGCTGCATTTTGGCTGCCTTTTGGGCTGGAGCTTCTCGTTGTTTGAGGCCTGGCTTGCTCCACTTCCTGCTCCTGAGATTCTCCCAGATGTGGGCTGGATTTTGGCTGCATTTTGGGCTGGAGCTTCTCGTGGTTTGAGGCCTGGCTTGCTCCACACCCTGCTCCAGAGATTCTCCCGGATGTGGGCTGCATTTTGGCTGCCTTTTGGGCTGGAGCTTCTCGTGGTTTGAGGCCTGGCTTACTCCACCCCCGGCTCTTGATATTCTCCCGGATGTGGGCTGCATTTTGGCTGCCTTTTGGGCTGGAGCTTCTCGTGGTTTGAGGCCTGGCTTGCTCCACCCCCTGTTCTTGAGATTCTCCCGGATGTGGGCTGCATTTTGGCTGCCTTTTGGGCTGGAACTTCTCGCGGTTTGAGGCCTGGCTTGCTCCACCCCCTGCTCTTCATATTCTCCTCCATGTGGGCTGCATTTTGGCTGCATTTTGGGCTGGAGCTTCTCGTGGTTTGAGACCTGGCTTACTCCACCCCCTGCTCTTGAGATTCTCCTGGATGTGGGCTGCATTTTGGCTGCATTTGGGCTGCAGCTTCTCGTGGTTTGAGGCCTGGCTTGCTCCACTTCCTGCTCCTGAGATTCTCCCGCAGTTGGGCTGCATTTTGGCTGCTTTTTGGGCTGGAGCTTCTCGTGGTTTGAGGCCTGGCTTGCTCCACTTCCTGCTCCTGAGATTCTCCCGGATGTGGGCTGCATTTTGGCTGCCTTTTGGGCTGGAGCTTCTCGTGGTTTGAGGCCTGGATTGCTCCACCCCCGGCTCTTGAGATTCTCCCGGATATGCGCTGTAATTTGGGTGCATTTTGGGCTGGAACTTCTCGCGGTTTGAGGCCTGGCTTGCTCCACCCCCTGCTCTTGATATTCTCCTCCACGTGGGCTGCATTTTGGCTGCATTTTGGGCTGGAGATTCTCGAGGTTTGAGACCTGGCTTACTCCACCCCCTGCTCTTGAGATTCTCCTGGATGTGGGCTGCATTTTGGCTGCATTTGGGCTGGAGCTTCTCGTGCTTTGAGCACTGGCTTGCTCCACTTCCTGCTCCTGAGTTTCTCCCGCAGTTGGGCTGCATTTTGGCTGCATTTTCGGCTGGAGCTTCTCGTGGTTTGAGGCCTGGCTTGCTCCACCCCCTGCTCCTGAGATTCTCCCGGATGTGGGCTGCATTTTGGCTGCCTTTTGGGCTGGAGCTTCTCGTGATTTGAGGCCTGGCTTGCTCTACCCCCTGCTCCTGAGATTCTCCCGGATGTGGGCTGGATTTTGGCTGCCTTTTGGGCTGGAGCTTCTCGTGGTTTGAGGCCTGGCTTGCTCCACCCCCTGCTCTTGATAATCTCCCGGATGTGGGCTGCATTTTGGCTGCCTTTTGGGCTGGAGATTCTCGTGGTTTGAGGCCTGGCTTGCTCCACCCCCTGCTCCTGAGATTCTCCCGGATGTGGGCTGCATTTTGGCTGCCTTTTGGGCTGGAGCTTCTCATGGTTTGAGGCCTGGCTTGCTCCACTTCCTGCTCCTGAGATTCTCCCGGATGTGGGATGGATTTTGGCTGCCTTTTGGGCTGGAGCTTCTCGTGGTTTGAGGCCTGGCTTGCTCCACCCCCGGCTCTTGAGATTCTCCCGGATATGCGCTGTAATTTGGGTGCATTTTGGGCTGGAACTTCTCGCGGTTTGAGGCCTGGCTTCCTCCACCCCCTGCTCTTGATATTCTCCTCCATGTGGGCTGCATTTTGGCTGCATTTTGGGCTGGAGATTCTCGAGGTTTGAGACCTGGCTTACTCCACCCCCTGCTCTTGAGATTCTCCTGGATGTGGGCTGCATTTTGGCTGCATTTGGGCTGGAGCTTCTCGTGCTTTGAGCACTGGCTTGCTCCACTTCCTGCTCCTGAGTTTCTCCCGCAGTTGGGCTGCATTTTGGCTGCATTTTCGGCTGGAGCTTCTCGTGGTTTGAGGCCTGGCTTGCTCCACCCCCTGCTCCTGAGATTCTCCCGGATGTGGGCTGCATTTTGGCTGCCTTTTGGGCTGGAGCTTCTCGTGATTTGAGGCCTGGCTTGCTCTACCCCCTGCTCCTGAGATTCTCCCGGATGTGGGCTGGATTTTGGCTGCCTTTTGGGCTGGAGCTTCTCGTGGTTTGAGGCCTGGCTTGCTCCACCCCCTGCTCTTGATAATCTCCCGGATGTGGGCTGCATTTTGGGTGCGTTTTGGGCTGGAGCTTCTCGTGGTTTGAGGCCTGGCTTGCTCCACCCCCTGCTCCTGAGATTCTCCCGGATGTGGGCTGCATTTTGGCTGCCTTTTGGGCTGGAGCTTCTCATGGTTTGAGGCCTGGCTTGGTCCACTTCCTGCTCCTGAGATTCTCCCGGATGTGGGATGGATTTTGGCTGCCTTTTGGGCTGGAGCTTCTCGTGGTTTGAGGCCTGGCTTGCTCCACTTCCTGCCACTGAGATTCTCCCGGATGTGGGCTGCATTTTGGCTGCATTTTGGGCTGGAGCTTCTCGTGGTTTGAGGCCTGGCTTACTCCAACCCCTGCTCTTGATAATCTCCCGGATGTGGGCTGCATTTCGGGTGCGTTTTGGGCTGGAGCTTCTCGTGGTTTGAGGCCTGGCTTGCTCCACCCCCTGCTTTTGAGATTCTCACAGATGTAGGCTGCATTTTGGCTGCCTTTTGGGCTGGAGCTTCTCGTGGTTTGAGGCCTGGCTTGCTCCACTTCCTGCTCCTGAGATTCTCCCAGATGTGGGCTGGATTTTGGCTGCATTTTGGGCTGGAGCTTCTCGTGGTTTGAGGCCTGGCTTGCTCCACTTCCTGCTCCAGAGATTCTCCCGGATGTGGGCTGCATTTTGGCTGCCTTTTGGGCTGGAGCTTCTCGTGGTTTGAGGCCTGGCTTGCTCCACCCCCGGCTCTTGATATTCTCCCGGATGTGGGCTGCATTTTGGCTGCCTTTTGGGCTGGAGCTTCTCGTGGTTTGAGGCCTGGCTTGCTCCACCCCCTGCTCTTGAGATTCTCCCGGATGTGGGCTGCATTTTGGCTGCCTTTTGGGCTGGAACTTCTCGCGGTTTGAGGCCTGGCTTGCTCCACCCCCTGCTCTTCATATTCTCCTCCATGTGGGCTGCATTTTGGCTGCATTTTGGGCTGGAGCTTCTCGTGGTTTGAGACCTGGCTTACTCCACCCCCTGCTCTTGAGATTCTCCTGGATGTGGGCTGCATTTTGGCTGCATTTGGGCTGCAGCTTCTCGTGGTTTGAGGCCTGGCTTGCTCCACTTCCTGCTCCTGAGATTCTCCCGCAGTTGGGCTGCATTTTGGCTGCTTTTTGGGCTGGAGCTTCTCGTGGTTTGAGGCCTGGCTTGCTCCACTTCCTGCTCCTGAGATTCTCCCGGATGTGGGCTGCATTTTGGCTGCTTTTTGGGCTGGAGCTTCTCGTGGTTTGAGGCCTGGCTTGCTCCACTTCCTGCTCCTGAGATTCTCCCAGATGTGGGCTGGATTTTGGCTGCATTTTGGGCTGGAGCTTCTCGTGGTTTGAGGCCTGGCTTGCTCCACTTCCTGCTCCAGAGATTCTCCCGGATGTGGGCTGCATTTTGGCTGCCTTTTGGGCTGGAGCTTCTCGTGGTTTGAGGCCTGGCTTGCTCCACCCCCGGCTCTTGATATTCTCCCGGATGTGGGCTGCATTTTGGCTGCCTTTTGGGCTGGAGCTTCTCGTGGTTTGAGGCCTGGCTTGCTCCACCCCCTGCTCTTGAGATTCTCCCGGATGTGGGCTGCATTTTGGCTGCCTTTTGGGCTGGAACTTCTCGCGGTTTGAGGCCTGGCTTGCTCCACCCCCTGCTCTTCATATTCTCCTCCATGTGGGCTGCATTTTGGCTGCATTTTGGGCTGGAGCTTCTCGTGGTTTGAGACCTGGCTTACTCCACCCCCTGCTCTTGAGATTCTCCTGGATGTGGGCTGCATTTTGGCTGCATTTGGGCTGCAGCTTCTCGTGGTTTGAGGCCTGGCTTGCTCCACTTCCTGCTCCTGAGATTCTCCCGCAGTTGGGCTGCATTTTGGCTGCTTTTTGGGCTGGAGCTTCTCGTGGTTTGAGGCCTGGCTTGCTCCACTTCCTGCTCCTGAGATTCTCCCGGATGTGGGCTGCATTTTGGCTGCCTTTTGGGCTGGAGCTTCTCGTGGTTTGAGGCCTGGCTTGCTCCACCCCCTGCTCTTGAGATTCTCCCGGATATGCGCTGTAATTTGGGTGCATTTTGGGCTGGAACTTCTCGCGGTTTGAGGCCTGGCTTGCTCCACCCCCTGCTCTTGATATTCTCCTCCATGTGGGCTGCATTTTGGCTGCATTTTGGGCTGGAGCTTCTCGAGGTTTGAGACCTGGCTTACTCCACCCCCTGCTCTTGAGATTCTCCTGGATGTGGGCTGCATTTTGGCTGCATTTGGGCTGGAGCTTCTCGTGCTTTGAGCACTGGCTTGCTCCACTTCCTGCTCCTGAGTTTCTCCCGCAGTTGGGCTGCATTTTGGCTGCATTTTCGGCTGGAGCTTCTCGTGGTCTGAGGCCTGGCTTGCTCCACCCCCTGCTCCTGAGATTCTCCCGCAGTTGGGCTGCATTTTGGCTGCCTTTTGGGCTGGAGCTTCTCGTGGTTTCAGGCCTGGCTTGCTCCACCCCCTGCTCTTGATAATCTCCCGGATGTGGGCTGCATTTTGGGTGCGTTTTGGGCTGGAGCTTCTCGTGGTTTGAGGCCTGGCTTACTCCACATCCTGCTCCTGAGATTCTCCCAGATGTGGGCTGGATTTTGGCTGCATTTTGGGCTGGAGCTTCTCGTGGTTTGAGGCCTGGCTTGCTCCACCCCCTGCTCTTGAGATTCTCACAGATGTAGGCTGCATTTTGGCTGCCTTTTGGGCTGGAGCTTCTCGTGGTTTCAGGCCTGGCTTGCTCCACTTCCTGCTCCTGAGATTCTCCCGGATGTGGGCTGGATTTTGGCTGCTTTTTGGGCTGAAGCTTCTCATGGTTTGAGGCCTGGCTTGCTCCACTTCCTGCTCCTGAGATTCTCCCGCAGTTGGGCTGCATTTTGGCTGCCTTTTGGGCTGGAGCTTCTCGTGGTTTGAGGCCTGGCTTGCTCCACCCCCTGCTCCTGAGATTCTCCCGGATGTGGGCTGCATTTTGGCTGCCTTTTGGGCTGGAGCTTCTCGTGGTTTGAGGCCTGGCTTGCTCCACCCCCTGCTCTTGAGATTCTCCCGCATGTGGGCTGCATTTTGGCTGCCTTTTGGGCTGGAACGTCTCGTGGTTTGAGGCCTGGCTTGCTCCACTTCCTGCCCCTGAGATTCTCCCGCAGTTGGGCTGCATTTTGGCTGCATTTTGGGCTGGAGCTTCTCGTGGTTTGAGACCTGGCTTACTCCACCCCCTGCTCTTGAGATTCTCCTGGATGTGGGCTGCATTTTGGCTGCATTTGGGCTGGAGCTTCTCGTGGTTTGAGGCCTGGCTTGCTCCGCTTCCTGCTCCTGAGATTCTCCCGCAGTTGGGCTGCATTTTGGCTGCATTTTCGGCTGGAGCTTCTCGTGGTTTGAGGCCTGGCTTGCTCCACCCCCTGCTCCTGAGATTCTCCCGGATGTGGGCTGCATTTTGGCTGCCTTTTGGGCTGGAGCTTCTCGTGCTTTGAGGCCTGGCTTGCTCCACTTCCTGCTCCTGAGATTCTCCCAGATGTGGGCTGCATTTTGGCTGCCTTTTGGGCTGGAGCTTCTCGTGGTTTGAGGCCTGGCTTGCTCCACCCCCGGCTCTTGATATTCTCCCGGATGTGGGCTGCATTTTGGCTGCCTTTTGGGCTGGAGCTTCTCGTGGTTTGAGGCCTGGCTTGCTCTACCCCCTGCTCCTGAGATTCTCCCGGATGTGGGCTGCATTTTGGCTGCCTTTTGGGCTGGAGCTTCTCGTGGTTTGAGGCCTGGCTTGCTCCACCCCCTGCTCTTGATAATCTCCCGGATGTGGGCTGCATTTTGGGTGCGTTTTGGGCTGGAGCTTCTCGTGGTTTGAGGCCTGGCTTGCTCCACTCCCTGCTCTTGATAATCTCCCGGATGTGGGCTGCATTTTGGCTGCCTTTTGGGCTGGAGCTTCTCGTGGTTTGAGGACTGGCTTGCTCCACCCCCGGCTCTTGATATTCTCCCGGATGTGGGCTGCATTTTGGCTGCCTTTTGGGCTGGAGCTTCTCGTGGTTTGAGGACTGGCTTGCTCCACCCCCGGCTCTTGATATTCTCCCGGATGTGGGCTGGATTTTGGCTGCCTTTTGGGCTGGAACTTCTCGTGGTTTGAGGCCTGGCTTTCTCCACCCCCTGCTCTTGATATTCTCCTCCATGTGGGCTGCATTTTGGCTGCATTTTGGGCTGGAGCTTCTCGTGCTTTGAGCACTGGCTTGCTCCACTTCCTGCTCCTGAGATTCTCCCGCAGTTGGGCTGCATTTTGGCTGCATTTTCGGCTGGAGCTTCTCGTGGTTTGAGGCCTGGCTTGCTCCACCCCCTGCTCTTGAGATTCTCCCGGATGTGTGCTGGATTTTGGCTGCCTTTTGGGCTGGAGCTTCTCGTGGTTTGAGGCCTGGCTTGCTCCACTTCCTGCTCCTGAGGTTCTCCCGCAGTTGGGCTGCATTTTGGCTGCCTTTTGGGCTGGAGCTTCTCGTGGTTTGAGGCCTGGCTTGCTCCACCCCCTGCTCTTGAGATTCTCCCGGATGTGGGCTGCATTTTGGCTGCCTTTTGGGCTGGAGCTTCTCGTGGTTTGAGGCCTGGCTTGCTCCACTTCCTGCTCCTGAGATTCTCCCGGATGTGGGCTGCACTTTGGCTGCCTTTTGGGCTGGAGCTTCTCGTGGTTTGAGGCCTGGCTTGCTCCACCCCCTGCTCCTGAGATTCTCCCAGATGTGGGCTGCATTTTGGCTGCCTTTTGGGCTGGAGCTTCTCGTGCTTTGAGGCCTGGCTTGCTCCACTTCCTGCTCCTGAGATTCTCCCAGATGTGGGCTGCATTTTGGCTGCCTTTTGGGCTGGAGCTTCTCGTGGTTTGAGGCCTGGCTTGCTCCACCCCCGGCTCTTGATATTCTCCCGGATGTGGGCTGCATTTTGGCTGCCTTTTGGGCTGGAGCTTCTCGTGGTTTGAGGCCTGGCTTGCTCTACCCCCTGCTCCTGAGATTCTCCCGGATGTGGGCTGCATTTTGGCTGCCTTTTGGGCTGGAGCTTCTCGTGGTTTGAGGCCTGGCTTGCTCCACCCCCTGCTCTTGATAATCTCCCGGATGTGGGCTGCATTTTGGGTGCGTTTTGGGCTGGAGCTTCTCGTGGTTTGAGGCCTGCCTTGCTCCACCCCCTGCTTTTGAGATTCTCACAGATGTTGGCTGCATTTTGGCTGCCTTTTGGGCTGCAGCTTCTCGTGGTTTCAGGCCTGGCTTGCTCCACTTCCTACTCCTGAGATTCTCCCAGATGTGGGCTGGATTTTGGCTGCTTTTTGGGCTGGAGCTTCTCATGGTTTGAGGCCTGGCTTGCTCCACCCCCTGCTCCTGAGATTCTCCCGCAGTTGGGCTGCATTTTGGCTGCCTTTTGGGCTGGAGCTTCTCGTGGTTTGAGGCCTGGCTTGCTCCACTCCCTGCTCTTGAGATTCTCCTGGATGTGGGCTGGATTTTGGCTGCCTTTTGGGCTGGAGCTTCTCGTGGTTTGAGGCCTGGCTTTCTCCACTTCCTGCCACTGAGATTCTCCCAGATGTGGGCTGCATTTTCGCTGCATTTGGGCTGGAGCTTCTCGTGGTTTGAGACCTGGCTTACTCCACCCCCTGCTCTTGAGATTCTCCTGGATGTGGGCTGCATTTTGGCTGCATTTGGGCTGGAGCTTCTCGTGCTTTGAGCACTGGCTTGCTCCACTTCCTGCTCCTGAGATTCTCCCGCAGTTGGGCTGCATTTTGGCTGCATTTTCGGCTGGAGCTTCTCGTGGTTTGAGGCCTGGCTTGCTCCACCCCCTGCTCTTGAGATTCTCCCGGATGTGTGCTGGATTTTGGCTGCCTTTTGGGCTGGAGCTTCTCGTGGTTTGAGGCCTGGCTTGCTCCACTTCCTGCTCCTGAGATTCTCCCGCAGTTGGGCTGCATTTTGGCTGCCTTTTGGGCTGGAGCTTCTCGTGGTTTGAGGCCTGGCTTGCTCCACCCCCTGCTCTTGAGATTCTCCCGGATGTGGGCTGCATTTTGGCTGCCTTTTGGGCTGGAGCTTCTCGTGGTTTGAGGCCTGGCTTGCTCCACTTCCTGCTCCTGAGATTCTCCCGGATGTGGGCTGCACTTTGGCTGCCTTTTGGGCTGGAGCTTCTCGTGGTTTGAGGCCTGGCTTGCTCCACCCCCGGCTCTTGATATTCTCCCGGATGTGGGCTGCATTTTGGCTGCCTTTTGGGCTGGAGCTTCTCGTGGTTTGAGGCCTGGCTTGCTCCACTCCCTGCTCTTGAGATTCTCCTGGATGTGGGCTGGATTTTGGCTGCCTTTTGGGCTGGAACTTCTCGTGGTTTGAGACCTGGCTTACTCCACCCCCTGCTCTTGAAATTCTCCTGGATGTGGGCTGCATTTTGGCTGCATTTGGGCTGGAGCTTCTCGTGCTTTGAGCACTGGCTTGCTCCACTTCCTGCTCCTGAGATTCTCCTGGATGTGGGCTGCATTTTGGCTGCATTTGGGCTGGAGCTTCTCGTGCTTTGAGCACTGGCTTGCTCCACTTCCTGCTCCTGAGATTCTCCCGCAGTTGGGCTGCATTTTGGCTGCCTTTTGGGCTGGAGCTTCTCGTGGTTTGAGGCCTGGCTTGCTCCACCCCCTGCTCCTGAGATTCTCCCGGATGTGGGCTGCATTTTGGCTGCCTTTTGGGTTGGAGCTTCTCGTGATTTGAGGCCTGGCTTGCTCTACACCCTGCTCCTGAGATTCTCCCGGATGTGGGCTGCATTTTGGCTGCATTTGGGCTGGAGCTTCTCGTGGTTTGAGGCCTGGCTTGCTCCGCTCCCTGCTCCTGAGATTCTCCCGCAGTTGGGCTGCATTTTGGCTGCATTTTCGGCTGGAGCTTCTCGTGGTTTGAGGCCTGGCTTGCTCCACCCCCTGCTCCTGAGATTCTCCCGGATGTGGGCTGCATTTTGGCTGCCTTTTGGGCTGGAGCTTCTCGTGCTTTGAGGCCTGGCTTGCTCCACTTCCTGCTCCTGAGATTCTCCCAGATGTGGGCTGCATTTTGGCTGCCTTTTGGGCTGGAGCTTCTCGTGGTTTGAGGCCTGGCTTGCTCCACCCCCGGCTCTTGATATTCTCCCGGATGTGGGCTGCATTTTGGCTGCCTTTTGGGCTGGAGCTTCTCGTGGTTTGAGGCCTGGCTTGCTCTACCCCCTGCTCCTGAGATTCTCCCGGATGTGGGCTGCATTTTGGCTGCCTTTTGGGCTGGAGCTTCTCGTGGTTTGAGGCCTGGCTTGCTCCACCCCCTGCTCTTGATAATCTCCCGGATGTGGGCTGCATTTTGGGTGCGTTTTGGGCTGGAGCTTCTCGTGGTTTGAGGCCTGGCTTGCTCCACCCCCTGCTTTTGAGATTCTCACAGATGTTGGCTGCATTTTGGCTGCCTTTTGGGCTGCAGCTTCTCGTGGTTTCAGGCCTGGCTTGCTCCACTTCCTACTCCTGAGATTCTCCCAGATGTGGGCTGGATTTTGGCTGCTTTTTGGGCTGGAGCTTCTCATGGTTTGAGGCCTGGCTTGCTCCACCCCCTGCTCCTGAGATTCTCCCGCAGTTGGGCTGCATTTTGGCTGCCTTTTGGGCTGGAGCTTCTCGTGGTTTGAGGCCTGGCTTGCTCCACCCCCTGCTCTTGAGATTCTCCCGGATGTGGGCTGCATTTTGGCTGCCTTTTGGGCTGGAGCTTCTCGTGGTTTGAGGCCTGGCTTGCTCCACTTCCTGCTCCTGAGATTCTCCCGCAGTTGGGCTGCATTTTGGCTGCCTTTTGGGCTGGAGCTTCTCGTGGTTTGAGGCCTGGCTTGCTCCACTTCCTGCTCCTGAGATTCTCCCGGATGTGGGCTGCATTTTGGCTGCCTTTTGGGCTGGAGCTTCTCGTGGTTTGAGGACTGGCTTGCTCCACCCCCGGCTCTTGATATTCTCCCGGATGTGGGCTGCATTTTGGCTGCCTTTTGGGCTGGAGCTTCTCGTGGTTTGAGGCCTGGCTTGCTCCACTCCCTGCTCTTGAGATTCTCCTGGATGTGGGCTGGATTTTGGCTGCCTTTTGGGCTGGAACTTCTCGTGGTTTGAGGCCTGGCTTTCTCCACTTCCTGCCACTGAGATTCTCCCAGATGTGGGCTGCATTTTCGCTGCATTTGGGCTGGAGCTTCTCGTGCTTTGAGCACTGGCTTGCTCCACTTCCTGCCCCTGAGATTCTCCCGCAGTTGGGCTGCATTTTGGCTGCATTTTCGGCTGGAGCTTCTCGTGGTTTGAGGCCTGGCTTGCTCCACCCCCTGCTCTTGAGATTCTCCCGGATGTGTGCTGGATTTTGGCTGCCTTTTGGGCTGGAGCTTCTCGTGGTTTGAGGCCTGGCTTGCTCCACTTCCTGCTCCTGAGATTCTCCCGCAGTTGGGCTGCATTTTGGCTGCCTTTTGGGCTGGAGCTTCTCGTGGTTTGAGGCCTGGCTTGCTCCACCCCCTGCTCTTGAGATTCTCCCGGATGTGGGCTGCATTTTGGCTGCCTTTTGGGCTGCAGCTTCTCGTGGTTTGAGGCCTGGCTTGCTCCACTTCCTGCTCCTGAGATTCTCCCGGATGTGGGCTGCACTTTGGCTGCCTTTTGGGCTGGAGCTTCTCGTGGTTTGAGGCCTGGCTTGCTCCACCCCCGGCTCTTGATATTCTCCCGGATGTGGGCTGCATTTTGGCTGCCTTTTGGGCTGCAGCTTCTCGTGGTTTCAGGCCTGGCTTGCTCCACCCCCTGCTCTTGAGATTCTCCTGGATGTGGGCTGGATTTTGGCTGCCTTTTGGGCTGGAACTTCTCGTGGTTTGAGACCTGGCTTACTCCACCCCCTGCTCTTGAGATTCTCCTGGATGTGGGCTGCATTTTGGCTGCATTTGGGCTGGAGCTTCTCGTGCTTTGAGCACTGGCTTGCTCCACTTCCTGCTCCTGAGATTCTCCCGCAGTTGGGCTGCATTTTGGCTGCCTTTTGGGCTGGAGCTTCTCGTGGTTTGAGGCCTGGCTTGCTCCACCCCCTGCTCCTGAGATTCTCCCGGATGTGGGCTGCATTTTGGCTGCCTTTTGGGTTGGAGCTTCTCGTGATTTGAGGCCTGGCTTGCTCTACACCCTGCTCCTGAGATTCTCCCGGATGTGGGCTGCATTTTGGCTGCCTTTTGGGCTGGAGCTTCTCGTGGTTTGAGGCCTGGCTTGCTCCACCCCCTGCTCCTGAGATTCTCCCGGATGTGGGCTGCATTTTGGCTGCCTTTTGGGCTGGAGCTTCTCGTGGTTTGAGGCCTGGCTTGCTCCACCCCCTGCTTTTGAGATTCTCACGGATGTAGGCTGCATTTTGGCTGCCTTTTGGGCTGCAGCTTCTCGTGGTTTCAGGCCTGGCTTGCTCCACTTCCTGCTCCTGAGATTCTTCCAGATGTGGACTGGATTTTGGCTGCCTTTTGGGCTGGAGCTTCTCGTGGTTTGAGGCCTGGCTTGCTCCACTTCCTGCTCCTGAGATTCTCCCGCAGTTGGGCTGCATATTGGGTGCCTTTTGGGCTGGAGCTTCTCGTGGTTTGAGGCCTGGCTTGCTCCACTTCCTGCTCCTGAGATTCTCCCGGATGTGGGCTGCATTTTGGCTGCCTTTTGGGCTGGAGCTTCTCGTGGTTTGAGGCCTGGCTTGCTCCACTTCCTGCTCCTGAGATTCTCCCGCAGTTGGGCTGCATTTTGGCTGCCTTTTGGGCTGGAGCTTCTCGTGGTTTGAGGCCTGGCTTGCTCCACCCCCTGCTCTTGAGATTCTCCCGCATGTGGGCTGCATTTTGGCTGCCTTTTGGGCTGGAGCTTCTCGTGGTTTGAGGCCTGGCTTGCTCCACCCCCGGCTCTTGATATTCTCCCGGATGTGGGCTGCATTTTGGCTGCCTTTTGGGCTGGAGCTTCTCGTGGTTTGAGGCCTGGCTTGCTACACCCCCTGCTCTTGAGATTCTCCTCCATGTGGGCTGGATTTTGGCTGCCTTTTGGGCTGGAGCTTCTCGTGGTTTGAGGCCTGGCTTGCTCCACCCCCTGCTCTTGAGATTCTCCCGGATGTGGGCTGCATTTTGGCTGCCTTTTGGGCTGGAGCTTCTCGTGCTTTGAGGCCTGGCTTGCTCCACTTCCTGCCCCTCAGATTCTCCCGCAGTTGGGCTGCATTTTGGCTGCATTTTGGGTTGGAGCTTCTCGTGGTTTGAGGCCTGGTTTGCTCCACTTCCTGCTCCTGAGATTCTCCCGGATGTGGGCTGCATTTTGGCTGCCTTTTGGGCTGGAGCTTCTCGTGGTTTGAGGCCTGGCTTGCTACACCCCCGGCTCTTGATATTCTCCCGGATGTGGGCTGCATTTTGGCTGCCTTTTGGACTGGAGCTTCTCGTGGTTTGAGGCCTGGCTTGCTCTACCCCCTGCTCCTGAGATTCTCCCGGATGTGGGCTGCATTTTGGCTGCCTTTTGGGCTGGAGCTTCTCGTGCTTTGAGGCCTGGCTTGCTCCACCCCCTGCTCTTGATAATCTCCCGGATGTGGGCTGCATTTTGGCTGCCTTTTGGGCTGCAGCTTCTCGTGGTTTGAGGCCTGGCTTGCTCCACCCCCTGCTTTTGAGATTCTCACAGATGTAGGCTGCATTTTGGCTGCCTTTTGGGCTGCAGCTTCTCGTGGTTTCAGGCCTGGCTTGCTCCACTTCCTGCTCCTGAGATTCTCCCAGATGTGGGCTGGATTTTGGCTGCTTTTTGGGCTGGAGCTTCTCATGGTTTGAGGCCTGGCTTGCTCCACTTCCTGCTCCTGAGGTTCTCCCGCAGTTGGGCTGCATTTTGGCTGCCTTTTGGGCTGGAGCTTCTCGTGGTTTGAGGCCTGGCTTGCTCCACCCCCTGCTCTTGAGATTCAACCGGATGTGGGCTGCATTTTGGCTGCATTTTGGGCTGGAGCTTCTCGTGGTTTGAGGCCTGGCTTGCTCCACTTCCTGCTCCTGAGATTCTCCCGGATGTGGGCTGCATTTTGGCTGCCTTTTGGGCTGGAGCTTCTCGTGCTTTGAGGCCTGGCTTGCTCCACCCCCTGCTCTTGAGATTCTCCCGGATGTGGGCTGCATTTTGGCTGCCTTTTGGGCTGGAGCTTCTCGTGGTTTGAGGCCTGGCTTGCTCCACCCCCGGCTCTTGATATTCTCCCGGATGTGGGCTGCATTTTGGCTGCCTTTTGGGCTGGAGCTTCTCGTGGTTTGAGGCCTGGCTTGCTCCACCCCCGGCTCTTGATATTCTCCAGGATGTGGGCTGCATTTTGGCTGCCTTTTGGGCTGGAGCTTCTCGTGGTTTGAGGCCTGGCTTGCTCCACCCCCTGCTCTTGAGATTCTCCCGGATGTGGGCTGCATTTTGGCTGCCTTTTGGGCTGGAGCTTCTCGTGGTTTGAGGCCTGGCTTGCTCCACTTCCTGCCCCTGAGATTCTCCCGCAGTTGGGCTGCATTTTGGCTGCCTTTTGGGCTGGAGCTTCTCGTGGTTTGAGGCCTGGCTTGCTCCACCCCCTGCTCTTGAGATTCTCCCGGATGTGGGCTGCATTTTGGCTGCCTTTTTGGCTGGAACTTCTCGTGGTTTGAGGCCTGGCTTGCTCCACCCCCTGCTCTTGATATTCTCCTCCATGTGAGCTGGATTTTGGCTGCATTTTGGGCTGGAGCTTCTCGTGGTTTGAGGCCTGGCTTACTCCACCCCCTGCTCTTGAGATTCTCCTGGATGTGGGCTGCATTTTGGCTGCATTTGTGCTGGAGCTTCTCGTGGTTTGAGGCCTGGCTTGCTCCACTTCCTGCTCCTGAGATTCTCCCGCAGTTGGGCTGCATTTTGGCTGCATTTTGGGTTGGAGCTTCTCGTGGTTTGAGGCCTGGTTTGCTCCACTTCCTACTCCTGAGATTCTCCCGGATGTGGGCTGCATTTTGGCTGCCTTTTGGGCTGGAGCTTCTCGTGGTTTGAGGCCTGGCTTGCTACACCCCCGGCTCTTGATATTCTCCCGGATGTGGGCTGCATTTTGGCTGCCTTTTGGACTGGAGCTTCTCGTGGTTTGAGGCCTGGCTTGCTCTACCCCCTGCTCCTGAGATTCTCCCGGATGTGGGCTGCATTTTGGCTGCCTTTTGGGCTGGAGCTTCTCGTGCTTTGAGGCCTGGCTTGCTCCACCCCCTGCTCTTGATAATCTCCCGGATGTGGGCTGCATTTTGGCTGCCTTTTGGGCTGGAGCTTCTCGTGGTTTGAGGCCTGGCTTGCTCCACCCCCTGCTTTTGAGATTCTCACAGATGTAGGCTGCATTTTGGCTGCCTTTTGGGCTGCAGCTTCTCGTGGTTTCAGGCCTGGCTTGCTCCACTTCCTGCTCCTGAGATTCTCCCAGATGTGGGCTGGATTTTGGCTGCCTTTTGGGCTGGAGCTTCTCATGGTTTGAGGCCTGGCTTGCTCCACTTCCTGCTCCTGAGATTCTCCCGCAGTTGGGCTGCATTTTGGCTGCCTTTTGGGCTGGAGCTTCTCGTGGTTTGAGGCCTGGCTTGCTCCACCCCCTGCTCTTGATATTCTCCCGGATGTGGGCTGCATTTTGGCTGCCTTTTGGGCTGGAGCTTCTCGTGGTTTGAGGCCTGGCTTGCTCCACTTCCTGCTCCTGAGATTCTCCCGGATGTGGGCTGCATTTTGGCTGCCTTTTGGGCTGGAGCTTCTCGTGCTTTGAGGCCTGGCTTGCTCCACCCCCTGCTCTTGAGATTCTCCCGGATGTGGGCTGCATTTTGGCTGCCTTTTGGGCTGGAGCTTCTCGTGGTTTGAGGCCTGGCTTGCTCCACCCCCGGCTCTTGATATTCTCCCGGATGTGGGCTGCATTTTGGCTGCCTTTTGGGCTGGAGCTTCTCGTGGTTTGAGGCCTGGCTTGCTCCACCCCCGGCTCTTGATATTCTCCAGGATGTGGGCTGCATTTTGGCTGCCTTTTGGGCTGGAGCTTCTCGTGGTTTGAGGCCTGGCTTGCTCCACCCCCTGCTCTTGAGATTCTCCCGGATGTGGGCTGCATTTTGGCTGCCTTTTGGGCTGGAGCTTCTCGTGGTTTGAGGCCTGGCTTGCTCCACTTCCTGCCCCTGAGATTCTCCCGCAGTTGGGCTGCATTTTGGCTGCCTTTTGGGCTGGAGCTTCTCGTGGTTTGAGGCCTGGCTTGCTCCACCCCCTGCTCTTGAGATTCTCCCGGATGTGGGCTGCATTTTGGCTGCCTTTTTGGCTGGAACTTCTCGTGGTTTGAGGCCTGGCTTGCTCCACCCCCTGCTCTTGATATTCTCCTCCATGTGAGCTGGATTTTGGCTGCATTTTGGGCTGGAGCTTCTCGTGGTTTGAGGCCTGGCTTACTCCACCCCCTGCTCTTGAGATTCTCCTGGATGTGGGCTGCATTTTGGCTGCATTTGGGCTGGAGCTTCTCGTGGTTTGAGGCCTGGCTTGCTCCACTTCCTGCTCCTGAGATTCTCCCGGATGTGGGCTGCATTTTGGCTGCCTTTTGGGCTGGAGCTTCTCGTGGTTTGAGGCCTGCCTTGCTACACCCCCGCCTCCTGATATTCTCCCGGATGTGGGCAGCATTTTGGCTGCCTTTTGGGCTGGAGCTTCTCGTGGTTTGAGGCCTGGCTTAATCTACCCCCTGCTCCTGAGATTCTCCCGGATGTGGGCTGCATTTTGGCTGCCTTTTGGGCTGGAGCTTCTCGTGGTTTGAGGCCTGGCTTGCTCCACCCCCTGCTCTTGATAATCTCCCGGATGTGGGCTGCATTTTGGCTGCCTTTTGGGCTGGAGCTTCTCGTGGTTTGAGGCCTGGCTTGCTCCACCCCCTGCTTTTGAGATTCTCACAGATGTAGGCTGCATTTTGGCTGCCTTTTGGGCTGCAGCTTCTCGTGGTTTCAGGCCTGGCTTGCTCCACCCCCTGCTCTTGAGATTCTCCCGGATGTGGCCTGCATTTTGGCTGCCTTTTGGGCTGGAGCTTCTCGTGGTTTGAGGCCTGGCTTGCTCCACCCCCTGCTCTTGATAATCTCCCGGATGTGGGCTGCATTTTGGCTGCCTTTTGGGCTGGAGCTTCTCGTGGTTTGAGGCCTGGCTTGCTCCACTTCCTGCTCCTGAGATTCTCCCGCAGTTGGGCTGCATTTTGGCTGCCTTTTGGGCTGGAGCTTCTCGTGGTTTGAGGCCTGGCTTGCTCCACCCCCTGCTCTTGATATTCTCCCGGATGTGGGCTGCATTTTGGCTGCCTTTTGGGCTGGAGCTTCTCGTGGTTTGAGGCCTGGCTTGCTCCACCCCCTGCTCCTGAGATTCTCCCGGATGTGGGCTGCATTTTGGCTGCCTTTTGGGCTGGAGCTTCTCGTGGTTTGAGGCCTGGCTTGCTCCACCCCCGGCTCTTGATATTCTCCCGGATGTGGGCTGCATTTTGGCTGCATTTTGGGCTGGAGCTTCTCGTGGTTTGAGGCCTGCCTTACTGCACCCCCTGCTCTTGATATTCTCCAGGATGTGGGCTGGATTTTGGCTGCCTTTTGGGCTGGAGCTTCTCGTGGTTTGAGGCCTGGCTTGCTCCACCCCCTGCTCTTGAGATTCTCCCGGATGTGGGCTGCATTTTGGCTGCCTTTTGGGCTGGAGCTTCTCGTGGTTTGAGGCCTGGCTTGCTCCACTTCCTGCCCCTGAGATTCTCCCGCAGTTGGGCTGCATTTTGGCTGCCTTTTGGGCTGGAGCTTCTCGTGGTTTGAGGCCTGGCTTGCTCCACCCCCTGCTCTTGAGATTCTCCCGGATGTGGGCTGCATTTTGGCTGCCTTTTTGGCTGGAACTTCTCGTGGTTTGAGGCCTGGCTTGCTCCACCCCCTGCTCTTGAGATTCTCCTCCATGTGAGCTGGATTTTGGCTGCATTTTGGGCTGGAGCTTCTCGTGGTTTGAGGCCTGGCTTACTCCACCCCCTGCTCTTGAGATTCTCCTGGATGTGGGCTGCATTTTGGCTGCATTTGGGCTGGAGCTTCTCGTGGTTTGAGGCCTGGCTTGCTCCACTTCCTGCTCCTGAGATTCTCCCGGATGTGGGCTGCATTTTGGCTGCCTTTTGGGCTGGAGCTTCTCGTGGTTTGAGGCCTGCCTTGCTACACCCCCGGCTCCTGATATTCTCCCGGATGTGGGCAGCATTTTGGCTGCCTTTTGGGCTGGAGCTTCTCGTGCTTTGAGGCCTGGCTTAATCTACCCCCTGCTCCTGAGATTCTCCCGGATGTGGGCTGCATTTTGGCTGCCTTTTGGGCTGGAGCTTCTCGTGGTTTGAGGCCTGGCTTGCTCCACCCCCTGCTCTTGATAATCTCCCGGATGTGGGCTGCATTTTGGCTGCCTTTTGGGCTGGAGCTTCTCGTGGTTTGAGGCCTGGCTTGCTCCACACCCTGCTTTTGAGATTCTCACAGATGTAGGCTGCATTTTGGCCGCCTTTTGGGCTGCAGCTTCTCGTGGTTTCAGGCCTGGCTTGCTCCACCCCCTGCTCTTGAGATTCTCCCGGATGTGGGCTGCATTTTGGCTGCCTTTTGGGCTGGAGCTTCTCGTGGTTTGAGGCCTGGCTTGCTCCACCCCCTGCTCTTGATAATCTCCCGGATGTGGGCTGCATTTTGGCTGCCTTTTGGGCTGGAGCTTCTCGTGGTTTGAGGCCTGGCTTGCTCCACTTCCTGCTCCTGAGATTCTCCCGGATGTGGGCTGCATTTTGGCTGCATTTTGGGCTGGAGCTTCTCGTGGTTTGAGGCCTGGCTTGCTCCACCCCCTGCTCTTGAGATTCTCCCGGATGTGGGCTGCATTTTGGCTGCCTTTTGGGCTGGAGCTTCTCATGGTTTGAGGCCTGGCTGGCTCCACCCCCGGCTCTTCATATTCTCCAGGATGTGGGCTGCATTTTGGCTGCTTTTTGGGCTGGAGCTTCTCGTGGTTTGAGGCCTGGCTTGCTACACCCCCTGCTCTTGATATTCTCCCGGATGTGGGCTGCATTTTGGCTGCCTTTTGGGCTGGAGCTTCTCGTGGTTTGAGGCCTGGCTTGCTCCACCCCCTGCTCTTGACATTCTCCCGGATGTGGGCTGCATTCTGGCTGCCTGTTGGGCTGCAGATTCTCGTGGTTTGAGGCCTGGTTTGCTCCACCCCCTGCTCTTGAGATTCTCCCGGATGTGGGCTGCATTTTGGCTGCCTTTTGGGCTGGAACTTCTCGTGGTTTGAGGCCTGGCTTGCTCCACCCCCTGCTCTTGATATTCTCCTCCATGTGGGCTGCATTTTGGCTGCATTTTGGGCTGGAGCTTCTCGTGGTTTGAGACCTGGCTTACTCCACCCCCTGCTCTTGAGATTCTCCTGGATGTGGGCTGCATTTTGGCTGCATTTGGGCTGGAGCTTCTCGTGGTTTGAGGCCTGGCTTGCTCCACCCCCTGCTCCTGAGATTCTCCCGGATGTGGGCTGCATTTTGGCTGCCTTTTGGGTTGGAGCTTCTCGTGATTTGAGGCCTGGCTTGCTCTACCCCCTGCTCCTGAGATTCTCCCGCATGTGGGCTGCATTTTGGCTGCCTTTTGGGCTGGAGCTTCTCGTGGTTTGAGGCCTGGCTTGCTCCACCCCCTGCTCCTGAGATTCTCCCGGATGTGGGCTGCATTTTGGCTGACTTTTGGGCTGGAGCTTCTCGTGGTTTGAGGCCTGGCTTGCTCCACGCCCTGCTTTTGAGATTCTCACAGATGTAGACTGCATTTTGGCTACCCTTTGGGCTGCAGCTTCTCGTGGTTTCAGGCCTGGCTTGCTCCACTTCCTGCTCCTGAGATTCTCCCAGATGTGGACTGGATTTTGGCTGCCTTTTGGGCTGGAGCTTCTCGTGGTTTGAGGCCTGGCTTGCTCCACCCACTGCTCTTGAGATTCTCCCGGAGGTGGGCTGCATTTTGGCTGCATTTTGGGCTGGAGCTTCTCGTGGTTTGAGGCCTGGCTTGCTCCACCCCCTGCTCCTGAGATTCTCCCGGATGTGGGCTGCATTTTGGCTGCATTTTGGGCTGGAGCTTCTCGTGGTTTGAGGCCTGCCTTGCTCCACCCCCTGCTCTTGAGATTCTCCCGGATGTGGTCTGCATTTTGGCTGCCTTTTGGGCTGGAACTTCTCGTGGTTTGAGGCCTGGCTTGCTCCACCCACTGCTCTTGAGATTCTCCTCCATGTGGGCTGGATTTTGGCTGCATTTTGGGCTGGAGCTTCTCGTGGTTTGAGACCTGGCTTACTCCACCCCCTGCTCTTGAGATTCTCCTGGATGTGGGCTGCATTTTGGCTGCATTTGGGCTGGAGCTTCTCGTGGTTTGAGGCCTGGCTTGCTCTACGCTCTGCTCCTGAGATTCTCCCGGATGTGGGCTGCATTTTGGCTGCCTTTTGGGCTGCAACTTCTCGTGGTTTGAGACCTGGCTTGCTCCACCCCCTGCTCTTGATAATCTCCCGGATGTGGGCTGCATTTTGGCTGGATTTTGGGCTTGAGCTTCTCGTGGTTTGAGGCCTGGCTTGCTCCACACCCTGCTCTTGATAATCTCCCTGATGTGGGCTGCATTTTGGCTGCCTTTTGGGCTGGAGCTTCTCGTGGTTTGAGGCCTGGCTTACTCCACTTCCTGCTCCTGAGATTCTCCCGCAGTTGGGCTGCATTTTGGCTGCCTTTTGGGCTGGAGCTTCTCGTGGTTTGAGGCCTGGCTTGCTCCAATTCCTGCTCCTGAGATTCTCCCGGATGTGGGCTGCATTTTGGCTGCCTTTTGGGCTGGAGCTTCTCGTGGTTTGAGGCCTGGCTTGCTCCACCCCCTGCTCTTGAGATTCTCCCGGATGTGGGCTGCATTTTGGCTGCCTTTTTGGCTGGAGCTTCTCGTGCTTTGAGGCCTGGCTTGCTCCACCCCCTGCTCTTGATATTCTCCCAGATGTGGGCTGCATTTTGGCTGCCTTTTGGGCTGGAACTTCTCGTGGCTTGAGGCCTGGTTTGCTCCACCCCCTGCTCTTGATATTCTCCCGGATGTGGGCTGCATTTTGGATGCCTTTTGGGCTGGAGCTTCTCGTGGTTTGAGGCCTGGCTTACTCCACCCCCTGCTCTTGATATTCTCCCAGAGGTGGGCTGGATTGAGGGTGAATTTTTGCCTGGAGAGTCTCGTGGTTTGAGGCTTGGCTTGCTCCACCCCCTGCTCCTGAGATTCTCCCGGATGTGGGCTGGACTTTGGCTGCCTTTTGGGCTGGAGCTTCTCGTGGTTTGAGGCCTGGCTTGCTCCACCCCCTGCTCTTGAGATTCTCCTGGATGTGGGCTGCATTTTGGCTGCCTTTTGGGCTGGAGCTTATCGTGGTTTCAGGCCTGGCTTACTCCACCCACTGCTCTCGATATTCTCCCGGATGTGGGCTGCATTTTGGCTGCCTTTTGGGCTGGAGCTTCTCGTGGTTTGAGGCCTGGCTTACTCCACCCCCTGCTCCTGAGATTCTCCCGCAGTTGGGCTGCATTTTGGCTGCCTTTTGGGCTGGAGCTTCTCGTGGTTTGAGGCCTGGCTTACTCCACCCCCTGCTCTTGATATTCTCCCGGAGGTGGGCTGGATTGAGGGTGAATTTTAGCCTGGAGAGTCTCGTGGTTTGAGGCTTGGCTTGCTCTACTCCTACCTCTGAGATTCTCCCGGATGTGGGCTGCATTTTGGCTGCCTTTTGGTCTGGAGCTTCTCGTGCTTTGAGGCCTGGCTTACTCCACCCCCTGCTCCTGAGATTCTCCCGCAGTTGGGCTGCATTTTGGCTGCTTTTTGGGCTGGAGCTTCTCGTGGTTTGAGGCCTGGCTTGCTCCACCCCCTGCTCTTGATATTCTCCCGGATGTGGGCTGCATTTTGGCTGCCTTTTGGGCTGGAGCTTCTCGTGGTTTGAGGCCTGCCTTGCTCCAACCCCTGCTCTTGATATTCTCCCGGATGTGGGCTGCATTTTGGCTGCCTTTTGGGCTGGAGCTTCTCGTGGTTTGAGGCCTGGCTTGCTCCACCCCCTGCTCTTGAGATTCTCCCGGATGTGGGCTGCATTTTGGCTGCCTTTTGGGCTGGAGCTTCTCATGGTTTGAGGCCTGGCTGGCTCCACCCCCGGCTCTTCATATTCTCCAGGATGTGGGCTGCATTTTGGCTGCTTTTTGGGCTGGAGCTTCTCGTGGTTTGAGGCCTGGCTTGCTACACCCCCTGCTCTTGATATTCTCCAGGATGTGGGCTGCATTTTGGCTGCCTTTTGGGCTGGAGCTTCTCGTGGTTTGAGGCCTGGCTTGCTCCACCCCCTGCTCTTGACATTCTCCCGGATGTGGGCTGCATTCTGGCTGCCTGTTGGGCTGCAGATTCTCGTGGTTTGAGGCCTGGTTTGCTCCACCCTCTGCTCTTGAGATTCTCCCGGATGTGGGCTGCATTTTGGCTGCCTTTTGGGCTGGAACTTCTCGTGGTTTGAGGCCTGGCTTGCTCCACCCCCTGCTCTTGATATTCTCCTCCATGTGGGCTGCATTTTGGCTGCATTTTGGGCTGGAGCTTCTCGTGGTTTGAGACCTGGCTTACTCCACCCCCTGCTCTTGAGATTCTCCTGGATGTGGGCTGCATTTTGGCTGCATTTGGGCTGGAGCTTCTCGTGGTTTGAGCACTGGCTTACTCCACTTCCTGCTCCTGAGATTCTCCCGCAGTTGGGCTGCATTTTGGCTGCATTTTCGGCTGGAGCTTCTCGTGGTTTGAGGCCTGGCTTGCTCCACCCCCTGCTCCTGAGATTCTCCCGGATGTGGGCTGCATTTTGGCTGCCTTTTGGGTTGGAGCTTCTCGTGATTTGAGGCCTGGCTTGCTCTACCCCCTGCTCCTGAGATTCTCCCGCATGTGGGCTGCATTTTGGCTGCCTTTTGGGCTGGAGCTTCTCGTGGTTTGAGGCCTGGCTTGCTCCACCCCCTGCTCCTGAGATTCTCCCGGATGTGGGCTGCATTTTGGCTGACTTTTGGGCTGGAGCTTCTCGTGGTTTGAGGCCTGGCTTGCTCCACGCCCTGCTTTTGAGATTCTCACAGATGTAGACTGCATTTTGGCTACCCTTTGGGCTGCAGCTTCTCGTGGTTTCAGGCCTGGCTTGCTCCACTTCCTGCTCCTGAGATTCTCCCAGATGTGGACTGGATTTTGGCTGCCTTTTGGGCTGGAGCTTCTCGTGGTTTGAGGCCTGGCTTGCTCCACCCACTGCTCTTGAGATTCTCCCGGAGGTGGGCTGCATTTTGGCTGCATTTTGGGCTGGAGCTTCTCGTGGTTTGAGGCCTGGCTTGCTCCACCCCCTGCTCCTGAGATTCTCCCGGATGTGGGCTGCATTTTGGCTGCATTTTGGGCTGGAGCTTCTCGTGGTTTGAGGCCTGCCTTGCTCCACCCCCTGCTCTTGAGATTCTCCCGGATGTGGTCTGCATTTTGGCTGCCTTTTGGGCTGGAACTTCTCGTGGTTTGAGGCCTGGCTTGCTCCACCCACTGCTCTTGAGATTCTCCTCCATGTGGGCTGGATTTTGGCTGCATTTTGGGCTGGAGCTTCTCGTGGTTTGAGACCTGGCTTACTCCACCCCCTGCTCTTGAGATTCTCCTGGATGTGGGCTGCATTTTGGCTGCATTTGGGCTGGAGCTTCTCGTGGTTTGAGGCCTGGCTTGCTCTACGCTCTGCTCCTGAGATTCTCCCGGATGTGGGCTGCATTTTGGCTGCCTTTTGGGCTGCAACTTCTCGTGGTTTGAGACCTGGCTTGCTCCACCCCCTGCTCTTGATAATCTCCCGGATGTGGGCTGCATTTTGGCTGGATTTTGGGCTTGAGCTTCTCGTGGTTTGAGGCCTGGCTTGCTCCACACCCTGCTCTTGATAATCTCCCTGATGTGGGCTGCATTTTGGCTGCCTTTTGGGCTGGAGCTTCTCGTGGTTTGAGGCCTGGCTTACTCCACTTCCTGCTCCTGAGATTCTCCCGCAGTTGGGCTGCATTTTGGCTGCCTTTTGGGCTGGAGCTTCTCGTGGTTTGAGGCCTGGCTTGCTCCAATTCCTGCTCCTGAGATTCTCCCGGATGTGGGCTGCATTTTGGCTGCCTTTTGGGCTGGAGCTTCTCGTGGTTTGAGGCCTGGCTTGCTCCACCCCCTGCTCTTGAGATTCTCCCGGATGTGGGCTGCATTTTGGCTGCCTTTTGGGCTGGAGCTTCTCGTGCTTTGAGGCCTGGCTTGCTCCACCCCCTGCTCTTGATATTCTCCCAGATGTGGGCTGCATTTTGGCTGCCTTTTGGGCTGGAACTTCTCGTGGCTTGAGGCCTGGTTTGCTCCACCCCCTGCTCTTGATATTCTCCCGGATGTGGGCTGCATTTTGGATGCCTTTTGGGCTGGAGCTTCTCGTGGTTTGAGGCCTGGCTTACTCCACCCCCTGCTCTTGAGATTCTCCCAGAGGTGGGCTGGATTGAGGGTGAATTTTTGCCTGGAGAGTCTCGTGGTTTGAGGCTTGGCTTGCTCCACCCCCTGCTCCTGAGATTCTCCCGGATGTGGGCTGGACTTTGGCTGCCTTTTGGGCTGGAGCTTCTCGTGGTTTGAGGCCTGGCTTGCTCCACCCCCTGCTCTTGAGATTCTCCTGGATGTGGGCTGCATTTTGGCTGCCTTTTGGGCTGGAGCTTATCGTGGTTTCAGGCCTGGCTTACTCCACCCACTGCTCTCGATATTCTCCCGGATGTGGGCTGCATTTTGGCTGCCTTTTGGGCTGGAGTTTCTCGTGGTTTGAGGCCTGGCTTACTCCACCCCCTGCTCCTGAGATTCTCCCGCAGTTGGGCTGCATTTTGGCTGCCTTTTGGGCTGGAGCTTCTCGTGGTTTGAGGCCTGGCTTGCTCCACCCCCTGCTCTTGATATTCTCCCGGATGTGGGCTGCATTTTGGCTGCCTTTTGGGCTGGAGCTTCTCGTGGTTTGAGGCCTGGCTTGCTCCAACCCCTGCTCTAGATATTCTCCCGGATGTGCGCTGTAATTTGGCTGCATTTTGGGCTGGTACTTCTCATGGTTTGAGGCCTGGCTTGCTCCACCCCCTGCTCTTGATAATCTCCCGGATGTGGGCTGGATTTTGGCTGCATTTTGGGCTGGAGCTTCTCGTGCTTTGAGGCCTGCCTTACTCCACCCCCTGCTCTTGAGATTCTCCCGGATGTGGGCTGCATTTTGGCTGCCTTTTGGGCTGGAGCTTCTCGTGGTTTGAGGCCTGGCTTGCTCCACTCCCTGCTCTTGATATTCTCCTCCATATGGGCTGGAGTTTGGCTGCATTTTGGGCTGGAGCTTCTCGTGCTTTGAGGCCTGGCTTGCTCCACCCCCTGCTCTTGATATTCTCCCGGATGTGGGCTGGATTTTGGCTGCCTTTTGGGCTGGAGCTTCTCGTGGTTTGAGGCCTGGCTTACTCCACCCCCTGCTCCTTAGATTCTCCCGGATGTGGGCTGGATTTTGGCAGCCTTTTGGGCTGGAGCTTCTCGTGGTTTGAGGCCTGGCTTACTCCACCCCCTGCTCTTGATATTCTCCCGGAGGTGGGCTGGATTGAGGGTGAATTTTAGCCTGGAGAGTCTCGTGGTTTGAGGCTTGGCTTGCTCTACTCCTACCTCTGAGATTCTCCCGGATGTGGGCTGCATTTTGGCTGCCTTTTGGTCTGGAGCTTCTCGTGCTTTGAGGCCTGGCTTACTCCACCCCCTGCTCCTGAGATTCTCCCGCAGTTGGGCTGCATTTTGGCTGCTTTTTGGGCTGGAGCTTCTCGTGGTTTGAGGCCTGGCTTGCTCCACCCCCTGCTCTTGATATTCTCCCGGATGTGGGCTGCATTTTGGCTGCCTTTTGGGCTGGAGCTTCTCGTGGTTTGAGGCCTGCCTTGCTCCAACCCCTGCTCTTGATATTCTCCCGGATGTGGGCTGCATTTTGGCTGCCTTTTGGGCTGGAGCTTCTCGTGCTTTGAGGCCTGGCTTGCTCCACCCCCTGCTCCTTAGATTCTCCCGGATGTGGGCTGCATTTTGGCTGCCTTTTGGGCTGGAGCTTCTCGTGGTTTGAGGCCTGGCTTACTCCCCCCCCTGCTCCTGAGACTATCCCGGATGTGGGCTGGATTTTGGCTGCATTTTGGGCTGGAGCTTCTCGTGGTTTGAGGCCTGCCTTGCTCCACCCCCTGCTCTTGAGATTCTCCCGCATGTGGGCTGGATTTTGGGTGCCTTTTGGGCTGGAGCTTCTCGTGGTTTGAGGCCTGGCTTGCTCCACCCACTGCTCTCGATATTCTCCCGGATGTGGGCTGCATTTTGGCTGCCTTTTGGGCTGGAGCTTCTCGTGGTTTGAGGCCCGGCTTGCTCCACCCCCTGCTCTTGAGATTCTCCTGGATGTGGGCTGGATTTTCGCTGCATTTTGGGCTGGAGCTTTTCGTGGTTTTAAGGCCTGCCTTGCTCCACCCCCTGCTCTTGAGATTCTTCCGGATGTGGGCTGCATTTTGGCTGCCTTTTGGGCTGGAGCTTCTCGTGGTTTGAGGCCTGGCTTGCTCCACTTCCTGCCACTGAGATTCTCCCGGATGTGGGCTGCATTTTGGCTGCCTTTTGGGCTGGAGCTTCTCGTGGTTTGAGGCCTGGCTTGCTCCACCCCCTGCTCTTGATAATCTCCCGGATGTGGGCTGGATTTTGGCTGCATTTTGGGCTGGAGCTTCTCGTGCTTTGAGGCCTGGCTTGCTCCACCCCCTTCTCCTGAGATTCTCCCAGATGTGGGCTGCATTTTGGCTGCCTTTTGGGCTGGAGCTTCTCGTGGTTTGAGGCCTGGCTTGCTCCACCCCCTGCTCCTGAGATTCTCCCGGATGTGGGCTGCATTTTGGCTGCCTTTTGGGCTGGAGCTTCTCGTGGTTTGAGGCCTGGCTTGCTCCACCCCCTGCTCCTGAGATTCTCCCGGATGTGGGCTGCATTTTGGCTGCCTTTTGGGCTGCAGCTTCTCGTGGTTTGAGGCCTGGCTTGCTCCAACCCCTGCTCCTGAGATTCTCCCGGATGTGGGATGGATTTTGGCTGCCTTTTGGGCTGCAGCTTCTCGTGGTTTGAGGCCTGGCTTGCTCCAACCCCTGCTCCTCAGTTTCTCCCGGATGTGGGCTGCATTTTGGCTGCCTTTTGGGCTGGAGCTTCTCGCGGTTTGAGGCCTGGCTTGCTCCAACCCCCTGCTCTTGAGATTCTCCCGCATGTGGGCTGCATTTTGGCTGCCTTTTGGGCTGGAGCTTCTCGTGGTTTGAGGCCTGGCTTGCTCCACCCCTGCTCCTGAGATTCTCCTCCATGTTGGTGGTTATTGGCTGCCTTTTGGGCTGGAGCTTCTCGTGGTTTGAGGCCTGGCTTGCTCCACTTCCTGCTCTTGAGATTCTCCCGGATGTGGGCTGCATTTTGGCTGCCTTTTGGGCTGGAGCTTCTCGTGGTTTGAGGCCTGGCTTGCTCCACCCCCTGCTCTTGAGATTCTCCCAGATGTGGGCTGGATGTTGGCTGCATTTTGGGCTGGAGCTTCTCGTGGTTTGAGGCCTGGCTTGCTCCACCCCCTGCTCCTGAGATTCTCCCGGATGTGGGCCGCATTTTGGCTGCCTTTTGGGCTGGAGCTTCTCGTGCTTTGAGACCTGGCTTGCTCCACTCCTACCCCTGAGATTCTCCCGGATGTGGGCTGCATTTTGGCTGCCTTTTGGGCTGGAGCTTCTCGTGGTTTGAGGCCTGGCTTGCTCCACCCCCTGCTCCTGAGATTCTCCCGGATGTGGGCTGCATTTTGGCTGCATTTTGGGCTGCAGTTTCTCGTGGTTTGAGGCCTGGCTTGCTCCACCCCCTGCTCTCGATATTCTCCCGGATGTGGGCTGCATTTTGGCTGCCTTTTGGGCTGGAGCTTCTCGTGGTTTGAGGCCCGGCTTGCTCCACCCCCTGCTCTTGAGATTCTCCTGGATGTGGGCTGGATTTTCGCTGCATTTTGGGCTGGAGCTTTTCGTGGTTTTAAGGCCTGCCTTGCTCCACCCCCTGCTCTTGAGATTCTTCCGGATGTGGGCTGCATTTTGGCTGCCTTTTGGGCTGGAGCTTCTCGTGGTTTGAGGCCTGGCTTGCTCCACTTCCTGCCACTGAGATTCTCCCGGATGTGGGCTGCATTTTGGCTGCTTTTTGGGCTGGAGCTTCTCGTGGTTTGAGGCCTGGCTTGCTCCACTCCTACCCCTGAGATTCTCCCGGATGTGGGCTGGACTTTGGCTGCCTTTTGGGCTGGAGCTTCTCGTGGTTTGAGGCCTGGCTTGCTCCAACCCCTGCTCCTGAGATTCTCCCGGATGTGGGCTGCATTTTGGCTGCTTTTTGGGCTGGAGCTTCTCGTGGTTTGAGGCCTGGCTTGCTCCACTTCCTGCTCCTGAGATTCTCCCAGATGTGGGCTGGATTTTGGCTGCCTTTTGGGCTGGAGCTTCTCGTGGTTTGAGGCCTGGCTTGCTCCACTTCCTGCTCCTGAGATTCTCCCGGATGTGGGCTGCATTTTGGCTGCCTTTTGGGCTGGAGCTTCTCGTGGTTTGAGGCCTGGCTTTCTCCACCCCTTGCTCCTGAGATTCTCCCGGATGTGGGCTGCATTTTGGCTGCCTTTTGGGCCGGAGCTTCTCGTGGTTTCTGGCCTGGCTTGCTCCACGCCCTGCTCTTGATATTCTCCCGGATGTGGGCTGCATTTTGGCTGCCTTTTGGGCTGCAGCTTCTCGTGGTTTGAGGCCTGGCTTGCTCCAACCCCTGCTCCTGAGATTCTCCCGGATGTGGGCTGCATTTTGGCTGCCTTTTGGGCTGGAGCTTCTCGTGGTTTGAGGCCTGGCTTGCTCCACCCACTGCTCTCGATATTCTCCCGGATGTGGGCTGCATTTTGGCTGCCTTTTGGGCTGGAGCTTCTCGTGGTTTGAGGCCTGGCTTACTCCACCCCCTGCTCTTGATATTCTCCCGGAGGTGGGCTGGATTAAGGGTGCATTTTTGCCTGGAGAGTCTCGTGGTTTGAGGTCTGGCTTGCTCCACCCCCTGCTCTTGAGATTCTCCCGGATGTGGGCTGCATTTTGGCTGCCTTTTGGGCTGGAGCTTCTCGTGGTTTGAGGCCTGGCTTACTCCACTGCCTGCTCCTGAGATTCTCCTCCATGTGGGCTGCATTTTGGCTGCCTTTTGGGCTGGAGCTTCTCGTGGTTTGAGGCCTGGCTTGCTCCACCCCCTGCTCTTGAGATTCTCCCGGATGTGGGCTGCATTTTGGCTGCCTTTTGGGCTGGAGCTTCTCGTGGTTTGAGGCCTGGCTTGCTCCACCCCCTGCTCTTGAGATTCTCCCGGATGTGGGCTGGATGTTGGCTGCCTTTTGGGCTGGAGCTTCTCGTGCTTTGAGGCCTGGCTTACTCCACCGCCTGCTCCTGAGATTCTCCTCCATGTGGGCTGCATTTTGGCTGCCTTTTGGGCTGGAGCTTCTCGAGGTTTGAGGCCTGGCCTGCTCTACTTCCTGCTCCTGAGATTCTCCCGGATGTGGGCTGCATTTTGGCTGCATTTTGGGCTGCAGTTTCTCGTGGTTTGAGGCCTGGCTTGCTCCACCCCCTGCTCTCGATATTCTCCCGGATGTGGGCTGCATTTTGGCTGCCTTTTGGGCTGGAGCTTCTCGTGGTTTGAGGCCCGGCTTGCTCCACCCCCTGCTCTTGAGATTCTCCTGGATGTGGGCTGGATTTTCGCTGCATTTTGGGCTGGAGCTTTTCGTGGTTTTAAGGCCTGCCTTGCTCCACCCCCTGCTCTTGAGATTCTTCCGGATGTGGGCTGCATTTTGGCTGCCTTTTGGGCTGGAGCTTCTCGTGGTTTGAGGCCTGGCTTGCTCCACTTCCTGCCACTGAGATTCTCCCGGATGTGGGCTGCATTTTGGCTGCTTTTTGGGCTGGAGCTTCTCGTGGTTTGAGGCCTGGCTTGCTCCACTCCTACCCCTGAGATTCTCCCGGATGTGGGCTGGACTTTGGCTGCCTTTTGGGCTGGAGCTTCTCGTGGTTTGAGGCCTGGCTTGCTCCAACCCCTGCTCCTGAGATTCTCCCGGATGTGGGCTGCATTTTGGCTGCTTTTTGGGCTGGAGCTTCTCGTGGTTTGAGGCCTGGCTTGCTCCACTTCCTGCTCCTGAGATTCTCCCGGATGTGGGCTGCATTTTGGCTGCCTTTTGGGCTGGAGCTTCTCGTGGTTTGAGGCCTGGCTTTCTCCACCCCTTGCTCCTGAGATTCTCCCGGATGTGGGCTGCATTTTGGCTGCCTTTTGGGCCGGAGCTTCTCGTGGTTTCTGGCCTGGCTTGCTCCACGCCCTGCTCTTGATATTCTCCCGGATGTGGGCTGCATTTTGGCTGCCTTTTGGGCTGCAGCTTCTCGTGGTTTGAGGCCTGGCTTGCTCCAACCCCTGCTCCTGAGATTCTCCCGGATGTGGGATGGATTTTGGCTGCCTTTTGGGCTGGAGCTTCTCGTGGTTTGAGGCCTGGCTTGCTCCAACCCCTGCTCCTCAGTTTCTCCCGGATGTGGGCTGCATTTTGGCTGCCTTTTGGGCTGGAGCTTCTCGCGGTTTGAGGCCTGGCTTGCTCCAACCCCCTGCTCTTGAGATTCTCCCGCATGTGTGCTGCATTTTGGCTGCCTTTTGGGCTGGAGCTTCTCGTGGTTTGAGGCCTGGCTTGCTCCACCCCTGCTCCTGAGATTCTCCTCCATGTTGGTGGTTATTGGCTGCCTTTTGGGCTGGAGCTTCTCGTGGTTTGAGGCCTGGCTTGCTCCACTTCCTGCTCTTGAGATTCTCCCGGATGTGGGCTGCATTTTGGCTGCCTTTTGGGCTGGAGCTTCTCGTGGTTTGAGGCCTGGCTTGCTCCACCCCCTGCTCTTGAGATTCTCCCAGATGTGGGCTGGATGTTGGCTGCATTTTGGGCTGGAGCTTCTCGTGGTTTGAGGCCTGGCTTGCTCCACCCCCTGCTCCTGAGATTCTCCCGGATGTGGGCTGGATTTTGGCTGCCTTTTGGGCTGGAGCTTCTCGTGCTTTGAGACCTGGCTTGCTCCACTCCTACCCCTGAGATTCTCCCGGATGTGGGCTGCATTTTGGCTGCCTTTTGGGCTGGAGCTTCTCGTGGTTTGAGGCCTGGCTTGCTCCACCCCCTGCTCTTGATATTCTCCCGGATGTGGGCTGCATTTTGGCTGCATTTTGGGCTGGAGCTTCTCGTGGTTTGAGGCCTGGCTTGCTCCACTTCCTGCCCCTGAGATTCTCCCGGATGTGGGCTGCATTTTGGCTGCCTTTTGGGCTGGAGCTTCTCGTGGTTTGAGGCCTGGCTTGCTCCACCCCCTGCTCCTGAGATTCTCCTGGATGTGGGCTGCATTTTGGCTGCCTTTTGGGCTGGAGCTTCTCGTGGTTTGAGGCCTGGCTTGCTCCACCCACTGCTCTCGATATTCTCCCGGATGTGGGCTGCATTTTGGCTGCCTTTTGGGCTGGAGCTTCTCGTGGTTTGAGGCCTGGCTTACTCCACCCCCTGCTCTTGATATTCTCCCGGAGGTGGGCTGGATTAAGGGTGCATTTTTGCCTGGAGAGTCTCGTGGTTTGAGGTCTGGCTTGCTCCACCCCCTGCTCTTGAGATTCTCCCGGATGTGGGCTGCATTTTGGCTGCCTTTTGGGCTGGAGCTTCTCGTGGTTTGAGGCCTGGCTTACTCCACTGCCTGCTCCTGAGATTCTCCTCCATGTGGGCTGCATTTTGGCTGCCTTTTGGGCTGGAGCTTCTCGTGGTTTGAGGCCTGGCTTGCTCCACCCCCTGCTCTTGAGATTCTCCCGCATGTGGGCTGCATTTTGGCTGCCTTTTGGGCTGGAGCTTCTCGTGGTTTGAGGCCTGGCTTGCTCCACCCCCTGCTCTTGAGATTCTCCCGGATGTGGGCTGGATGTTGGCTGCATTTTGGGCTGGAGCTTCTCGTGCTTTGAGGCCTGGCTTACTCCACCGCCTGCTCCTGAGATTCTCCTCCATGTGGGCTGCATTTTGGCTGCCTTTTGGGCTGGACCTTCTCGAGGTTTGAGGCCTGGCTTGCTCTACTTCCTGCTCCTGAGATTCTCCCGGATGTGGGCTGCATTTTGGCTGCATTTTGGGCTGCAGTTTCTCGTGGTTTGAGGCCTGGCTTGCTCCACCCCCTGCTCTCGATATTCTCCCGGATGTGGGCTGCATTTTGGCTGCCTTTTGGGCTGGAGCTTCTCGTGGTTTGAGGCCCGGCTTGCTCCACCCTCTGCTCTTGAGATTCTCCTGGATGTGGGCTGGATTTTCGCTGCATTTTGGGCTGGAGCTTCTCGTGGTTTTAAGGCCTGCCTTGCTCCACCCCCTGCTCTTGAGATTCTTCCGGATGTGGGCTGCATTTTGGCTGCCTTTTGGGCTGGAGCTTCTCGTGGTTTGAGGCCTGGCTTGCTCCACTTCCTGCCACTGAGATTCTCCCGGATGTGGGCTGCATTTTGGCTGCTTTTTGGGCTGGAGCTTCTCGTGGTTTGAGGCCTGGCTTGCTCCACTCCTACCCCTGAGATTCTCCCGGATGTGGGCTGGACTTTGGCTGACTTTTGGGCTGGAGCTTCTCGTGGTTTGAGGCCTGGCTTGCTCCAACCCCTGCTCCTGAGATTCTCCCGGATGTGGGCTGCATTTTGGCTGCTTTTTGGGCTGGAGCTTCTCGTGGTTTGAGGCCTGGCTTGCTCCACTTCCTGCTCCTGAGATTCTCCCAGATGTGGGCTGGATTTTGGCTGCCTTTTGGGCTGGAGCTTCTCGTGGTTTGAGGCCTGGCTTGCTCCAACCCCTGCTCCTGAGATTCTCCCGGATGTGGGCTGCATTTTGGCTGCCTTTTGGGCTGGAGCTTCTCATGGTTAGAGGCCTGGCTTGCTCCACCCCCTGCTCCTGAGATTCTCCCAGATGTGGGCTGCATTTTGGCTGCATTTTGGGCTGGAGCTTCTCGTGATTTGAGGCCTGGCTTGCTCTACCCCCTGCTCTTGAGATTCTCCCGGATGTGGGCTGCATTTTGGCTGCCTTTTGGGCTGGAGCTTCTCGTGGTTTGAGGCCTGCCTTGCTCCACCCCCTGCTCTTGAGATTCTCCCGGATGTGGGCTGCATTTTGGCTGCATTTTGGGTTGGAGCTTCTCGTGGTTTGAGGCCTGGCTTGCTCCACTTCCTGCTCCTGAGATTCTCCCGGATGTGGGCTGCATTTTGGCTGCCTTTTGGGCTGGAGCTTCTCGTGGTTTGAGGCCTGGCTTTCTCCACCCCTTGCTCCTGAGATTCTCCCGGATGTGGGCTGCATTTTGGCTGCCTTTTGGGCCGGAGCTTCTCGTGGTTTCTGGCCTGGCTTGCTCCACGCCCTGCTCTTGATATTCTCCCGGATGTGGGCTGCATTTTGGCTGCCTTTTGGGCTGGAGCTTCTCGTGGTTTGAGGCCTGGCTTACTCCACCCCCTGCTCTTGAGATTCTCCCGCATGTGGGCTGCATTTTGGGTGCGTTTTGGGCTGGAGCTTCTCGTGGTTTGAGGCCTGGCTTGCTCCACCCCCTGCTCTTGAGATTCTCCCGGATGTGGGCTGGATTTTGGCTGCCTTTTGGGCTGGAGCTTCTCGTGGTTTGAGGCCTGGCTTGCTCCACTTCCTGCTCCTGAGATTCTCCCGGATGTGGGCTGCATTTTGGCTGCTTTTTGGGCTGGAGCTTCTCGTGGTTTGAGGCCTGGCTTGCTCCAATCCTACCCCTGAGATTCTCCGGGATGTGGGCTGGACTTTGGCTGCCTTTTGGGCTGGAGCTTCTCGTGGTTTGAGGCCTGCCTTGCTCCACCCCCTGCTCTTGATATTCTCCCGGATATGCGCTGTAATTTGGGTGCATTTTGGGCTGGAGCTTCTCGTGGTTTGAGGCCTGGCTTGCTCCACTTGCTGCCACTGAGATTCTCCCGAATGTGGGCGGCATTTTGGCTGCCTTTTGGGCTGGAGCTTCTCGTGCTTTGAGGCCTGGCTTGCTCCACCCCCTGCTCTTGAGATTCTCCCGGATGTGGGCTGCATTTTGGCTGCCTTTTGGGCTGGAGCTTCTCGTGGTTTGAGGCCTGGCTTGCTCCACCCCCTGCTCCTGAGATTCTCACAGATGTAGGCTGCATTTTGGCTGCCTTTTGGGCTGGAGCTTCTCGTGGTTTGAGGCCTGGCTTGCTCCACTTCCTGCTCCTGAGATTCTCCCGCAGTTGGGCTGGATTTTGGCTGCATTTTGGGCTGGAGCTTCTCGTGGTTTGAGGCCTGGCTTTCTCCACTTCCTGCTCCTGAGATTCTCCCGGATGTGGGCTGCATTTTGGCTGCCTTTTGGCCTGGAGGTTCTCGAGGTTTGAGGCCTGGCTTGCTCTACCCCCTGCTCCTGAGATTCTCCCGGATGTGGGCTGCATTTTGGCTGCCTTTTGGCCTGTAGGTTCTCGAGGTTTGAGGCCTGGCTTGCTCCACCCTTTGCTCTTGATAATCTCCCAGATGTGGGCTGCATTTTGGCTGCATTTTGGGCTGGAGGTTCTCGAGGTTTGAGGCCTGGCTTGCTCCACCCCCTGCTCCTGAGATTCTCCCGGATGTGGGCTGCATTTTGGCTGCTTTTTGGGCTGGAGCTTCTCGTGGTTTGAGGCCTGGCTTGCTCCAACCCCTGCTCCTGAGATTCTCCCGGATGTGGGCTGCATTTTGGCTGCCTTTTGGGCTGGAGGTTCTCGAGGTTTGAGGCCTGGCTTGCTCCACTTCCTGCCAGTGAGATTCTCCCGGATGTGGGCTGCATTTTGGCTGCCTTTTGGGCTGGAGCTTCTCATGGTTTGAGGCCTGGCTTGCTCCACCCCCTGCTCCTGAGATTCTCCCGGATGTGGGCTGCATTTTGGCTGCCTTTTGGGCTGGAGGTTCTCGAGGTTTGAGGCCTGGCTTGCTCCACTTCCTGCCAGTGAGATTCTCCCGGATGTGGGCTGCATTTTGGCTGTCTTTTGGGCTGGAGCTTCTCGTGGTTTGAGGCCTGGCTTGCTCCACCCCCTGCTCTTGATAATCTCCCGGATGTGGGCTGCATTTTGGCTGCATTTTGGGCTGGAGCTTCTCGTGGTTTGAGGCCTGGCTTGCTCCACCCCCTGCTTTTGAGATTCTCACAGATGTAGGCTGGATTTTGGCTGCCTTTTGGGCTGGAGCTTCTCGTGGTTTGAGGCCTTGCTTGCTCCACCCCCTGCTCTTGATATTCTCCCGGATGTGGGCTGCATTTTGGCTGCCTTTTGGGCTGGAGCTTCTCGTGGTTTGAGGCCTGGCTTGCTCCACCCCCTGCTCTTGAGATTCTCCCGGATGTGGGCTGGATTTTGGCTGTATTTTGGGCTGGAGCTTCTCGTGGTTTGAGGCCTGGCTTGCTCCACTTCCTGCTCCTGAGATTCTCCCGGATGTGGGCTGCATTTTGGCTGCTTTTTGGGCTGGAGCTTCTCGTGGTTTGAGGCCTGGCTTGCTCCACCCCCTGCTCTTGAGATTCTCCCGGATGTGGGCTGCATTTTGGCTGCATTTTGGGCTGGAGCTTCTCGTGGTTTGAGGCCTGCCTTGCTCCACCCCCTGCTCTTGAGATTCTCCCGGATATGCGCTGTAATTTTGGTGCATTTTGGGCTGGAGCTTCTCGTGGTTTGAGGCCTGGCTTGCTCCACCCCCTGCTCTTGATAATCTCCCGGATGTGGGATGGATTTTGGCTGCCTTTTGGGCTGGAGCTTCTCGTGGTTTGAGGCCTGGCTTTCTCCACCCCCTGCTCTTGAGATTCTCCCGGATGTGGGCTGCATTTTGGCTGCCTTTTTGGCTGGAGCTTCTCGTGGTTTGAGGCCTGGCTTGCTCCACCCCCTGCTCCTTAGATTCTCCCGGATGTAGGCTGCATTTTGGCTGCATTTTGGGCTGGAGCTTCTCGTGGTTTGAGGCCTGCCTTACTCCACCCCCTGCTCTTGAGATTCTCCCGCAGTTGGGATGGATTTTGGCTGCCTTTTGGGCTGGAGCTTCTCGTGGTTTGAGGCCTGGCTTGCTCCACTCCCTGCTCCTGAGATTCTCCCAGATGTGGGCTGCATTTTGGCTGCCTGTTGGGCTGGAGCTTCTCGTGGTTTGAGGCCTGGCTTGCTCCACCCCCAGCTCTTGATATTCTCCCGGATGTGGGCTGCATTTTGGCTGCCTTTTGGGCTGGAGCTTCTCGTGGTTTGAGGCCTGGCTTGCTCCACCCCCTGCTCTTGAGATTCTCCCGGATATGGGCTGGATTTTGGCTGCATTTTGGGCTGGAGCTTCTCGTGGTTTGAGGCCTGGCTTGCTCCACTTCCTGTCGCTGACATTCTCCCGAATGTGGGCTGCAATTTGGCTGCCTTTTGGGCTGGAGCTTCTCATGGTTTGAGGCCTGGCTTGCTCCACCCCCTGCTCTTGAGATTCTCCCGGATGTGGGCTGCATTTTGGCTGCCTTTTGGGCTGGAGCTTCTCGTGGTTTGAGGCCTGGCTTACTCCACCCCCTGCTCTTGATATTCTCCCGGATGTGCTCTGTAATTTGGCTGCATTTTGGGCTGGAGCTTCTCGTGGTTTGAGGCCTGGCTTGCTCCACCCCCTTCTTTTGAGATTCTCCCGGATGTGGGCTGCATTTTGGCTGCCTTTTGGGCTGGAGCTTCTCGTGGTTTGAGGCCTGGCTTGCTCCACTTCCTGCTCCTGAGATTCTCCCGGATGTGGGCTGCATTTTGGCTGCTTTTTGGGCTGGAGCTTCTCATGGTTTGAGGCCTGGCTTGCTCCACTTCCTGCTCCTGAGATTCTCCCGCAGTTGGGCTGCATTTTGGCTGCCTTTTGGGCTGGAGCTTCTCGTGGTTTGAGGCCTGGCTTGCTCCACTTCCTACCACTGAGATTCTCCCGGATGTGGGCTGCATTTTGGCTGCCTTTTGGGCTGGAGCTTCTCGTGGTTTGAGGCCTGGCTTGCTCCACCCCCTGCTCTTGAGATTCTCCCGGATGTGGGCTGCATTTTGGCTGCCTTTTGGGCTGCAGCTTCTCGTGGTTTGAGGCCTGGCTTGCTCCACCCCCGGCTCTTGATATTCTCCCGGATGTGGGCTGCATTTTGGCTGCCTTTTGGGCTGGAGCTTCTCGTGGTTTGAGGCCTGACTTACTCCACTACCCTGCTCTTGAGATTCTCCTCCATGTGGGCTGCATTTTGGCTGCCTTTTGGGCTGCAGCTTCTCGTGCTTTGAGGCCTGGCTTGCTCCACCCCCTGCTCTTGATATTCTCCACGATGTGGGCTGGATTTTGGCTGCATTTTGGGCTGGAGCTTCTCGTGGTTTGAGGCCTGGCTTGCTCCACTTCCTGCTCCTGAGATTCTCCCGCAGTTGGGCTGCATTTTGGCTGCCTTTTGGGCTGGAGCTTCTCGTGCTTTGAGGCCTGGCTTGCTCCACTGCCTGCTCCTGAGATTCTCCCGGATGTGGGCTGGAATTTGGCTGCCTTTTGGGCTGGAGCTTCTCGTAGTTTGAGGCCTGGCTTGCTCCACCCCCTGCTTTTGAGATTCTCCCGGATGTGGGCTGCATTTTGGCTGCCTTTTGGGCTGGAGCTTCTCGTGGTTTGGGGCCTGGCTTGCTCCACCCCCTGCTCTCGATATTCTCCCGGATGTGGGCTGGATTTTGGCTGCCTTTTGGGCTGGAGCTTCTCGTGGTTTGAGGCCTGGCTTGCTCCACACCCGGCTCTTGCGATTCTCCCGGATGTGGGCTGCATTTTGGGTGCCTTTTGGGCTGGAGCTTCTCGTGGTTTGAGGCCTGGCTTGCTCCACTTCCTGCCCCTGAGATTCTCCCTGATGTGGGCTGGATTTTGGCTGCATTTTGGGCTGGAGCTTCTCGTGGTTTGAGGCCTGACTTACTCCACCCCCTGCTCTTGAGATTCTCCTCCATGTGGGCTGGATATTGGCTGCATTTTGGGCTGGAGCTTCTCGTGATTTGAGACCTGGCTTACTCCACCCCCTCTCTTGAGATTCTCCCCCATGTGGGCTGCATTTTGGCTGCCTTTTGGGCTGGAGCTTCTCGTGGTTTGAGGCCTGGCTTGCTCCACCCCCTGCTCCTGAGATTCTCCCAGATGTGGGCTGCATTTTGGCTGCCTTTTGGGCTGGAGCTTCTCATGGTTTGAGGCCTGGCTTGCTCCACCCCCTGCTCCTGAGATTCTCCCGCAATTCGGCTGCATTTTGGCTGCCTTTTGGGCTGGAGCTTCTCGTGGTTTGAGGCCTGGCTTGCTCCACCCCCTGCTCCTGAGATTCTCCCGGATGTGGGCTGCATTTTGGCTGCATTTTGGGCTGGAGCTTCTCGTGATTTGAGGCCTGGCTTGCTCCACCCCCTGCTCCTGAGATTCTCCCGGATGTGGGCTGCATTTTGGCTGCCTTTTGGGCTGGAGCTTCTCGTGGTTTGAGGCCTGCCTTGCTCCACCCCCTGCTCTTGATAATCTCCCGGATGTGGGCTGGATTTTGGCTGCATTTTGGGTTGGAGCTTCTCGTGGTTTGAGGCCTGGCTTGCTCCACCCCCTGCTCCTGAGATTCTCCCGGATGTGGGCTGCATTTTGGCGGCCTTTTGGGCTGGAGCTTCTCGTGGTTTCAGGCCTGGCTTGCTCCACTTCCTGCCACTGAGATTCTCCCGGATGTGGGCTGCATTTTGGCTGCCTTTTGGGCTGGAGCTTCTCGTGATTTGAGGCCTGGCTTGCTCCACTTCCTGCTCCTGAGATTCTCCCAGATGTGTTCTGCATTTTGGCTGCATTTTGGGCTGGAGCTTCTCATGGTTTGAGGCCTGGCTTGCTCCACTTCCTGCTCCTGAGATTCTCCCGGATGTGGGCTGCATTTTGGCTGCCTTTTGGGCTGGAGCTTCTCGTGGTTTGAGGCCTGGCTTGCTCCACTTCCTACCACTGAGATTCTCCCGGATGTGGGCTGCATTTTGGCTGCCTTTTGGGCTGGAGCTTCTCGTGGTTTGAGGCCTGGCTTGCTCCACCCCCTGCTTTTGAGATTCTCCCGGATGTGGGCTGCATTTTGGCTGCCTTTTGGGCTGCAGCTTCTCGTGGTTTGGGGCCTGGCTTGCTCCACCCCCTGCTCTCGATATTCTCCCGGATGTGGGCTGCATTTTGGCTGCCTTTTGGGCTGGAGCTTCTCGTGGTTTGAGGCCTGGCTTGCTCCACTTCCTGCTCCTGAGATTCTCCCGCAGTTGGGCTGCATTTTGGCTGCCTTTTGGGCTGGAGCTTCTCGTGGTTTGAGGCCTGGCTTGCTCCACTTCCTACCACTGAAATTCTCCCGGATGTGGGCTGGAATTTGGCTGCCTTTTGGGCTGGAGCTTCTCGTAGTTTGAGGCCTGGCTTGCTCCACCCCCTGCTTTTGAGATTCTCCCGGATGTGGGCTGCATTTTGGCTGCCTTTTGGGCTGGAGCTTCTCGTGGTTTGGGGCCTGGCTTGCTCCACCCCCTGCTCTCGATATTCTCCCGGATGTGGGCTGGATTTTGGCTGCCTTTTGGGCTGGAGCTTCTCGTGGTTTGAGGCCTGGCTTGCTCCACTTCCTGCCCCTGAGATTCTCCCTGATGTGGGCTGGATTTTGGCTGCATTTTGGGCTGGAGCTTCTCGTGGTTTGAGGCCTGACTTACTCCACCCCCTGCTCTTGAGATTCTCCTCCATGTGGGCTGGATATTGGCTGGATTTTGGGCTGGAGCTTCTCGTGGTTTGAGACCTGGCTTACTCCACCCCCTCTCTTGAGATTCTCCCGGATGTGGGCTGGATTTTGGCTGCCTTTTGGGCTGGAGCTTCTCGTGGTTTGAGGCCTGGCTTGCTCCACCCCCTGCTCCTGAGATTCTCCCGAATTTGGGCTGCATTTTGGCTGCCTTTTGGGCTGGAGCTTCTCATGGTTTGAGGCCTGGCTTGCTCCACCCCCTGCTCCTGAGATTCTCCCGCAATTCGGCTGCATTTTGGCTGCCTTTTGGGCTGGAGCTTCTCGTGGTTTGAGGCCTGGCTTGCTCCACCCCCTGCTCCTGAGATTCTCCCGGATGTGGGCTGCATTTTGGCTGCATTTTGGGCTGGAGCTTCTCGTGATTTGAGGCCTGGCTTGCTCTACCCCCTGCTCCTGAGATTCTCCCGGATGTGGGCTGCATTTTGGCTGCCTTTTGGGCTGGAGCTTCTCGTGGTTTGAGGCCTGCCTTGCTCCACCCCCTGCTCTTGATAATCTCCCGGATGTGGGCTGGATTTTGGCTGCATTTTGGGCTGGAGCTTCTCGTGGTTTGAGGCCTGGCTTGCTCCACCCCCTGCTCCTGAGATTCTCCCAGATGTGGGCTGCATTTTGGCTGCCTTTTGGGCTAGAGCTTCTCGTGGTTTGAGGCCTGGCTTTCTCCACTTCCTGCCCCTGAGATTCTCCCGGATGTGGGATGGATATTGGCTGCATTTTGGGCTGGAGCTTCTCGTGGTTTGAGGCCTGGCTTGCTCCACCCCTTGCTCTTGAGATTCTCCCGCATGTCGGCTGCATTTTGGCTGCATTTTGGGCTGGAGCTTCTCGTGGTTTGAGGCCTGGCTTGCTCCACCCCCTGCTCCTGAGATTCTCCCGGATGTGGGCTGCATTTTGGCTGCCTTTTGGGCTGGAGCTTCTCGTGGTTTCAGGCCTGGCTTGCTCCACTTCCTGCCACTGAGATTCTCCCGGATGTGGGCTGCATTTTGGCTGCCTTTTGGGCTGGAGCTTCTCGTGGTTTGAGGCCTGGCTTGCTCCACTTCCTGCTCCTGAGATTCTCCCAGATGTGGGCTGCATTTTGGCTGCATTTTGGGCTGGAGCTTCTCATGGTTTGAGGCCTGGCTTGCTCCACTTCCTGCTCCTGAGATTCTCCCGCAGTTGGGCTGCATTTTGGCTGCCTTTTGGGCTGGAGCTTCTCGTGGTTTGAGGCCTGGCTTGCTCCACTTCCTACCACTGAGATTCTCCCGGATGTGGGCTGGATTTTGGCTGCCTTTTGGGCTGGAGCTTCTCGTGGTTTGAGGCCTGCCTTGCTCCACCCCCTGCTTTTGAGATTCTACCGGATGTGGGCTGCATTTTGGCTGCCTTTTGGGCTGCAGCTTCTCGTGGTTTGGGGCCTGGCTTGCTCCACCCCCTGCTCTCGATATTCTCCCGGATGTGGGCTGCATTTTGGCTGCCTTTTGGGCTGGAGCTTCTCGTGGTTTGAGGCCTGGCTTACTCCACACCCGGCTCTTGATATTCTCCCGGATGTGGGCTGCATTTTGGCTGCCTTTTGGGCTGGAGCTTCTCGTGGTTTGAGGCCTGGCTTGCTCCACCCCCTGCTCTTGAGATTCTCCCGGATGTGGGCTGCATTTTGGCTGCCTTTTGGGCTGGAGCTTCTCGTGGTTTGAGGCCTGGCTTGCTTTACTTCCTGCTCTTGAGATTCTCCCGGCTGTGTGCTGGATTTTGGCTGCATTTTGGGCTGGAGCTTCTCGTGGTTTGAGGCCTGACTTACTCCACCCCCTGCTCTTGAGATTCTCAAGGATGTGGGCTGCATTTTGGCTGCCTTTTGGGCTGGAGCTTCTCGTGGTTTGAGGCCTGGCTTGCTCCACTTCCTGCTCCTGAGATTCTCCCAGATGTGGGCTGCATTTTGGCTGCATTTTGGGCTGGAGCTTCTCATGGTTTGAGGCCTGGCTTGCTCCACTTCCTGCTCCTGAGATTCTCCCGCAGTTGGGCTGCATTTTGGCTGCCTTTTGGGCTGGAGCTTCTCGTGGTTTGAGGCCTGGCTTGCTCCACTTCCTACCACTGAGATTCTCCCGGATGTGGGCTGGATTTTGGCTGCCTTTTGGGCTGGAGCTTCTCGTGGTTTGAGGCCTGGCTTGCTCCACCCCCTGCTTTTGAGATTCTCCCGGATGTGGGCTGCATTTTGGCTGCCTTTTGGGCTGCAGCTTCTCGTGGTTTGGGGCCTGGCTTGCTCCACCCCCTGCTCTCGATATTCTCCCGGATGTGGGCTGCATTTTGGCTGCCTTTTGGGCTGGAGCTTCTCGTGGTTTGAGGCCTGGCTTACTCCACACCCGGCTCTTGATATTCTCCCGGATGTGGGCTGCATTTTGGCTGCCTTTTGGGCTGGAGCTTCTCGTGGTTTGAGGCCTGGCTTGCTCCACCCCCTGCTCTTGAGATTCTCCCGGATGTGGGCTGCATTTTGGCTGCCTTTTGGGCTGGAGCTTCTCGTGGTTTGAGGCCTGGCTTGCTTTACTTCCTGCTCTTGAGATTCTCCCGGATGTGGGCTGGATTTTGGCTGCATTTTGGGCTGGAGCTTCTCGTGGTTTGAGGCCTGGCTTACTCCACCCCCTGCTCTTGAGATTCTCAAGGATGTGGGCTGCATTTTGGCTGCATTTTGGGCTGGAGCTTCTCGTGGTTTGAGACCTGGCTTACTCCACCCCCTCTCTTGAGATTCTCCTGGATGTGTGCTGGATTTTGGCTTCTTTTTGGGCTGGAGCTTCTCGTGGTTTGAGGCCTGGCTTGCTCCACTTCCTGCCCCTGAGATTCTCCCGGATGTGGGATGGATTTTGGCTGCATTTTGGGCTGGAGCTTCTCGTGCTTTGAGGCCTGGCTTGCTCCACTTCCTGCTCCTGAGATTCTCCTGCATGTGGGCTGCATTTTGGCTGCCTTTTTGGGCTGGAGCTTCTCGAGGTTTCAGGCCTGGCTGGCTCCACACCCTGCTCTTGAGATTCTCCCGGATGTGGGCTGCATTTTGGCTGCTTTTTGGGCTGGAGCTTCTCGTGGTTTGAGGCCTGGCTTTCTCCACCCCCTGCTCTTGAGATTCTCCTCCATGTGGGCTGCATTTTGGCTGCCTTTTGGGCTGGAGCTTCTCGTGGTTTGAGGCCTGGCTTGCTCCACCCCCTGCTCTTGATATTCTCCAGGATGTGGGCTGGATTTTGGCTGCATTTTGGGCTGGAGCTTCTCGTGGTTTGAGGCCTGGCTTGCTCCACTTCCTGCTCCTGAGATTCTCCCGCAGTTGGGCTGCATTTTGGCTGCCTTTTGGGCTGGAGCTTCTCGTGGTTTGAGGCCTGGCTTGCTCCACCCCCTGCTCTTGAGATTCTCCCGGATGTGGGCTGCATTTTGGCTGCCTTTTGGGCTGGAGCTTCTCGTGGTTTGAGGCCTGGCTTGCTCCACTTCCTGCCCCTGAGATTCTCCCGGATGTGGGCTGCATTTTGGCTGCCTTTTGGGCTGGAGCTTCTCGTGGTTTGAGGCCTGGCTTGCTCCACCCCCTGCTCTTGATATTCTCCTCCATGTGGGCTGGATATTGGCTGCATTTTGGACTGGAGCTTCTCGTGGTTTGAGACCTGGCTTACTCCACCCCCTTCTCTTGAGATTCTCCTGGATGTGTGCTGGATTTTGGCTGCCTTTTGGGTTGGAGCTTCTCGTGGTTTGAGGCCTGGCTTGCTCCACTTCCTGCTCCTGAGATTCTCCCAGATGTGGGCTGCATTTTGGCTGCCTTTTGGGCTGGAGCTTCTCATGGTTTGAGGCCTGGCTTGCTCCACCCCCTGCTCCTGAGATTCTCCCGGATGTGGGCTGCATTTTGGCTGCCTTTTGGGCTGGAGCTTCTCGTGATTTGAGTCCTGGCTTGCTCCACCCCCTGCTCCTGAGATTCTCCCGGATGTGGGCTGCATTTTGGCTGCCTTTTGGGCTGGAGCTTCTCGTGGTTTGAGGCCTGCCTTGCTCCACCCCCTGCTCTTGATAATCTCCCGGATGTGGGCTGGATTTTGGCTGCATTTTGGGCTGGAGCTTCTCGTGGTTTGAGGCCTGGCTTGCTCCACCCCCTGCTCCTGAGATTCTCCCGGATGTGGGCTGCATTTTGGCTGCCTTTTGGGCTGGAGCTTCTCGTGGTTTGAGGCCTGGCTTGCTCCACTTCCTGCCCTTGAGATTCTCCCGGATGTGGGCTGCATTTTGGCTGCATTTTGGGCTGGAGCTTCTCGTGCTTTGAGGCCTGGCTTGCTCCACCCCTTGCTCTTGAGATTCTCCCGGATGTGGGATGCATTATGGCTGTATTTTGGGCTGGAGCTTCTCGTGGTTTGAGGCCTGGCTTGCTCCACTTCCTGCCACTGAGATTCTCCCGGATGTGGGCTGCATTTTGGCTGCATTTTGGGCTGGAGCTTCTCGTGGTTTGAGGCCTGGCTTACTCCACCCCCTGCTCTTGAGATTCTCCCGGATGTGGGCTGCATTTTGGGTGCGTTTTGGGCTGGAGCTTCTCGTGGTTTGAGGCCTGGATTGCTCCACCCCCTGCTTTTGAGATTCTCCCAGATGTAGGCTGCATTTTGGCTGCCTTTTGGGCTGGAGCTTCTCGTGGTTTGAGGCCTGGCTTGCTCCACCCCCTGCTCTTGAGATTCTCCCAGATGTGGGCTGCATTTTGGCTGCCTTTTGGGCTGGAGCTTCTCGTGGTTTGAGGCCTGGCTTGCTCCACTTCCTGCTCCTGAGATTCTCCCAGATGTGGGCTGCATTTTGGCTGCCTTTTGGGCTGGAGCTTCTCGTGGTTTGAGGCCTGGCCTGCTCCAACCCCTGCTCCTGAGATTCTCCCGGATGTGGGCTGCATTTTGGCTGCCTTTTGGGCTGGAGCTTCTCGTGGTTTGAGGCCTGGCTTGCTCCACTTCCTGCTCCTGAGATTCTCCCAGATGTGGGCTGCATTTTGGCTGCCTTTTGGGCTGGAGCTTCTCGTGGTTTGAGGCCTGGCTTGCTCCACCCCCTGCTCTTGATAATCTCCCGGATGTGGGCTGCATTTTGGCTGCCTTTTGGGCTGGAGCTTCTCGTGGTTTGAGGCCTGGCTTGCTCCAACCCTGCTCTTGAGATTCTCCCGGATGTGGGCTGGATTTTGGCTGCCTTTTGGGCTGGAACTTCTCGTGGTTTGAGGCCTGGCTTGCTCCACTTCCTGCCACTGAGATTCTCCCGGATGTGGGCTGCATTTTGGCTGCCTTTTGGGCTGGAGCTTCTCGTGGTTTGAGGCCTGGCTTACTCCACCCCCTGCTCTTGAGATTCTCCCGGATGTGGGCTGCATTTTGGCTGCCTTTTGGGCTGCAGCTTCTCGTGGTTTGAGGCCTGGCTTGCTCCACTTCCTGCTCCTGAGATTCTCCCGCAGTTGGGCTGCATTTTGGCTGCCTTTTGGGCTGGAGCTTCTCGTGGTTTGAGGCCTGGCTTGCTCCACTTCCTGCTCCTGAGATTCTCCCGGATGTGGGCTGCATTTTGGCTGCCTTTTGGGCTGGAGCTTCTCGTGGTTTGAGGCCTGGCTTGCTCCACCCCCAGCTCTTGATATTCTCCCGGATGTGGGCTGCATTTTGGCTGCCTTTTGGGCTGGAGCTTCTTGTGGTTTGAGGCCTGGCTTGCTCCAACCCTGCTCTTGAGATTCTCCCGGATGTGGGCTGGATTTTGGCTGCCTTTTGGGCTGGAGCTTCTTGTGGTTTGAGGCCTGGCTTGCTCCAACCCTGCTCTTGAGATTCTCCCGGATGTGGGCTGGATTTTGGCTGCATTTTGGGCTGGAGCTTCTCGTGGTTTGAGACCTGGCTTACTATACCCCCTTCTCTTGAGATTCTCCTGGATGTGTGCTGGATTTTGGCTGCCTTTTGGGCTGGAGCTTCTCGTGGTTTGAGGCCTGGCTTGCTCCACTTCCTGCTCCTGAGATTCTCCCAGATGTGGGCTGCATTTTGGCTGCCTTTTGGGCTGGAACTTCTCATGGTTTGAGGCCTGGCTTGCTCCACTTCCTGCTCCTGAGATTCTCCCGCAGTTGGGCTGCATTTTGGCTGCCTTTTGGGCTGGAGCTTCTCGTGGTTTGAGGCCTGGCTTGCTCCACCCCCTGCTCCTGAGATTCTCCCGGATGTGGGCTGCATTTTGGCTGCCTTTTGGGCTGGAGCTTCTCGAGGTTTGAGGCCTGGCTTGCTCCACTCCCTGCTCTTGATAATCTCCCGGATGTGGGCTGCATTTTGGCTGCCTTTTGGGCTGGAGCTTCTCGTGGTTTGAGGCCTGGCTTGCTCCACTTCCTGCCACTGAGATTCTCCCGGATGTGGGCTGCATTTTGGCTGCCTTTTGGGCTGGAGCTTCTCGTGGTTTGAGGCCTGGCTTGCTCCACTTCCTGCTCCTGAGATTCTCCCGGATGTGGGCTGCATTTTGGCTGCCTTTTGGGCTGGAGCTTCTCGTGGTATCAGGCCTGGCTTGCTCCACCCCCGGCTCTTGATATTCTCCCGGATGTGGGCTGCATTTTGGCTGCCTTTTGGGCTGGAGCTTCTCGTGGTTTGAGGCCTGGCTTGCTCCACCCCCGGCTCTTGATATTCTCCCGGATGTGGGCTGCATTTTGGCTGCCTTTTGGGCTGGAGCTTCTCGTGGTTTGAGGCCTGGCTTGCTCCACCCCCTGCTCTTGAGATTCTCCTCCATGTGGGCTGGATTTTGGCTGCCTTTTGGGCTGGAGCTTCTCGTGCTTTGAGGCCTGGCTTGCTCCACCCCCTACTCTTGATATTGTCCTGGATGTGGGCTGCATTTTGGCTGCATTTTGGGCTGGAGCTTCTCGTGCTTTGAGGCCTGGCTTGCTCCACTTCCTGCTCCTGAGATTCTCCCGGATGTGGGCTGCATTTTGGCTGCCTTTTGGGCTGGAGCTTCTCGTGCTTTGAGGCCTGGCTTGCTCCACCCCCAGCTCTTGATATTCTCCCGGATGTGGGCTGCATTTTGGCTGCCTTTTGGGCTGGAGCTTCTCGTGGTTTGAGGCCTGGCTTGCTCCACCCCCTGCTCTTGAGATTCTCCCGGAGGTGGGATGCATTTTGGCTGCCTTTTGGGCTGGAACTTCTCGTGGTTTGAGGCCTGCCTTGCTCCACCCCCTGCTCTTGAGATTCACCTCCATGTGGGCTGGATATTGGCTGCATTTTGGGCTGGAGCTTCTCGTGGTTTGAGACCTGGCTTACTATACCCCCTTCTCTTGAGATTCTCCTGGATGTGTGCTGGATTTTGGCTGCCTTTTGGGCTGGAGCTTCTCGTGGTTTGAGGCCTGGCTTGCTCCACTTCCTGCTCCTGAGATTCTCCCAGATGTGGGCTGCATTTTGGCTGCCTTTTGGGCTGGAGCTTCTCATGGTTTGAGGCCTGGCTTGCTCCACCCCCTGCTCCTGAGATTCTCCCGGATGTGGGCTGCATTTTGGCTGCCTTTTGGGCTGGAGCTTCTCGTGGTTTGAGACCTGGCTTACTATACCCCCTTCTCTTGAGATTCTCCTGGATGTGTGCTGGATTTTGGCTGCCTTTTGGGCTGGAGCTTCTCGTGGTTTGAGGCCTGGCTTGCTCCACTTCCTGCTCCTGAGATTCTCCCAGATGTGGGCTGCATTTTGGCTGCCTTTTGGGCTGGAACTTCTCATGGTTTGAGGCCTGCCTTGCTCCACTTCCTGCTCCTGAGATTCTCCCGCAGTTGGGCTGCATTTTGGCTGCCTTTTGGGCTGGAGCTTCTCGTGGTTTGAGGCCTGGCTTGCTCCACCCCCTGCTCCTGAGATTCTCCCGGATGTGGGCTGCATTTTGGCTGCCTTTTGGGCTGGAGCTTCTCGTGGTTTGAGGCCTGCCTTGCTCCACCCCCTGCTCTTGATAATCTCCCGGATGTGGGCTGGATTTTGGCTGCCTTTTGGGCTGGAGCTTCTCGTGGTTTGAGGCCTGGCTTGCTCCACTTTTTGCTCCTGAGATTCTCCCGCAGTTCGGCTGCATTTTGGCTGCATTTTGGGCTGGAGCTTCTCGTGGTTTGAGGCCTGGCTTGCTCCACCCCCTGCTCCTGAGATTCTCCCGGATGTGGGCTGCATTTTGGCTGCCTTTTGGGCTGGAGCTTCTCGTGGTTTGAGGCCTGGCTTGCTCCACCCCCGGCTCTTGATATTCTCCCGGATGTGGGCTGCATTTTGGCTGCCTTTTGGGCTGGAGCTTCTCGTGGTTTGAGGCCTGGCTTGCTCCACCCCCTGCTCCTGAGATTCTCCCGGATGTGGGCTGGATTTTGGCTGCCTTTTGGGCTGGAAATTCTCGTGGTTTGAGGCCTGGCTTGCTCCACCCCCTGCTCTTGAGATTCTCCTCCATGTGGGCTGGATTTTGACTGCCTTTTGGGCTGGAGCTTCTCGTGCTTTGAGGCCTGGCTTGCTCCACCCCCTGCTCTTGATATTGTCCTGGATGTGGGCTGCATTTTGGCTGCATTTTGGGCTGGAGCTTCTCGTGCTTTGAGGCCTGGCTTGCTCCACTTCCTGCTCCTGAGATTCTCCCAGATGTGGGCTGCATTTTGGCTGCCTTTTGGGCTGGAGCTTCTCGTGGTTTGAGGCCTGGTTTGCTCCACCCCCAGCTCTTGATATTCTCCCGGATGTGGGCTGCATTTTGGCTGCCTTTTGGGCTGGAGCTTCTCGTGGTTTGAGGCCTGGCTTGCTCCACCCCCTGCTCTTGAGATTCTCCCGGATGTGGGCTGCATTTTGGCTGCCTTTTGGGCTGGAACTTCTCGTGGTTTGAGGCCTGCCTTGCTCCACCCCCTGCTCTTGAGATTCACCTCCATGTGGGCTGGATATTGGCTGCATTTTGGGCTGGAGCTTCTCGTGGTTTGAGACCTGGCTTACTATACCCCCTTCTCTTGAGATTCTCCTGGATGTGTGCTGGATTTTGGCTGCCTTTTGGGCTGGAGCTTCTCGTGGTTTGAGGCCTGGCTTGCTCCACTTCCTGCTCCTGAGATTCTCCCAGATGTGGGCTGCATTTTGGCTGCCTTTTGGGCTGGAGCTTCTCATGGTTTGAGGCCTGGCTTGCTCCACCCCCTGCTCCTGAGATTCTCCCGGATGTGGGCTGCATTTTGGCTGCCTTTTGGGCTGGAGCTTCTCGTGGTTTGAGGCCTGGCTTGCGCCACCCCCTGCTCCTGAGATTCTCCCGGATGTGGGCTGCATTTTGGCTGCTTTTTGGGCTGGAGCTTCTCGTGATTTGAGGCCTGGATTGCTCTACCCCCTGCTCCTGAGATTCTCCCGGATGTGGGCTGCATTTTGGCTGCCTTTTGGGCTGGAGCTTCTCGTGGTTTGAGGCCTGCCTTGCTCCACCCCCTGCTCTTGATAATCTCCCGGATGTGGGCTGCATTTTGGCTGCCTTTTGGGCTGGAGCTTCTCGTGGTTTGAGGCCTGGCTTGCTCCACTTCCTGCCACTGAGATTCTCCCGGATGTGGGCTGCATTTTGTCTGCTTTTTGGGCTGGAGCTTCTCGTGGTTTGAGGCCTGGCTTGCTCCACTTCCTGCTCCTGAGATTCTCCCAGATGTGGGCTGGATTTTGGCTGCTTTTTGGGCTGGAGCTTCTCGTGGTTTGAGGCCTGGCTTGCTCCACTTCCTGCTCCTGAGATTCTCCCGCAGTTCGGCTGCATTTTGGCTGCCTTTTGGGCTGGAGCTTCTCGTGGTTTGAGGCCTGGCTTGCTCCACTTCCTGCTCCTGAGATTCTCCCGGATGTGGGCTGCATTTTGGCTGCCTTTTGGGCTGGAGCTTCTCGTGGTTTGAGGCCTGGCTTGCTCCACCCCCTGCTCTTGAGATTCTCCTCCATGTGGGCTGGATTTTGGCTGCATTTGGGCTGCAGCTTCTCGTGGTTTGAGGCCTGGCTTGCTCCACTTCCTGCTCCTGAGATTCTCCCGCAGTTGGGCTGCATTTTGGCTGCATTTTCGGTTGGAGCTTCTCGTGGTTTGAGGCCTGGCTTGCTCCACCCCCTGCTCCTGAGGTTCTCCCGGATGTGGGCTGCATTTTGGCTGCCTTTTGGGCTGGAGCTTCTCGTGGTTTGAGGCCTGCCTTGCTCTACCCCCTGCTCCTGAGATTCTCCCGGATGTGGGCTGCATTTTGGCTGCATTTTGGGCTGGAGCTTCTCGTGGTTTGAGGCCTGCCTTGCTCCACCCCCTGCTCCTGAGATTCTCCCGGATGTGGGCTGCATTTTGGCTGCCTTTTGGGCTGCAGCTTCTCGTGGTTTGAGGCCTGGCTTGCTCCACCCCCTGCTTTTGAGATTCTCCCGCATGTGGGCTGCATTTTGTCTGCGTTTTTGGGCTGGAGCTTCTCGTGGTTTGAGGCCTGGCTTGCTCCACTTCCTGCTCCTGAGATTCTCCCAGATGTGGGCTGGATTTTGGCTGCTTTTTGGGCTGGAGCTTCTCGTGGTTTGAGGCCTGGCTTGCTCCACTTCCTGCTCCTGAGATTCTCCCGCAGTTCGGCTGCATTTTGGCTGCCTTTTGGGCTGGAGCTTCTCGTGGTTTGAGGCCTGGCTTGCTCCACTTCCTGCTCCTGAGATTCTCCCGCAGTTGGGCTGCATTTTGGCTGCATTTTGGGCTGGAGCTTCTCGTGGTTTGAGGCCTGGCGTGCTCCACCCCCGGCTCTTGATATTCTCCCGGATGTGGGCTGCATTTTGGCTGCCTTTTGGGCTGGAGCTTCTCGTGGTTTGAGGCCTGGCTTGCTCCACTTCCTGCTCCTGAGATTCTCCCGGATGTGGGCTGCATTTTGGCTGCATTTTGGGCTGGAGCTTCTCGTGGTTTGAGGCCTGGCTTGCTCCACCCCCTGCTCCTGAGATTCTCCCGGATGTGGTCTGCATTTTGGCTGCCTTTTGGGCTGGAGCTTCTCGTGATTTGAGGCCTGGCTTGCTCTACCCCCTGCTCCTGAGATTCTCCCGGATGTGGGCTGCATTTTGGCTGCATTTTGGGCTGGAGCTTCTCGTGGTTTGAGGCCTGCCTTGCTCCACCCCCTGCTCTTGATAATCTCCCGGATGTGGGCTGGATTTTGGCTGCCTTTTGGGCTGGAGCTTCTCGCGGTTTGAGGCCTGGCTTGCTCCACCCCTTGCTCTTGAGATTCTCCCGGATGGGGGCTGCATTTTGGGTGCGTTTTGGGCTGGAGCTTCTCGTGGTTTGAGGCCTGGCTTGCTCCACCCCCTGCTTTTGAGATTCTCAGAGATGTAGGCTGCATTTTGTCTGCCTTTTGGGCTGGAGCTTCTCGTGGTTTGAGGCCTGGCTTGCTCGACTTCCTGCTCCTGAGATTCTCCCAGGTGTGGGCTGGATTTTGGCTGCATTTTGGGCTGGAGCTTCTCGTGGTTTGAGGCCTGGCTTGCTCCACTTCCTGCTCCTGAGATTCTCCCGGATGTGGGCTGCATTTTGGCTGCCTTTTGGGCTGGAGCTTCTCGTGGTTTGAGGCCTGGCTTGCTCCACCCCCTGCTCTTGAGATTCTCCTCCATGTGGGCTGGATTTTGGCTGCATTTTGGGCTGGAGCTTCTCGTGGTTTGAGACCTGGCTTACTCCACCCCCTGCTCTTGAGTTTCTCCTGGATGTGGGCTGCATTTTGGCTGCATTTTGGGCTGGAGCTTCTCGTGGTTTCAGGCCTGGCTTGCTCCACTTCCTGCTCCTGAGATTCTCCCGCAGTTGGGCTGCATTTTGGCTGCATTTTCGGTTGGAGCTTCTCGTGGTTTGAGGCCTGGCTTGCTCCACCCCCTGCTCCTGAGATTCTCCCGGATGTGGGCTGCATTTTGGCTGCCTTTTGGGCTGGAGCTTCTCGTGGTTTGAGGCCTGCCTTGCTCTACCCCCTGCTCCTGAGATTCTCCCGGATGTGGGCTGCATTTTGGCTGCCTTTTGGGCTGGAGCTTCTCGTGGTTTGAGGCCTGACTTGCTCCAACCCCTGCTCCTGAGATTCTCCCGGAGGTGGGCTGCATTTTGGCTGCATTTTGGGCTGGAGCTTCTCGTGGTTTGAGGCCTGGCTTGCTCCACCCCCTGCTCTTGAGATTCTCCCGGATGTGGGCTGCATTTTGGCTGCCTTTTGGGCTGGAACTTCTCGTGGTTTGAGGCCTGGCTTGCTCCACCCCCTGCTCTTGATATTCTCCTCCATGTGGGCTGGATTTTGGCTGCCTTTTGGGCTGGAGCTTCTCATGGTTTGAGGCCTGGCTTGCTCCACTTCCTGCCGCTGAGATTCTCCCGGATGTGGGCTGCAATTTGGCTGCCTTTTGGGCTGGAGCTTCTCATGGTTTGAGGCCTGGCTTGCTCCACCCCTTGCTCCTGAGATTCTCCCGGATGTGGGCTGCATTTTGGCTGCCTTTTGGGCTGGAGCTTCTCGTGGTTTGAGGCCTGGCTTGCTCCACGCCCTGCTCCTGAGATTCTCCCGGATGTAGGCTGGATTTTGGCTGCATTTTGGGCTGGAGCTTCTCGTGGTTTGAGGCCTGGCTTACTCCACCCCCTGCTCTTGAGATTCTCCTGAATGTGGGCTGCATTTTGGCTGCATTTGGGCTGGAGCTTCTCGTGGTTTGAGGCCTGGCTTGCTCCACTTCCTGCTCCTGAGATTCTCCCGCAGTTCGGCTGCATTTTGGCTGCATTTTCGGCTGGAGCTTCTCGTGGTTTGAGGCCTGGCTTGCTCCACCCCCTGCTCCTGAGATTCTCCCGGATGTGGGCTGCATTTTGGCTGCCTTTTGGGCTGGAGCTTCTCGTGGTTTGAGGCCTGCCTTACTCTACCCCCTGCTCTCGATATTCTCCCGGATGTGGGCTGCATTTTGGCTGCCTTTTGGGCTGGAGCTTCTCGTGGTTTGAGGCCTGGCTTGCTCCACCCCCTGCTCTTGAGATTCTCCCGGATGTGGGCTGCATTTTGGCTGCCTTTTGGGCTGGAGCTTCTCGTGGTTTGAGGCCTGGCTTACTCCACCCCCTGCTCTTGATATTCTCCCGGATGTGGGCTGCATTTTGGCTGCCTTTTGGGCTGGAGCTTCTCGTGCTTTGGGGCCTGGCTTGCTCCACCCCCTGCTCTTGAGATTCTCCCGGATGTGGGCTGCATTTTGGCTGCCTTTTGGGCTGGAGCTTCTCGTGGTTTGAGGCCTGGCTTGCTCCACCCCCTGCTCTTGAGATTCTCCCGGATGTGGGCTGCATTTTGGCTGCCTTTTGGGCTGGAGCTTCTCGTGGTTTGAGGCCTGGCTTACTCCACCCCCGGCTCTTGATATTCTCCCGGATGTGTGCTGCATTTTGGCTGCCTTTTGGGCTGGAGCTTCTCGTGGTTTGAGGCCTGGCTTGCTCCACCCCCTGCTCTTGAGATTCTCCCGGATGTGGGCTGCATTTTGGCTGCCTTTTGGGCTGGAGCTTCTCGTGGTTTGAGGCCTGGCTTACCCCACCCCCGGCTCTTGAGATTCTCCCGGATGTGGGCTGCATTTTGGCTGCATTTTGGGCTGGAGCTTCTCGTGGTTTGAGGCCTGGCTTGCTCCACCCCCTGCTCCTGAGATTCTCCCGGATGTGGGCTGCATTTTGGCTGCCTTTTGGGCTGGAGCTTCTCGAGGTTTGAGGCCTGGCTTGCTCCACTTCCTGCCGCTGAGATTCTCCCGGATGTGGGCTGCAATTTGGCTGCCTTTTGGGCTGGAGCTTCTCATGGTTTGAGGCCTGGCTTGCTCCACCCCTTGCTCTTGAGATTCTCCCGGATGTGGGCTGCATTTTGGCTGCCTTTTGGGCTGGAGCTTCTCGTGGTTTGAGGCCTGGCTTGCTCCACCCCCTGCTCTCGATATTCTCCCGGATGTGGGCTGCATTTTGGCTGCCTTTTGGGCTGGAGCTTCTCGTGGTTTGAGGCCTGGCTTGCTCCACCCCCTGCTCCTGAGATTCTCCCGGATGTGGGCTGCATTTTGGCTGCCTTTTGGGCTGGAGCTTCTCGTGGTTTCAGGCCTGGCTTGCTCCACTTCCTGCTCCTGAGATTCTCCCAGATGTGGGCTGCATTTTGGCTGCATTTTAGGCTGGAGCTTCTCGTGGTTTGAGGCCTGGCTTACTCCACCCCCTGCTCTTGATATTCTCCCGGATGTGCGCTGTAATTTGGCTGCATTTTGGGCTGGAGCTTCTCGTGGTTTGAGGCCTGGCTTGCTCCACTTCCTGCTCCTGAGATTCTCCCGCAGTTGGGCTGCATTTTGGCTGCCTTTTGGGCTGGAGCTTCTCGTGGTTTGAGGCCTGGCTTGCTCCAACCCTGCTCTTGAGATTCTCCCGGATGTGGGCTGCATTTTGGCTGCCTTTTGGGCTGGAGCTTCTCGTGGTTTGAGGCCTGGCTTGCTCCACCCCAGGCTCTTGAGATTCTCCTGGATGTGTGCTGGATTTTGGCTGCCTTTTGGGCTGGAGCTTCTCGTGGTTTGAGGCCTGCCTTGCTCCACCCCCTTCTCTTGAGATTCTCCCAGATGTGGGCTGCATTTTGGCTGCCTTTTGGGCTGGAGCTTCTCGTGGTTTGAGGCCTGGCTTGCTCCACCCCCTGCTCTTGAGATTCTCCCGGATGTGGGCTGCATTTTGGCTGCCTTTTGGGCTGGAGCTTATCGTGATTTGAGGCCTGGCTTGCTCTACCCCCTGCTCCTGAGATTCTCCCGGATGTGGGCTGCATTTTGGCTGCCTTTTGAGCTGGAGCTTCTCGTGGTTTGAGGCCTGCCTTGCTCCACCCCCGGCTCTTGATAATCTCCCGGATGTGGGCTGCATTTTGGCTGCATTTTGGGCTGGAGCTTCTCGTGGTTTGAGGCCTGCCTTGCTCCACCCCCTGCTCCTGAGATTCTCCCGGATGTGGGCTGCATTTTGGCTGCCTTTTGGGCTGGAGCTTCTCGTGGTTTGAGGCCTGGCTTGCTCCACTTCCTGCCCCTGAGATTATCCCGGATGTGGGATGGATTTTGGCTGCATTTTGGGCTGGAGCTTCTCGTGGTTTGAGGCCTGGCTTGCTCCACCCCTTGCTCTTGAGATTCTCCCGCAGTTGGGCTGCATTTTGGCTGCATTTTGGGCTGGAGCTTCTCGTGGTTTGAGGCCTGGCTTGCTCCACTCCCTGCTCCTGAGATTCTCCCGGATGTGGTCTGCATTTTGGCTGCCTTTTGGGCTGGAGCTTCTCGTGGTTTGAGGCCTGGCTTGCTCCACTTCCTGCCACTGAGATTCTCCCGGATGTGGGCTGCATTTTGGCTGCCTTTTGGGCTGGAGCTTCTCGTGGTTTGAGGCCTGGCTTACTCCACCCCCTGCTCTTGAGATTCTCCCGGATGTGGGCTGCATTTTGGGTGCGTTTTTGGCTGGAGCTTCTCGTGGTTTGAGGCCTGGCTTGCTCCACCCCCTGCTTTTGAGATTCTCACAGATGTAGGCTGCATTTTGGCTGCCTTTTGGGCTGGAGCTTCTCGTGGTTTGAGGCCTGGCTTGCTCCACTTCCTGCTCCTGAGATTCTCCCAGATGTGGGCTGGATTTTGGCTGCTTTTTGGGCTGGAGCTTCTCGTGGTTTGAGGCCTGCCTTGCTCCACCCCCTGCTCTTGAGATTCTCCCGAATTTGGGCTGCATTTTGGCTGCCTTTTGGGCTGGAGCTTCTCGAGGTTTCAGGCCTGGCTGGCTCCACACCCTGCTCTTGAGATTCTCCCGGATGTGGGCTGCATTTTGGCTGCCTTTTGGGCTGGAGCTTCTCATGGTTTGAGGCCTGGCTTGCTCCACCCCCTGCTCTCGATATTCTCCCGGATGTGTGCTGGATTTTGGCTGCCTTTTGGGCTGGAGCTTCTCGTGGTTTGAGGCCTGCCTTGCTCCACCCCCTGCTCCTGAGATTCTCCCAGATGTGGGCTGCATTTTGGCTGCCTTTTGGGCTGGAGCTTCTCGTGGTTTGAGGCCTAGCTTGCTCTACCCCCTGCTCCTGAGATTCTCCCGGATGTGGGCTGCATTTTGGCTGCCTTTTGGGCTGGAGCTTCTCGTGGTTTGAGGCCTGCCTTGCTCCACCCCCGGCTCTTGATAATCTCCCGGATGTGGGCTGCATTTTGGCTGCATTTTGGGCTGGAGCTTCTCGTGGTTTGAGGCCTGCCTTGCTCCACCCCCTGCTCCTGAGATTCTCCCGGATGTGGGCTGCATTTTGGCTGCCTTTTGGGCTGGAGCTTCTCGTGGTTTGAGGCCTGGCTTGCTCCACTTCCTGCCCCTGAGATTCTCCCGGATGTGGGATGGATTTTGGCTGCATTTTGGGCTGGAGCTTCTCGTGGTTTGAGGCCTGGCTTGCTCCACCCCTTGCTCTTGAGATTCTCCCGCATGTGGGCTGCATTTTGGCTGCATTTTGGGCTGGAGCTTCTCGTGGTTTGAGGCCTGGCTTGCTCCACTCCCTGCTCCTGAGATTCTCCCGGATGTGGTCTGCATTTTGGCTGCCTTTTGGGCTGGAGCTTCTCGTGGTTTGAGGCCTGGCTTGCTCCACTTCCTGCCACTAAGATTCTCCCGGATGTGGGCTGCATTTTGGCTGCCTTTTGGGCTGGAGCTTCTCGTGGTTTGAGGCCTGGCTTACTCCACCCCCTGCTCTTGAGATTCTCCCGGATGTGGGCTGCATTTTGGGTGCGTTTTTGGCTGGAGCTTCTCGTGGTTTGAGGCCTGGCTTGCTCCACCCCCTGCTTTTGAGATTCTCACAGATGTAGGCTGCATTTTGGCTGCCTTTTGGGCTGGAGCTTCTCGTGGTTTGAGGCCTGGCTTGCTCCACTTCCTGCTCCTGAGATTCTCCCAGATGTGGGCTGGATTTTGGCTGCTTTTTGGGCTGGAGCTTCTCGTGGTTTGAGGCCTGCCTTGCTCCACCCCCTGCTCTTGAGATTCTCCCGAATTTGGGCTGCATTTTGGCTGCCTTTTGGGCTGGAGCTTCTCGAGGTTTCAGGCCTGGCTGGCTCCACACCCTGCTCTTGAGATTCTCCCGGATGTGGGCTGCATTTTGGCTGCCTTTTGGGCTGGAGCTTCTCGTGGTTTGAGGCCTGGCTTGCTCCACCCCCTGCTCTCGATATTCTCCCGGATGTGGGCTGCATTTTGGCTGCCTTTTGGGCTGGAGCTTCTCGTGCTTTGAGGCCTGGCTTGCTCCACCCCCTGCTCCTGAGATTCTCCCAGATGTGGGCTGGATTTTGGCTGCCTTTTGGGCTGGAGCTTCTCGTGGTTTCAGGCCTGGCTTGCTCCACCCCCTGCTCTTGAGATTCTCCCGGATGTAGGCTGGATTTTGGCTGCATTTTGGGCTGGAGCTTCTCGTGGTTTGAGGCCTGGCTTGCTCCACCCCCTGCTCTTTATATTCTCCTCCATGTGGGCTGGATTTTGGCTGCATTTTGGGCTGGAGCTTCTCGTGGTTTGAGACCTGGCTTACTCCACCCCCTGCTCTTGAGATTCTCCTGGATGTGGGCTGCATTTTGGCTGCATTTGGGCTGGAGCTTCTCGTGGTTTGAGGCCTGGCTTGCTCCACTTCCTGCTCCTGAGATTCTCCCGCAGTTGGGCTGCATTTTGGCTGCCTTTTGGGCTGGAGCTTCTCGTGGTTTGAGGCCTGGCTTGCTCCACCCCCTGCTCCTGAGATTCTCCCGGATGTGGGCTGCATTTTGGCTGCTTTTTGGGCTGCAGCTTCTCGTGGTTTGAGGCCTGCCTTGCTCTACTCCCTGCTCCTGAGATTCTCCCGGATGTGGGCTGCATTTTGGCTGCCTTTTGGGCTGGAGCTTCTCGTGGTTTGAGGCCTGGCTTGCTCCACCCCCTGCTCTTGATAATCTCCCGGATGTGGGCTGCATTTTGGCTGCCTTTTGGGCTGGAGCTTCTCGTGGTTTGAGGCCTGGCTTGCTCCACCCCCTGCTCTTGAGATTCTCCCGGATGTGGGCTGCATTTTGGCTGCCTTTTGGGCTGGAGCTTCTCGTGGTTTGAGGCCTGGCTTACTCCACCCCCGGCTCTTGATATTGTCCCGAATGTGGGCTGCATTTTGGCTGCCTTTTGGGCTGGAGCATCTCGTGGTTTGAGGCCTGGCTTGCTCCACGCCCTGCTCTTGAGATTCTCCCGGATGTGGGCTGCATTTTGGCTGCCTTTTGGGCTGGAACTTCTCGTGGTTTGAGGCCTGGCTTGCTCCACGCCCTGCTCTTGATATTCTCCTCCATGTGGGCTGGATTTTGGCTGCATTTTGGGCTGGAGCTTCTCGAGGTTTGAGGCCTGGCTTGCTCCACTTCCTGCCGCTGAGATTCTCCCGGATGTGGGCTGCAATTTGGCTGCCTTTTGGGCTGGAGCTTCTCATGGTTTGAGGCCTGGCTTGCTCCACCCCTTGCTCTTGAGATTCTCCCGGATGTGGGCTGCATTTTGGCTGCCTTTTGGGCTGGAGTTTCTCGTGGTTTGAGGCCTGGCTTGCTCCACCCCCTGCTCCTGAGATTCTCCCGGATGTAGGCTGCATTTTGGCTGCATTTTGGGCTGGAGCTTCTCGTGGTTTGAGGCCTGCCTTGCTCCACCCCCTGCTCTTGAGATTCTCCCGAATTTGGGCTGCATTTTGGCTGCCTTTTGGGCTGGAGCTTCTCGTGGTTTGAGGCCTGGCTTGCTCCACCCCCTGCTCCTGAGATTCTCCCGGATGTGGGCTGCATTTTGGCTGCCTTTTGGGCTGGAGCTTCTCGTGGTTTGAGGCCTGGCTTGCTCCACTTCCTGCTCCTGAGATTCTCCCGAGTTGGGCTGCATTTTGGCTGCATTTTGGGCTGGAGCTTCTCGTGGTTTGAGGCCTGACTTGCTCCACTTCCTACCACTGAGATTCTCCCGGATGTGGGCTGCATTTTGGCTGCCTTTTGGGCTGGAGCTTCTCGTGCTTTGAGGCCTGGCTTGCTCCACCCCCTGCTCTTGAGATTCTCCCGGATGTGGGCTGCATTTTGGCTGCCTTTTGGGCTGGAGCTTCTCGTGCTTTGAGGCCTGGCTTGCTCCACACCCGGCTCTTGATATTCTCCCGGATGTGGGCTGCATTTTGGCTGCCTTTTGGGCTGGAGCTTCTCGTGGTTTGAGGCCTGGCTTGCTCCACTTCCTGCTCCTGAGATTCTCCCGCATTTGGGCTGCATTTTGGCTGCCTTTTGGGCTGGAGCTTCTCGTGATTTGAGGCCTGGCTTGCTCTACCCCCTGCTCCTGAGATTCTCCCGGATGTGGGCTGCATTTTGGCTGCCTTTTGGGCTGGAGCTTCTCGTGGTTTCAGGCCTGGCTTGCTCCACCCCCTGCTCTTGATAATCTCCCAGATGTGGGCTGGATTTTGGCTGCATTTTGGGTTGGAGCTTCTCGTGGTTTGAGGCCTGGCTTGCTCCACCCCCTGCTCCTGAGATTCTCCCGGATGTGGGCTGCATTTTGGCTGCCTTTTGGGCTGGAGCTTCTGGTGGTTTGAGGCCTGGCTTGCTCCACTTCCTGCCCCTGAGATTCTCCCGGATGTGGGATGGATTTTGGCTGCATTTTGGGCTGGAGCTTCTCGTGGTTTGAGGCCTGGCTTGCTCCACCCCTTGCTCTTGAGATTCTCCCGCATGTGGGCTGCATTTTGGCTGCATTTTGGGCTGGAGCTTCTCGTGGTTTGAGGCCTGGCTTGCTCCACTCCCTGCTCCTGAGATTCTCCCCGATGTGGTCTGCATTTTGGCTGCCTTTTGGGCTGGAGCTTCTCGTGGTTTGAGGCCTGGCTTGCTCCACTTCCTGCCACTGAGATTCTCCCGGATGTGGGCTGCATTTTGGCTGCCTTTTGGGCTGGAGCTTCTCGTGGTTTGAGGCCTGGCTTATTCCACCCCCTGCTCTTGAGATTCTCCCGGATGTGGGCTGCATTTTGGGTGCCTTTTGGTCTGGAGCTTCTCGTGGTTTGAGGCCTGGCTTGCTCCACCCCCTGCTTTTGAGATTCTCACAGATGTAGGCTGCATTTTGGCTGCCTTTTGGGCTGGAGCTTCTCGTGGTTTGAGGCCTGGCTTGCTCCACTTCCTGCTCCTGAGATTCTCCCGGATGTGGGCTGCATTTTGGCTGCTTTTTGGGCTGGAGCTTCTCGTGGTTTGAGGCCTGGCTTGCTCCAATTCCTGCTCCTGAGATTCTCCCGCAGTTGGGCTGCATTTTGGCTGCCTTTTGGGCTGGAGCTTCTCGTGGTTTGAGGCCTGGCTTGCTCCACTTCCTGCTCCTGAGATTCTCCCGGATGTGGGCTGCATTTTGGCTGCCTTTTGGGCTGCAGCTTCTCGTGGTTTGAGGCCTGGCTTGCTCCACTTCCTGCTCCTGAAATTCTCCCAGATGTGGGCTGGATTTTGGCTGCATTTTGGGCTGGAGCTTCTCATGGTTTGAGGCCTGGCTTGCTCCACTTCCTGCTCCTGAGATTCTCCCGGATGTGGGCTGCATTTTGGCTGCTTTTTGGGCTGGAGCTTCTCGTGGTTTGAGGCCTGGCTTGCTCCACTTCCTGCTCCTGAGATTCTCCCAGATGTGGGCTGCATTTTGGCTGCCTTTTGGGCTGGAGCTTCTCGTGGTTTGAGGCCTGGCTTGCTCCACTTCCTGCCCCTGAGATTCTCCCGCAGTTGGGCTGCATTTTGGCTGCATTTTGGGCTGGAGCTTCTCGTGGTTTGAGGCCTGGCTTGCTCCACCCCCTGCTCTTGAGATTCTCCCGGATGTGGGCTGCATTTTGGCTGCCTTTTGGGCTGGAACTTCTCGTGGTTTGAGGCCTGGCTTTCTCCACCCCCTGCTCTTGAGATTCTCCTCCATGTGGGCTGGATTTTGGCTGCATTTTGGGCTGGAGCTTCTCGTGGTTTGAGGCCTGGCTTGCTCCACCCCCTGCTCCTGAGATTCTCCCGCATTTGGGCTGCATTTTGGCTGCCTTTTGGGCTGGAGCTTCTCGTGATTTGAGGCCTGGCTTGCTCTACCCCCTGCTCCTGAGATTCTCCCGGATGTGGGCTGCATTTTGGCTGCCTTTTGGGCTGGAGCTTCTCGTGGTTTGAGGCCTGGCTTGCTCCACCCACTGCTCCTGAGATTCTCCCAGATGTGGGCTGGATTTTGGCTGCTTTTTGGGCTGGAGCTTCTCATGGTTTGAGGCCTGGCTTGCTCCACTTCCTGCTCCTGAGATTCTCCCGGATGTGGGCTGGATTTTGGCTGCATTTTGGGCTGGAGCTTCTCATGGTTTGAGGCCTGGCTTGCTCCACTTCCTGCTCCTGAGATTCTCCCGGATGTGGGCTGCATTTTGGCTGCTTTTTGGGCTGGAGCTTCTCGTGGTTTGAGGCCTGGCTTGCTCCACTTCCTGCTCCTGAGATTCTCCCAGATGTGGGCTGCATTTTGGCTGCCTTTTGGGCTGGAGCTTCTCGTGGTTTGAGGCCTGGCTTGCTCCACTTCCTGCCCCTGAGATTCTCCCGCAGTTGGGCTGCATTTTGGCTGCATTTTGGGCTGGAGCTTCTCGTGGTTTGAGGCCTGGCTTGCTCCACCCCCTGCTCTTGAGATTCTCCCGGATGTGGGCTGCATTTTGGCTGCCTTTTGGGCTGGAACTTCTCGTGGTTTGAGGCCTGGCTTTCTCCACCCCCTGCTCTTGAGATTCTCCTCCATGTGGGCTGGATTTTGGCTGCATTTTGGGCTGGAGCTTCTCGTGGTTTGAGGCCTGGCTTGCTCCACCCCCTGCTCCTGAGATTCTCCCGCATTTGGGCTGCATTTTGGCTGCCTTTTGGGCTGGAGCTTCTCGTGATTTGAGGCCTGGCTTGCTCTACCCCCTGCTCCTGAGATTCTCCCGGATGTGGGCTGCATTTTGGCTGCCTTTTGGGCTGGAGCTTCTCGTGGTTTGAGGCCTGGCTTGCTCCACCCACTGCTCCTGAGATTCTCCCAGATGTGGGCTGGATTTTGGCTGCTTTTTGGGCTGGAGCTTCTCATGGTTTGAGGCCTGGCTTGCTCCACTTCCTGCTCCTGAGATTCTCCCGGATGTGGGCTGCATTTTGGCTGCTTTTTGGGCTGGAGCTTCTCGTGGTTTGAGGCCTGGCTTGCTCCACTTCCTGCTCCTGAGATTCTCCCAGATGTGGGCTGCATTTTGGCTGCCTTTTGGGCTGGAGCTTCTCGTGGTTTGAGGCCTGGCTTGCTCCACTTCCTGCCCCTGAGATTCTCCCGCAGTTGGGCTGCATTTTGGCTGCATTTTGGGCTGGAGCTTCTCGTGGTTTGAGGCCTGGCTTGCTCCACCCCCTGCTCTTGAGATTCTCCCGGATGTGGGCTGCATTTTGGCTGCCTTTTGGGCTGGAACTTCTCGTGGTTTGAGGCCTGGCTTTCTCCACCCCCTGCTCTTGAGATTCTCCTCCATGTGGGCTGGATTTTGGCTGCATTTTGGGCTGGAGCTTCTCGTGGTTTGAGACCTGGCTTACTCCACCCCCTGCTCTTGAGATTCTCCTGGATGTGGGCTGCATTTTGGCTGCATTTTGGGCTGGAGCTTCTCGTGGTTTGAGGCCTGGCTTGCTCCACTTCCTGCTCCTGAGGTTCTCCCGCAGTTGGGCTGCATTTTGGCTGCATTTTGGGCTGGAGCTTCTCGTGGTTTGAGGCCTGGCTTGCTCCACCCCCTGCTCCTGAGATTCTCCCGCATTTGGGCTGCATTTTGGCTGCCTTTTGGGCTGGAGCTTCTCGTGATTTGAGGCCTGGCTTGCTCTACCCCCTGCTCCTGAGATTCTCCCGGATGTGGGCTGCATTTTGGCTGCCTTTTGGGCTGGAGCTTCTCGTGGTTTGAGGCCTGGCTTGCTCCACCCACTGCTCCTGAGATTCTCCCGGATGTGGGCTGCATTTTGGCTGCCTTTTGGGCTGGAGCTTCTCGTGGTTTGAGGCCTGGCTTGCTCCACCCCCTGCTCTTGATATTCTCCGGGATGTGGGCTGCATTTTGGCTGCATTTTGGGCTGGAGCTTCTCGTGGTTTGAGGCCTGGCTTGCTCCACCCCCTGCTCCTGAGTTTCTCCCGGATGTGGGCTGCATTTTGGCTGCCTTTTGGGCTGGAGCTTCTCGTGGTTTGAGGCCTGGCTTGCTCCACCCACTGCTCCTGAGATTCTCCCAGATGTGGGCTGGATTTTGGCTGCTTTTTGGGCTGGAGCTTCTCATGGTTTGAGGCCTGGCTTGCTCCACTTCCCGCTCTTGAGATTCTCCCGGATGTGGGCTGGATTTTGGCTGCATTTTGGGTTGGAGCTTCTCGTGGTTTGAGGCCTGGCTTGCTCCACTTCCTGCCCCTGAGATTCTCCCGGATGTGGGATGCATTTTGGCTGCCTTTTGGGCTGGAGCTTCTCGTGGTTTGAGGCCTGGCTTGCTCCACCCCTTGCTCTTGAGATTCTCCCGCATGTGGGCTGCATTTTGGCTGCATTTTGGGCTGGAGCTTCTCGTGGTTTGAGGCCTGCCTTGCTCCACTTCCTGCTCCTGAGATTCTCCCAGATGTGGGCTGCATTTTGGCTGCCTTTTGGGCTGGAGCTTCTCGTGGTTTGAGGCCTGACTTGCTCCACTTCCTGCCCCTGAGATTCTCCCGCGGTTGGGCTGCATTTTGGCTGCATTTTGGGCTGGAGCTTCTCGTGCTTTGAGGCCTGGCTTGCTCCACCCCCTGCTCTTGAGATTCTCCCGGATGTGGGCTGCATTTTGGCTGCCTTTTGGGCTGGAGCTTCTCGTGGTTTGAGGCCTGGCTTGCTCCACCCCCTGCTCTTGATAATCTCCCGGATGTGGGCTGCATTTTGGGTGCGTTTTGGGCTGGAGCTTCTCGTGGTTTCAGGCCTGGCTTGCTCCACCCCCTGCTTTTGAGATTCTCACAGATGTAGGCTGCATTTTGGCTGCCTTTTGGGCTGCAGCTTCTCGTGGTTTCAGGCCTGGCTTGCTCCACTTCCTGCTCCTGAAATTCTCCCAGATGTGGGCTGGATTTTGGCTGCTTTTTGGGCTGGAGCTTCTCATGGTTTGAGGCCTGGCTTGCTCCACTTCCTGCTCCTGAGATTCTCCCGCATTTGGGCTGCATTTTGGCTGCTTTTTGGGCTGGAGCTTCTCGTGGTTTGAGGCCTGGCTTGCTCCACTTCCTGCTCCTGAGATTCTCCCAGATGTGGGCTGGATTTTGGCTGCCTTTTGGGCTGGAGCTTCTCGTGGTTTGAGGCCTGGCTTGCTCCACTTCCTGCCCCTGAGATTCTCCCGCAGTTGGGCTGCATTTTGGCTGCCTTTTGGGCTGCAGCTTCTCGTGATTTGAGGCCTGGCTTTCTCCACCCCCTGCTCTTGAGATTCTCCTCCATGTGGGCTGGATTTTGGCTGCATTTTGGGCTGGAGCTTCTCGTGGTTTGAGACCTGGCTTACTCCACCCCCTGCTCTTGAGATTCTCCTGGATGTGGGCTGCATTTTGGCTGCATTTTGGGCTGGAGCTTCTCGTGGTTTGAGGCCTGGCTTGCTCCACTTCCTGCTCCTGAGATTCTCCCGCATTTGGGCTGCATTTTGGCTGCCTTTTGGGCTGGAGCTTCTCGTGATTTGAGGCCTGGCTTGCTCCACCCACTACTCCTGAGATTCTCCCGGATGTGGGCTGCATTTTGGCTGCCTTTTGGGCTGGAGCTTCTCGTGCTTTGAGGCCTGGCTTGCTCCACCCACTGCTCCTGAGATTCTCCCGGATGTGGGCTGCATTTTGGCTGCCTTTTGGGCTGGAGCTTCTCGTGCTTTGAGGCCTGGCTTGCTCCACCCCCTGCTCCTGAGATTCTCCCGGATGTGGGCTGCATTTTGGCTGCCTTTTGGGCTGGAGCTTCTCGTGATTTGAGGCCTGGCTTGCTCTACCCCCTGCTCCTGAGATTCTCCCGGATGTGGGCTGCATTTTGGCTGCCTTTTGGGCTGGAGCTTCTCGTGGTTTGAGGCCTGCCTTGCTCCACCCCCTGCTCTTGAGATTCTCCCGGATGTGGGCTGGATTTTGGCTGCATTTTGGGTTGGAGCTTCTCGTGGTTTGAGGCCTGGCTTGCTCCACTTCCTGCCCCTGAGATTCTCCCGGATGTGGGATGTATTTTGGCTGCCTTTTGGGCTGGAGCTTCTCGTGGTTTGAGGCCTGGCTTGCTCCACCCCTTGCTCTTGAGATTCTCCCGCATGTGGGCTGCATTTTGGCTGCATTTTGAGCTGGAGCTTCTCGTGGTTTGAGGCCTGGCTTGCTCCACTTCCTGCTCCTGAGATTCTCCCAGATGTGGGCTGCATTTTGGCTGCCTTTTGGGCTGGAGCTTCTCGTGGTTTGAGGCCTGGCTTGCTCCACTTCCTGCCCCTGAGATTCTCCCGCAGTCGGGCTGCATTTTGGCTGCATTTTGGGCTGGAGCTTCTCGTGCTTTGAGGCCTGGCTTGCTCCACCCCCTGCTCTTGAGATTCTCCCGGATGTGGGCTGCATTTTGGCTGCATTTTGGGCTGGAACTTCTCGTGGTTTGAGGCCTGGCTTTCTCCACCCCCTGCTCTTGAGATTCTCCTCCATGTGGGCTGGATTTTGGCTGCATTTTGGGCTGGAGCTTCTCGTGGTTTGAGACCTGGCTTACTCCACCCCCTGCTCTTGAGATTCTCCTGGATGTGGGCTGCATTTTGGCTGCATTTTGGGCTGGAGCTTCTCGTGGTTTGAGGCCTGCCTTGCTCCACTTCCTGCTCCTGAGATTCTCCCGCAGTTGGGCTGCATTTTGGCTGCATTTTGGGCTGGAGCTTCTCGTGGTTTGAGGCCTGGCTTGCTCCACCCCCTGCTCCTGAGATTCTCCCGCATTTGGGCTGCATTTTGGCTGCCTTTTGGGCTGGAGCTTCTCGTGATTTGAGGCCTGGCTTGCTCTACCCCCTGCTCCTGAGATTCTCCCGGATGTGGGCTGCATTTTGGCTGCCTTTTGGGCTGGAGCTTCTCGTGGTTTGAGGCCTGCCTTGCTCCACCCCCTGCTCTTGAGATTCTCCCGGATGTGGGCTGGATTTTGGCTGCATTTTGGGTTGGAGCTTCTCGTGGTTTGAGGCCTGGCTTGCTCCACTTCCTGCCCCTGAGATTCTCCCGGATGTGGGATGTATTTTGGCTGCCTTTTGGGCTGGAGCTTCTCGTGGTTTGAGGCCTGGCTTGCTCCACCCCTTGCTCTTGAGATTCTCCCGCATGTGGGCTGCATTTTGGCTGCATTTTGGGCTGGAGCTTCTCGTGGTTTGAGGCCTGGCTTGCTCCACTCCCTGCTCCTGAGATTCTCCCGGATGTGGTCTGCATTTTGGCTGCCTTTTGGGCTGGAGCTTCTCGTGGTTTGAGGCCTGGCTTGCTCCACTTCCTGCCACTGAGATTCTCCCGGATGTGGGCTGCATTTTGGCTGCCTTTTGGGCTGGAGCTTCTCGTGCTTTGAGGCCTGGCTTGCTCCACCCCCGGCTCTTGATATTCTCCCGGATGTGGGCTGCATTTTGGCTGCCTTTTGGGCTGGAGCTTCTCGTGGTTTGAGGCCTGGCTTGCTCCACTTCCTGCTCCTGAGATTCTCCCAGATGTGGGCTGGATTTTGGCTGCATTTTGGGCTGGAGCTTCTCGTGATTTGAGGCCTGGCTTGCTCTACCCCCTGCTCCTGAGATTCTCCCGGATGTGGGCTGCATTTTGGCTGCCTTTTGGGCTGGAGCTTCTCGTGGTTTGAGGCCTGGCTTGCTCCACTTCCTGCTCCTGAGATTCTCCCAGATGTGGGCTGGATTTTGGCTGCATTTTGGGCTGGAGCTTCTCGTGATTTGAGGCCTGGCTTGCTCTACCCCCTGCTCCTGAGATTCTCCCGGATGTGGGCTGCATTTTGGCTGCCTTTTGGGCTGGAGCTTCTCGTGGTTTCAGGCCTGGCTTGCTCCACCCCCTGCTTTTGAGATTCTCACAGATGTAGGCTGCATTTTGGCTGCCTTTTGGGCTGCAGCTTCTCGTGGTTTCAGGCCTGGCTTGCTCCACTTCCTGCTCCTGAAATTCTCCCAGATGTGGGCTGGATTTTGGCTGCTTTTTGGGCTGGAGCTTCTCATGGTTTGAGGCCTGGCTTGCTCCACTTCCTGCTCCTGAGATTCTCCCGCAGTTGGGCTGCATTTTGGCTGCCTTTTGGGCTGGAGCTTCTCGTGGTTTGAGGCCTGGCTTGCTCCACTTCCTGCTCCTGAGATTCTCCCAGATGTGGGCTGCATTTTGGCTGCCTTTTGGGCTGGAGCTTCTCGTGGTTTGAGGCCTGGCTTGCTCCACTTCCTGCCACTGAGATTCTCCCGCAGTTGGGCTGTATTTTGGCTGCATTTTGGGCTGGAGCTTCTCGTGATTTGAGGCCTGGCTTGCTCCACCCCCTGCTCTTGAGATTCTCCCGGATGTGGGCTGCATTTTGGCTGCCTTTTGGGCTGGAACTTCTCGTGGTTTGAGGCCTGGCTTGCTCCACCCCCTGCTCTTGAGATTCTCCTCCATGTGGGCTGGATTTTGGCTGCATTTTGGGCTGGAGCTTCTCGTGGTTTGAGACCTGGCTTACTCCACCCCCTGCTCTTGAGATTCTCCTGGATGTGGGCTGCATTTTGGCTGCATTTTGGGCTGGAGCTTCTCGTGGTTTGAGGCCTGGCTTGCTCCACTTCCTGCTCCTGAGATTCTCCCGCAGTTGGGCTGCATTTTGGCTGCATTTTGGGCTGGAGCTTCTCGTGGTTTGAGGCCTGCCTTGCTCCACCCCCTGCTCCTGAGATTCTCCCGGATGTGGGCTGCATTTTGGCTGCCTTTTGGGCTGGAGCTTCTCGTGATTTGAGGCCTGGCTTGCTCTACCCCCTGCTCCTGAGATTCTCCCGGATGTGGGCTGCATTTTGGCTGCCTTTTGGGCTGGAGCTTCTCGTGGTTTGAGGCCTGGCTTGCTCCACCCCCTGCTCTTGATAATCTCCCGGATGTGGGCTGCATTTTGGCTGCATTTTGGGTTGGAGCTTCTCGTGGTTTGAGGCCTGCCTTGCTCCACCCCCTGCTCCTGAGATTCTCCCGCAATTCGGCTGCATTTTGGCTGCCTTTTGGGCTGGAGCTTCTCGTGGTTTGAGGCCTGGCTTGCTCCACCCCCTGCTCCTGAGATTCTCCCGGATGTGGGCTGCCTTTTGGGCTGCCTTTTGGGCTGGAGCTTCTCGTGATTTGAGGCCTGGCTTGCTCTACCCCCTGCTCCTGAGATTCTCCCGGATGTGGGCTGCATTTTGGCTGCCTTTTGGGCTGGAGCTTCTCGTGGTTTGAGGCCTGCCTTGCTCCACCCCCTGCTCTTGATAATCTCCCGGATGTGGGCTGAATTTTGGCTGCATTTTGGGTTGGAGCTTCTCGTGGTTTGAGGCCTGGCTTGCTCCACCCCCTGCTCCTGAGATTCTCCCGCATGTGGGCTGCATTTTGGCTGCCTTTTGGGCTGGAGCTTCTCGTGGTTTGAGGCCTGGCTTGCTCCACTTCCTGCTCCTGAGATTCTCCCGGATGTGGGATGGATTTTGGCTGCCTTTTGGGCTGGAGCTTCTCGTGGTTTGAGGCCTGGCTTGCTCCACCCCTTGCTCTTGAGATTCTCCCGGATGTGGGCTGCATTTTGGCTGCATTTTGGGCTGGAGCTTCTCGTGGTTTGAGGCCTGGCTTGCTCCACCCCCGGCTCTTGATATTCTCCGGGATGTGGGCTGCATTTTGGCTGCCTTTTGGGCTGGAGCTTCTCGTGGTTTGAGGCCTGGCTTGCTCCACCCCCTGCTCTTGAGATTCTCCCGGATGTGGGCTGCATTTTGGCTGCATTTTGGGCTGGAACTTCTCGTGGTTTGAGGCCTGGCTTGCTCCACCCCCTGCTCTTGATATTCTCCTCCATGTGGGCTGCATTTTGGCTGCATTTTGGGTTGGAGCTTCCCGTGGTTTGAGGCCTGGCTTGCTCTACCCCCTGCTCCTGAGATTCTCCCAGATGTGGGCTGAATTTTGGCTGCCTTTTGGGCTGCAGCTTCTCGTGGTTTGAGGCCTGGCTTGCTCCACCCCCTGCTCCTGAGATTCTCCCGGATGTGGGCTGCATTTTGGCTGCCTTTTGGGCTGGAGCTTCTCGTGGTTTGAGGCCTGGCTTGCTCTACCCCCTGCTCCTGAGATTCTCCCGGATGTGGGCTGCATTTTGGCTGCCTTTTGGGCTGGAGCTTCTCGTGGTTTGAGGCCTGCCTTGCTCCACCCCCTGCTCCTGATAATCTCCCGGATGTGGGCTGAATTTTGGCTGCATTTTGGGTTGGAGCTTCTCGTGGTTTGAGGCCTGGCTTGCTCCACCCCCTGCTCCTGAGATTCTCCCGCATGTGGGCTGCATTTTGGCTGCCTTTTGGGCTGGAGCTTCTCGTGGTTTGAGGCCTGGCTTGCTCCACATCCTGCTCCTGAGATTCTCCCGGATGTGGGATGGATTTTGGCTGCCTTTTGGGCTGGAGCTTCTCGTGGTTTGAGGCCTGGCTTGCTCCACCCCTTGCTCTTGAGATTCTCCCGGATGTGGGCTGCATTTTGGCTGCATTTTGGGCTGGAGCTTCTCGTGGTTTGAGGCCTGGCTTGCTCCACCCCCGGCTCTTGATATTCTCCCAGATGTGGGCTGCATTTTGGCTGCCTTTTGGGCTGGAGCTTCTCGTGGTTTGAGGCCTGGCTTGCTCCACCCCCTGCTCTTGATAATCTCCCGGATGTGGGCTGCATTTTGGCTGCATTTTGGGTTGGAGCTTCTCGTGGTTTGAGGCCTGGCTTGCTCCACCCCCTGCTCCTGAGATTCTCCCGGATGTGGGCTGCATTTTGGCTGCCTTTTGGGCTGGAGCTTCTCGTGGTTTGAGGCCTGGCTTGCTCCACTTCCTGCTCCTGAGATTCTCCCGGATGTGGGATGGATTTTGGCTGCCTTTTGGGCTGGAGCTTCTCGTGGTTTGAGGCCTGGCTTGCTCCACCCCTTGCTCTTGAGATTCTCCCGCATGTGGGCTGCATTTTGGCTGCATTTTGGGCTGGAGCTTCTCGTGGTTTGAGGCCTGGCTTGCTCCACTCCCTGCTCCTGAGATTCTCCCGGATGTGGGCTGCATTTTGGCTGCCTTTTGGGCTGGAGCTTCTCGTGGTTTGAGGCCTGGCTTGCTCCACTTCCTGCCACTGAGATTCTCCCGGATGTGGGCTGCATTTTGGCTGCCTTTTGGGCTGGAGCTTCTCGTGGTTTGAGGCCTGGCTTACTCCACCCCCTGCTCTTGAGATTCTCCCGGATGTGGGCTGCATTTTGGCTGCATTTTCGGCTAGAGCTTCTCGTGGTTTGAGGCCTGGCTTGCTCCACCCCCTGCTCTTGATAATCTCCCGGATGTGGGCTGCATTTTGGGTGCGTTTTGGGCTGGAGCTTCTCGTGGTTTGAGGCCTGGCTTGCTCCACTTCCTGCTCCTGAGATTCTCCCGGATGTGGGATGGATTTTGGCTGCCTTTTGGGCTGGAGCTTCTCGTGGTTTGAGGCCTGGCTTGCTCCACTTCCTGCCACTGAGATTCTCCCGGATGTGGGCTGCATTTTGGCTGCCTTTTGGGCTGGAGCTTCTCGTGGTTTGAGGCCTGGCTTGCTCCACCCCCTGCTCTTGATAATCTCCCGGATGTGGGCTGCATTTTGGGTGCGTTTTGGGCTGGAGCTTCTCGTGGTTTCAGGCCTGGCTTGCTCCACCCCCTGCTTTTGAGATTCTCACAGATGTAGGCTGCATTTTGGCTGCCTTTTGGGCTGCACCTTCTCGTGGTTTCAGGCCTGGCTTGCTCCACTTCCTGCTCCTGAGATTCTCCCAGATGTGGACTGGATTTTGGCTGCTTTTTGGGCTGGAGCTTCTCATGGTTTGAGGCCTGGCTTGCTCCACTTCCTGCTCCTGAGATTCTCCCGCAGTTGGGCTGCATTTTGGCTGCCTTTTGGGCTGGAGCTTCTCGTGGTTTGAGGCCTGGCTTGCTCCAACTCCTGCTCCTGAGATTCTCCCGGATGTGGGCTGCATTTTGGCTGCCTTTTGGGCTGGAGCTTCTCGTGGTTTGAGGCCTGGCTTGCTCCACCCCCGGATCTTGATATTCTCCCGGATGTGGGCTGCATTTTGGCTGCCTTTTGGGCTGGAGCTTCTCGTGGTTTGAGGCCTGGCTTGCTACACCCCCTGCTCTTGAGATTCTCCCGGATGTGGGCTGCATTTTGGCTGCCTTTTGGGCTGGAGCTTCTCGTGGTTTGAGGCCTGGCTTGCTCCACTTCCTGCCCCTGAGATTCTCCCGTAGTTGGGCTGCATTTTGGCTGCCTTTTGGGCTGGAGCTTCTCGTGGTTTGAGGCCTGGCTTGCTCCACCCCCTGCTCTTGATATTCTCCTCCATGTGGGCTGGATTTTGGCTGCATTTTGGGCTGGAGCTTCTCGTGGTTTGAGACCTGGCTTACTCCACCCCCTGCTCTTGAGATTCTCCTGGATGTGGGCTGCATTTTGGCTGCATTTGGCCTGGAGCTTCTCGTGGTTTGAGGCCTGGCTTGCTCCACTTCCTGCTCCTGAGATTCTCCCGGATGTGGGCTGCATTTTGGCTGCCTTTTGGGCTGGAGCTTCTCGTGGTTTGAGGCCTGGCTTGCTCCACCCCCTGCTCCTGAGATTCTCCCGGATGTGGGCTGCATTTTGGCTGCATTTTGGGCTGGAGCTTCTCGTGGTTTGAGGCCTGGCTTGCTCCACTCCCTGCTCCTGAGATTCTCCCGGATGTGGTCTGCATTTTGGCTGCCTTTTGGGCTGGAGCTTCTCGTGGTTTGAGGCCTGGCTTGCTCCACTTCCTGCCACTGAGATTCTCACGGATGTGGGCTGCATTTTGGCTGCCTTTTGGGCTGGAGCTTCTCGTGGTTTGAGGCCTGGCTTACTCCACCCCCTGCTCTTGAGATTCTCCCGGATGTGGGCTGCATTTTGGCTGCATTTTCGGCTAGAGCTTCTCGTGGTTTGAGGCCTGGCTTGCTCCACCCCCTGCTCTTGATAATCTCCCGGATGTGGGCTGCATTTTGGGTGCGTTTTGGGCTGGAGCTTCTCGTGGTTTGAGGCCTGGCTTGCTCCACTTCCTGCTCCTGAGATTCTCCCGGATGTGGGATGGATTTTGGCTGCCTTTTGGGCTGGAGCTTCTCGTGGTTTGAGGCCTGGCTTGCTCCACTTCCTGCCACTGAGATTCTCCCGGATGTGGGCTGCATTTTGGCTGCCTTTTGGGCTGGAGCTTCTCGTGGTTTGAGGCCTGGCTTGCTCCACCCCCTGCTCTTGATAATCTCCCGGATGTGGGCTGCATTTTGGGTGCGTTTTGGGCTGGAGCTTCTCGTGGTTTCAGGTCTGGCTTGCTCCACCCCCTGCTTTTGAGATTCTCACAGATGTAGGCTGCATTTTGGCTGCCTTTTGGGCTGCAGCTTCTCGTGGTTTCAGGCCTGGCTTGCTCCACTTCCTGCTCCTGAGATTCTCCCAGATGTGGACTGGATTTTGGCTGCTTTTTGGGCTGGAGCTTCTCATGGTTTGAGGCCTGGCTTGCTCCACTTCCTGCTCCTGAGATTCTCCCGCAGTTGGGCTGCATTTTGGCTGCCTTTTGGGCTGGAGCTTCTCGTGGTTTGAGGCCTGGCTTGCTCCAACTCCTGCTCCTGAGATTCTCCCGGATGTGGGCTGCATTTTGGCTGCCTTTTGGGCTGGAGCTTCTCGTGGTTTGAGGCCTGGCTTGCTCCACCCCCGGATCTTGATATTCTCCCGGATGTGGGCTGCATTTTGGCTGCCTTTTGGGCTGGAGCTTCTCGTGGTTTGAGGCCTGGCTTGCTACACCCCCTGCTCTTGAGATTCTCCAGGATGTGGGCTGCATTTTGGCTGATTCTTGGGCTAGAGATTCTCGTGGTTTGAGGCCTGGCTTGCTCCACCCCCTGCTCTTGATATTCTCCTCCATGTGGGCTGGATTTTGGCTGTATTTTGGGCTGGAGCTTCTCGTGGTTTGAGACCTGGCTTACTCCACCCCCTGCTCTTGAGATTCTCCTGGATGTGGGCTGCATTTTGGCTGCATTTGGCCTGGAGCTTCTCGTGGTTTGAGGCCTGGCTTGCTCCACTTCCTGCTCCTGAGATTCTCCCGGATGTGGGCTGCATTTTGGCTACCTTTTGGGCTGGAGCTTCTCGTGGTTTGAGGCCTGGCTTGCTCCACCCCCTGCTCCTGAGATTCTCCCGGATGTGGGCTGCATTTTGGCTGACTTTTGGGCTGGAGCTTCTCGTGATTTGAGGCCTGGCTTGCTCCACTTCCTGCTCCTGAGATTCTCCCGGATGTGGGCTGCATTTTGGCTGCCTTTTGGGCTGGAGCTTCTCGTGGTTTGAGGCCTGGCTTGCTCCACTCCCTGCTCGTGATAATCTCCCGGATGTGGGCTGCATTTTGGCTGCATTTTGGGTTGGAGCTTCTCGTGGTTTGAGGCCTGGCTTGCTCCACCCCCTGCTCCTGAGATTCTCCCGGATGTGGGCTGCATTTTGGCTGCCTTTTGGGCTGGAGCTTCTCGTGCTTTGAGGCCTGGCTTGCTCCACCCTCTGCTCTTGATATTCTCCCAGATGTGGTCTGGATTTTGGCTGCATTTTGGGCTGGAGCTTCTCGTGGTTTGAGGCCTGGCTTGCTCCACTTCCTGCTCTTGAGATTCTCCCAGATGTGGGCTGCATTTTGGCTGCCTTTTGGGCTGGAGCTTCTCGTGGTTTGAGGCCTGGCTTGCTCCACCCCCTGCTCTTGAGATTCTCCCGGAGGTGGGCTGCATTTTGGCTGCCTTTTGGGCTGGAGCTTCTCGTGCTTTGAGGCCTGGCTTGCTCCACCCTCTGCTCTTGATATTCTCCTCCATGTGGGCTGGATTTTGGCTGCATTTTGGGCTGGAGCTTCTCGTGGTTTGAGGCCTGGCTTGCTCCACTTCCTGCTCCTGAGATTCTCCCGCAGTTGGGCTGCATTTTGGCTGCATTTTCGGCTGGAGCTTCTCGTGGTTTGAGGCCTGGCTTGCTCCACCCCCTGCTCCTGAGATTCTCCCGGATGTGGGCTGCATTTTGGCTGCCTTTTGGGCTGGAGCTTCTCGTGATTTGAGGCCTGGCTTGCTCTACCCCCTGCTCTTGAGATTCTCCCGGATGTGGGCTGCATTTTGGCTGCCTTTTGGGCTGGAGCTTCTCGTGGTTTGAGGCCTGGCTTGCTCCACCCCCTGCTCTTGATAATCTCCCGGATGTGATCTGCATTTTGGCTGCATTTTGGGTTGGAGCCTCTCGTGGTTTGAGGCCTGGCTTGCTCCACCCACTGCTCCTGAGATTCTCCCGGATGTGGGCTGCATTTTGGCTGAATTTTGGGCTGGAGCTTCTCGTGGTTTGAGGCCTGGCTTGCTCCACCCACTGCTCCTGAGATTCTCCCAGATGTGGGCTGGATTTTGGCTGCTTTTTGGGCTGGAGCTTCTCGTGGTTTGAGGCCTGGCTTGCTCCACTTCCTGCTCCTGAGATTCTCCCGGATGTGGGATGGATTTTGGCTGCCTTTTGGGCTGGAGCTTCTCGTGGTTTGAGGCCTGGCTTGCTCCACCCCTTGCTCTTGAGATTCTCCCGCATGTGGGCTGCATTTTGGCTGCATTTTGGGCTGGAGCTTCTCGTGGTTTGAGGCCTGGCTTGCTCCACCCCCTGCTCTTGATATTCTCCTGGAGGTGGGCTGGATTAAGGGTGCATTTTTGCCTGGAGAGTCTCGTGGTTTGAGGCCTGGCTTGCTCCACTCCCTGCTCCTGAGATTCTCCTCCATGTGGGCTGCATTTTGGCTGCCTTTTGGGCTGGAGCTTCTCGTGGTTTGAGGCCTGGCTTGCTCCACCCCCTGCTCTTGATATTCTCCTGTAGGTGGGCTGGATTAAGGGTGCATTTTTGCCTGGAGAGTCTCGTGGTTTGAGGCCTGGTTTGCTCCACCCCCTGCTCTTGATAATCTCCCTGATGTGGGCTGCATTTTGGGTGCGTTTTGGGCTGGAGCTTCTCGTGGTTTGAGGCCTGGCTTGCTCCACCCCCTGCTTTTGAGATTCTCACAGATGTAGGCTGCATTTTGGCTGCCTTTTGGGCTGCAGCTTCTCGTGGTTTCAGGCCTGGCTTGCTCCACTTCCTGCTCCTGAGATTCTCCCGGATGTGGGATGGATTTTGGCTGCCTTTTGGGCTGGAGCTTCTCGTGGTTTGAGGCCTGGCTTGCTCCACCCCTTGCTCTTGAGATTCTCCCGCATGTGGGCTGCATTTTGGCTGCATTTTGGGCTGGAGCTTCTCGTGGTTTGAGGCCTGGCTTGCTCCACCCCCTGCTCTTGATATTCTCCTGGAGGTGGGCTGGATTAAGGGTGCATTTTTGCCTGGAGAGTCTCGTGGTTTGAGGCCTGGCTTGCTCCACCCCCTGCTCTTGATAATCTCCCTGATGTGGGCTGCATTTTGGGTGCGTTTTGGGCTGGAGCTTCTCGTGGTTTGAGGCCTGGCTTGCTCCACCCCCTGCTTTTGAGATTCTCACAGATGTAGGCTGCATTTTGGCTGCCTTTTGGGCTGCAGCTTCTCGTGGTTTCAGGCCTGGCTTGCTCCACTTCCTGCTCCTGAGATTCTCCCGGATGTGGGATGGATTTTGGCTGCCTTTTGGGCTGGAGCTTCTCGTGGTTTGAGGCCTGGCTTGCTCCACCCCTTGCTCTTGAGATTCTCCCGCATGTGGGCTGCATTTTGGCTGCATTTTGGGCTGGAGCTTCTCGTGGTTTGAGGCCTGGCTTGCTCCACCCCCTGCTCTTGATATTCTCCTGGAGGTGGGCTGGATTAAGGGTGCATTTTTGCCTGGAGAGTCTCGTGGTTTGAGGCCTGGCTTGCTCCACTCCCTGCTCCTGAGATTCTCCCGGATGTGGTCTGCATTTTGGCTGCCTTTTGGGCTGGAGCTTCTCGTGGTTTGAGGCCTGGCTTGCTCCACCCCCTGCTCTTGATATTCTCCTGGAGGTGGGCTGGATTAAGGGTGCATTTTTGCCTGGAGAGTCTCGTGGTTTGAGGCCTGGCTTGCTCCACCCCCTGCTCTTGATAATCTCCCTGATGTGGGCTGCATTTTGGGTGCGTTTTGGGCTGGAGCTTCTCGTGGTTTGAGGCCTGGCTTGCTCCACCCCCTGCTTTTGAGATTCTCACAGATGTAGGCTGCATTTTGGCTGCCTTTTGGGCTGCAGCTTCTCGTGGTTTCAGGCCTGGCTTGCTCCACTTCCTGCTCCTGAGATTCTCCCAGATGTGGGCTGGATTTTGGCTGCTTTTTGGGCTGGAGCTTCTCATGGTTTAAGGCCTGGCTTGCTCCACTTCCTGCTCCTGAGATTCTCCCGGATGTGGGATGGATTTTGGCTGCCTTTTGGGCTGGAGCTTCTCGTGGTTTGAGGCCTGGCTTGCTCCACCCCCGGCTCTTGATATTCTCCCGGATGTGGGCTGCATTTTGGCTGCCTTTTGGGCTGGAGCTTCTCGTGGTTTGAGGCCTGGCTTGCTACACCCCCTGCTCTTGATATTCTCCAGGATGTGGGCTGCATTTTGGCTGCCTTTTGGGCTGGAGCTTCTCGTGGTTTGAGGCCTGGCTTGCTCCACTTCCTGCTCCTGAGATTCTCCCGGATGTGGGATGGATTTTGGCTGCCTTTTGGGCTGGAGCTTCTCGTGGTTTGAGGCCTGGCTTGCTCCACTTCCTGCCACTGAGATTCTCCCGGATGTGGGCTGCATTTTGGCTGCCTTTTGGGCTGGAGCTTCTCGTGGTTTGAGGCCTGGCTTGCTCCACTTCCTGCCACTGAGATTCTCCCGGATGTGGGCTGCATTTTGGCTGCCTTTTGGGCTGGAGCTTCTCGTGGTTTGAGGCCTGGCTTACTCCACCCCCTGCTCTTGAGATTCTCCCGGATGTGGGCTGCATTTTGGCTGCATTTTCGGCTGGAGCTTCTCGTGGTTTGAGGCCTGGCTTGCTCCACCCCCTGCTCTTGATAATCTCCCGGATGTGGGCTGCATTTGGGTGCGTTTTGGGCTGGAGCTTCTCGTGGTTTGAGGCCTGGCTTGCTCCACCCCCTGCTTTTGAGATTCTCACAGATGTAGGCTGCATTTTGGCTGCCTTTTGGGCTGCAGCTTCTCGTGGTTTCAGGCCTGGCTTGCTCCACCCCCTGCTCCTGAGATTCTCCCGGATGTGGGCTGCATTTTGGCTGCCTTTTGGGCTGGAGCTTCTCATGGTTTGAGGCCTGGCTTGCTCCACTTCCTGCTCCTGAGATTCTCCCGCAGTTGGGCTGCATTTTGGCTGCCTTTTGGGCTGGAGCTTCTCGTGGTTTGAGGCCTGGCTTGCTCCACTTCCTGCTCCTGAGATTCTCCCGGATGTGGGCTGCATTTTGGCTGCCTTTTGGGCTGGAGCTTCTCGTGGTTTGAGGCCTGGCTTGCTCCACCCCCGGCTCTTGATATTCTCCCGGATGTGGGCTGCATTTTGGCTGCCTTTTGGGCTGGAGCTTCTCGTGGTTTGAGGCCTGGCTTGCTCCACCCCCTGCTCTTGATATTCTCCTCCATGTGGGCTGGATTTTGGCTGCATTTTGGGCTGGAGCTTCTCGTGGTTTGAGACCTGGCTTACTCCACTCCCTGCTCTTGAGATTCTCCTGGATGTGGGCTGCATTTTGGCTGCATTTGGGCTGGAGCTTCTCGTGGTTTGAGGCCTGGCTTGCTCCACTTCCTGCTCCTGAGATTCTCCCGCAGTTGGGCTGCATTTTGGCTGCATTTTGGGCTGGAGCTTCTCGTGGTTTGAGGCCTGACTTACTCCACCCCCTGCTCTTGATAATCTCCCGGATGTGGGCTGCATTTTGGCTGCATTTTGGGTTGGAGCTTCTCGTGGTTTGAGGCCTGGCTTGCTCCACTTCCTGCTCCTGAGATTCTCCCGGATGTGGGCTGCATTTTGGCTGCCTTTTGGGCTGGAGCTTCTCGTGGTTTGAGGCCTGGCTTTCTCCAATTCCTGCTCCTGAGATTCTCCCGGATGTGGGCTGCATTTTGGCTGCCTTTTGGGCTGGAGCTTCTCGTGGTTTGAGGCCTGGCTTGCTCCACCCCCGGCTCTTGATATTCTCCCGGATGTGGGCTGCATTTTGGCTGCCTTTTGGGCTGGAGCTTCTCGTGGTTTGAGGCCTGGCTTGCTCCACCCCCTGCTCCTGAGATTCTCCCGGATGTGGGCTGCATTTTGGCTGCCTTTTGGGCTGGAGCTTCTCGTGGTTTGAGGCCTGGCTTGCTCTACCCCCTGCTCCTGAGATTCTCCCGGATGTGGGCTGCATTTTGGCTGCCTTTTGGGCTGGAGCTTCTCGTGGTTTGAGGCCTGGCTTGCTCCACCCTCTGCTCTTGATAATCTCCCGGATGTGGGCTGCATTTTGGGTGCGTTTTGGGCTGGAGCTTCTCGTGGTTTGAGGCCTGGCTTGCTCCACCCCCTGCTTTTGAGATTCTCACAGATGTGGGCTGCATTTTGGCTGCCTTTTGGGCTGCAGCTTCTCATGGTTTCAGGCCTGGCTTGCTCCACTTCCTGCTCCTGAGATTCTCCCGCAGTTGGGCTGCATTTTGGCTGCCTTTTGGGCTGGAGCTTCTCGTGGTTTGAGGCATGGCTTGCTCCACTTCCTGCTCCTGAGATTCTCCCGGATGTGGGCTGCATTTTGGCTGCATTTTGGGCTGGAGCTTCTCGTGGTTTGAGGCCTGGCTTGCTCCACCCCCTGCTCTTGAGATTCTCCCGGATGTGGGCTGCATTTTGGCTGCCTTTTGGGTTGGAGCTTCTCGTGGTTTGAGGCCTGGCTTGCTCCACCCCCTGCTCTTGAGATTCTCCCGGATGTGGGCTGGATTTTGGCTGCCTTTTGGGCTGGAACTTCTCGTGGTTTCAGGCCTGGCTTGCTCCACCCCCTGCTCTTGAGATTCTCCTCCATGTGGGCTGGATTTTGGCTGCATTTTGGGCTGGAGCTTCTCGTGGTTTGAGGCCTGGCTTGCTGCACTTCCTGCTCCTGAGATTCTCCCGCAGTTGGGCTGCATTTTGGCTGCATTTGGGCTGGAGCTTCTCGTGGTTTGAGGCCTGGCTTGCTCCACTTCCTGCTCCTGAGATTCTCCCGCAGTTGGGCTGCATTTTGGCTGCCTTTTGGGCTGGAGCTTCTCGTGGTTTGAGGCCTGGCTTGCTCCACTTCCTGCTCCTGAGATTCTCCCGCAGTTGGGCTGCATTTTGGCTGCATTTTGGGCTGGAGCTTCTCGTGGTTTGAGGCCTGGCTTGCTCCACCCCCTGCTCTTGAGATTCTCCCGGATGTGGGCTGCATTTTGGCTGCCTTTTGGGCTGGAGCTTCTCGTGGTTTGAGGCCTGGCTTGCTCCACTTCCTGCTCCTGAGATTCTCCCGCAGTTGGGCTGCATTTTGGCTGCTTTTTGGGCTGGAGCTTCTCGTGGTTTGAGGCCTGGCTTGCTCCACTCCCTGCTCCTGAGATTCTCCCGGATGTGGGCTGCATTTTGGCTGCCTTTTGGGCTGGAGCTTCTCGTGGTTTGAGGCCTGGCTTGCTCCACTTCCTGCTCCTGAGATTCTCCCGGATGTGGGCTGCATTTTGGCTGCCTTTTGGGCTGGAGCTTCTCGTGGTTTGAGGCCTGGCTTACTCCACCCCCTGCTCTTCAGATTCTCCCGGATGTGGGCTGCATTTTGGCTGCCTTTTGGGCTGGAGCTTCTCGTGGTTTGAGGCCTGGCTTGCTCCACTTCCTGCTCCTGAGATTCTCCCGCAGTTGGGCTGCATTTTGGCTGCATTTTGGGCTGGAGCTTCTCGTGGTTTGAGGCCTGCCTGGCTCCACTTCCTGCTCCTGAGATTCTCCCGGATGTGGGCTGCATTTTGGCTGCCTTTTGGGCTGGAGCTTCTCGTGGTTTGAGGCCTGGCTTGCTCCACCCCCTGCTTTTGAGATTCTCACAGATGTAGGCTGCATTTTGGCTGCCTTTTGGGCTGGAGCTTCTCGTGGTTTGAGGCCTGGCTTGCTCCACTTCCTGCTCCTGAGATTCTCCCAGATGTGGGCTGGATTTTGGCTGCTTTTTGGGCTGGAGCTTCTCGTGGTTTGAGGCCTGGCTTGCTCCACTTCCTGCTCCTGAGATTCTCCCGCAGTTGGGCTGCATTTTGGCTGCCTTTTGGGCTGGAGCTTCTCGTGGTTTGAGGCCTGGCTTGCTCCACTTCCTGCTCCTGAGATTCTCCCGGATGTGGGCTGCATTTTGGCTGCCTTTTGGGCTGGAGCTTCTCGTGGTTTGAGGCCTGGCTTGCTCCACCCCCTGCTCTTGAGATTCTCCCGGATGTGGGCTGGATTTTGGCTGCCTTTTGGGCTGGAACTTCTCGTGGTTTGAGGCCTGGCTTGCTCCACCCCCTGCTCTTGATATTCTCCTCCATGTGGGCTGCATTTTGGCTGCATTTTGGGCTGGAGCTTCTCGTGGTTTGAGGCCTGGCTTACTCCACTTCCTGCTCCTGAGATTCTCCCGCAGTTGGGCTGCATTTTGGCTGCCTTTTGGGCTGGAGCTTCTCGTGGTTTGAGGCCTGGCTTGCTCCACCCCCTGCTCCTGAGATTCTCCCGGATGTGGGCTGGATTTTGGCTGCCTTTTGGGCTGGAGCTTCTCGTGGTTTGAGGCCTGGCTTGCTCCACCCCCTGCTCTTGATATTCTCCCGGATGTGGGCTGCATTTTGGCTGCCTTTTGGGCTGGAGCTTCTCGTGGTTTGAGGCCTGGCTTGCTCCACTTCCTGCTCCTGAGATTCTCCCGCAGTTGGGCTGCATTTTGGCTGCCTTTTGGGCTGGAGCTTCTCGTGGTTTGAGGCCTGGCTTGCTCCACCCCCGGCTTTTGATATTCTCCCGGATGTGGGCTGCATTTTGGCTGCCTTTTGGGCTGGAGCTTCTCGTGCTTTGAGGCCTGGCTTGCTACACCCCCTGCTCTTGATATTCTCCTCCATGTGGGCTGCATTTTGGCTGCCTTTTGGGCTGGAGCTTCTCGTGGTTTGAGGCCTGGCTTGCTCCACCCCCTGCTCTTGAGATTCTCCCGGATGTGGGCTGCATTTTGGCTGCCTTTTGGGCTGGAGCTTCTCGTGGTTTGAGGCCTGGCTTGCTCCACCCCCTGCTCCTGAGATTCTCCCGGATGTGGGCTGCATTTTGGCTGCATTTTGGGTTGGAGCTTCTCGTGGTTTGAGGCCTGGCTTGCTCCACCCCCTGCTCTTGAGATTCTCCCGGATGTGGGCTGCATTTTGGCTGCCTTTTGGGCTGGAACTTCTCGTGGTTTGAGGCCTGGCTTGCTCCACCCCCTGCTCTTGATAATCTCCCGGAGGTGGGCTGCATTTTGGCTGCCTTTTGGGCTGGAGCTTCTCGTGGTTTGAGGCCTGGCTTGCTCCACCCCTTGCTCTTGAGATTCTCCCGCATGTGGGCTGCATTTTGGCTGCATTTTGGGCTGGAGCTTCTCGTGGTTTGAGGCCTGGCTTGCTCCACTCCCTGCTCCTGAGATTCTCCCGGATGTGGGCTGCATTTTGGCTGCCTTTTGGGCTGGAGCTTCTCGTGGTTTGAGGCCTGGCTTGCTCCACTTCCTGCCACTGAGATTCTCCCGGATGTGGGCTGCATTTTGGCTGCCTTTTGGGCTGGAGCTTCTCGTGGTTTGAGGCCTGGCTTACTCCACCCCCTGCTCTTGAGATTCTCCCGGATGTGGGCTGCATTTTGGGTGCGTTTTGGGCTGGAGCTTCTCGTGGTTTGAGGCCTGGCTTGCTCCACCCCCTGCTTTTGAGATTCTCACAGATGTAGGCTGCATTTTGGCTGCCTTTTGGGCTGGAGCTTCTCGTGGTTTGAGGCCTGGCTTGCTCCACTTCCTGCTCCTGAGATTCTCCCAGATGTGGGCTGCATTTTGGCTGCTTTTTGGGCTGGAGCTTCTCGTGGTTTGAGGCCTGGCTTGCTCCACTTCCTGCTCCTGAGATTCTCCCGGATGTGGGCTGGATTTTGGCTGCCTTTTGGGCTGGAGCTTCTCGTGGTTTGAGGCCTGGCTTGCTCCACTTCCTGCTACTGAGATTCTCCCGGATGTGGGCTGCATTTTGGCTGCCTTTTGGGCTGGAGCTTCTCGTGGTTTGAGGCCTGGCTTGCTCCACCCCCGGCTCTTGATATTCTCCCGGATGTGGGCTGCATTTTGGCTGCCTTTTGGGCTGGAGCTTCTCGTGGTTTGAGGCCTGGCTTGCTCCACCCCCTGCTCTTGAGATTCTCACGGATGTGGGCTGGATTTTGGCTGCCTTTTGGGCTGGAACTTCTCGTGGTTTGAGGCCTGGCTTGCTCCACCCCCTGCTCTTGATATTCTCCTCCATGTGGGCTGCATTTTGGCTGCATTTTGGGCTGGAGCTTCTCGTGGTTTGAGGCCTGGCTTGCTCCACCCCCTGCTCTTGAGATTCTCCCGGATGTGGGCTGCATTTTGGCTGCCTTTTGGGCTGGAGCTTCTCGTGGTTTGAGGCCTGGCTTGCTCCACCCCCTGCTCTTGAGATTCTCCCGGATGTGGGCTGCATTTTGGCTGCCTTTTGGGCTGGAGCTTCTCATGGTTTGAGGTCTGCCTTGGTCCACCCCCTGCTCTTGATAATCTCCTGGATGTGGGCTGGATTTTGCTGCATTTTGGGTTGGTGATTCTCGTGGTTTGAGGCCTGCCTTGCTCCACCCCCTGCTCCTGAGATTCTCCCGGATGTGGGCTGCATTTTGGCTGCCTTTTGGGCTGGAGCTTCTCGTGGTTTGAGGCCTGGCTTGCTCCACCCCCTGCCCCTGAGATTCTCCCCAATGTGGGCTGCATTTTGGCTGCCTTTTGGGCTGGAGCTTCTCATGGTTTGAGGCCTGCCTTGCTCCACCCCCTGCTCTTGATAATCTCCCGGATGTGGGCTGGATTTTGCTGCATTTTGGGTTGGAGCTTCTCGTGGTTTGAGGCCTGGCTTGCTCCACCCCATGCTCCTGAGATTCTCCTGAATGTGGGCTGCATTTTGGCTACCTTTTGGGCTGCAGCTTCTCGTGCTTTGAGGCCTGGCTTGCTCCACTTCCTGCCCCTGAGATTCTCCCGAATGTGGGGTGCATTTTGGCTGCCTTTTGGGCTGGAGCTTCTTGTGGTTTGAGGCCTGGCTTGCTACACCCCCTGCTCTTCATATTCTCCCGGAGGTGGGCTGCATTTTGGCTGTCTTTTGGGCTGGAGCTTCTCGTGATTTGAGGCCTGGCTTGCTCCACCCCCTGCTCTTGAGATTCTCCCGCGTGTGGGCTACAATTTGGCTGCCTTTTGGGCTGGAGCTTCTCGTGGTTTAAGGCCTGGCTTGCTCCACCCCCTGCTCCTGAGATTCTCCCGGATGTGGGCTGGATTTTGGCTGCATTTTGGGCTGGAGCTTCTCGTGGTTTGAGGCCTGGCTTGCTCCACCACCTGCTCCTGAGATTCTCCCGAATGTGGGCTGCATTTTGGCTGCCTTTTGGGCTGGAGCTTCTCGTGGTTTGAGGCCTGGCTTGCTCCACCCCCTGCTCCTGAGATTCTCCCGGATGTGGGCTGCATTTTGGCTGCCTTTTGGGCTGGAGCTTCTCGTGGTTTGAGGCCTGGCTTGCTCCAACCCTTGCTCCTGAGATTCTCCCGGATGTGGGATGGATTTTGGCTGCCTTTTGGGCTGGAGCTTCTCGTGGTTTGAGGCCTGGCTTGCTCCACCCCCTGCTCCTGAGATTCTCCCGGATGTGGGCTGCATTTTGGCTGCCTTTTGGACTGGAGCTTCTCGTGGTTTGAGGCCTGGCTTGCTCCACCCCCTGCTCTTGATATTCTCCCGGATGTGGGCTGCATTTTGGCTGCCTTTTGGGCTGGAGCTTCTCGTGGTTTGAGGCCTGGCTTGCTCCACCCCCTGCTCTTGAGATTCTCCCGGATGTGGCCTGCATTTTGGCTGCATTTTGGGCTGGAGCTTCTCGTGGTTTGAGGCCTGGCTTGCTCCACCCCCTGCTCCTGAGATTCTCCCGGATGTGGGCTGCATTTTGGCTGCCTTTTGGGCTGGAACTTCTTGTGATTTGAGGCCTGGCTTGCTCCACCCCCTGCTCCTGAGATTCTCCCGGATGTGGGATGGATTTTGGCTGCATTTTGGGCTGGAGCTTCTCGTGGTTTGAGGCCTGCCTTGCTCCACCCCCTGCTCTTGAGATTCTCCCGGATGTGGGCTGCATTTTGGCTGTATTTTGGGTGCGTTTTGGGCTGGAGCTTCTCGTGGTTTGAGGCCTGGCTTCCTCCAATTCCTGCTCCTGAGATTCTCCCGGATGTGGGCTGCATTTTGGCTGCCTTTTGGGTTGGAGCTTCTCGTGGTTTGAGGCCTGGCTTGTTCCACCCCCTGCTCCTGAGATTCTCCCGGATGTGGGCTGCATTTTGGCTGCCTTTTGGGCTGCAGCTTCTCGTGGTTTGAGGCCTGGCTTGCTCCACTTCCTGCCCCTGAGATTCTCCCGGATGTGGGATGGATTTTGGCTGCATTTTGGGCTGGAGCTTCTCGTGGGTTGAGGCCTGGCTTGCTCCACCCCCTGCTCTTGAGATTCTCCCGGATGTGGCCTGCATTTTGGCTGCATTTTGGGCTGGAGCTTCTCGTGGTTTGAGGCCTGCCTTACTCCACCCCCTGCTCTTGAGATTCTCCCGGATGTGCGCTGTAATTTGGCTGCATTTTGGGCTGGAGCTTCTCGTGGTTTGAGGCCTGGCTTGCTCCACTTCCTGCTCCTGAGATTCTCCCGCAGTTGGGCTGCATTTTGGCTGCATTTTGGGCTGGAGCTTCTCGTGCTTTGAGGCCTGGCTTGCTCCACCCCCTGCTCCTGAGATTCTCCTGGATGTGGGCTGCATTTTGGCTGCCTTTTGGGCTGGAGCTTCTCGTGGTTTGAGGCCTGGCTTGCTCCACCCCCTGCTCCTGAGATTCTCCCGGATGTGGGCTGTATTTTGGCTGCCTTTTGGGCTGGAGCTTCTCATGGTTTGAGGCCTGCCTTGCTCCACCCCCTGCTCTTGATAATCTCCCGGATGTGGGCTGGATTTTGCTGCATTTTGGGTTGGAGCTTCTCGTGGTTTGAGGCCTGGCTTGCTCCACCCCCTGCTCCTGAGATTCTCCCGGATGTGGGCTGCATTTTGGCTGCATTTTGGGCTGGAGCTTCTCGTGCTTTGAGGCCTGGCTTGCTTCACTTCCTGCCCCTGAGATTCTCCCGAATGTGGGCTGCATTTTGGCTGCCTTTTGGGCTGGAGCTTCTCATGGTTTGAGGCCTGCCTTGCTCCACCCCCTGCTCTTGATAATCTCCCGGATGTGGGCTGGATTTTGCTGCATTTTGGGTTGGAGCTTCTCGTGGTTTGAGGCCTGGCTTGCTCCACTTCCTGCTCCTGAGATTCTCCCAGATGTGGGCTGCATTTTGGCTGCCTTTTGGGCTGGAGCTTCTCGTGATTTGAGGCCTGGATTGCTCCACCCCCTGCTCCTGAGATTCTCCCGGATGTGGGCTGCATTTTGGCTGCCTTTTGGGCTGGAGCTTCTCATGGTTTGAGGCCTGGCTTGCTCTACCCCCTGCTCTTGAGATTCTCCCGGATGTGGGCTGCATTTTGGCTGCCTTTTGGGCTGGAGCTTCTCGTGGTTTGAGGCCTGGCTTGCTCCACCCCCTGCTCCTGAGATTCTCCCGGATGTGGGCTGGATTTTGGCTGCATTTTGGGCTGGAGCTTCTCGTGCTTTGAGGCCTGGCTTGCTCCACCCACTGCTCTTGAGATTCTCCCGGATGTGGGCTGCATTTTGGCTGCCTTTTGGGTTGGAGCTTCTCGTGGTTTGAGGCCTGCCTTGCTCCACCCCCTGCTCTTGAGATTCTCCCGGATGTGGGCTGCATTTTGGCTGCCTTTTGGGCTGGAGCTTCTCGTGCTTTGAGGCCTGGCTTGCTCCACTTCCTGCCCCTGAGTTTCTCCGGAATGTGGGCTGCATTTTGGCTGCCTTTTGGGCTGGAGCTTCTCGTGGTTTGAGGCCTGGCTTGCTCCACCCCCTGCTCTTGAGATTCTCCCGGATGTGGGCTGCATTTTGGCTGCCTTTTGGGCTGGAGCTTCTCGTGGTTTGAGACCTGGCTTACTCTACCCCCTGCTCTTGAGATACTCCTGGATATGTGCTGGATTTTGGCTGCCTTTTGGGCTGGAGCTTCTCGTGGTTTGAGGCCTGGCTTGCTCCACACCCTGCTCTTGAGATTCTCCCGGATGTGGGCTGCATTTTGGCTGCAGTTTAGGTTGGAGCTTCTCGTGGTTTGAGGCCTGGCTTGCTCCACCCCCTCCTCCTGAGATTCTCCCGGATGTGGGCTGCATTTTGGCTGCATTTTGGGCTGGAGCTTCTCGTGGTTTGAGGCCTGGCTTGCTCCACTTCCTGCCCCTGAGATTCTCCCGGATGTGGGATGGATTTTGGCTGCATTTTGGGCTGGAGCTTCTCGTGGTTTGAGGCCTGGCTTGCTCCACCCCCTGCTCTTGAGATTCTCCCGGATGTGGGCTGCATTTTGGCTGCCTTTTGGGCTGGAGCTTCTCGTGGTTTGAGGCCTGGCTTGCTCCACCCCCTGCTCCTGAGATTCTCCCAGATGTGGGCTGCATTTTGGGTGCCTTTTGGGCTGGAGCTTCTCGTGGTTTGAGGCCTGGCTTGCTCCACCCCCTGCTCTCGATATTCTCCCGGATGTGGGCTGCATTTTGGATGCATTTTGGGCTGGAGCTTCTCATGATTTGAGGCCTGCCTTGCTCCACCCCCTGCTCTTGAGATTCTCCCGGATGTGGGCTGTAATTTAGCTGCATTTTGGGCTGCAGCTTCTCGTGCTTTGAGGCCTGGCTTGCTCCACTTCCTGCCCCTGAGATTCTCCCGGATGTGGGCTGCATTTTGGCTGCCTTTTGGGCTGGAGCTTCTCGTGGTTTCAGGCCTGGCTTGCTCCACCCCCTGCTCTTGAGATTCTCCCGGATGTGGGCTGCATTTTGGCTGTATTTTGGGCTGGAGCTTCTCGTGGTTTGAGGCCTGGCTTCCTCCACCCACTGCTCTTGAGTTTCTCCCGGATGTGGGCTGCATTTTGGCTGCATTTTGGGCTGGAGCTTCTCGTGGTTTGAAGCCTGCCTTACTCCACCCCCTGCTCTTGAGATTCTCCCGGATGTGGGCTGCATTTTGGCTGCCTTTTGGGCTGGAGCTTCTCGTGGTTTGAGGCCTGGCTTGCTCCACTTCCTGCTCCTGAGATTCTCCCGCAGTTGGGCTGCATTTTGGCTGCATTTTGGGCTGGAGCTTCTCGTGGTTTGAGGCCTGGCTTGCTCCACCCCCTGCTCCTGAGATTCTCCCGGATGTGGGCTGCATTTTGGCTGCCTTTTGGGCTGGAGCTTCTCGTGATTTGAGGCCTGGCTTGCTCCACCCCCTGCTCCTGAGATTCTCCCGGATGTGGGCTGCATTTTGGCTGCCTTTTGGGCTGGAGCTTCTCATGGTTTGAGGCCTGCCTTGCTCCACCATCTGCTCTTGATAATCTCCCGGATGTGGGCTGGATTTTGCTGCATTTTGGGTTGGAGCTTCTCGTGGTTTGAGGCCTGCCTTGCTCCACCCCCTGCTCCTGAGATTCTCCCGGATGTGGGCTGGATTTTGGCTGCCTTTTGGGCTGGAGCTTCTCGTGGTTTGAGGCCTGCCTTGCTCCACCCCCTGCTCTTGAGATTCTCCCGGATGTGGGCTGCATTTTGGCTGCCTTTTGGGCTGCAGCTTCTCGTGCTTTGAGGCCTGGCTTGCTCCACTTCCTGCCCCTGAGTTTCTCCGGAATGTGGGCTGCATTTTGGCTGCCTTTTGGGCTGGAGCTTCTCGTGGTTTGAGGCCTGGCTTGCTCCACCCCCTGCTCTTGAGATTCTCCCGGATGTGGGCTGCATTTTGGCTGCCTTTTGGGCTGGAACTTCTCGTGGTTTGAGACCTGGCTTACTCCACCCCCTGCTCTTGAGATACTCCTGGATATGTGCTGGATTTTGGCTGCATTTTGGGCTGGAGCTTCTCGTGGTTTGAGGCCTGGCTTGCTCCACTTCCTGCTCCTGAGATTCTCCCAGATGTGGGCTGCATTTTGGCTGCCTTTTGGGCTGCAGCTTCTCATGGTTTCAGGCCTGGCTTGCTCCACTTCCTGCTCCTGAGATTCTACCGCAGTTGGGCTGCATTTTGGCTGCCTTTTGGGCTGGAGCTTCTCGTGGTTTGAGGCATGGCTTGCTCCACTTCCTGCTCCTGAGATTCTCCCGGATGTGGGCTGCATTTTGGCTGCCTTTTGGGCTGGAGCTTCTCGTGGTTTGAGGCCTGGCTTGCTCCACCCCCTGCTCTTGAGATTCTCCCGGATGTGGGCTGCATTTTGGCTGCCTTTTGGGTTGGAGCTTCTCGTGGTTTGAGGCCTGGCTTGCTCCACCCCCTGCTCTTGAGATTCTCCCGGATGTGGGCTGCATTTTGGCTGCATTTTAGGTTGGAGCTTCTCGTGGTTTGAGGCCTGGCTTGCTCCACCCCCTCCTCCTGAGATTCTCCCGGATGTGGGCTGCATTTTGGCTGCATTTTGGGCTGGAGATTCTCGTGGTTTGAGGCCTGGCTTGCTCCACTTCCTGCCCCTGAGATTCTCCCGGATGTGGGATGGATTTTGGCTGCATTTTGGGCTGGAGCTTCTCGTGGTTTGAGGCCTGGCTTGCTCCACCCCCTGCTCTTGAGATTCTCCCGGATGTGGGCTGCATTTTGGCTGCCTTTTGGGCTGGAGCTTCTCGTGGTTTGAGGCCTGCCTTGCTCCACCCCCTGCTCCTGAGATTCTCCCAGATGTGGGCTGCATTTTGGCTGCCTTTTGGGCTGGAGCTTCTCGTGGTTTGAGGCCTGGCTTGCTCCACCCCCTGCTCTCGATATTCTCCCAGATGTGGGCTGCATTTTGGATGCATTTTGGGCTGGAGCTTCTCGTGGTTTGAGGCCTGCCTTGCTCCACCCCCTGCTCTTGAGATTCTCCCGGATGTGGGCTGTAATTTGGCTGCATTTTGGGCTGCAGCTTCTCGTGCTTTGAGGCCTGGCTTGCTCCACTTCCTGCCCCTGAGATTCTCCCGGATGTGGGCTGGACTTTGGCTGCCTTTTGGGCTGGAGCTTCTCGTGGTTTGAGGCCTGGCTTGCTCCACCCCCTGCTCCTGAGATTCTCCCGGATGTGGGATGGATTTTGGCTGCATTTTGGGCTGGAGCTTCTCGTGGTTTGAGGCCTGGCTTGCTCCACCCCCTGCTCCTGAGATTCTCCCGGATGTGGGCTGGATTTTGGCTGCATTTTGGGCTGGAGCTTCCCGTGGTTTGAGGCCTGGCTTGCTCCACCCCCTGCTCTCGATATTCTCCCGGATGTGGGCTGCATTTTGGCTGCATTTTGGGCTGGAGCTTCTCGTGGTTTGAGGCCTGGCTTGCTCCACCCCCTGCTCCTGAGATTCTCCCGCATGTGGGCTGCATTTTGGGTGCCTTTTGGGCTGGAGCTTCTCGTGGTTTGAGGCCTGGCTTGCTCCACCCCCTGCTCTCGATATTCTCCCGGATGTGGGCTGCATTTTGGATGCATTTTGGGCTGGAGCTTCTCGTGGTTTGAGGCCTGCCTTGCTCCACCCCCGGCTCTTGATATTCTCCCGGATGTGGGCTGCATTTTGGCTGCATTTTGGGCTGGAGCTTCTCCTGGTTTGAGGCCTGGCTTGCTCCACCCCCTGCTCTTGAGATTCTCCCGGATGTGGGCTGGATTTTGGCTGCCTTTTGGGCTGGAGCTTCTTGTGGTTTGAGGCCTGGCTTCCTCCACTTCCTGCTCCTGAGATTCTCCCGGATGTGGGCTGCATTTTGGCTGCCTTTTGGGCTGGAACTTCTCGTGGTTTGAGACCTGGCTTACTCCACCCCCTGCTCTTGAGATACTCCCGGATGTGGGCTGCATTTTGGCTGCCTTTTGAGCTGGAGCTTCTCGTGCTTTGAGGCCTGCCTTGCTCCACTTCCTGCTCCTGAGATTCTCCCGAATGTGGGCTGCATTTTGGCTGCCTTTTGGGCTGGAGCTTCTCGTGGTTTGAGGCCTGGCTTGCTCCACAACCTGCTCCTGAGATTCTCCCGGATGTGGGCTGCATTTTGGCTGCCTTTTGGTCTGGAGCTTCTCGTGGTTTGAGGCCTGGCTTGCTCCACTTCCTGCTCCTGAGATTCTCCCGGATGTGGGATGGATTTTGGCTGCCTTTTGGGCTGGAGCTTCTCGTGGTTTGAGGCCTGGCTTGCTCCACCCCCTGCTCTTGAGATTCTCCCGGATGTGGGCTGCATTTTGGCTGCCTTTTGGGCTGGAGCTTCTCGTGCTTTGAGGCCTGGCTTGCTCCACCCCCTGCTCTTGAGATTCTCCCGGATGTGGGCTGGACTTTGGCTGCCTTTTGGGCTGGAGCTTCTCGTGGTTTGAGGCCTGGCTTGCTCCACCCCCTGCTCTCGATATTCTCCCGGATGTGGGCTGGATTTTGGATGCATTTTGGGCTGGAGCTTCTCGTGGTTTGAGGCCTGGCTTGCTCCATCCCCTGCTCCTGAGATTCTCCCGGATGTGGGCTGGATTTTGGCTGCCTTTTGGGCTGGAGCTTCTGGTGGTTTGAGGCCTGGCTTGCTCCACTTCCTGCCCCTGAGATTCTCCCGGATATGGGATGGATTTTGGCTGCATTTTGGGCTGGAGCTTCTCGTGGTTTGAGGCCTGGCTTGCTCCACCCCCTGCTCTTGAGATTCTCCCGGATGTGGGCTGCATTTTGGCTGCCTTTTGGGCTGGAGCTTCTCGTGCTTTGAGGCCTGGCTTGCTCCACCCACTGCTCTTGAGATTCTCCCGGATGTGGCCTGCATTTTGGCTGCATTTTGGGCTGGAGCTTCTCGTGGTTTGAGGCCTGCCTTACTCCACCCCCTGCTCTTGAAATTCTCCCGCATGTGGGCTGCATTTTGGCTGCCTTTTGGGCTGGAGCTTCTCGTGGTTTGAGGCCTGGCTTACTCCACCCCCTGCTCTTGATATTCTCCCGGATGTGTGCTGGATTTTGGGGGCGTTTTGGGCTGGAGCTTCTCGTGGTTTGAGGCCTGGCTTGCTCCACCCCCTGCTCCTGAGATTCTCCCGGATGTGGGCTGCATTTTGGCTGCATTTTGGGCTGGAACTTCTCGTGGTTTGAGGCCTGCCTTGCTCCACTTCCTGCTCCTGAGATTCTCCCAGATGTGGGCTGCATTTTGGCTGCCTTTTGGGCTGGAGCTTCTCATGGTTTGAGGCCTGGCTTGCTCCACCCCCTGCTCTCGATATTCTCCCGGATGTGGGCTGCATTTTGGCTGCCTTTTGGGCTGGAGCTTCTCGTGCTTTGAGGCCTGCCTTGCTCCACCCCCTGCTCTTGAGATTCTCCCGCATGTGGGCTGCATTTTGGCTGCATTTTGGGCTGGAGCTTCTCGTGGTTTGAGGCCTGGCTTGCTCCACCCCCTGCTCTTGAGATTCTCCCGGATGTGCGCTGTAATTTGGCTGCATTTTGGGCTGGAGCTTCTCGTGCTTTAAGGCCTGGCTTGCTCCACCCCCTGCTCTTGAGATTCTCCCGGATGTGGGCTGGAGTTTGGCTGCCTTTTGGGTTGGAGCTTCTCGTGGTTTGAGGCCTGCCTTGCTCCACCCCCTGCTCCTGAGATTCTCCCGCAGTTGGGCTGGATTTTGGCTGCATATTGGGCTGGAGCTTCTCGTGGTTTGAGGCCTGGCTTGCTCCACACCCTGCTCTTGAGATTCTCCCGGATGTGGGCTGCATTTTGGCTGCATTTTGGGCTGGAGCTTCTCGTGCTTTGAGGCCTGGCTTGCTCCACCCACTGCTCTTGAGATTCTCCCGGATGTGGGCTGCATTTTGGCTGCATTTTGGGCTGGAGCTTCTCGTGGTTTGAGGCCTGCCTTACTCCACCCCCTGCTCTTGAAATTCTCCCTCATGTGGGCTGCATTTTGGCTGCCTTTTGGGCTGGAGCTTCTCGTGGTTTGAGGCCTGGCTTACTCCACCCCCTGCTCTTGATATTCTCCTGGATGTGGGCTGGATTTTGGGGGCGTTTTGGGCTGGAGCTTCTCGTGGTTTGAGGCCTGGCTTGCTCCACCCCCTGCTCCTGAGATTGTCCCGGATGTGGGCTGCATTTTGGCTGCATTTTGGGCTGGAGCTTCTCGTGGTTTGAGGCCTGCCTTGCTCCACTTCCTGCTCCTGAGATTCTCCCAGATGTGGGCTGCATTTTGGCTGCCTTTTGGGCTGGAGCTTCTCGTGGTTTGAGGCCTGGCATGCTCCACCCCCTGCTCTCGATATTCTCCCGGATGTGGGCTGCATTTTGGATACCTTTTGGGCTGGAGCTTCTCGTGGTTTGAGGCCTGCCTTGCTCCACCCCCTGCTCTTGATATTCTCCAGGATGTGGGCTAGATTTTGGCTGCCTTTTGGGCTGGAGCTTCTCGTGCTTTGAGGCCTGCCTTGCTCCACCCCCTGCTCTTGAGATTCTCCCGCATGTGGGCTGCATTTTGGCTGCCTTTTGGGCTGGAGCTTCTCGTGGTTTGAGGCCTGGCTTGCTCCACCCCCTGCTCTTGAGATTCTCCCGGATGTGCGCTGTAATTTGGCTGCATTTTGGGCTGGAGCTTCTCGTGCTTTAAGGCCTGGCTTGCTCCACCCCCTGCTCTTGAGATTCTCCCGGATGTGGGCTGGAGTTTGGCTGCCTTTTGGGCTGGAGCTTCTCGTGGTTTGAGGCCTGGCTTGCTCCACCCCCTGCTCCTGAGATTCTCCCGCAGTTGGGCTGGATTTTGGCTGCATTTTGGGCTGGAGCTTCTCGAGGTTTGAGGCCTGGCTTGCTCCACCCCCTGCTCTTGAGATTCTCCCGGATGTGGGCTGCATTTTGTCTGCATTTTGGGCTGGAGCTTCTCGTGGTTTGAGGCCTGGCTTGCTCCACCCCCTGCTCCTGAGATTCTCCCCGATGTGGGCTGCATTTTGGCTGCCTTTTGGGCTGGAGCTTCTCGTGGTTTGAGGCCTGGCTTGCTCCACCGCCTGCTCTTGATATTCTCCCGGATGTGGGCTGCATTTTGGCTGCCTTTTGGGCTGGAACGTCTCGTGGTTTCAGGCCTGCCTTGCTCCACCCCCTGCTCTTGAGATTCTCCCAGATGTGGGCTGCATTTTGGCTGCCTTTTGGGCTGGAGCTTCTCGTGATTTGAGGCCTGGCTTGCTCCACCCCCTGCTCCTTAGATTCTCCCGGATGTGGGCTGGAGTTTGACTGCATTTTGGGCTGGAGCTTCTCGTGGTTTGAGGCCTGCCTTGCTCCACCCCCTGCTCCTGAGATTCTCCCGCAGTTGGGCTGGATTTTGGCTGCCTTTTGGGCTGGAGCTTCTCGTGATTTGAGGCCTGGCTTGCTCCACCCCCTGCTCCTTAGATTCTCCCGGATGTGGGCTGGAGTTTGACTGCATTTTGGGCTGGAGCTTCTCGTGGTTTGAGGCCTGCCTTGCTCCACCCCCTGCTCCTGAGATTCTCCCGCAGTTGGGCTGCATTTTGGCTGCCTTTTGGGCTGGAGCTTCTCGTGCTTTGAGGCCTGGCTTGCTCCACCCCCTGCTCTTGAGATTCTCCCGGATGTGGGCTGGACTTTGGCTGCCTTTTGGGCTGGAGCTTCTCGTGGTTTGAGGCCTGGCTTGCTCCACCCCCTGCTCTCGATATTCTCCCGGATGTGGGCTGGATTTTGGATGCATTTTGGGCTGGAGCTTCTCGTGGTTTGAGGCCTGGCTTGCTCCATCCCCTGCTCCTGAGATTCTCCCGGATGTGGGCTGGATTTTGGCTGCCTTTTGGGCTGGAGCTTCTGGTGGTTTGAGGCCTGGCTTGCTCCACTTCCTGCCCCTGAGATTCTCCCGGATATGGGATGGATTTTGGCTGCATTTTGGGCTGGAGCTTCTCGTGGTTTGAGGCCTGGCTTGCTCCACCCCCTGCTCTTGAGATTCTCCCGGATGTGGGCTGCATTTTGGCTGCCTTTTGGGCTGGAGCTTCTCGTGCTTTGAGGCCTGGCTTGCTCCACCCACTGCTCTTGAGATTCTCCCGGATGTGGCCTGCATTTTGGCTGCATTTTGGGCTGGAGCTTCTCGTGGTTTGAGGCCTGCCTTACTCCACCCCCTGCTCTTGAAATTCTCCCGCATGTGGGCTGCATTTTGGCTGCCTTTTGGGCTGGAGCTTCTCGTGGTTTGAGGCCTGGCTTACTCCACCCCCTGCTCTTGATATTCTCCCGGATGTGTGCTGGATTTTGGGGGCGTTTTGGGCTGGAGCTTCTCGTGGTTTGAGGCCTGGCTTGCTCCACCCCCTGCTCCTGAGATTCTCCCGGATGTGGGCTGCATTTTGGCTGCATTTTGGGCTGGAACTTCTCGTGGTTTGAGGCCTGCCTTGCTCCACTTCCTGCTCCTGAGATTCTCCCAGATGTGGGCTGCATTTTGGCTGCCTTTTGGGCTGGAGCTTCTCATGGTTTGAGGCCTGGCTTGCTCCACCCCCTGCTCTCGATATTCTCCCGGATGTGGGCTGCATTTTGGCTGCCTTTTGGGCTGGAGCTTCTCGTGCTTTGAGGCCTGCCTTGCTCCACCCCCTGCTCTTGAGATTCTCCCGCATGTGGGCTGCATTTTGGCTGCATTTTGGGCTGGAGCTTCTCGTGGTTTGAGGCCTGGCTTGCTCCACCCCCTGCTCTTGAGATTCTCCCGGATGTGCGCTGTAATTTGGCTGCATTTTGGGCTGGAGCTTCTCGTGCTTTAAGGCCTGGCTTGCTCCACCCCCTGCTCTTGAGATTCTCCCGGATGTGGGCTGGAGTTTGGCTGCCTTTTGGGTTGGAGCTTCTCGTGGTTTGAGGCCTGCCTTGCTCCACCCCCTGCTCCTGAGATTCTCCCGCAGTTGGGCTGGATTTTGGCTGCATATTGGGCTGGAGCTTCTCGTGGTTTGAGGCCTGGCTTGCTCCACACCCTGCTCTTGAGATTCTCCCGGATGTGGGCTGCATTTTGGCTGCATTTTGGGCTGGAGCTTCTCGTGCTTTGAGGCCTGGCTTGCTCCACCCACTGCTCTTGAGATTCTCCCGGATGTGGGCTGCATTTTGGCTGCATTTTGGGCTGGAGCTTCTCGTGGTTTGAGGCCTGCCTTACTCCACCCCCTGCTCTTGAAATTCTCCCTCATGTGGGCTGCATTTTGGCTGCCTTTTGGGCTGGAGCTTCTCGTGGTTTGAGGCCTGGCTTACTCCACCCCCTGCTCTTGATATTCTCCTGGATGTGGGCTGGATTTTGGGGGCGTTTTGGGCTGGAGCTTCTCGTGGTTTGAGGCCTGGCTTGCTCCACCCCCTGCTCCTGAGATTGTCCCGGATGTGGGCTGCATTTTGGCTGCATTTTGGGCTGGAGCTTCTCGTGGTTTGAGGCCTGCCTTGCTCCACTTCCTGCTCCTGAGATTCTCCCAGATGTGGGCTGCATTTTGGCTGCCTTTTGGGCTGGAGCTTCTCGTGGTTTGAGGCCTGGCATGCTCCACCCCCTGCTCTCGATATTCTCCCGGATGTGGGCTGCATTTTGGATACCTTTTGGGCTGGAGCTTCTCGTGGTTTGAGGCCTGCCTTGCTCCACCCCCTGCTCTTGATATTCTCCAGGATGTGGGCTAGATTTTGGCTGCCTTTTGGGCTGGAGCTTCTCGTGCTTTGAGGCCTGCCTTGCTCCACCCCCTGCTCTTGAGATTCTCCCGCATGTGGGCTGCATTTTGGCTGCCTTTTGGGCTGGAGCTTCTCGTGGTTTGAGGCCTGGCTTGCTCCACCCCCTGCTCTTGAGATTCTCCCGGATGTGCGCTGTAATTTGGCTGCATTTTGGGCTGGAGCTTCTCGTGCTTTAAGGCCTGGCTTGCTCCACCCCCTGCTCTTGAGATTCTCCCGGATGTGGGCTGGAGTTTGGCTGCCTTTTGGGCTGGAGCTTCTCGTGGTTTGAGGCCTGGCTTGCTCCACCCCCTGCTCCTGAGATTCTCCCGCAGTTGGGCTGGATTTTGGCTGCATTTTGGGCTGGAGCTTCTCGAGGTTTGAGGCCTGGCTTGCTCCACCCCCTGCTCTTGAGATTCTCCCGGATGTGGGCTGCATTTTGTCTGCATTTTGGGCTGGAGCTTCTCGTGGTTTGAGGCCTGGCTTGCTCCACCCCCTGCTCCTGAGATTCTCCCCGATGTGGGCTGCATTTTGGCTGCCTTTTGGGCTGGAGCTTCTCGTGGTTTGAGGCCTGGCTTGCTCCACCGCCTGCTCTTGATATTCTCCCGGATGTGGGCTGCATTTTGGCTGCCTTTTGGGCTGGAACGTCTCGTGGTTTCAGGCCTGCCTTGCTCCACCCCCTGCTCTTGAGATTCTCCCAGATGTGGGCTGCATTTTGGCTGCCTTTTGGGCTGGAGCTTCTCGTGATTTGAGGCCTGGCTTGCTCCACCCCCTGCTCCTTAGATTCTCCCGGATGTGGGCTGGAGTTTGACTGCATTTTGGGCTGGAGCTTCTCGTGGTTTGAGGCCTGCCTTGCTCCACCCCCTGCTCCTGAGATTCTCCCGCAGTTGGGCTGGATTTTGGCTGCCTTTTGGGCTGGAGCTTCTCGTGATTTGAGGCCTGGCTTGCTCCACCCCCTGCTCCTTAGATTCTCCCGGATGTGGGCTGGAGTTTGACTGCATTTTGGGCTGGAGCTTCTCGTGGTTTGAGGCCTGCCTTGCTCCACCCCCTGCTCCTGAGATTCTCCCGCAGTTGGGCTGGATTTTGGCTGCCTTTTGGGCTGGAGCTTCTCGTGGTTTGAGGCCTGGCTTGCTCCACCCCCTGCTCTTGAGATTCTCCCGCATGTGGGCTGCATTTTGGCTGCCTTTTGGGCTGGAGCTTCTCGTGCTTTGAGGCCTGGCTTGCTCCACCCCCTGCTCTTGAGATTCTCCCGGAGGTGGGCTGGATTAAGGGTGCATTTTTGCCTGGAGAGTCTGGTGGTTTGAGGCCTGGCTTGCTCCACCCCCTGCTCTTGAGATTCTCCCGGATGTGGGCTGGACTTTGGCTGCCTTTTGGGCTGGAGCTTCTCGTGGTTTGAGGCCTGGCTTGCTCCACCCCCTGCCCCTGAGATTCTCCCGGATGTGGGCTGCATTTTGGCTGCCTTTTGGGCTGGAGCTTCTCGTGGTTTGAGGCCTGGCTTGCTCCACCCCCTGCTCCTGAGATTCTCACAGATGTAGGCTGCATTTTGGCTGCCTTTTGGGCTGGAGCTTCTCGTGGTTTGAGGCCTGGTTTGCTCCACTTCCTGCTCCTGAGATTCTCCCAGATATGGGCTGCATTTTGGCTGCCTTTTGGGCTGGAGCTTCTCGTGGTTTGAGGCCTGGCTTGCTCCACTCCCTGCTCCTGAGATTCTCCCGGATGTGGGCTGCATTTTGGCTGCCTTTTGGGCTGGAGCTTCTCGTGGTTTGAGGCCTGGCTTGCTCCACCCACTGCTCTTGAGATTCTCCCGGATGTGGGCTGCATTTTGGCTGCCTTTTGGGCTGGAGCTTCTCGTGGTTTGAGGCCTGGCTTGCTCCACCCCCTGCTCTTGAGATTCTCCCGGATGTGGGCTGCATTTTGGCTGCCTTTTGGGCTGGAGCTTCTCGTGGTTTGAGGCCTGGCTTACTCCACCCCCTGCTCTTGATATTCTCCCGGATGTGTGCTGGATTTTGGGGGCGTTTTGGGCTGGAGCTTCTCGTGGTTTGAGGCCTGGCTTGCTCCACCCCCTGCTCCTGAGATTCTCCCGGATGTGGGCTGCATTTTGGCTGCATTTTGGGCTGGAGCTTCTCGTGGTTTGAGGCCTGCCTTGCTCCACTTCCTGCTCCTGAGATTCTCCCAGATGTGGGCTGCATTTTGGCTGCCTTTTGGGCTGGAGCTTCTCGTGGTTTGAGGCCTGGCTTGCTCCACCCCCTGCTCTCGATATTCTCCCGGATGTGGGCTGCATTTTGGATGCCTTTTGGGCTGGAGCTTCTCGTGGTTTGAGGCCTGCCTTGCTCCACCCCCTGCTCTTGATATTCTCCAGGATGTGGGCTAGATTTTGGCTGCCTTTTGGGCTGGAGCTTCTCGTGGTTTGAGGCCTGGCTTGCTCCACCCCCTGCTCTTGAGATTCTCCCGGATGTGGGCTGCAGTTTGGCTGCCTTTTGGGTTGGAGCTTCTCGTGGTTTGAGGCCTGCCTTGCTCCACCCCCTGCTCCTGAGATTCTCCCGCAGTTGGGCTGGATTTTGGCTGCATTTTGGGCTGGAGCTTCTCGAGGTTTGAGGCCTGGCTTGCTCCACCCCCTGCTCTTGAGATTCTCCCGGATGTGGGCTGCATTTTGGCTGCCTTTTGGGCTGGAGCTTCTCGTGCTTTGAGGCCTGGCTTGCTCCACCCCCTGCTCTTGAGATTCTCCCGGAGGTGGGCTGGATTAAGGGTGCATTTTTGCCTGGAGAGTCTGGTGGTTTGAGGCCTGGCTTGCTCCACCCCCTGCTCTTGAGATTCTCCCGGATGTGGGCTGGACTTTGGCTGCCTTTTGGGCTGGAGCTTCTCGTGGTTTGAGGCCTGGCTTGCTCCACCCCCTGCCCCTGAGATTCTCCCGGATGTGGGCTGCATTTTGGCTGCCTTTTGGGCTGGAGCTTCTCGTGGTTTGAGGCCTGGCTTGCTCCACCCCCTGCTCCTGAGATTCTCACAGATGTAGGCTGCATTTTGGCTGCCTTTTGGGCTGGAGCTTCTCGTGGTTTGAGGCCTGGTTTGCTCCACTTCCTGCTCCTGAGATTCTCCCAGATATGGGCTGCATTTTGGCTGCCTTTTGGGCTGGAGCTTCTCGTGGTTTGAGGCCTGGCTTGCTCCACTCCCTGCTCCTGAGATTCTCCCGGATGTGGGCTGCATTTTGGCTGCCTTTTGGGCTGGAGCTTCTCGTGGTTTGAGGCCTGGCTTGCTCCACCCACTGCTCTTGAGATTCTCCCGGATGTGGGCTGCATTTTGGCTGCCTTTTGGGCTGGAGCTTCTCGTGGTTTGAGGCCTGGCTTGCTCCACCCCCTGCTCTTGAGATTCTCCCGGATGTGGGCTGCATTTTGGCTGCCTTTTGGGCTGGAGCTTCTCGTGGTTTGAGGCCTGGCTTACTCCACCCCCTGCTCTTGATATTCTCCCGGATGTGTGCTGGATTTTGGGGGCGTTTTGGGCTGGAGCTTCTCGTGGTTTGAGGCCTGGCTTGCTCCACCCCCTGCTCCTGAGATTCTCCCGGATGTGGGCTGCATTTTGGCTGCATTTTGGGCTGGAGCTTCTCGTGGTTTGAGGCCTGCCTTGCTCCACTTCCTGCTCCTGAGATTCTCCCAGATGTGGGCTGCATTTTGGCTGCCTTTTGGGCTGGAGCTTCTCGTGGTTTGAGGCCTGGCTTGCTCCACCCCCTGCTCTCGATATTCTCCCGGATGTGGGCTGCATTTTGGATGCCTTTTGGGCTGGAGCTTCTCGTGGTTTGAGGCCTGCCTTGCTCCACCCCCTGCTCTTGATATTCTCCAGGATGTGGGCTAGATTTTGGCTGCCTTTTGGGCTGGAGCTTCTCGTGGTTTGAGGCCTGGCTTGCTCCACCCCCTGCTCTTGAGATTCTCCCGGATGTGGGCTGCAGTTTGGCTGCCTTTTGGGTTGGAGCTTCTCGTGGTTTGAGGCCTGCCTTGCTCCACCCCCTGCTCCTGAGATTCTCCCGCAGTTGGGCTGGATTTTGGCTGCATTTTGGGCTGGAGCTTCTCGAGGTTTGAGGCCTGGCTTGCTCCACCCCCTGCTCTTGAGATTCTCCCGGATGTGGGCTGCATTTTGGCTGCATTTTGGGCTGGAGCTTCTCGTGGTTTGAGGCCTGGTTTGCTCCACCCCCTGCTCCTGAGATTCTCCCCGATGTGGGCTGCATTTTGGCTGCCTTTTGGGCTGGAGCTTCTCGTGGTTTGAGGCCTGGCTTGCTCCACCGCCTGCTCTTGATATTCTCCCGGATGTGGGCTGCATTTTGGCTGCCTTTTGGGCTGGAACGTCTCGTGGTTTCAGGCCTGCCTTACTCCACCCCCTGCTCTTGAGATTCTCCCGCATGTGGGCTGCATTTTGGCTGCCTTTTGGGCTGGAGCTTCTCGTGATTTGAGGCCTGGCTTGCTACACCCCCTGCTCCTTAGATTCTCCCGGATGTGGGCTGGAGTTTGACTGCATTTTGGGCTGGAGCTTCTCGTGGTTTGAGGCCTGCCTTGCTCCACCCCCTGCTCCTGAGATTCTCCCGCAGTTGGGCTGGATTTTGGCTGCCTTTTGGGCTGGAGCTTCTCGTGGTTTGAGGCCTGGCTTGCTCCACACCCTGCTCTTGAGATTCTCCTGGATGTGGGCTGCATTTTGGCTGCCTTTTGGGCTGGAGCTTCTCGTGCTTTGAGGCCTGGCTTGCGCCACCCCCTGCTCTTGAGATTCTCCCGGAGGTGGGCTGGATTAAGGGTGCATTTTTGCCTGGAGAGTCTAGTGGTTTGAGGCCTGGCTTGCTCCACCCCCTGCTCTTGAGATTCTCCCGGATGTGGGCTGGAGTTTGGCTGCCTTTTGGGCTGGAGCTTCTCGTGGTTTGAGGCCTGGCTTGCTCCACCCCCTGCCCCTGAGATTCTCCCGGATGTGGGCTGCATTTTGGCTGCCTTTTGGGCTGGAGCTTCTCGTGGTTTGAGGCCTGGCTTGCTCCACTTCCTACCACTGAGATTCTCCCGGATATGGGATGGATTTTGGCTGCATTTTGGGCTGGAGCTTCTCGTGGTTTGAGGCCTGGCTTGCTCCACCCCCTGCTCCTGAGATTCTCCCGGATGTGGGCTGCATTTTGGCTGCCTTTTGGGCTGGAGCTTCTCGTGCTTTGAGGCCTGGCTTGCTCCACCCACTGCTCTTGAGATTCTCCCGGATGTGGGCTGCATTTTGGCTGCATTTTGGGCTGGAGCTTCTCGTGGTTTGAGGCCTGCCTTACTCCACCCCCTGCTCTTGAAATTCTCCCTCATGTGGGCTGCATTTTGGCTGCCTTTTGGGCTGGAGCTTCTCGTGGTTTGAGGCCTGGCTTACTCCACCCCCTGCTCTTGATATTCTCCCGGATGTGTGCTGGATTTTGGGGGCGTTTTGGGCTGGAGCTTCTCGTGGTTTGAGGCCTGGCTTGCTCCACCCCCTGCTCCTGAGATTCTCCCGGATGTGGGCTGCATTTTGGCTGCATTTTGGGCTGGAGCTTCTCGTGGTTTGAGGCCTGCCTTGCTCCACTTCCTGCTCCTGAGATTCTCCCAGATGTGGGCTGCATTTTGGCTGCCTTTTGGGCTGGAGCTTCTCGTGGTTTGAGGCCTGGCTTGCTCCACCCCCTGCTCTCGATATTCTCCCGGATGTGGGCTTCATTTTGGATACCTTTTGGGCTGGAGCTTCTCGTGGTTTGAGGCCTGCCTTGCTCCACCCCCTGCTCTTGATATTCTCCAGGATGTGGGCTAGATTTTGGCTGCCTTTTGGGCTGGAGCTTCTCGTGCTTTGAGGCCTGCCTTGCTCCACCCCCTGCTCTTGAGATTCTCCACGATGTGGGCTGCATTTTGGCTGACTTTTGGGCTGGAGCTTCTCGTGGTTTGAGGCCTGGCTTGCTCCACCCCCTGCTCTTGAGATTCTCCCGGATGTGCGCTGTAATTTGGCTGCATTTTGGGCTGGAGCTTCTCGTGCTTTAAGGCCTGGCTTGCTCCACCCCCTGCTCTTGAGATTCTCCCGGATGTGGGCTGGAGTTTGGCTGCCTTTTGGGCTGGAGCTTCTCGTGGTTTGAGGCCTGGCTTGCTCCACTTCCTGCTCCTGAGATTCTCCCGCAGTTGGGCTGGATTTTGGCTGCATTTTGGGCTGGAGCTTCTCGAGGTTTGAGGCCTGGCTTGCTCCACCCCCTGCTCTTGAGATTCTCCCGGATGTGGGCTGCATTTTGTCTGCATTTTGGGCTGGAGCTTCTCGTGGTTTGAGGCCTGGCTTGCTCCACCCCCTGCTCCTGAGATTCTCCCCGATGTGGGCTGCATTTTGGCTGCCTTTTGGGCTGGAGCTTCTCGTGGTTTGAGGCCTGGCTTGCTCCACCGCCTGCTCTTGATATTCTCCCGGATGTGGGCTGCATTTTGGCTGCCTTTTGGGCTGGAACGTCTCGTGGTTTCAGGCCTGCCTTGCTCCACCCCCTGCTCTTGAGATTCTCCCAGATGTGGGCTGCATTTTGGCTGCCTTTTGGCTGGAGCTTCTCGTGATTTGAGGCCTGGCTTGCTCCACCCCCTGCTCCTTAGATTCTCCCGGATGTGGGCTGGAGTTTGACTGCATTTTGAGCTGGAGCTTCTCGTGGTTTGAGGCCTGCCTTGCTCCACCCCCTGCTCCTGAGATTCTCCCGCAGTTGGGCTGGATTTTGGCTGCCTTTTGGGCTGGAGCTTCTCGTGATTTGAGGCCTGGCTTGCTCCACCCCCTGCTCCTTAGATTCTCCCGGATGTGGGCTGGAGTTTGACTGCATTTTGGGCTGGAGCTTCTCGTGGTTTGAGGCCTGCCTTGCTCCACCCCCTGCTCCTGAGATTCTCCCGCAGTTGGGCTGGATTTTGGCTGCCTTTTGGGCTGGAGCTTCTCGTGGTTTGAGGCCTGGCTTGCTCCACCCCCTGCTCTTGAGATTCTCCCGCATGTGGGCTGCATTTTGGCTTCCTTTTGGGCTGGAGCTTCTCGTGCTTTGAGGCCTGGCTTGCTCCACCCCCTGCTCTTGAGATTCTCCCGGAGGTGGGCTGGATTAAGGGTGCATTTTTGCCTGGAGAGTCTGGTGGTTTGAGGCCTGGCTTGCTCCACCCCCTGCTCTTGAGATTCTCCTGGATGTGGGCTGGACTTTGGCTGCCTTTTGGGCTGGAGCTTCTCGTGGTTTGAGGCCTGGCTTGCTCCACCCCCTGCCCCTGAGATTCTCCCGGATGTGGGCTGCATTTTGGCTGCCTTTTGGGCTGGAGCTTCTCGTGGTTTGAGGCCTGGCTTGCTCCACCCCCTGCTCCTGAGATTCTCCCGGATGTGGGCTGGATTTTGGCTGCCTTTTGGGCTGGAGCTTCTCGTGGTTTGAGGCCTGGCTTGCTCCACTTCCTGCTCCTGAGATTCTCCCGGATGTGGGCTGCATTTTGGCTGCCTTTTGGGCTGGAGCTTCTCGTGGTTTGAGGCCTGGCTTGCTCCACCCCCTGCTCCTGAGATTCTCACAGATGTAGGCTGCATTTTGGCTGTCTTTTGGGCTGGAGCTTCTCGTGGTTTGAGGCCTGGTTTGCTCCACTTCCTGCTCCTGAGATTCTCCCAGATATGGGCTGCATTTTGGCTGCCTTTTGGGCTGGAGCTTCTCGTGGTTTGAGGCCTGGCTTGCTCCACTCCCTGCTCCTGAGATTCTCCCGGATGTGGGCTGCATTTTGGCTGCCTTTTGGGCTGGAGCTTCTCGTGGTTTGAGGCCTGGCTTGCTCCACTTCCTGCTCTTGAGATTCTCCCGGATGTGGGCTGCATTTTGGCTGCCTTTTGGGCTGGAGCTTCTCGTGGTTTGAGGCCTGGCTTGCTCCACCCCCTGCTCTTGAGATTCTCCCGGATGTGGGCTGCATTTTGGCTGCCTTTTGGGCTGGAGCTTCTCGTGGTTTGAGGCCTGGCTTGCTCCACTTCCTGCTCCTGAGATTCTCCCGCAGTTGGGCTGCATTTTGGCTGCCTTTTGGGCTGGAGCTTCTCGTGGTTTGAGGCCTGGCTTGTTCCACCCCCTGCCCCTGAGATTCTCCCGGATGTGGGCTGCATTTTGGCTGCCTTTTGGGCTGGAGCTTCTCGTGATTTGAGGCCTGGCTTGCTCTATCCCCTGCTCTTGAGATTCTCCCGGATGTGGGCTGCATTTTGGCTGCCTTTTGGGCTGGAGCTTCTCATGGTTTGAGGCCTGCCTTGCTCCACCCCCTGCTCCTGAGATTCTCCCGGATGTGGGCTGGATTTTGGCTGCGTTTTTGGGCTGGAGCTTCTCGAGGTTTGAGGCCTGGCTTGCTCCACCCCCTGCTCTTGAGATTCTCCCGGATGTGGGCTGGAGTTTGACTGCATTTTGGGCTGGAGCTTCTCGTGGTTTGAGGCCTGGCTTGCTCCACCCCCTGCTCCTGAGATTCTCCCGGATGTGGGCTGCATTTTGGCTGCCTTTTGGGCTGGAGCTTCTCGTGGTTTGAGGCCTGGCTTGCTCCACTTCCTGCTCCTGAGATTCTCCCGCAGTTGGGCTGCATTTTGGCTGCATTTTGGGCTGGAGCTTCTCGTGGTTTGAGGCCTGGCTTGCTCCACCCCCTGCTCTTGATATTCTCCCGGATGTGGGCTGCATTTTGGCTGCCTTTTGGGCTGGAGCTTCTCGTGGTTTGAGGCCTGGCTTGCTCCACCCACTGCTCTTGAGATTCTCCCGGATGTGGGCTGCATTTTGGCTGCCTTTTGGGCTGGAGCTTCTCGTGGTTTGAGGCCTGGCTTGCTCCACCCCCTGCTCCTGAGATTCTCCCGGATGTGGGCTGCATTTTGGCTGCTTTTTGGGCTGGAGCTTCTCGTGGTTTGAGGCCTGGCTTGCTCCACTCCTACCCCTGAGATTCTCCCGGATGTGGGCTGGACTTTGGCTGCCTTTTGGGCTGGAACGTCTCGTGGTTTCAGGCCTGGCTTGCTCCACCCCCTGCTCTTGAGATTCTCCCGCATGTGGGCTGCATTTTGGATGCCTTTTGGGCTGGAGCTTCTCGTGGTTTGAGGCCTGGCTTGCTCCACCCCCTGCTCTTGAGATTCTCCCGCATGTGGGCTGCATTTTGGCTGCCTTTTGGGCTGGAGCTTCTCGTGCTTTGAGGCCTGGCTTGCTCCACCCCCTGCTCTTGAGATTCTCCCGGAGGTGGGCTGGATTAAGGGTGCATTTTTGCCTGAAGAGTCTGGTGGTTTGAGGCCTGGCTTGCTCCACCCCCTGCTCTTGAGATTCTCCCGGATGTGGGCTGGACTTTGGCTGCCTTTTGGGCTGGAGCTTCTCGTGGTTTGAGGCCTGGCTTGCTCCACCCCCTGCCCCTGAGATTCTCCCGGATGTGGGCTGCATTTTGGCTGCCTTTTGGGCTGGAGCTTCTCGTGGTTTGAGGCCTGGCTTGCTCCACCCCCTGCTCCTGAGATTCTCCCGGATGTGGGCTGGATTTTGGCTGCTTTTTGGGCTGGAGCTTCTCGTGGTTTGAGGCCTGGCTTGCTCCACTTCCTGCTCCTGAGATTCTCCCGGATGTGGGCTGCATTTTGGCTGCCTTTTGGGCTGGAGCTTCTCGTGGTTTGAGGCCTGGCTTGCTCCACCCCCTGCTCCTGAGATTCTCACAGATGTAGGCTGCATTTTGGCTGCCTTTTGGGCTGGAGCTTCTCGTGGTTTGAGGCCTGGTTTGCTCCACTTCCTGCTCCTGAGATTCTCCCAGATGTGGGCTGCATTTTGGCTGCATTTTGGGCTGGAGCTTCTCGTGGTTTGAGGCCTGGCTTGCTCCACTCCCTGCTCCTGAGATTCTCCCAGATGTGGGCTGCATTTTGGCTGCCTTTTGGGCTGGAGCTTCTCGTGGTTTGAGGCCTGGCTTGCTCCACTTCCTGCTCTTGAGATTCTCCCGGATGTGGGCTGCATTTTGGCTGCCTTTTGGGCTTGAGCTTCTCGTGCTTTGAGGCCTGGCTTGCTCCACCCCCTGCTCTTGAGATTCTCCCGGATGTGGGCTGCATTTTGGCTGCATTTTGGGCTGGAGCTTCTCGTGGTTTGAGGCCTGGCTTGCTCCACCCCCTGCTCCTGAGATTCTCCCCGATGTGGGCTGCATTTTGGCTGCCTTTTGGGCTGGAGCTTCTCGTGGTTTGAGGCCTGGCTTGCTCCACCGCCTGCTCTTGATATTCTCCCGGATGTGGGCTGCATTTTGGCTGCCTTTTGGGCTGGAACGTCTCGTGGTTTCAGGCCTGCCTTACTCCACCCCCTGCTCTTGAGATTCTCCCGCATGTGGGCTGCATTTTGGCTGCCTTTTGGGCTGGAGCTTCTCGTGATTTGAGGCCTGGCTTGCTACACCCCCTGCTCCTTAGATTCTCCCGGATGTGGGCTGGAGTTTGACTGCATTTTGGGCTGGAGCTTCTCGTGGTTTGAGGCCTGCCTTGCTCCACCCCCTGCTCCTGAGATTCTCCCGCAGTTGGGCTGGATTTTGGCTGCCTTTTGGGCTGGAGCTTCTCGTGGTTTGAGGCCTGGCTTGCTCCACACCCTGCTCTTGAGATTCTCCTGGATGTGGGCTGCATTTTGGCTGCCTTTTGGGCTGGAGCTTCTCGTGCTTTGAGGCCTGGCTTGCGCCACCCCCTGCTCTTGAGATTCTCCCGGAGGTGGGCTGGATTAAGGGTGCATTTTTGCCTGGAGAGTCTAGTGGTTTGAGGCCTGGCTTGCTCCACCCCCTGCTCTTGAGATTCTCCCGGATGTGGGCTGGAGTTTGGCTGCCTTTTGGGCTGGAGCTTCTCGTGGTTTGAGGCCTGGCTTGCTCCACCCCCTGCCCCTGAGATTCTCCCGGATGTGGGCTGCATTTTGGCTGCCTTTTGGGCTGGAGCTTCTCGTGGTTTGAGGCCTGGCTTGCTCCACTTCCTACCACTGAGATTCTCCCGGATATGGGATGGATTTTGGCTGCATTTTGGGCTGGAGCTTCTCGTGGTTTGAGGCCTGGCTTGCTCCACCCCCTGCTCCTGAGATTCTCCCGGATGTGGGCTGCATTTTGGCTGCCTTTTGGGCTGGAGCTTCTCGTGCTTTGAGGCCTGGCTTGCTCCACCCACTGCTCTTGAGATTCTCCCGGATGTGGGCTGCATTTTGGCTGCATTTTGGGCTGGAGCTTCTCGTGGTTTGAGGCCTGCCTTACTCCACCCCCTGCTCTTGAAATTCTCCCTCATGTGGGCTGCATTTTGGCTGCCTTTTGGGCTGGAGCTTCTCGTGGTTTGAGGCCTGGCTTACTCCACCCCCTGCTCTTGATATTCTCCCGGATGTGTGCTGGATTTTGGGGGCGTTTTGGGCTGGAGCTTCTCGTGGTTTGAGGCCTGGCTTGCTCCACCCCCTGCTCCTGAGATTCTCCCGGATGTGGGCTGCATTTTGGCTGCATTTTGGGCTGGAGCTTCTCGTGGTTTGAGGCCTGCCTTGCTCCACTTCCTGCTCCTGAGATTCTCCCAGATGTGGGCTGCATTTTGGCTGCCTTTTGGGCTGGAGCTTCTCGTGGTTTGAGGCCTGGCTTGCTCCACCCCCTGCTCTCGATATTCTCCCGGATGTGGGCTTCATTTTGGATACCTTTTGGGCTGGAGCTTCTCGTGGTTTGAGGCCTGCCTTGCTCCACCCCCTGCTCTTGATATTCTCCAGGATGTGGGCTAGATTTTGGCTGCCTTTTGGGCTGGAGCTTCTCGTGGTTTGAGGCCTGGCTTGCTCCACCCCCTGCTCTTGAGATTCTCCCGGATGTGCGCTGTAATTTGGCTGCATTTTGGGCTGGAGCTTCTCGTGCTTTAAGGCCTGGCTTGCTCCACCCCCTGCTCTTGAGATTCTCCCGGATGTGGGCTGGAGTTTGGCTGCCTTTTGGGCTGGAGCTTCTCGTGGTTTGAGGCCTGGCTTGCTCCACTTCCTGCTCCTGAGATTCTCCCGCAGTTGGGCTGGATTTTGGCTGCATTTTGGGCTGGAGCTTCTCGAGGTTTGAGGCCTGGCTTGCTCCACCCCCTGCTCTTGAGATTCTCCCGGATGTGGGCTGCATTTTGTCTGCATTTTGGGCTGGAGCTTCTCGTGGTTTGAGGCCTGGCTTGCTCCACCCCCTGCTCCTGAGATTCTCCCCGATGTGGGCTGCATTTTGGCTGCCTTTTGGGCTGGAGCTTCTCGTGGTTTGAGGCCTGGCTTGCTCCACCGCCTGCTCTTGATATTCTCCCGGATGTGGGCTGCATTTTGGCTGCCTTTTGGGCTGGAACGTCTCGTGGTTTCAGGCCTGCCTTGCTCCACCCCCTGCTCTTGAGATTCTCCCAGATGTGGGCTGCATTTTGGCTGCCTTTTGGCTGGAGCTTCTCGTGATTTGAGGCCTGGCTTGCTCCACCCCCTGCTCCTTAGATTCTCCCGGATGTGGGCTGGAGTTTGACTGCATTTTGAGCTGGAGCTTCTCGTGGTTTGAGGCCTGGCTTGCTCCACCCCCTGCTCCTGAGATTCTCCCGCAGTTGGGCTGGATTTTGGCTGCCTTTTGGGCTGGAGCTTCTCGTGATTTGAGGCCTGGCTTGCTCCACCCCCTGCTCCTTAGATTCTCCCGGATGTGGGCTGGAGTTTGACTGCATTTTGGGCTGGAGCTTCTCGTGGTTTGAGGCCTGCCTTGCTCCACCCCCTGCTCCTGAGATTCTCCCGCAGTTGGGCTGGATTTTGGCTGCCTTTTGGGCTGGAGCTTCTCGTGGTTTGAGGCCTGGCTTGCTCCACCCCCTGCTCTTGAGATTCTCCCGCATGTGGGCTGCATTTTGGCTTCCTTTTGGGCTGGAGCTTCTCGTGCTTTGAGGCCTGGCTTGCTCCACCCCCTGCTCTTGAGATTCTCCCGGAGGTGGGCTGGATTAAGGGTGCATTTTTGCCTGGAGAGTCTGGTGGTTTGAGGCCTGGCTTGCTCCACCCCCTGCTCTTGAGATTCTCCTGGATGTGGGCTGGACTTTGGCTGCCTTTTGGGCTGGAGCTTCTCGTGGTTTGAGGCCTGGCTTGCTCCACCCCCTGCCCCTGAGATTCTCCCGGATGTGGGCTGCATTTTGGCTGCCTTTTGGGCTGGAGCTTCTCGTGGTTTGAGGCCTGGCTTGCTCCACCCCCTGCTCCTGAGATTCTCCCGGATGTGGGCTGGATTTTGGCTGCCTTTTGGGCTGGAGCTTCTCGTGGTTTGAGGCCTGGCTTGCTCCACTTCCTGCTCCTGAGATTCTCCCGGATGTGGGCTGCATTTTGGCTGCCTTTTGGGCTGGAGCTTCTCGTGGTTTGAGGCCTGGCTTGCTCCACCCCCTGCTCCTGAGATTCTCACAGATGTAGGCTGCATTTTGGCTGTCTTTTGGGCTGGAGCTTCTCGTGGTTTGAGGCCTGGTTTGCTCCACTTCCTGCTCCTGAGATTCTCCCAGATATGGGCTGCATTTTGGCTGCCTTTTGGGCTGGAGCTTCTCGTGGTTTGAGGCCTGGCTTGCTCCACTCCCTGCTCCTGAGATTCTCCCGGATGTGGGCTGCATTTTGGCTGCCTTTTGGGCTGGAGCTTCTCGTGGTTTGAGGCCTGGCTTGCTCCACTTCCTGCTCTTGAGATTCTCCCGGATGTGGGCTGCATTTTGGCTGCCTTTTGGGCTGGAGCTTCTCGTGGTTTGAGGCCTGGCTTGCTCCACCCCCTGCTCTTGAGATTCTCCCGGATGTGGGCTGCATTTTGGCTGCCTTTTGGGCTGGAGCTTCTCGTGGTTTGAGGCCTGGCTTGCTCCACTTCCTGCTCCTGAGATTCTCCCGCAGTTGGGCTGCATTTTGGCTGCCTTTTGGGCTGGAGCTTCTCGTGGTTTGAGGCCTGGCTTGTTCCACCCCCTGCTCCTGAGATTCTCCCGGATGTGGGCTGCATTTTGGCTGCCTTTTGGGCTGGAGCTTCTCGTGATTTGAGGCCTGGCTTGCTCTATCCCCTGCTCTTGAGATTCTCCCGGATGTGGGCTGCATTTTGGCTGCCTTTTGGGCTGGAGCTTCTCATGGTTTGAGGCCTGCCTTGCTCCACCCCCTGCTCCTGAGATTCTCCCGGATGTGGGCTGGATTTTGGCTGCGTTTTTGGGCTGGAGCTTCTCGAGGTTTGAGGCCTGGCTTGCTCCACCCCCTGCTCTTGAGATTCTCCCGGATGTGGGCTGGAGTTTGACTGCATTTTGGGCTGGAGCTTCTCGTGGTTTGAGGCCTGGCTTGCTCCACCCCCTGCTCCTGAGATTCTCCCGGATGTGGGCTGCATTTTGGCTGCCTTTTGGGCTGGAGCTTCTCGTGGTTTGAGGCCTGGCTTGCTCCACCCCCTGCTCTTGAGATTCTTCCGGATGTGGGCTGCATTTTGGCTGCCTTTTGGGCTGGAGCTTCTCGTGGTTTGAGGCCTGGCTTGCTCCACCCCCTGCTCTTGAGATTCTCCCGGATGTGGGCTGCATTTTGGCTGCCTTTTGGGCTGGAGCTTCTCGTGGTTTGAGGCCTGGCTTGCTCCACCCCCTGCTCTTGAGATTCTCCCGGATGTGGGCTGCATTTTGGCTGCCTTTTGGGCTGGAGCTTCTCGTGGTTTGAGGCCTGGCTTGCTCCACCCCCTGCTCCTGAGATTCTCCCGGATGTGGGCTGCATTTTGGCTGCTTTTTGGGCTGGAGCTTCTCGTGGTTTGAGGCCTGGCTTGCTCCACTCCTACCCCTGAGATTCTCCCGGATGTGGGCTGGACTTTGGCTGCCTTTTGGGCTGGAACGTCTCGTGGTTTCAGGCCTGCCTTGCTCCACCCCCTGCTCTTGAGATTCTCCCGCATGTGGGCTGCATTTTGGATGCCTTTTGGGCTGGAGCTTCTCGTGGTTTGAGGCCTGGCTTGCTCCACCCCCTGCTCTTGAGATTCTCCCGCATGTGGGCTGCATTTTGGCTGCCTTTTGGGCTGGAGCTTCTCGTGCTTTGAGGCCTGGCTTGCTCCACCCCCTGCTCTTGAGATTCTCCCGGAGGTGGGCTGGATTAAGGGTGCATTTTTGCCTGAAGAGTCTGGTGGTTTGAGGCCTGGCTTGCTCCACCCCCTGCTCTTGAGATTCTCCCGGATGTGGGCTGGACTTTGGCTGCCTTTTGGGCTGGAGCTTCTCGTGGTTTGAGGCCTGGCTTGCTCCACCCCCTGCCCCTGAGATTCTCCCGGATGTGGGCTGCATTTTGGCTGCCTTTTGGGCTGGAGCTTCTCGTGGTTTGAGGCCTGGCTTGCTCCACCCCCTGCTCCTGAGATTCTCCCGGATGTGGGCTGGATTTTGGCTGCTTTTTGGGCTGGAGCTTCTCGTGGTTTGAGGCCTGGCTTGCTCCACTTCCTGCTCCTGAGATTCTCCCGGATGTGGGCTGCATTTTGGCTGCCTTTTGGGCTGGAGCTTCTCGTGGTTTGAGGCCTGGCTTGCTCCACCCCCTGCTCCTGAGATTCTCACAGATGTAGGCTGCATTTTGGCTGCCTTTTGGGCTGGAGCTTCTCGTGGTTTGAGGCCTGGTTTGCTCCACTTCCTGCTCCTGAGATTCTCCCAGATGTGGGCTGCATTTTGGCTGCATTTTGGGCTGGAGCTTCTCGTGGTTTGAGGCCTGGCTTGCTCCACTCCCTGCTCTTGAGATTCTCCCGGATGTGGGCTGCATTTTGGCTGCCTTTTGGGCTGGAGCTTCTCGTGGTTTGAGGCCTGGCTTGCTCCACCCCCTGCTCCTGAGATTCTCACAGATGTAGGCTGCATTTTGGCTGCCTTTTGGGCTGGAGCTTCTCGTGGTTTGAGGCCTGGTTTGCTCCACTTCCTGCTCCTGAGATTCTCCCAGATGTGGGCTGCATTTTGGCTGCATTTTGGGCTGGAGCTTCTCGTGGTTTGAGGCCTGGCTTGCTCCACTTCCTGCTCTTGAGATTCTCCCGGATGTGGGCTGCATTTTGGCTGCCTTTTGGGCTGGAGCTTCTCGTGCTTTGAGGCCTGGCTTGCTCCACCCCCTGCTCTTGAGATTCTCGCGAATGTGGGCTGCATTTTGGCTGCCTTTTGGGCTGGAGCTTCTCGTGGTTTGAGGCCTGCCTTGTTCCACCCCCTGCTCCTGAGATTCTCCCGGATGTGGGCTGCATTTTGGCTGCCTTTTGGGCTGGAGCTTCTCGTGATTTGAGGCCTGGCTTGCTCTATCCCCTGCTCTTGAGATTCTCCCGGATGTGGGCTGCATTTTGGCTGCCTTTTGGGCTGGAGCTTCTCGTGGTTTGAGGCCTGCCTTGCTCCACCCCCTGCTCCTGAGATTCTCCCGGATGTGGGCTGGATTTTGGCTGCGTTTTTGGGCTGGAGCTTCTCGAGGTTTGAGGCCTGGCTTGCTCCACCCCCTGCTCTTGAGATTCTCCCGGATGTGGGCTGGAGTTTGACTGCATTTTGGGCTGGAGCTTCTCGTGGTTTGAGGCCTGGCTTGCTCCACCCCCTGCTCCTGAGATTCTCCCGGATGTGGGCTGCATTTTGGCTGCCTTTTGGGCTGGAGCTTCTCGTGGTTTGAGGCCTGGCTTGCTCCACCCCCTGCTCTTGAGATTCTTCCGGATGTGGGCTGCATTTTGGCTGCCTTTTGGGCTGGAGCTTCTCGTGGTTTGAGGCCTGGCTTGCTCCACCCACTGCTCTTGAGATTCTCCCGGATGTGGGCTGCATTTTGGCTGCCTTTTGGGCTGGAACGTCTCGTGGTTTCAGGCCTGCCTTGCTCCACCCCCTGCTCTTGAGATTCTCCCAGATGTGGGGTGCATTTTGGCTGCCTTTTGGGCTGGAGCTTCTCGTGGTTTCAGGCCTGGCTTACTCCACCCCCTGCTCTTGATATTCTCCCGGATGTGGGCTGCATTTTGGCTGCCTTTTGGGCTGGAGCTTCTCGTGGTTTGAGGCCTGGCTTGCTCCACCGCCTGCTCTTGAGATTCTCCTGGATGTGGGCTGCATTTTGGCTGCCTTTTGTGCTGGAGCTTCTCATGGTTTGAGGCCTGGCTTGTTCCACCCCCTGCTCCTGAGATTCTCCCGGATGTGGGCTGCATTTTGGCTGATTTTTGGGCTGGAGTTTCTCGTGGTTTGAGGCCTGGATTGCTCCACCCCCTGCTCTTGAGATTCTCCTCCATGTGGGCTGAATTTTGGCTGCATTTTGGGCTGGAGCTTCTCGTGCTTTGAGGCCTGGCTTGCTCCACCCCCTGCTCTTGATATTCTCCCGGAGGTGGGCTGGATTAAGGGTGCATTTTTGCCTGGAGAGTCTCGTGGTTTGAGGCCTGGCTTGCTCCACCCCCTGCTCTTGATATTCTCCCGGATGTGGGCTGCATTTTGGCTGCCTTTTGGGCTGGAGCTTCTCGTGGTTTGAGGCCTGCCTTACTCCACCCCCTGCTCCTGAGATTCTCCCGGATGTGGGCTGCATTTTGGCTGCCTTTTGGGCTGGAGCTTCTCGTGGTTTGAGGCCTGGCTTGCTCCACCCCCTGCTCCTGAGATTCTCCCGGATGTGGGCTGCATTTTGGCTGCTTTTTGGGCTGGAGCTTCTCGTGGTTTGAGGCCTGGCTTGCTCCACTCCTACCCCTGAGATTCTCCCGGATGTGGGCTGGACTTTGGCTGCCTTTTGGGCTGCAGCTTCTCGTGGTTTGAGGCCTGCCTTGCTCCACCCCCTGCTCTTGATATTCTCCCGGATATGCGCTGTAAGTTGGCTGCCTTTTGGGCTGGAGCTTCTCGTGCTTTGAGGCCTGGCTTGCTCCACCCCCTGCTCTTGAGATTCTCCCGGATGTGGGCTGCATTTTGGCTGCCTTTTGGGCTGGAGCTTCTCGTGGTTTGAGGCCTGGCTTGCTCCACTTCCTGCTCCTGAGATTCTCCCAGATGTGGGCTGCATTTGGCTGCCTTTTGGGCTGGAGCTTCTCGTGGTTTGAGGCCTGGCTTGCTCCACTTCCTGCTCCTGAGATTCTCCCGCAGTTGGGCTGCATTTTGGCTGCCTTTTGGGCTGGAGCTTCTCGTGGTTTGAGGCCTGGCTTGTTCCACCCCCTGCTCCTGAGATTCTCCCGGATGTGGGCTGCATTTTGGCTGCCTTTTGGGCTGGAGCTTCTCGTGGTTTGAGGACTGGCTTACTCCACCCCCTGCTCTTGAGATTCTCCCGCATGTGGGCTGCATTTTGGCTGCCTTTTGGGCTGGAGCTTCTCGTGGTTTGAGGCCTGGCTTGCTCCACTTCCTGCTCTTGATATTCTCCCGAAGATGGGCTGGATTTTGGCTGCCTTTTGGGCTGGAGCTTCTCGTGGTTTGAGGCCTGGCTTGCTCCACTTCCTGCCCCTGAGATTCTCCCGGATGTGGGCTGCATTTTGGCTGCCTTTTGGGCTGGAGCTTCTCGTGGTTTGAGGCCTGGCTTGCTCCACCCCCTGCCCCTGAGATTCTCCCGGATGTGGGCTGCATTTTGGCTGCCTTTTGGGCTGGAGCTTCTCATGGTTTGAGGCCTGGCTTTCTCCACACCCTGCTCTTGAGATTCTCCCGGATGTGGGCTGCATTTTGGTTGCCTTTTGGGCTGGAGCTTCTCGTGGATTGGGGCCTGCCTTGCTCCACTTCCTGCTCCTGAGATTCTCCCAGATGTGGGCTGCATTTTGGCTGCTTTTTGGGCTGGAGCTTCTCGTGGTTTGAGGCCTGGCTTGCTCCACTTCCTGCTCCTGAGATTCTCCCGCAGTTGGGCTGCATTTTGGCTGCCTTTTGGGCTGGAGCTTCTCGTGGTTTGAGGCCTGGCTTGCTCCACCCCCTGCTCTTGAGATTCTCCAGGATGTGGGCTGCATTTTGGCTGCCTTTTGGGCTGGAGCTTCTCGTGGTTTGAGGCCTGGCTTGCTCCACTTCCTGCTCCTGAGATTCTCCCGGATGTGGGCTGCATTTTGGCTGCCTTTTGGGCTGGAGGTTCTCGAGGTTTGAGGCCTGGCTTGCTCCACTTCCTGCCCCTGAGATTCTCTCGGATGTGGGCTGCATTTTGGCTGCCTTTTGGGCTGGAGCTTCTCGTGGTTTGAGGCCTGGCTTGCTCCACCCCCTGCTCTTGATAATCTCCCGGATGTGGGCTGCATTTTGGCTGCATTTTGGGCTGGAGCTTCTCATGGTTTGAGGCCTGGCTGTCTCCACACCCTGCTCTTGAGATTCTCCTGGATGTGGGCTGCATTTTGGCTGCATTTTGGGCTGGAGCTTCTCGTGCTTTGAGGCCTGGCTTGCTCCACTTCCTGCTCCTGAGATTCTCCCAGATGTGGGCTGCATTTTGGCTGCTTTTTGGGCTGGAGTTTCTCTTGGTTTGAGGCCTGGCTTGCTCCACTTCCTGCTCCTGAGATTCTCCCGCAGTTGGGCTGCATTTTGGCTGCTTTTTGGGCTGGAGCTTCTCGTGGTTTGAGGCCTGGCTTGCTCCACTTCCTGCACCTGAGATTCTCCCGGATGTGGGCTGCATTTTAGCTGCCTTTTGGGCTGGAGCTTCTCGTGGTTTGAGGCCTGGCTTGCTCCACCCCCTGCTCTTGAGATTCTCCCGGATGTGGGCTGCATTTTGGCTGCCTTTTGGGCTGGAGCTTCTCGTGCTTTGAGGCCTGGCTTGCTCCACCCCCTGCTCTTGAGATTCTCACAGATGTGGGCTGCATTTTGGCTGCATTTTGGGCTGGAGCTTCTCGTGGTTTGAGGCCTGGCTTGCTCCACTTCCTGCTCCTGAGATTCTCCCGGATGTGGGCTGCATTTTGGCTGCATTTTGGGCTGGAGCTTCTCGTGGTTTGAGGCCTGGCTTGCTCCACCCCCTGCTCTTGAGATTCTCCCGGATGTGGGCTGCATTTTGGCTGCCTTTTGGGCTGGAGCTTCTCGTGGTTTGAGGCCTGGCTTGCTCCACCCCCTGCTCTTGAGATTCTCCCGGATGTGGGCTGCATTTTGGCTGCCTTTTGGGCTGGAGCTTCTCGTGCTTTGAGGCCTGGCTTGCTCCACTTCCTACTCCTGAGATTCTCCCGGATGTGGGATGGATTTTGGCTGCATTTTGGGCTGGAGCTTCTCGAGGTTTGAGGCCTGGCTTGCTCCACTTCCTGCTCCTGAGATTCTCCCAGATGTGGGCTGCATTTTGGCTGCTTTTTGGGTTGGAGCTTCTTGTGGTTTGAGGCCTGGCTTGCTCCAACCCCTGCTCCTGAGATTCTCCCGGATGTGGGCTGCATTTTGGCTGCCTTTTGGGCTGGAGCTTCTGGTGGTTTGAGGCCTGGCTTGCTCCAAACCCTGCTCCTGAGATTCTCCCGGATGTGGGCTGCATTTTGGCTGCCTTGTGGGCTGGTGCTTCTCGTGATTTGAGGCCTGCCTTGCTCCACCCCCTGCTCTTGATATTCTCCCGGATATGCGCTGTAATTTGGGTGAATTTTGAGCTGGAGCTTCTCGTGGTTTGAGGCCTGGCTTGCTCCACCCCCTGCTCTTGAGATTCTCCCGCATGTGGGCTGGATTTTGGCTGCATTTTGGGCTGGAGCTTCTCGTGGTTTGAGGCCTGGCTTGCTCCACCCCCTGCTCTTGAGATTCTCCCGGATGTGGGCTGCATTTTGGCTGCCTTTTGGGCTGGAGCTTCTCGTGGTTTGAGGCCTGGCTTGCTCCACCCCCTGCTCCTGAGATGCTCCCGGATGTAGGCTGCATTTTGGCTGCCTTTTGGGATGGAGCTTCTCGTGGTTTGAGGCCTGGCTTGCTCCACCCCCTGCTCTTGAGATTCTCCCGCATGTGGGCTGCATTTTGGCTGCCTTTTGGGCTGGAGCTTCTCGAGGTTTCAGGCCTGGCTGGCTCCACACCCTGCTCTTGAGATTCTCCTGGATGTGGGCTGGATTTTGGCTGCCTTTTGGGCTGGAGCTTCTCGTGCTTTGAGGCCTGGCTTGCTCCACCCCCTGCTCTTGATATTCTCCCGGAGGTGGGCTGGATTAAGGGTGCATTTTTGCCTGGAGAGTCTCGTGGTTTGAGGCCTGGCTTGCTCCAACCCCTGCTCTTGATATTCTCCCGGATGTGGGCTGGACTTTGGCTGCCTTTTGGGCTGGAGCTTCTCGTGGTTTGAGGCCTGGCTTACTCCACCCCCTGCTCCTGAGATTCTCCCGGATGTGGGCTGCATTTTGGCTGCCTTTTGGGCTGGAGCTTCTCGTGGTTTGAGGCCTGGCTTGCTCCACTTCCTGCTCCTGAGATTCTCCCAGATATGGGCTGCATTTTGGCTGCCTTTTGGGCTGGAGCTTCTCGTGGTTTGAGGCCTGCCTTGCTCCACTTCCTGCTCCTGAGATTCTCCCAGATGTGGGCTGCATTTGGCTGCCTTTTGGGCTGGAGGTTCTCGTGGTTTGAGGCCTGGCTTGCTCCACTTCCTGCTCCTGAGATTCTCCCGGATGTGGGCTGCATTTTGGCTGCCTTTTGGGCTGGAGCTTCTCGTGGTTTGAGGCCTGCCTTGCTCCACCCCCTGCTCCTGAGATTCTCCCGGATGTGGGCTGCATTTTGGCTGCCTTTTGGGCTGGAGCTTCTGGTGGTTTGAGGCCTGGCTTGCTCCACCCCCTGCTCCTGAGATTCTCCCGGATGTGGGCTGCATTTTGGCTGCATTTTGGGCTGGAGCTTCTCGTGGTTTGAGGCCTGGCTTGCTCCAATTCCTGCCACTGAGATTCTCCCGGATGTGGGCTGGATTTTGGCTGCCTTTTGGGCTGGAGCTTCTCGTGGTTTGATGACTGGCTTACTCCACCCCCTGCTCTTGAGATTCTCCCGCATGTGGGCTGCATTTTGGGTGCGTTTTGGGCTGGAGCTTCTCGTGGTTTGAGGCCTGGCTTGCTCCAACCCCTGCTTTTGAGATTCTCCCAGATGTGGGCTGGATTTTGACTGCCTTTTGGGCTGCAGCTTCTCGTGGTTTGAGGCCTGGCTTGCTCCACTTCCTGCTCCTGAGATTCTCCCGGATGTGGGCTGCATTTTGGCTGCCTTTTGGGCTGGAGGTTCTCGAGGTTTGAGGCCTGGCTTGCTCCACTTCATGCCACTGAGATTCTCCCGGATGTGGGCTGCATTTTGGCTGCCTTTTGGGCTGGAGCTTCTCGTGGTTTGAGGACTGGCTTACTCCACCCCCTGCTCTTGAGATTCTCCCGCATGTGGGCTGCATTTTGGGTGCGTTTTGGGCTGGAGCTTCTCGTGGTTTGAGGCCTGCCTTGCTCCACCCCCTGCTCTTGATAATCTCCCGGATGTGGGCTGCATTTTGGCTGCCTTTTGGGCTGGAGCTTCTCGTGGTTTGAGGCCTGCCTTGCTCCACCCCCTGCTCCTGAGATTCTCCCGGATGTGGGCTGCATTTTGGCTGCCTTTTGGGCTGGAGCTTCTCATGGTTTGAGGCCTGGCTGGCTCCACACCCTGCTCTTGAGATTCTCCCGCAGTTGGGCTGCATTTTGGCTGCATTTTGGGCTGGAGCTTCTCGTGCTTTGAGGCCTGGCTTGCTCCACCCCCTGCTCTTGATATTCTCCCGGAGGTGGGCTGGATTAAGGGTGCATTTTTGCCTGGAGAGTCTCGTGGTTTGAGGCCTGGCTTGCTCCAACCCCTGCTCTTGATATTCTCCCGGATGTGGGCTGGACTTTGGCTGCCTTTTGGGCTGGAGCTTCTCGTGGTTTGAGGCCTGGCTTACTCCACCCCCTGCTCCTGAGATTCTCCCGGATGTGGGCTGCATTTTGGCTGCCTTTTGGGCTGGAGCTTCTCGTGGTTTGAGGCCTGGCTTGCTCCACTTCCTGCTCCTGAGATTCTCCCAGATATGGGCTGCATTTTGGCTGCCTTTTGGGCTGGAGCTTCTCGTGGTTTGAGGCCTGGCTTGCTCCACCCCCTGCTCTTGAGATTCTCCTGGATGTGGGCTGCATTTTGGCTGCCTTTTGGGCTGGAGCTTCTCGTGGTTTGAGGCCTGCCTTGCTCCACTTCCTGCTCCTGAGATTCTCCCGGATGTGGGCTGCATTTTGGCTGCCTTTTGGGCTGGAGGTTCTCGAGGTTTGAGGCCTGGCTTGCTCCACTTCCTGCCCCTGAGATTCTCCCGGATGTGGGCTGCATTTTGGCTGCATTTTGGGCTGGAGCTTCTCGTGGTTTGAGGACTGGCTTACTCCACCCCCTGCTCTTGAGATTCTCCCGCATGTGGGCTGCATTTTGGCTGCCTTTTGGGCTGGAGCTTCTCGTGGTTTGAGGCCTGCCTTGCTCCACCCCCTGCTCCTGAGATTCTCCCGGATGTGGGCTGCATTTTGGCTGCCTTTTGAGCTGGAGCTTCTCGTGGTTTGAGGCCTGCCTTGCTCCACCCCCGGCTCTTGATAATCTCCCGGATGTGGGCTGCATTTTGGCTGCATTTTGGGCTGGAGCTTCTCGTGGTTTGAGGCCTGCCTTGCTCCACCCCCTGCTCCTGAGATTCTCCCGGATATGGGCTGCATTTTGGCTGCCTTTTGGGCTGGAGCTTCTCGTGGTTTGAGGCCCGGCTGGCTCCACACCCTGCTCTTGAGATTCTCCCCGATGTGGGCTGCATTTTGGCTGCCTTTTGGGCTGGAGCTTCTCGTGCTTTGAGGCCTGCCTTGCTCCACTTCCTGCTCCTGAGATTCTCCCGCAGTTGGGCTGCATTTTGGCTGCCTTTTGGGCTGGAGCTTCTCGTGGTTTGAGGCCTGGCTTGCTCCACCCCCTGCTCCTGAGATTCTCCTGGATGTGGGCTGAATTTTGGCTGCCTTTTGGGCTGGAGCTTCTGGTGGTTTGAGGCCTGGCTTGCTCCACCCCCTGCTCCTGAGATTCTCCCGGATGTGGGCTGGATTTTGGCTGCCTTTTGGGCTGGAGCTTCTCGAGGTTTGAGGCCTGGCTTGCTCCAATTCCTGCCACTGAGATTCTCCCGGATGTGGGCTGCATTTTGGCTGCCTTTTGGGCTGGAGCTTCTCGTGGTTTGAGGCCTGGCTTGCTCCACTTCCTGCCACTGAGATTCTCTCGGATGTGGGCTGCATTTTGGCTGCCTTTTGGGCTGGAGCTTCTCGTGGTTTGAGGCCTGGCTTACTCCACCCCCTGCTCTTGATATTCTCCCGGATGTGTGCTGTAATTTGGCTGCATTTTGGGCTGGAGCTTCTCGTGGTTTGAGGCCTGGCTTGCTCCACCCCCTTCTTTTGAGATTCTCCCAGATGTGGGCTGGATTTTGGCTGCTTTTTGGGCTGGAGCTTCTCGTGGTTTGAGGCCTGGTTTGCTCCACTTCCTGCTCCTGAGATTCTCCCGCAGTTGGGCTGCATTTTGGCTGCCTTTTGGGCTGGAGCTTCTCGTGGTTTGGGGCCTGGCTTGCTCCACTTCCTGCTCCTGAGATTCTCCCAGATGTGGGCTGCATTTTGGCTGCCTTTTGGGCTGGAGCTTCTCGTGGTTTGAGGCCTGGCTTGCTCCACCCCCTGCTCCTGAGATTCTCCCGGATGTGGGCTGCATTTTGGCTGCCTTTTGGGCTGGAGCTTCTCGAGGTTTGAGTCCTGGCTTGCTCCACTTCCTGCCCCTGAGATTCTCCCGGATGTGGGCTGCATTTTGGCTGCCTTTTGGGCTGGAGCTTCTCGTGGTTTGAGGCCTGCCTTGCTCCACCCCCTGCTCCTGAGATTCTCCCAGATGTGGGCTGCATTTTGGCTGCCTTTTGGGCTGGAGCTTCTCATGGTTTGAGGCCTGGCTTGCTCCACCCCCTGCTCCTGAGATTCTCCCGGATGTGGGCTGCATTTTGGCTGCATTTTGGGCTGGAGCTTCTCGTGGTTTGAGGCCTGGCTTGCTCCACTTCCTGCCACTGAGATTCTCTCGGATGTGGGCTGCATTTTGGCTGCATTTTGGGCTGGAGCTTCTCGTGGTTTGAGGCCTGGCTTACTCCACCCCCTGCTCTTGAGATTCTCCCGGATGTGCGCTGTAATTTGGCTGCCTTTTGGGCTGGAGCTTCTCGTGGTTTGAGGCCTGGCTTGCTCCACCCCCTGCTTTTGAGATTCTCACAGACGTAGGCTGCATTTTGGCTGCATTTTGGGCTGGAGCTTCTCGTGGTTTGAGGCCTGGCTTACTCCACCCCCTGCTCTTGATATTCTCCCGGATGTGCGCTGTAATTTGGCTGCCTTTTTGGCTGGAGCTTCTCGTGGTTTGAGGCCTGGCTTGCTCCACTTCCTGCTCCTGAGATTCTCCCGCAGTTGGACTGCATTTTGGCTGCCTTTTGGGCTGGAGCTTCTCGTGGTTTGGGGCCTGGCTTGCTCCACCCCCTGCTCCTGAGATTCTCCCAGATGTGGGCTGCATTTTGGCTGCATTTTGGGCTGGAGCTTCTCGTGGTTTGAGGCCTGGCTTGCTCCACCCCCTGCTCTTGAGATTCTCCCGCATGTGGGCTGCATTTTGGCTGCCTTTTAGGCTGGAGCTTCTCGTGGTTTGAGGCCTGGCTTGCTCCACCCCCTGCTCTTGATATTCTCCCGGTTGTGGGCTGCATTTTGGCTGCCTTTTGGGCTGGAGCTTCTCGTGGTTTGAGGCCTGGCTTGCTCCACCCCCTGCTCTTGAGATTCTCCCGGAGGTGGGCTGCATTTTGGCTGCCTTTTGGGCTGGAGCTTCTCGTGGTTTGAGGCCTGGCTTTCTCCACCCCCTGCTCTTGAGATTCTCCTCCATGTGGGCTGGATTTTGGCTGCATTTTGGGCTGGAGATTCTCGTGGTTTGAGACCTGGCTTACTCCACCCCCTGCTCTTGAGATTCTCCCGGATGTGTGCTGGATTTTGGCTGCCTTTTGGGCTGGAGCTTCTCGTGGTTTGAGGCCTGGCTTGCTCCACTTCCTGCTCCTGAGATTCTCCCAGATGTGGGCTGCATTTTGGCTGCCTTTTGGGCTGGAGCTTCTCGTGGTTTGAGGCCTGGCTTGCTCCACTCCCTGCTCCTGAGATTCTCCCAGATGTGGGCTGCATTTTGGCTGCCTTTTGGGCTGGAGCTTCTCGTGCTTTGAGGCCTGGCTTGCTCCACTTCCTGCCACTGAGATTCTCCCGGATGTGGGCTGCATTTTGGCTGCATTTTGGGCTGGAGCTTCTCGTGGTTTGAGGCCTGGCTTGCTCCACCCCCTGCTTTTGAGATTCTCACAGATGTAGGCTGCATTTTGGCTGCATTTTGGGCTGGAGCTTCTCGTGATTTGAGGCCTGGCTTGCTCCACCCCCTGCTCCTGAGATTCTCCCGGATGTGGGCTGCATTTTGGCTGCTTTTTGGGCTGGAGCTTCTCGTGGTTTGAGGCCTGGCTTGCTCCACTTCCTGCTCCTGAGATTCTCCCGCAGTTGGGCTGCATTTTGGCTGCCTTTTGGGCTGGAGCTTCTCGTGGTTTGAGGACTGGCTTACTCCACCCCCTGCTCTTGAGATTCTCCCGCATGTGGGCTGCATTTTGGGTGCGTTTTGGGCTGGAGCTTCTCGTGGTTTGAGGCCTGGCTTGCTCCACCCCCTGCTTTTGAGATTCTCACAGATGTAGGCTGGATTTTGGCTGCCTTTTGGGCTGGAGCTTCTCGTGGTTTGAGGCCTGGCTTGCTCCACTTCCTGCTCCTGAGATTCTCCCGGATGTGGGCTGCATTTTGGCTGCCTTTTGGGCTGGAGCTTCTCGAGGTTTGAGGCCTGGCTTGCTCCTCTTCCTGCCCCTGAGATTCTCCCGGATGTGGGCTGCATTTTGGCTGCCTTTTGGGCTGGAGCTTCTCGTGGTTTGAGGCCTGGCTTGCTCCACCCCCTGCTCTTGATAATCTCCCGGATGTGGGCTGCATTTTGGCTGCCTTTTGGGCTGGAGCTTCTCATGGTTTGAGGCCTGGCTGGCTCCACCCCCTGCTCCTGAGATTCTCCCGGATGTGGGCTGCATTTTGGCTGCATTTTGGGCTGGAGCTTCTCGTGGTTTGAGGCCTGGCTTGCTCCACTTCCTGCTCTTGAGATTCTCCCAGATGTGGGCTGCATTTTGGGTGCGTTTTTGGCTGGAGCTTCTGGTGGTTTGAGGCCTGGCTTGCTCCAACCCCTGCTCCTGAGATTCTCCCGGATGTGGGCTGGATTTTGGCTGCCTTTTGGGCTGGAGCTTCTCGTGGTTTGAGGCCTGCCTTGCTCCACCCCCTGCTCTTGAGATTCTCCCAGATGTGGGGTGCATTTTGGCTGCCTTTTGGGCTGCAGCTTCTCGTGGTTTCAGGCCTGGCTTGCTCCACCCCCTGCTCCTGAGATTCTCCCGGATGTGGGCTGCATTTTGGCTGTCTTTTGGGCTGGAGCTTCTCGTGGTTTGAGGCCTGGCTTGCTCCACCCCCTGCTCCTGAGATTCTCCCGGATGTGGGCTGCATTTTGGCTGCCTTTTGGGCTGGAGCTTCTCGTGATTTGAGGCCTGGCTTGCTCCACCCCCTGCTCTTGAGATTCTCCCGGATGTGGGCTGCATTTTGGCTGCCTTTTGGGCTGGAGCTTCTCGTGGTTTCAGGCCTGCCTTGCTCCACCCCCTGCTCCTGAGATTCTCCCGGATGTGGGCTGCATTTTGGCTGCATTTTGGGCTGGAGCTTCTCGTGGTTTGAGGCCTGGCTTGCTCCACTTCCTGCCACTGAGATTCTCCCGGATGTGGGCTGCATTTTGGCTGCCTTTTGGGCTGGAGCTTCTCGTGGTTTGAGGACTGGCTTACTCCACCCTCTGCTCTTGAGATTCTCCCGCATGTGGGCTGCATTTTGGGTGCGTTTTGGGCTGCAGCTTCTCGTGGTTTGAGGCCTGGCTTGCTCCACCCCCTGCTTTTGAGATTCTCACAGATGTAGGCTGGATTTTGACTGCCTTTTGGGCTGGAGCTTCTCGTGGTTTGAGGCCTGGCTTGCTCCACTTCCTGCTCCTGAGATTCTCCCAGATGTGGGCTGCATTTGGCTGCCTTTTGGGCTGGAGCTTCTCGTGGTTTGAGGCCTGCCTTGCTCCACTTCCTGCTCCTGAGATTCTCCCGCAGTTGGGCTGCATTTTGGCTGCCTTTTGGGCTGGAGCTTCTCGTGGTTTGAGGCCTGGCTTGTTCCACCCCCTGCTCCTGAGATTCTCCCGGATGTGGGCTGCATTTTGGCTGCCTTTTGGGCTGGAGCTTCTCGTGATTTGAGGCCTGGCTTGCTCTACCCCCTGCTCTTGAGATTCTCCCGGATGTGGGCTGCATTTTGGCTGCCTTTTGGGCTGGAGCTTCTCGTGGTTTCAGGCCTGGCTTGCTCCACCCCCTGCTCCTGAGATTCTCCCGGATGTGGGCTGCATTTTGGCTGCCTTTTGGGCTGGAGCTTCTCGTGCTTTGAGGCCTGGCTTGCTCCACCCCCTGCTCTTGAGATTCTCCCGCATGTGGGCTGCATTTTGGGTGCGTTTTGGGCTGGAGCTTCTCGTGGTTTGAGGCCTGGCTTGCTCCACCCCCTGCTCTTGAGATTCTCCCGGATGTGGGCTGCATTTTGGCTGCCTTTTGGGCTGGAGCTTCTCGTGGTTTGAGGCCTGGCTTACTCCACCCCCTGCTCTTGATATTCTCCCGGATGTGTGCTGTAATTTGGCTGCATTTTGGGCTGGAGCTTCTCGTGGTTTGAGGCCTGGCTTGCTCCACCCCCTGCTTTTGAGATTCTCACAGATGTGGGCTGCATTTTGGCTGCCTTTTGGGCTGCAGCTTCTCGTGGTTTGAGGCCTGGCTTGCTCCACTTCCTGCTCCTGAGATTCTCCCAGATGTGGGCTGCATTTTGGCTGCTTTTTGGGCTGGAGCTTCTCGTGGTTTGAGGCCTGGCTTGCTCCACTTCCTGCTCCTGAGATTCTCCCGCAGTTGGGCTGCATTTTGGCTGCCTTTTTGGCTGGAGCTTCTCGTGGTTTGGGGCCTGGCTTGCTCCACTTCCTGCTCCTGAGATTCTCCCAGATGTGGGCTGCATTTTGGCTGCCTTTTGGGCTGGAGCTTCTCGTGGTTTGAGGCCTGGCTTGCTCCACCCCCTGCTCTTGAGATTCTCCCGCATGTGGGCTGCATTTTGGCTGCCTTTTAGGCTGGAGCTTCTCGTGGTTTGAGGCCTGGCTTGCTCCACCCCCGGCTCTTGATATTCTCCCGGATGTGGGCTGCATTTTGGCTGCCTTTTGGGCTGGAGCTTCTCGTGGTTTGAGGCCTGGCTTGCTCCACCCCCTGCTCCTGAGATTCTCCCGGATGTGGGCTGCATTTTGGCTGCCTTTTGGGCTGGAGCTTCTCGAGGTTTGAGTCCTGGCTTGCTCCACTTCCTGCCCCTGAGATTCTCCCGGATGTGGGCTGCATTTTGGCTGCCTTTTGGGCTGGAGCTTCTCGTGGTTTGAGGCCTGCCTTGCTCCACCCCCTGCTCCTGAGATTCTCCCAGATGTGGGCTGCATTTTGGCTGCCTTTTGGGCTGGAGCTTCTCGTGGTTTGAGGCCTGGCTTGCTCCACTTCCTGCCACTGAGATTCTCTCGGATGTGGGCTGCATTTTGGCTGCCTTTTGGGCTGGAGCTTCTCGTGATTTGAGGCCTGGCTTGCTCTACCCCCTGCTCTTGAGATTCTCCCGGATGTGGGCTGCATTTTGGCTGCCTTTTGGGCTGGAGCTTCTCGTGGTTTCAGGCCTGGCTTGCTCCACCCCCTGCTCCTGAGATTCTCCCGGATGTGGGCTGCATTTTGGCTGCCTTTTGGGCTGGAGCTTCTCGTGCTTTGAGGCCTGGCTTGCTCCACCCCCTGCTCTTGAGATTCTCCCGCATGTGGGCTGCATTTTGGGTGCGTTTTGGGCTGGAGCTTCTCGTGGTTTGAGGCCTGGCTTGCTCCACCCCCTGCTCTTGAGATTCTCACAGATGTAGGCTGGATTTTGGCTGCCTTTTGGGCTGGAGCTTCTCGTGGTTTGAGGCCTGGCTTGCTCCACCCCCTGCTTTTGAGATTCTCACAGATGTGGGCTGCATTTTGGCTGCCTTTTGGGCTGCAGCTTCTCGTGGTTTGAGGCCTGGCTTGCTCCACTTCCTGCTCCTGAGATTCTCGCAGATGTGGGCTGCATTTTGGCTGCTTTTTGGGCTGGAGCTTCTCGTGGTTTGAGGCCTGGCTTGCTCCACTTCCTGCTCCTGAGATTCTCCCGCAGTTGGGCTGCATTTTGGCTGCCTTTTTGGCTGGAGCTTCTCGTGGTTTGGGGCCTGGCTTGCTCCACTTCCTGCTCCTGAGATTCTCCCAGATGTGGGCTGCATTTTGGCTGCCTTTTGGGCTGGAGCTTCTCGTGGTTTGAGGCCTGGCTTGCTCCACCCCCTGCTCTTGAGATTCTCCCGCATGTGGGCTGCATTTTGGCTGCCTTTTAGGCTGGAGCTTCTCGTGGTTTGAGGCCTGCCTTGCTCCACCCCCGGCTCTTGATATTCTCCCGGATGTGGGCTGCATTTTGGCTGCCTTTTGGGCTGGAGCTTCTCGTGGTTTGAGGCCTGGCTTGCTCCACCCCCTGCTCCTGAGATTCTCCCGGATGTGGGCTGCATTTTGGCTGCCTTTTGGGCTGGAGCTTCTCTAGGTTTGAGTCCTGGCTTGCTCCACTTCCTGCCCCTGAGATTCTCCCGGATGTGGGCTGCATTTTAGCTGCCTTTTGGGCTGGAGCTTCTCGTGGTTTGAGGCCTGCCTTGCTCCACCCCCTGCTCCTGAGATTCTCCCAGATGTGGGCTGCATTTTGGCTGCCTTTTGGGCTGGAGCTTCTCGTGGTTTGAGGCCTGGCTTGCTCCACTTCCTGCCACTGAGATTCTCTCGGATGTGGGCTGCATTTTGGCTGCATTTTGGGCTGGAGCTTCTCGTGGTTTGAGGCCTGGCTTACTCCACCCCCTGCTCTTGATATTCTCCCGGATGTGCGCTGTAATTTGGCTGCCTTTTGGGCTGGAGCTTCTCGTGGTTTGAGGCCTGGCTTGCTCCACCCCCTGCTTTTGAGATTCTCACAGACGTAGGCTGCATTTTGGCTGCATTTTGGGCTGGAGCTTCTCGTGGTTTGAGGCCTGGCTTGCTCCACTTCCTGCTCCTGAGATTCTCCCGGATGTGGGCTGCATTTTGGCTGCTTTTTGGGCTGGAGCTTCTCGTGGTTTGAGGCCTGGCTTGCTCCACTTCCTGCTCCTGAGATTCTCCCGCAGTTGGACTGCATTTTGGCTGCCTTTTGGGCTGGAGCTTCTCGTGGTTTGGGGCCTGGCTTGCTCCACCCCCTGCTCTTGATATTCTCCCGGTTGTGGGCTGCATTTTGGCTGCCTTTTGGGCTGGAGCTTCTCGTGGTTTGAGGCCTGGCTTGCTCCACCCCCGGCTCTTGATATTCTCCCGGTTGTGGGCTGCATTTTGGCTGCTTTTTGGGCTGGAGCTTCTCGTGGTTTGAGGCCTGGCTTGCTCCACCCCCTGCTCTTGATATTCTCCCGGATGTGGGCTGCATTTTGGCTGCATTTTCGGCTGGAGCTTCTCGTGGTTTGAGGCCTGGCTTGCTCCACCCCCTGCTCTTGATATTCTCCGGGATGTGGGCTGCATTTTGGCTGCCTTTTGGGCTGGAGCTTCTCGTGGTTTCAGGCCTGGCTTGCTCCACCCCCTGCTCTTGAGATTCTCCCGCATGTGGGCTGCATTTTGGCTGCTTTTTGGGCTGGAGCTTCTCGTGGTTTGAGGCCTGGCTTGCTCCACCCCCTGCTCTTGATATTCTCCCGGATGTGGGCTGCATTTTGGCTGCATTTTCGGCTGGAGTTTCTCGTGGTTTGAGGCCTGGCTTGCTCCTCTTCCTGCTCCTGAGATTCTCCCGGATGTGGGCTGCATTTTGGCTGCCTTTTGGGCTGGAGCTTCTCGTGCTTTGAGGCCTGGCTTGCTCCACCCCCTGCTCCTGAGATTCTCCCAGATGTGGGCTGCATTTTGGCTGCCTTTTGGGCTGGAGCTTCTCGTGGTTTGAGGCCTGGCTTTCTCCACCCCCTGCTCTTGAGATTCTCCTCCATGTGGGCTGGATTTTGGCTGCATTTTGGGCTGGAGATTCTCGTGGTTTGAGACCTGGCTTACTCCACCCCCTGCTCTTGAGATTCTCCTGGATGTGTGCTGGATTTTGGCTGCCTTTTGGGCTGGAGCTTCTCGTGGTTTGAGGCCTGGCTTGCTCCACTTCCTGCTCCTGAGATTCTCCCAGATGTGGGCTGCATTTTGGCTGCCTTTTGGGCTGGAGCTTCTCGTGGTTTGAGGCCTGGCTTGCTCCACTCCCTGCTCCTGAGATTCTCCCGGATGTGGGCTGCATTTTGGCTGCCTTTTGGGCTGGAGCTTCTCGTGCTTTGAGGCCTGGCTTGCTCCACTTCCTGCCACTGAGATTCTCCCGGATGTGGGCTGCATTTTGGCTGCCTTTTGGGCTGGAGCTTCTCGTGGTTTGAGGCCTGGCTTGCTCCACCCCCTGCTTTTGAGATTCTCACAGATGTAGGCTGCATTTTGGCTGCCTTTTGGGCTGGAGCTTCTCGTGATTTGAGGCCTGCCTTGCTCCACCCCCTGCTCCTGAGATTCTCCCGGATGTGGGCTGCATTTTGGCTGCCTTTTGGGCTGGAGCTTCTCGTGGTTTGAGGACTGGCTTACTCCACCCCCTGCTCTTGATATTCTCCTCCATGTGGGCTGCATTTTGGGTGCGTTTTGGGCTGGAGCTTCTCGTGGTTTGAGGCCTGGCTTGCTCCACCCCCTGCTTTTGAGATTCTCACAGATGTAGGCTGGATTTTGGCTGCCTTTTGGGCTGGAGCTTCTCGTGGTTTGAGGCCTGGCTTGCTCCACTTCCTGCTCCTGAGATTCTCCCGGATGTGGGCTGCATTTTGGCTGCATTTTGGGCTGGAGCTTCTCGAGGTTTGAGGCCTGGCTTGCTCCTCTTCCTGCCCCTGAGATTCTCCCGGATGTGGGCTGCATTTTGGCTGCCTTTTGGGCTGGAGCTTCTCGTGGTTTGAGGCCTGCCTTGCTCCACCCCCTGCTCTTGATAATCTCCCGGATGTGGGCTGCATTTTGGCTGCCTTTTGGGCTGGAGCTTCTCATGGTTTGAGGCCTGGCTGGCTCCACCCCCTGCTCCTGAGATTCTCCCGGATGTGGGCTGCATTTTGGCTGCATTTTGGGCTGGAGCTTCTCGTGGTTTGAGGCCTGGCTTGCTCCACTTCCTGCTCTTGAGATTCTCCCAGATGTGGGCTGCATTTTGGGTGCGTTTTTGGCTGGAGCTTCTCGTGGTTTGAGGCCTGGCTTGCTCCAACCCCTGCTCCTGAGATTCTCCCGGATGTGGGCTGGATTTTGGCTGCCTTTTGGGCTGGAGCTTCTCGTGGTTTGAGGCCTGCCTTGCTCCACCCCCTGCTTTTGAGATTCTCCCAGATGTGGGGTGCATTTTGGCTGCCTTTTGGGCTGCAGCTTCTCGTGGTTTGAGGCCTGGCTTGCTCCACCCCTTGCTCCTGAGATTCTCCCGGATGTGGGCTGCATTTTGGCTGCATTTTGGGCTGGAGCTTCTCGTGGTTTGAGGCCTGGCTTGCTCCACTTCCTGCCACTGAGATTCTCCCGGATGTGGGCTGCATTTTGGCTGCCTTTTGGGCTGGAGCTTCTCGTGGTTTGAGGCCTGGCTTGCTCCACCCCCTGCTCTTGAGATTCTCCCAGATGTGGGCTGCATTTTGGCTGCCTTTTGGGCTGGAGCTTCTCGTGGTTTGAGGCCTGGCTTGCTCCACTTCCTGCTCTTGAGATTCTCCCGGATGTGCGCTGTAATTTGGCTGCATTTTGGGCTGGAGCTTCTCGTGGTTTGAGGCCTGGCTTGCTCCACTTCCTGCCACTGAGATTCTCCCGGATGTGGGCTGCATTTTGGCTGCCTTTTGGGCTGGAGCTTCTCGTGGTTTGAGGCCTGGCTTGCTCCACCCCCTGCTCTTGAGATTCTCCCAGATGTGGGCTGCATTTTGGCTGCCTTTTGGGCTGGAGCTTCTCGTGGTTTGAGGCCTGGCTTGCTCCACTTCCTGCCACTGAGATTCTCTCGGATGTGGGCTGCATTTTGGCTGCATTTTGGGCTGGAGCTTCTCGTGGTTTGAGGCCTGGCTTACTCCACCCCCTGCTCTTGATATTCTCCCGGATGTGGGCTGCATTTTGGCTGCCTTTTGGGCTGGAGCTTCTCGTGGTTTGAGGCCTGGCTTGCTCCACCCCCTGCTTTTGAGATTCTCACAGACGTAGGCTGCATTTTGGCTGCATTTTGGGCTGGAGCTGCTCGTGGTTTGAGGCCTGGCTTGCTCCACTTCCTGCTCCTGAGATTCTCCCGCAGTTGGACTGCATTTTGGCTGCCTTTTGGGCTGGAGCTTCTCGTGGTTTGGGGCCTGGCTTGCTCCACCCCCTGCTCCAGAGATTCTCCCAGATGTGGGCTGCATTTTGGCTGCATTTTGGGCTGGAGCTTCTCGTGGTTTGAGGCCTGGCTTGCTCCACCCCCTGCTCTTGAGATTCTCCCGCATGTGGGCTGCATTTTGGCTGCCTTTTAGGCTGGAGCTTCTCGTGGTTTGAGGCCTGGCTTGCTCCACCCCCGGCTCTTGATATTCTCCCGGTTGTGGGCTGCATTTTGGCTGCCTTTTGGGCTGGAGCTTCTCGTGGTTTGAGGCCTGGCTTGCTCCACCCCCTGCTCTTGATATTCTCCCGCATGTGGGCTGCATTTTGGCTGCATTTTCGGCTGGAGCTTCTCGTGGTTTGAGGCCTGGCTTGCTCCACCCCCTGCTCTTGATATTCTCCGGGATATGGGCTGCATTTTGGCTGCCTTTTGGGCTGGAGCTTCTCGTGGTTTCAGGCCTGGCTTGCTCCACCCCCTGCTCTTGAGATTCTCCCGCATGTGGGCTGCATTTTGGCTGCCTTTTGGGCTGGAGCTTCTCGTGGTTTGAGGCCTGGCTTGCTCCACCCCCTGCTCTTGATATTCTCCCGGATGTGGGCTGCATTTTGGCTGCATTTTCGGCTGGAGTTTCTCGTGGTTTGAGGCCTGGCTTGCTCCTCTTCCTGCTCCTGAGATTCTCCCGGATGTGGGCTGCATTTTGGCTGCCTTTTGGGCTGGAGCTTCTCGTGCTTTGAGGCCTGGCTTGCTCCACCCCCTGCTCCTGAGATTCTCCCAGATGTGGGCTGCATTTTGGCTGCCTTTTGGGCTGGAGCTTCTCGTGGTTTGAGGCCTGGCTTTCTCCACCCCCTGCTCTTGAGATTCTCCTCCATGTGGGCTGGATTTTGGCTGCATTTTGGGCTGGAGATTCTCGTGGTTTGAGACCTGGCTTACTCCACCCCCTGCTCTTGAGATTCTCCTGGATGTGTGCTGGATTTTGGCTGCCTTTTGGGCTGGAGCTTCTCGTGGTTTGAGGCCTGGCTTGCTCCACTTCCTGCTCCTGAGATTCTCCCAGATGTGGGCTGCATTTTGGCTGCCTTTTGGGCTGGAGCTTCTCGTGGTTTGAGGCCTGGCTTGCTCCACTTCCTGCCACTGAGATTCTCCCGGATGTGGGCTGCATTTTGGCTGCCTTTTGGGCTGGAGCTTCTCGAGGTTTGAGGCCTGGCTTGCTCCTCTTCCTGCCCCTGAGATTCTCCCGGATGTGGGCTGCATTTTGGCTGCCTTTTGGGCTGGAGCTTCTCGTGGTTTGAGGCCTGGCTTGCTCCACCCCCTGCTCTTGATAATCTCCCGGATGTGGGCTGCATTTTGGCTGCCTTTTGGGCTGGAGCTTCTCATGGTTTGAGGCCTGGCTGGCTCCACCCCCTGCTCCTGAGATTCTCCCGGATGTGGGCTGCATTTTGGCTGCATTTTGGGCTGGAGCTTCTCGTGGTTTGAGGCCTGGCTTGCTCCACTTCCTGCTCTTGAGATTCTCCCAGATGTGGGCTGCATTTTGGGTGCGTTTTTGGCTGGAGCTTCTGGTGGTTTGAGGCCTGGCTTGCTCCAACCCCTGCTCCTGAGATTCTCCCGGATGTGGGCTGGATTTTGGCTGCCTTTTGGGCTGGAGCTTCTCGTGGTTTGAGGCCTGCCTTGCTCCACCCACTGCTTTTGAGATTCTCCCAGATGTGGGGTGCATTTTGGCTGCCTTTTGGGCTGCAGCTTCTCGTGGTTTCAGGCCTGGCTTGCTCCACCCCTTGCTCCTGAGATTCTCCCGGATGTGGGCTGCATTTTGGCTGCATTTTGGGCTGGAGCTTCTCGTGGTTTGAGGCCTGGCTTGCTCCACTTCCTGCCACTGAGATTCTCCCGGATGTGGGCTGCATTTTGGCTGCCTTTTGGGCTGGAGCTTCTCGTGGTTTGAGGCCTGGCTTGCTCCACCCCCTGCTCTTGAGATTCTCCCAGATGTGGGCTGCATTTTGGCTGCCTTTTGGGCTGGAGCTTCTCGTGGTTTGAGGCCTGGCTTACTCCACCCCCTGCTCTTGAGATTCTCCCGGATGTGCGCTGTAATTTGGCTGCATTTTGGGCTGGAGCTTCTCGTGGTTTGAGGCCTGGCTTGCTCCACCCCCTGCTTTTGAGATTCTCACAGATGTAGGCTGCATTTTGGCTGCCTTTTGGGCTGGAGCTTCTCGTGGTTTGAGGCCTGGCTTGCTCCACTTCCTGCTCCTGAGATTCTCCCGGATGTGGGCTGCATTTTGGCTGCTTTTTGGGCTGGAGCTTCTCGTGGTTTGAGGCCTGGCTTGCTCCACCCCCGGCTCTTGATATTCTCCCGGATGTGGGCTGCATTTTGGCTGCTTTTTGGGCTGGAGCTTCTCGTGGTTTGAGGCCTGGCTTGCTCCACCCCCTGCTCTTGATATTCCCCGGATGTGGGCTGCATTTTGGCTGCCTTTTGGTCTGGAGCTTCTCGTGGTTTGAGGCCTGGCTTGCTCCACCCCCTGCTCTTGAGATTCTCCCGGAGGTGGGCTGCATTTTGGCTGCCTTTTGGGCTGGAGCTTCTCGTGGTTTGAGGCCTGGCTTGCTCCACCCCCTGCTCTTGAGATTCTCCCGGATGTGCGCTGTAATTTGGCTTCATTTTGGGCTGGAGCTTCTCGTGGTTTGAGGCCTGGCTTGCTCCAACCCTTGCTCCTGAGATTCTCACAGATGTAGGCTGCATTTTGGCTGCCTTTTGGGCTGGAGCTTCTCGTGGTTTGAGGCCTGGCTTGCTCCACTTCCTGCTCCTGAGATTCTCCCAGATGTGGGCTGCATTTTGGCTGCTTTTTGGGCTGGAGCTTCTCGTGGTTTGAGGCCTGGCTTGCTCCACTTCCTGCCACTGAGATTCTCCCAGATGTGGGCTGCATTTTGGCTGCCTTTTGGGCTGGAGCTTCTCGTGGTTTGAGGCCTGGCTTGCTCCACCACCTGCTCTTGAGATTCTCCCAGATGTGGGCTGCATTTTGGGTGCGTTTTTGGCTGGAGCTTCTGGTGGTTTGAGGCCTGGCTTGCTCCAACCCCTGCTCCTGAGATTCTCCCGGATGTGGGCTGGATTTTGGCTGCCTTTTGGGCTGCAGCTTCTCGAGGTTTGAGGCCTGGCTTGCTCCACTTACTGCCCCTGAGATTCTCCCAGATGTGGGCTGCATTTTGGCTGCCTTTTGGGCTGGAGCTTCTCGTGGTTTGAGGCCTGGCTTGCTCCACCCCCTGCTCCTGAGATTCTCCCGGATGTGGGCTGCATTTTGGCTGCATTTTGGGCTGGAGCTTCTCATGGTTTGAGGCCTGGCTTGCTCCACTTCCTGCCACTGAGATTCTCTCGGATGTGGGCTGCATTTTGGCTGCCTTTTGGGCTGGAGCTTCTCATGGTTTGAGGCCTGGCTTACTCCACCCCCTGCTCTTGAGATTCTCCCGGATGTGCGCTGTAATTTCGCTGCATTTTGGGCTGGAGCTTCTCATGGTTTGAGGCCTGGCTTACTCCACCCCCTGCTCTTGAGATTCTCCCGGATGTGCGCTGTAATTTCGCTGCATTTTGGGCTGGAGCTTCTCGTGGTTTGAGGCCTGGCTTGCTCCACTTCCTGCTCCTGAGATTCTCCCGCAGTTGGGCTGCATTTTGGCTGCCTTTTGGGCTGGAGCTTCTCGTGGTTTGAGGCCTGGCTTGCTCCACTTCCTGCTCCTGAGATTCTCCCGGATGTGGGCTGCATTTTGGGTGCTTTTTGGGCTGGAGCTTCTCGTGGTTTGAGGCCTGGCTTGCTCCACCCCCTGCTCTTGAGATTCTCCCGCATGTGGGCTGCATTTTGGCTGCCTTTTGGGCTGGAGCTTCTCGTGGTTTGAGGCCTGGCTTGCTCCACCCCCTGCTCCTGAGATTCTCCCGGAGGTGGGCTGCATTTTGGCTGCCTTTTGGGCTGCAGCTTCTCGTGGTTTGAGGCCTGGCTTGCTCCACCCCCTGCTCCTGAGATTCTCCCGGATGTGCGCTGTAATTTGGCTGCATTTTGGGCTGGAGCTTCTCGTGGTTTGAGGCCTGGCTTGCTCCACCCTCTGCTCCTGAGATTCTCACAGATGTAGGCTGCATTTTGGCTGCATTTTGGGCTGGAGCTTCTCGTGGTTTGAGGCCTGGCTTGCTCCACTTCCTGCTCCTGAGATTCTGCCAGATGTGGGCTGCATTTTGGCTGCTTTTTGGGCTGGAGCTTCTCGTGGTTTGAGGCCTGGCTTGCTCCACTTCCTGCTCCTGAGATTCTCCCGCAGTTGGGCTGCATTTTGGCTGCGTTTTGGGCTGGAGCTTCTCGTGGTTTGAGGCCTGGCTTGCTCCACCCCCGGCTCTTGATATTCTCCCGGATGTGGGCTGCATTTTGGCTGCCTTTTGGGCTGGAGCTTCTCGTGGTTTGAGGCCTGGCTTGCTCCACCCCCTGCTCCTGAGATTCTCCCGGATGTGGGCTGCATTTTGGCTGCCTTTTGGGCTGGAGCTTCTGGTGGTTTGAGGCCTGGCTTGCTCCACCCCCTGCTCCTGAGATTCTCCCGGATGTGGGCTGGATTTTGGCTGCCTTTTGGGCTGGAGCTTCTCGAGGTTTGAGGCCTGGCTTGCTCCACTTCCTGCCCCTGAGATTCTCCCGGATGTGGGCTGCATTTTGGCTGCCTTTTGGGCTGGAGCTTCTCGTGGTTTGAGGCCTGCCTTGCTCCACCCCCTGCTCTTGATATTCTCCCGGATGTGGGCTGCATTTTGGCTGCCTTTTGGGCTGGAGCTTCTCGTGGTTTGAGGCCTGGCTTGCTCCACTTCCTGCTCCTGAGATTCTCCCGGATGTGGGCTGCATTTTGGCTGCCTTTTGGGCTGGAGCTTCTCGTGGTTTGAGGCCTGGCTTGCTCCACCCCCTGCTCTTGAGATTCTCCCGGATGTGGGCTGCATTTTGGCTGCCTTTTGGGCTGGAGCTTCTCGTGGTTTGAGGCCTGGCTTGCTCCACCCCCTGCTCCTGAGATTCTCCCGGAGGTGGGCTGCATTTTGGCTGCCTTTTGGGCTGGAGCTTCTCGTGGTTTGAGGCCTGGCTTGCTCCACCCCCTGCTCCTGAGATTCTCCCGGATGTGCGCTGTAATTTGGCTGCATTTTGGGCTGGAGCTTCTCGTGGTTTGAGGCCTGCCTTGCTCCATCCCCTGCTCCTGAGATTCTCCCAGATGTGGGCTGCATTTTGGCTGCCTTTTGGGCTGGAGCTTCTCGTGGTTTGAGGCCTGGCTTGCTCCACTTCCTGCTCCTGAGATTCTCCCGGATTTGGGCTGCATTTTGGCTGCCTTTTGGGCTGGAGCTTCTCGTGGTTTGAGGCCTGGCTTGCTCCACCCACTGCTCTTGAGATTCTCCCGGATGTGGGCTGCATTTTGGCTGCCTTTTAGGCTGGAGCTTCTCGTGGTTTGAGGCCTGGCTTGCTCCACCCCCTGCTCCTGAGATTCTCACAGATGTAGGCTGCATTTTGGCTGCATTTTGGGCTGGAGCTTCTCGTGGTTTGAGGCCTGGCTTGCTCCACTTCCTGCTCCTGAGATTCTCCCAGATGTGGGCTGCATTTTGGCTGCTTTTTGGGCTGGAGCTTCTCGTGGTTTGAGGCCTGGCTTGCTCCACTTCCTGCTCCTGAGATTCTCCCGCAGTTGGGCTGCATTTTGGCTGCCTTTTGGGCTGGAGCTTCTCGTGGTTTGAGGCCTGGCTTGCTCCACCCCCTGCTCTTGAGATTCTCCCGGATGTGGGCTGCATTTTGGCTGCCTTTTAGGCTGGAGCTTCTCGTGGTTTGAGGCCTGGCTTGCTCCACCCCCGGCTCTTGAGATTCTCCCGGATGTGGGCTGCATTTTGGGTGCCTTTTGGGCTGGAGCTTCTGGTGGTTTGAGGCCTGGCTTGCTCCACCCCCTGCTCCTGAGATTCTCCTGGATGTGGGCTGCATTTTGGCTGCCTTTTGGGGTGGAGCTTCTGGTGGTTTGAGGCCTGGCTTGCTCCACCCCCTGCTCCTGAGATTCTCCCGGATGTGGGCTGGATTTTGGCTGCCTTTTGGGCTGGAGCTTCTCGAGGTTTGAGGCCTGGCTTGCTCCATTTCCTGCCCCTGAGATTCTCCCGGATGTGGGCTGCATTTTGGCTGCCTTTTGGGCTGGAGCTTCTCGTGGTTTGAGGCCTGCCTTGCTCCAGCCCCTGCTCTTGAGATTCTCCCAGATGTGGGCTGCATTTTGGCTGCCTTTTGGGCTGGAGCTTCTCGTGGTTTGAGGCCTGGCTTGCTCCACTTCCTGCTCCTGAGATTCTCCCGGATGTGGGCTGCATTTTGGCTGCCTTTTGGGCTGGAGCTTCTCGTGGTTTGAGGCCTGGATTGCTCCACCCCCTGCTCTTGAGATTCTCCCGGATGTGGGCTGGATTTTGGCTGCCTTTTGGGCTGGAGCTTCTCGTGGTTTGAGGCCTGGCTTGTTCCACCCCCTGCTCCTGAGATTCTCCCGGAGGTGGGCTGCATTTTGGCTGCCTTTTGGGCTGGAGCTTCTCGTGGTTTGAGGCCTGGCTTGCTCCACCCCCTGCTCCTGAGATTCTCCCGGATGTGCGCTGTAATTTGGCTGCATTTTGGGCTGGAGCTTCTCGTGGTTTGAGGCCTACCTTGCTCCACCCCCTGCTCCTGAGATTCTCCCAGATGTGGGCTGCATTTTGGCTGCCTTTTGGGCTGGAGCTTCTCGTGGTTTGAGGCCTGGCTTGCTCCACTTCCTGCTCCTGAGATTCTCCCGGATTTGGGCTGCATTTTGGCTGCCTTTTGGGCTGGAGCTTCTCGTGGTTTGAGGCCTGGCTTGCTCCACCCACTGCTCTTGAGATTCTCCCGGATGTGGGCTGCATTTTGGCTGCCTTTTAGGCTGGAGCTTCTCGTGGTTTGAGGCCTGGCTTGCTCCACCCCCGGCTCTTGATATTCTCCCGGATGTGGGCTGCATTTTGGCTGCCTTTTGGGCTGGAGCTTCTCGTGGTTTGAGGCCTGGCTTGCTCCACCCCCTGCTCCTGAGATTCTCCCGGATGTGGGCTGCATTTTGGCTGCCTTTTGGGCTGGAGCTTCTGGTGGTTTGAGGCCTGGCTTGCACCACCCCCTGCTCCTGAGATTCTCCCGGATGTGGGCTGCATTTTGGCTGCCTTTTGGGCTGGAGCTTCTCGAGGTTTGAGGCCTGGCTTGCTCCACTTCCTGCCCCTGAGATTCTCCCGGATGTGGGCTGCATTTTGGCTGCCTTTTGGGCTGGAGCTTCTCGTGGTTTGAGGCCTGCCTTGCTCCACCCCCTGCTCCTGAGATTCTCCCAGATGTGGGCTGCATTTTGGCTGCCTTTTGGGCTGGAGCTTCTCGTGGTTTGAGGCCTGGCTTGCTCCACTTCCTGCTCCTGAGATTCTCCCGCAGTTGGGCTGCATTTTGGCTGCCTTTTGGGCTGGAGCTTCTCGTGGTTTGAGGCCTGGCTTGCTCCACCCCCTGCTCCTGAGATTCTCCCGGAGGTGGGCTGCATTTTGGCTGCATTTTGGGCTGCAGCTTCTCGTGGTTTGAGGCCTGGCTTGCTCCACTTCCTGCTCCTGAGATTCTCCCGGATGTGGGCTGCATTTTGGCTGCCTTTTGGGCTGGAGCTTCTCGTGGTTTGAGGCCTGGCTTGCTCCACCCCCTGCTCCTGAGATTCTCCCGGAGGTGGGCTGCATTTTGGCTGCCTTTTGGGCTGGAGCTTCTCGTGGTTTGAGGCCTGGCTTGCTCCACCCCCTGCTCCTGAGATTCTCCCGGATGTGCGCTGTAATTTGGCTGCATTTTGGGCTGGAGCTTCTCGTGGTTTGAGGCCTGCCTTGCTCCACCCCCTGCTCCTGAGATTCTCCCAGATGTGGGCTGCATTTTGGCTGCCTTTTGGGCTGGAGCTTCTCGTGGTTTGAGGCCTGGCTTGCTCCACCCACTGCTCTTGAGATTCTCCCGGATGTGGGCTGCATTTTGGCTGCATTTTAGGCTGGAGCTTCTCGTGGTTTGAGGCCTGGCTTGCTCCAACCCCGGCTCTTGATATTCTCCCGGATGTGGGCTGCATTTTGGCTGCCTTTTGGGCTGGAGCTTCTCGTGGTTTGAGGCCTGGCTTGCTCCACCCCCTGCTCCTGAGATTCTCCCGGATGTGGGCTGCATTTTGGCTGCCTTTTGGGCTGGAGCTTCTGGTGGTTTGAGGCCTGGCTTGCTCCACCCCCTGCTCCTGAGATTCTCCCGGATGTGGGCTGCATTTTGGCTGCCTTTTGGGCTGGAGCTTCTCGAGGTTTGAGGCCTGGCTTGCTCCACTTCCTGCCCCTGAGATTCTCCCGGATGTGGGCTGCATTTTGGCTGCCTTTTGGGCTGGAGCTTCTCGTGGTTTGAGGCCTGCCTTGCTCCACCCCCTGCTCCTGAGATTCTCCCAGATGTGGGCTGCATTTTGGCTGCCTTTTGGGCTGGAGCTTCTCGTGGTTTGAGGCCTGGCTTGCTCCACTTCCTGCTCCTGAGATTCTCCCGCAGTTGGGCTGCATTTTGGCTGCCTTTTGGGCTGGAGCTTCCCGTGGTTTGAGGCCTGGCTTGCTCCACCCACCGCTCCTGAGATTCTCCCGGAGGTGGGCTGCATTTTGGCTGCCTTTTGGGCTGGAGCTTCTCGTGGTTTGAGGCCTGGCTTGCTCCACTTCCCGCTCCTGAGATTCTCCCGCATGTGGGCTGCATTTTGGCTGCCTTTTGGGCTGGAGCTTCTCGTGGTTTGAGGCCTGGCTTGCTCCACCCCCTGCTCCTGAGATTCTCCCGGATGTGGGCTGCATTTTGGCTGCCTTTTGGGCTGGAGCTTCTCGTGGTTTGAGGCCTGGCTTGCTCCACCCCCTGCTCCTGAGATTCTCCCGGATGTGGGCTGGATTTTGGCTGCCTTTTGGGCTGGAGCTTCTCGAGGTTTGAGGCCTGGCTTGCTCCACTTCCTGCCCCTGAGATTCTCCCAGATGTGGGCTGCATTTTGGCTGCCTTTTGGGCTGGAGCTTCTCGTGGTTTGAGGCCTGCCTTGCTCCACCCCCTGCTCCTGAGATTCTCCCGGATGTGGGCTGCATTTTGGCTGCCTTTTGGGCTGGAGCTTCTCGTGGTTTGAGGCCTGGCTTGCTCCACCCCCGGCTCTTGATATTCTCCCGGATGTGGGCTGCATTTTGGCTGCCTTTTGGGCTGGAGCTTCTCGTGGTTTGAGGCCTGGCTTGCTCCACCCCCTGCTCCTGAGATTCTCCCGGAGGTGGGCTGCATTTTGGCTGCCTTTTGGGCTGGAGCTTCTCGTGATTTGAGGCCTGGCTTGCTCCACCCCCTGCTCCTGAGATTCTCCCGGATGTGCGCTGTAATTTGGCTGCATTTTGGGCTGGAGCTTCTCGTGGTTTGAGGCCTGGCTTGCTCCACCCCCTGCTCCTGAGATTCTCCCGGAGGTGGGCTGCATTTTGGCTGCCTTTTGGGCTGGAGCTTCTCGTGGTTTGAGGCCTGGCTTGCTCCACCCCCTGCTCCTGAGATTCTCCCGGATGTGCGCTGTAATTTGGCTGCATTTTGGGCTGGAGCTTCTCGTGGTTTGAGGCCTGGCTTGCTCCACTTCCTGCTCCTGAGATTCTCCCAGATGTGGGCTGCATTTTGGCTGCTTTTTGGGCTGGAGCTTCTCGTGGTTTGAGGCCTGGCTTGCTCCACCCCCTGCTCCTGAGATTCTCCCGGATGTGGGCTGGATTTTGGCTGCCTTTTGGGCTGGAGCTTCTCGAGGTTTGAGGCCTGGCTTGCTCCACTTCCTGCCCCTGAGATTCTCCCGGATGTGGGCTGCATTTTGGCTGCCTTTTGGGCTGGAGCTTCTCGTGGTTTGAGGCCTGCCTTGCTCCACCCCCTGCTCCTGAGATTCGCCCGGATGTGGGCTGCATTTTGGCTGCCTTTTGGGCTGGAGCTTCTCGTGGTTTGAGGCCTGGCTTGCTCCACCCCCGGCTCTTGATATTCTCCCGGATGTGGGCTGCATTTTGGCTGCCTTTTGGGCTGGAGCTTCTCGTGGTTTGAGGCCTGGCTTGCTACACCCCCTGCTCTTGATATTCTCCACGATGTGGGCTGCATTTTGGCTGACTTTTGGGCTGGACCTTCTCGTGGTTTGAGGCCTGGCTTGCTCCACCCCCTGCTCTTGAGATTCTCCCGGATGTGGGCTGCATTTTGGCTGCCTTTTGGGCTGGAGCTTCTCGTGGTTTGAGGCCTGGCTTACTCCACCCCCTGCTCTTGAGATTCTCCCGGATGTGGGCTGCATTTTGGCTGCCTTTTGGGCTGGAGCTTCTCGTGGTTTGAGGCCTGGCTTGCTCCACCCCCTGCTCCTGAGATTCTCCCGGAGGTGGGCTGCATTTTGGCTGCCTTTTGGGCTGGAGCTTCTCGTGGTTTGAGGCCTGGCTTGCTCCACCCCCTGCTCCTGAGATTCTCCCGGATGTGGGCTGCATTTTGGCTGCCTTTTGGGCTGGAGCTTCTCGTGGTTTGAGGCCTGGCTTGCTCCACCCCCGGCTCTTGATATTCTCCCAGATGTGGGCTGCATTTTGGCTGCCTTTTGGGCTGGAGCTTCTCGTGGTTTGAGGCCTGGCTTGCTACACCCCCTGCTCTTGATATTCTCCACGATGTGGGCTGCATTTTGGCTGACTTTTGGGCTGGACCTTCTCGTGGTTTGAGGCCTGGCTTGCTCCACCCCCTGCTCTTGAGATTCTCCCGGATGTGGGCTGCATTTTGGCTGCCTTTTGGGCTGGAGCTTCTCGTGGTTTGAGGCCTGGCTTGCTCCACCCCCTGCTCTTGAGATTCTCCCGGATGTGGGCTGCATTTTGGCTGCCTTTTGGGCTGGAGCTTCTCGTGGTTTGAGGCCTGGCTTGCTCCACCCCCTGCTCCTGAGATTCTCCCGGAGGTGGGCTGCATTTTGGCTGCCTTTTGGGCTGGAGCTTCTCGTGGTTTGAGGCCTGGCTTGCTCCACCCCCTGCTCCTGAGATTCTCCCGGATGTGCGCTGTAATTTGGCTGCATTTTGGGCTGGAGCTTCTCGTGGTTTGAGGCCTGGCTTGCTCCACTTCCTGCTCCTGAGATTCTCCCAGATGTGGGCTGCATTTTGGCTGCTTTTTGGGCTGGAGCTTCTCGTGGTTTGAGGCCTGGCTTGCTCCACTTCCTGCTCCTGAGATTCTCCTGGATGTGGGCTGCATTTTGGCTGCCTTTTGGGGTGGAGCTTCTGGTGGTTTGAGGCCTGGCTTGCTCCACCCCCTGCTCCTGAGATTCTCCCGGATGTGGGCTGGATTTTGGCTGCCTTTTGGGCTGGAGCTTCTCGAGGTTTGAGGCCTGGCTTGCTCCATTTCCTGCCCCTGAGATTCTCCCGGATGTGGGCTGCATTTTGGCTGCCTTTTGGGCTGGAGCTTCTCGTGGTTTGAGGCCTGCCTTGCTCCAGCCCCTGCTCTTGAGATTCTCCCAGATGTGGGCTGCATTTTGGGTGCCTTTTGGGCTGGAGCTTCTCGTGGTTTGAGGCCTGGCTTGCTCCACCCCCTGCTCTTGAGATTCTCTCGGGGGTGGGCTGCATTTTGGCTGCCTTTTGGGCTGGAGCTTCTCGTGGTTTGAGGCCTGGCTTGCTCCACCCCCTGCTCCTGAGATTCTCCCGGAGGTGGGCTGCATTTTGGCTGCCTTTTGGGCTGGAGCTTCTCGTGGTTTGAGGCCTGGCTTGCTCCACCCCCTGCTCCTGAGATTCTCCCGGATGTGCGCTGTAATTTGGCTGCCTTTTGGGCTGGAGCTTCTCGTGGTTTGAGGCCTGGCTTGCTCCACCCCCTGCTCCTGAGATTCTCCCAGATGTGGGCTGCATTTTGGCTGCCTTTTGGGCTGGAGCTTCTCGTGGTTTGAGGCCTGGCTTGCTCCACTTCCTACCACTGAGATTCTCCCGGATGTGGGCTGGATTTTGGCTGCCTTTTGGGCTGGAGCTTCTCGTGGTTTGAGGCCTGGCTTGCTCCACCCACTGCTCTTGAGATTCTCCCGGATGTGGGCTGCATTTTGGCTGCCTTTTAGGCTGGAGCTTCTCGTGGTTTGAGGCCTGGCTTGCTCCACCCCCGGCTCTTGATATTCTCCCGGATGTGGGCTGCATTTTGGCTGCCTTTTGGGCTGGAGCTTCTCGTGGTTTGAGGCCTGGCTTACTCCACCCCCTGCTCCTGAGATTCTCCCGGATGTGGGCTGCATTTTGGCTGCCTTTTGGGCTGGAGCTTCTCGTGGTTTGAGGCCTGGCTTGCTCCACCCCCTGCTCCTGAGATTCTCCCGGATGTGGGCTGGATTTTGGCTGCCTTTTGGGCTGGAGCTTCTCGAGGTTTGAGGCCTGGCTTGCTCCACTTCCTGCCACTGAGATTCTCCCGGATGTGGGCTGCATTTTGGCTGCCTTTTGGGCTGGAGCTTCTCGTGGTTTGAGGCCTGCCTTGCTCCACCCCCTGCTCCTGAGATTCTCCCAGATGTGGGCTGCATTTTGGCTGCCTTTTGGGCTGGAGCTTCTCGTGGTTTGAGGCCTGGCTTGCTCCACTTCCTGCTCCTGAGATTCTCCCGCAGTTGGGCTGCATTTTGGCTGCCTTTTGGGCTGGAGCTTCTCGTGGTTTGAGGCCTGGCTTGCTCCACTTCCTGCCACTGAAATTCTCCCAGATGTGGGCTGCATTTTGGCTGCCTTTTGGGCTGGAGCTTCTCGTGGTTTGAGGCCTGGCTTGCTCCACTTCCTGCTCCTGAGATTCTCCCAGATGTGGGCTGCATTTTGGCTGCCTTTTGGGCTGGAGCTTCTCATGGTTTGAGGCCTGGCTTGCTCCACTTCCTGCCACTGAGATTCTCCCAGATGTGGGCTGCATTTTGGCTGCCTTTTGGGCTGGAGCTTCTCGTGGTTTGAGGCCTGGCTTACTCCACTCCCTGCTCTTGAGATTCTCCCGGATGTGGGCTGGATTTTGGCTGCATTTTGGGCTGGAGCTTCTCGTGGTTTGAGGCCTGGCTTGCTCCACCCCCTGCTTTTGAGATTCTCACAGATGTAGGCTGCATTTTGGCTGCCTTTTGGGCTGGAACTTCTCGTGGTTTGAGGCCTGGCTTGCTCCACTTCCTGCTCCTGAGATTCTCCCAGATGTGGGCTGCATTTTGGCTGCCTTTTGGGCTGGAGCTTCTCGTGGTTTGAGGCCTGGCTTGCTCCACTTCCTGCTCCTGAGATTCTCCCGCAGTTGGGCTGCATTTTGGCTGCCTTTTGGGCTGGAGCTTCTCGTGGTTTGAGGCCTGGCTTGCTCCACTTCCTGCTCCTGAGATTCTCCCGGATGTGGGCTGCATTTTGGCTGCATTTTGGGCTGGAGCTTCTCGTGGTTTGAGGCCTGGCTTGCTCCACTTCCTGCCACTGAGATTCTCCTGGATGTGGGCTGCATTTTGGCTGCCTTTTGGGCTGGAGCTTCTCGTGGTTTGAGGCCTGGCTTGCTCCACTTCCTGCCACTGAGATTCTCCTGGATGTGGGCTGGATTTTGGCTGCCTTTTGGGCTGGAGCTTCTCGTGATTTGAGGCCTGGCTTGCTCCACCCCCTGCTTTTGAGATTCTCCCGGATGTGGGCTGCATTTTGGCTGCCTTTTGGGCTGGAGCTTCTCGTGGTTTGAGGCCTGGCTTGCTCCACTTCCTGCTCCTGAGATTCTCCCGGATGTGGGCTGCATTTTGGCTGCTTTTTGGGCTGGAGCTTCTCGTGGTTTGAGGCCTGGCTTGCTCCACCCCCGGCTCTTGATATTCTCCCGGATGTGGGCTGCATTTTGGCTGCTTTTTGGGCTGGAGCTTCTCGTGGTTTGAGGCCTGGCTTGCTCCACCCCCTACTCTTGATATTCTCCCGGATGTGGGCTGCATTTTGGCTGCCTTTTGGGCTGGAGCTTCTCGTGGTTTGAGGCCTGGCTTGCTCCACCCCCTGCTCTTGATATTCTCCCGGATGTGGGCTGCATTTTGGCTGCCTTTTGGGCTGGAGCTTCTCGTGGTTTGAGGCCTGGCTTGCTACACCCCCTGCTCTTGATATTCTCCACGATGTGGGCTGCATTTTGGCTGACTTTTGGGCTGGAGCTTCTCGTGGTTTGAGGCCTGGCTTGCTCCACCCCCTGCTCTTGAGATTCTCCCGGATGTGGGCTGCATTTTGGCTGCTTTTTGGGCTGGAGCTTCTCGTGGTTTGAGGCCTGGCTTGCTCCACCCCCTGCTCTTGAGATTCTCACAGATGTGCGCTGTAATTTGGCTGCCTTTTGGGCTGGAGCTTCTCGTGGTTTGAGGCCTGGCTTGCTCCACTTCCTGCTCCTGAGATTCTCCCAGATGTGGGCTGCATTTTGGCTGCTTTTTGGGCTGGAGCTTCTCGTGGTTTGAGGCCTGGCTTGCTCCACTTCCTGCCACTGAGATTCTCCCGCATGTGGGCTGCATTTTGGCTGCCTTTTGGGCTGGAGCTTCTCGTGGTTTGAGGCCTGGCTTGCTCCACCCCCTGCTCTTGAGATTCTCCCACATGTGGGCTGCATTTTGGGTGCGTTTTTGGCTGGAGCTTCTGGTGGTTTGAGGCCTGGCTTGCTCCAACCCCTGCTCCTGAGATTCTCCCGGATGTGGGCTGGATTTTGGCTGCCTTTTGGGCTGGAGCTTCTCGAGGTTTGAGGCCTGGCTTGCTCCACTTCCTGCTCCTGAGATTCTCCCGGATGTGGGCTGCATTTTGGCTGCCTTTTGGGCTGGAGCTTCTCGTGGTTTGAGGACTGCCTTGCTCCACCCCCTGCTCCTGAGATTCTCCCAGATGTGGGCTGCATTTTGGCTGCTTTTTGGGCTGGAGCTTCTCGTGGTTTGAGGCCTGGCTTGCTCCACCCCCTGCTCCTGAGATTCTCCCGGATGTGGGCTGCATTTTGGCTGCCTTTTGGGCTGGAGCTTCTCGTGCTTTGAGGCCTGGCTTGCTCCACCCCCTGCTCTTGAGATTCTCCCACATGTGGGCTGCATTTTGGGTGCGTTTTTGGCTGGAGCTTCTGGTGGTTTGAGGCCTGGCTTGCTCCAACCCCTGCTCCTGAGATTCTCCCGGATGTGGGCTGGATTTTGGCTGCCTTTTGGGCTGGAGCTTCTCGAGGTTTGAGGCCTGGCTTGCTCCACTTCCTGCTCCTGAGATTCTCCCGGATGTGGGCTGCATTTTGGCTGCCTTTTGGGCTGGAGCTTCTCGTGGTTTGAGGACTGCCTTGCTCCACCCCCTGCTCCTGAGATTCTCCCAGATGTGGGCTGCATTTTGGCTGCTTTTTGGGCTGGAGCTTCTCGTGGTTTGAGGCCTGGCTTGCTCCACCCCCTGCTCCTGAGATTCTCCCGGATGTGGGCTGCATTTTGGCTGCATTTTGGGCTGGAGCTTCTCATGGTTTGAGGCCTGGCTTGCTCCACTTCCTGCCACTGAGATTCTCCCGGATGTGGGCTGCATTTTGGCTGCCTTTTGGGCTGGAGCTTCTCGTGGTTTGAGGCCTGGCTTGCTCCACTTCCTGCCACTGAGATTCTCCCGCAGTTGGGCTGCATTTTGGCTGCCTTTTGGGCTGGAGCTTCTCGTGGTTTGAGGCCTGGCTTGCTCCACCCCCTGCTCTTGATATTCTCCCGGATGTGGGCTGCATTTTGGGTGCCTTTTGGGCTGGAGCTTCTCGTGGTTTGAGGCCTGGCTTGCTCCACCCCCTGCTCCTGAGATTCTCCCGGATGTGGGCTGCATTTTGGCTGCCTTTTGGGCTGGAGCTTCTCGTGGTTTGAGGCCTGCCTTGCTCCACCCCCTGCTCCTGAGATTCTCCCAGATGTGGGCTGCATTTTGGCTGCCTTTTGGGCTGGAGCTTCTCGTGGTTTGAGGCCTGGCTTTCTCCACCCCCTGCTCTTGAGATTCTCCTCCATGTGGGCTGGATTTTGGCTGCATTTTGGGCTGGAGATTCTCGTGGTTTGAGACCTGGCTTACTCCACCCCCTGCTCTTGAGATTCTCCTGGATGTGTGCTGGATTTTGGCTGCCTTTTGGGCTGGAGCTTCTCGTGGTTTGAGGCCTGGCTTGCTCCACTTCCTGCTCCTGAGATTCTCCCAGATGTGGGCTGCATTTTGGCTGCCTTTTGGGCTGCAGCTTCTCGTGGTTTGAGGCCTGGCTTGCTCCACTCCCTGCTCCTGAGATTCTCCCAGATGTCGGCTGCATTTTGGCTGCCTTTTGGGTTGGAGCTTCTCGTGGTTTGAGGCCTGGCTTGCTCCACTTCCTGCCACTGAGATTCTCCCAGATGTGGGCTGCATTTTGGCTGCCTTTTGGGCTGGAGCTTCTCGTGGTTTGAGGCCTGGCTTACTCCACTCCCTGCTCTTGAGATTCTCCCGGATGTGGGCTGGATTTTGGCTGCATTTTGGGCTGGAGCTTCTCGTGGTTTGAGGCCTGGCTTGCTCCACCCCCTGCTTTTGAGATTCTCACAGATGTAGGCTGCATTTTGGCTGCCTTTTGGGCTGGAACTTCTCGTGGTTTGAGGCCTGGCTTGCTCCACTTCCTGCTCCTGAGATTCTCCCAGATGTGGGCTGCATTTTGGCTGCTTTTTGGGCTGGAGCTTCTCGTGGTTTGAGGCCTGGCTTTCTCCACCCCCTGCTCTTGAAATTCTCCTCCATGTGGGCTGGATTTTGGCTGCATTTTGGGCTGGAGATTCTCGTGGTTTGAGACCTGGCTTGCTCCACTTCCTGCTCCTGAGATTCTCTCGGATGTGGGCTGCATTTTGGCTGCCTTTTGGGCTGGAGCTTCTCGTGGTTTGAGGCCTGGCTTGCTCCACTTCCTGCTCCTGAGATTCTCCCGGATGTGGGCTGCATTTTGGCTGCATTTTGGGCTGGAGCTTCTCGTGGTTTGAGGCCTGGCTTGCTCCACCCCCTGCTCTTGAGATTCTCCCAGATGTGGGCTGCATTTTGGGTGCGTTTTTGGCTGGAGCTTCTGGTGGTTTGAGGCCTGGCTTGCTCCAACCCCTGCTCCTGAGATTCTCCCGGATGTGGGCTGGATTTTGGCTGCCTTTTGGGCTGGAGCTTCTCGAGGTTTGAGGCCTGGCTTGCTCCACTTCCTGCTCCTGAGATTCTCCCGGATGTGGGCTGCATTTTGGCTGCCTTTTGGGCTGGAGCTTCTCGTGGTTTGAGGCCTGCCTTGCTCCACCCCCTGCTCCTGAGATTCTCCCAGATGTGGGCTGCATTTTGGCTGCTTTTTGGGCTGGAGCTTCTCGTGGTTTGAGGCCTGGCTTGCTCCACCCCCTGCTCCTGAGATTCTCCCGGATGTGGGCTGCATTTTGGCTGCATTTTGGGCTGGAGCTTCTCATGGTTTGAGGCCTGGCTTGCTCCATTTCCTGCCACTGAGATTCTCTCGGATGTGGGCTGCATTTTGGCTGCCTTTTGGGCTGGAGCTTCTCGTGGTTTGAGGCCTGGCTTGCTCCACTTCCTGCTCCTGAGATTCTCCCGCAGTTGGGCTGCATTTTGGCTGCCTTTTGGGCTGGAGCTTCTGGTGGTTTGAGGCCTGGCTTGCTCCACCCCCTGCTCTTGATATTCTCCCGGATGTGGGCTGCATTTTGGCTGCTTTTTGGGCTGGAGCTTCTCGTGGTTTGAGGCCTGGCTTGCTCCACCCCCTGCTCTTGATATTCTCCCGGATGTGGGCTGCATTTTGGCTGCCTTTTGGGCTGGAGCTTCTCGTGGTTTGAGGCCTGGCTTGCTACACCCCCTGCTCTTGATATTCTCCACGATGTGGGCTGCATTTTGGCTGCCTTTTGGGCTGGAGCTTCTCGTGGTTTGAGGCCTGGCTTGCTCCACCCCCTGCTCTTGAGATTCTCCCGGATGTGGGCTGCATTTTGGCTGCCTTTTGGGCTGGAGCTTCTCGTGGTTTGAGGCCTGGCTTGCTCCACCCCCTGCTCTTGAGATTCTCCCGGAGGTGGGCTGCATTTTGGCTGCCTTTTGGGCTGGAGCTTCTCGTGGTTTGAGGCCTGGCTTGCTCCACCCCCTGCTCTTGAGATTCTCCCGGATGTGCGCTGTAATTTGGCTGCATTTTGGGCTGGAGCTTCTCGTGGTTTGAGGCCTGGCTTGCTCCAACCCCTGCTCCTGAGATTCTCACAGATGTAGGCTGCATTTTGGCTGCCTTTTGGGCTGGAGCTTCTCGTGGTTTGAGGCCTGGCTTGCTCCACTTCCTGCTCCTGAGATTCTCCCGCAGTTGGGCTGCATTTTGGCTGCTTTTTGGGCTGGAGCTTCTCGTGGTTTGAGGCCTGGCCTGCTCCACTTCCTGCTCCTGAGATTCTCCCGCAGTTGGGCTGCATTTTGGCTGCCTTTTGGGCTGGAGCTTCTCGTGGTTTGAGGCCTGGCTTGCTCCACCCCCTGCTCTTGAGATTCTCCCGGATGTGGGCTGCATTTTGGCTGCCTTTTAGGCTGGAGCTTCTCGTGGTTTGAGGCCTGGCTTGCTCCACCCCCGGCTCTTGATATTCTCCCGGATGTGGGCTGCATTTTGGCTGCCTTTTGGGCTGGAGCTTCTCGTGGTTTGAGGCCTGGCTTGCTCCACCCCCTGCTCCTGAGATTCTCCCGGATGTGGGCTGCATTTTGGCTGCCTTTTGGGCTGGAGCTTCTGGTGGTTTGAGGCCTGGCTTGCTCCACCCCCTGCTCCTGAGATTCTCCCGGATGTGGGCTGCATTTTGGCTGCCTTTTGGGCTGGAGCTTCTCGAGGTTTGAGGCCTGGCTTGCTCCACTTCCTGCCCCTGAGATTCTCCCGGATGTGGGCTGCATTTTGGCTGCATTTTGGGCTGGAGCTTCTCGTGGTTTGAGGCCTGCCTTGCTCGACCCCCTGCTCCTGAGATTCTCCCGGATGTGGGCTGCATTTTGGCTGCATTTTGGGCTGGAGCTTCTCGTGGTTTGAGGCCTGGCTTGCTCCACCCCCGGCTCTTGATATTCTCCCGGATGTGGGCTGCATTTTGGCTGCCTTTTGGGCTGGAGCTTCTCGTGGTTTGAGGCCTGGCTTGCTCCACCCCCTGCTCTTGATATTCTCCACGATGTGGGCTGCATTTTGGCTGCCTTTTGGGCTGGAGCTTCTCGTGGTTTGAGGCCTGGCTTACTCCACCCCCTGCTATTGATATTCTCCCGGATGTGCGCTGTAATTTGGCTGCATTTTGGGCTGGAGCTTCTCGTGGTTTGAGGCCTGGCTTGCTCCACCCCCTGCTTTTGAGATTCTCACAGATGTAGGCTGCATTTTGGCTGCCTTTTGGGCTGGAGCTTCTCGTGGTTTGAGGCCTGGCTTGCTCCACTTCCTGCTCCTGAGATTCTCCCAGATGTGGGCTGCATTTTGGCTGCTTTTTGGGCTGGAGCTTCTCGTGCTTTGAGGCCTGGCTTGCTCCACCCCCTGCTCTTGAGATTCTCCCGGAGGTGGGCTGCATTTTGGCTGCCTTTTGGGCTGGAGCTTCTCGTGGTTTGAGACCTGGCTTACTCAACCCCCTGCTCTTGAGATTCTCCTGGATGTGTGCTGGATTTTGGCTGCCTTTTGGGCTGGAGCTTCTCGTGGTTTGAGGCCTGGCTTGCTCCACTTCCTGCTCCTGAGATTCTCCCAGATGTGGGATGGATTTTGGCTGCCTTTTGGGCTGCAGCTTCTCGTGGTTTGAGGCCTGGCTTGCTCCACTCCCTGCTCCTGAGATTCTCCCAGATTTGGGCTGCATTTTGGCTGCATTTTGGGCTGGAGCTTCTCGTGGTTTGAGGCCTGGCTTGCTCCACTTCCTGCCACTGAGATTCTCCCGGATGTGGGCTGCATTTTGGCTGCCTTTTGGGCTGGAGCTTCTCGTGGTTTGAGGCCTGGCTTACTCCACTCCCTGCTCTTGAGATTCTCCCGGATGTGGGCTGTATTTTGGCTGCCTTTTGGGCTGGAGCTTCTCGTGGTTTGAGGCCTGGCTTGCTCCACCCCCTGCTTTTGAGATTCTCACAGATGTAGGCTGCATTTTGGCTGCCTTTTGGGCTGGAACTTCTCGTGGTTTGAGGCCTGGCTTGCTCCACTTCCTGCTCCTGAGATTCTCCCTGATGTGGGCTGGATTTTGGCTGCTTTTTGGGCTGGAGCTTCTCGTGGTTTGAGGCCTGGCTTGCTCCACTTCCTGCTCCTGAGATTCTCCCGCAGTTGGGCTGCATTTTGGCTGCCTTTTGGGCTGCAGCTTCTCGTGGTTTGAGGCCTGGCTTGCTCCACCCCCTGCTCTTGATATTCTCCACGATGTGGGCTGCATTTTGGCTGCCTTTTGGGCTGGAGCTTCTCGTGGTTTGAGGCCTGGCTTGCTCCACGCCCTGCTCTTGAGATTCTCCCGGATGTGGGCTGCATTTTGGCTGCCTTTTGGGCTGGAGCTTCTCGTGGTTTGAGGCCTGGCTTGCTCCACCCCCTGCTCTTGAGATTCTCCCGGATGTGGGCTGCATTTTGGCTGCCTTTTGGGCTGGAGCTTCTCGTGCTTTGAGGCCTGGCTTGCTCCACCCCCTGCTCTTGAGATTCTCCCGGAGGTGGGCTGCATTTTGGCTGCCTTTTGGGCTGGAACTTCTCGTGGTTTGAGACCTGGCTTGCTCCACCCCCTGCTCTTGATATTCTCCTCCATGTGGGCTGGATTTTGGCTGCCTTTTGGGCTGGAGCTTCTCGTGGTTTGAGGCCTGGCTTGCTCCACTTCCTGCTCCTGAGATTCTCCCGCAGTTGGGCTGCATTTTGGATGCCTTTTGGGCTGGAGCTTCTCGTGGTTTGGGGCCTGGCTTGCTCCACTTCCTGCTCCTGAGATTCTCCCAGATGTGGGCTGCATTTTGGCTGCCTTTTGGGCTGGAGCTTCTCGTGGTTTGAGGCCTGGCTTGCTCCACCCCCTGCTCTTGAGATTCTCCCGCATGTGGGCTGCATTTTGGCTGCCTTTTAGGCTGGAGCTTCTCGTGGTTTGAGGCCTGGCTTGCTCCACCCCCGGCTCTTGATATTCTCCCGGATGTGGGCTGCATTTTGGCTGCCTTTTGGGCTGGAGCTTCTCGTGGTTTGAGGCCTGGCTTGCTCCACCCCCTGCTCCTGAGATTCTCCTGGATGTGGGCTGCATTTTGGCTGCCTTTTGGGCTGGAGCTTCTCGTGGTTTGAGGCCTGGCTTGCTCCACCCCCTGCTCCTGAGATTCTCCCGGATGTAGGCTGGATTTTGGCTGCCTTTTGGGCTGGAGCTTCTCGAGGTTTGAGGCCTGGCTTGCTCCACTTACTGCCCCTGAGATTCTCCCGGATGTGGGCTGCATTTTGGCTGCCTTTTGGGCTGGAGCTTCTCGTGGTTTGAGGCCTGCCTTGCTCCACACCCTGCTCCTGAGATTCTCCCAGATGTGGGCTGCATTTTGGCTGCCTTTTGGGCTGGAGCTTCTCGTGGTTTGAGGCCTGGCTTGCTCCACCCCCTGCTCCTGAGATTCTCCCGGATGTGGGCTGCATTTTGGCTGCCTTTTGGGCTGGAGCTTCTCGTGGTTTGAGGCCTGGCTTACTCCACGCCCTGCTCTTGAGATTCTCCCGGATGTGCGCTGTAACTTGGCTGCATTTTGGGCTGGAGCTTCTCGTGGTTTGAGGCCTGGCTTGCTCCACTTCCTGCTCCTGAGATTCTCCCAGATGTGGGCTGCATTTTGGCTGCCTTTTGGGCTGGAGCTTCTCGTGGTTTGAGGCCTGGCTTGCTCCACCCCCGGCTCTTGAGATTCTCCCGGATGTGGGCTGCATTTTGGCTGCCTTTTGGGCTGGAGCTTCTCGTGGTTTGAGGCCTGGCTTGCTCCACTTCCTGCTCCTGAGATTCTCCCAGATGTGGGCTGCATTTTGGCTGCATTTTGGGCTGGAGCTTCTCGTGGTTTGAGGCCTGGCTTTCTCCACCCCCTGCTCTTGAGATTCTCCTCCATGTGGGCTGGATTTTGGCTGCATTTTGGGCTGGAGATTCTCGTGGTTTGAGGCCTGGCTTGCTCCACTTCCTGCTCCTGAGATTCTCCCGGATGTGGGCTGCATTTTGGCTGCCTTTTGGGCTGGAGCTTCTCGTGGTTTGAGGCCTGGCTTGCTCCTCTTCCTGCCCCTGAGATTCTCCCGGATGTGGGCTGCATTTTGGCTGCATTTTGGGCTGGAGCTTCTCGTGGTTTGAGGCCTGGCTTTCTCCACCCCCTGCTCTTGAGATTCTCCTCCATGTGGGCTGGATTTTGGCTGCATTTTGGGCTGGAGATTCTCGTGGTTTGAGGCCTGGCTTGCTCCACTTCCTGCTCCTGAGATTCTCCCGGATGTGGGCTGCATTTTGGCTGCCTTTTGGGCTGGAGCTTCTCGTGGTTTGAGGCCTGGCTTGCTCCTCTTCCTGCCCCTGAGATTCTCCCGGATGTGGGCTGCATTTTGGCTGCCTTTTGGGCTGGAGCTTCTCGTGGTCTGAGGCCTGCCTTGCTCCACCCCCTGCTCTTGAGATTCTCCCGCATGTGGGCTGCATTTTGGCTGCCTTTTGGGCTGGAGCTTCTCATGGTTTGAGGCCTGGCTGGCTCCACCCCCTGCTCCTGAGATTCTCCCGGATGTGGGCTGCATTTTGGCTGCATTTTGGGCTGGAGCTTCTCGTGGTTTGAGGCCTGGCTTGCTCCACTTCCTGCTCTTGAGATTCTCCCAGATGTGGGCTGCATTTTGGGTGCGTTTTTGGCTGGAGCTTCTGGTGGTTTGAGGCCTGGCTTGCTCCAACCCCTGCTCCTGAGATTCTCCCGGATGTGGGCTGGATTTTGGCTGCCTTTTGGGCTGGAGCTTCTCGTGGTTTGAGGCCTGCCTTGCTCCACCCCCTGCTTTTGAGATTCTCCCAGATGTGGGGTGCATTTTGGCTGCCTTTTGGGCTGCAGCTTCTCGTGGTTTCAGGCCTGGCTTGCTCCACCCCCTGCTCCTGAGATTCTCCCGGATGTGGGCTGCATTTTGGCTGCCTTTTGGGCTGGAGCTTCTCGTGGTTTGAGGCCTGGCTTGCTCCACCCCCTGCTCCTGAGATTCTCCCGGATGTGGGCTGCATTTTGGCTGCCTTTTGGGCTGGAGCTTCTCGTGATTTGAGGCCTGGCTTGCTCCACCCCCTGCTCTTGAGATTCTCCCGGATGTGGGCTGCATTTTGGCTGCCTTTTGGGCTGGAGCTTCTCGTGGTTTCAGGCCTGCCTTGCTCCACCCCCTACTCCTGAGATTCTCCCGGATGTAGGCTGCATTTTGGCTGCCTTTTGGGCTGGAGCTTCTCGTGGTTTGAGGCCTGGCTTGCTCCACTTCCTGCTCCTGAGATTCTCCCAGATGTGGGCTGCATTTTAGCTGCTTTTTGGGCTGGAGCTTCTCGTGCTTTGAGGCCTGGCTTGCTCCACCCCCTGCTCTTGAGATTCTCCCGGAGGTGGGCTGCATTTTGGCTGCCTTTTGGGCTGGAGCTTCTCGTGGTTTGAGACCTGGCTTACTCAACCCCCTGCTCTTGAGATTCTCCTGGATGTGTGCTGGATTTTGGCTGCCTTTTGGGCTGGAGCTTCTCGTGGTTTGAGGCCTGGCTTGCTCCACTTCCTGCTCCTGAGATTCTCCCAGACGTGGGCTGCATTTTGGCTGCATTTTGGGCTGGAGCTTCTCGTGGTTTGAGGCCTGGCTTGCTCCACTTCCTGCCACTGAGATTCTCCCGGATGTGGGCTGCATTTTGGCTGCCTTTTGGGCTGGAGCTTCTCGTGGTTTGAGGCCTGGCTTACTCCACTCCCTGCTCTTGAGATTCTCCCGGATGTGGGCTGGATTTTGGCTGCCTTTTGGGCTGGAGCTTCTCGTGGTTTGAGGCCTGGCTTACTCCACCCCCTGCTTTTGAGATTCTCACAGATGTAGGCTGCATTTTGGCTGCCTTTTGGGCTGGAACTTCTCGTGGTTTGAGGCCTGGCTTGCTCCACTTCCTGCTCCTGAGATTCTCCCAGATGTGGGCTGGATTTTGGCTGCTTTTTGGGCTGGAGCTTCTCGTGGTTTGAGGCCTGGCTTGCTCCACTTCCTGCTCCTGAGATTCTCCCGCAGTTGGGCTGCATTTTGGCTGCCTTTTGGGCTGCAGCTTCTCGTGGTTTGAGGCCTGGCTTGCTCCACCCCCTGCTCTTGATATTCTCCACGATGTGGGCTGCATTTTGGCTGCCTTTTGGGCTGGAGTTTCTCGTGGTTTGAGGCCTGGCTTGCTCCACGCCCTGCTCTTGAGATTCTCCCGAATGTGGGCTGCATTTTGGCTGCCTTTTGGGCTGGAGCTTCTCGTGGTTTGAGGCCTGGCTTGCTCCACCCCCTGCTCTTGAGATTCTCCCGGATGTGGGCTGCATTTTGGCTGCCTTTTGGGCTGGAGCTTCTCGTGATTTGAGGCCTGGCTTGCTCTACCCCCTGCTCCTGAGATTCTCCCGGATGTGGGCTGCATTTTGGCTGCCTTTTGGGCTGGAACTTCTCGTGGTTTGAGACCTGGCTTGCTCCACCCCCTGCTCTTGATATTCTCCTCCATGTGGGCTGGATTTTGGCTGCCTTTTGGGCTGGAGCTTCTCGTGGTTTGAGGCCTGGCTTGCTCCACTTCCTGCTCCTGAGATTCTCCCGCAGTTGGGCTGCATTTTGGATGCCTTTTGGGCTGGAGCTTCTCGTGGTTTGGGGCCTGGCTTGCTCCACTTCCTGCTCCTGAGATTCTCCCAGATGTGGGCTGCATTTTGGCTGCCTTTTGGGCTGGAGCTTCTCGTGGTTTGAGGCCTGGCTTGCTCCACCCCCTGCTCTTGAGATTCTCCCGCATGTGGGCTGCATTTTGGCTGCCTTTTAGGCTGGAGCTTCTCGTGGTTTGAGGCCTGGCTTGCTCCACCCCCGGCTCTTGATATTCTCCCGGATGTGGGCTGCATTTTGGCTGCCTTTTGGGCTGGAGCTTCTCGTGGTTTGAGGCCTGCCTTGCTCCACCCCCTGCTCCTGAGATTCTCCTGGATGTGGGCTGCATTTTGGCTGCCTTTTGGGCTGGAGCTTCTGGTGGTTTGAGGCCTGGCTTGCTCCACCCCCTGCTCCTGAGATTCTCCCGGATGTGGGCTGGATTTTGGCTGCCTTTTGGGCTGGAGCTTCTCGAGGTTTGAGGCCTGGCTTGCTCCACTTACTGCCCCTGAGATTCTCCCGGATGTGGGCTGCATTTTGGCTGCCTTTTGGGCTGGAGCTTCTCGTGGTTTGAGGCCTGCCTTGCTCCACCCCCTGCTCCTGAGATTCTCCCAGATGTGGGCTGCATTTTGGCTGCCTTTTGGGCTGGAGCTTCTCGTGGTTTGAGGCCTGGCTTGCTCCACCCCCTGCTCCTGAGATTCTCCCGGATGTGGGCTGCATTTTGGCTGCCTTTTGGGCTGGAGCTTCTCGTGGTTTGAGGCCTGCCTTGCTCCACTTCCTGCCACTGAGATTCTCTCGGATGTGGGCTGCATTTTGGCTGCCTTTTTGGCTGGAGCTTCTCGTGGTTTGAGGCCTGGCTTACTCCACGCCCTGCTCTTGAGATTCTCCCGGATGTGCGCTGTAACTTGGCTGCATTTTGGGCTGGAGCTTCTCGTGGTTTGAGGCCTGGCTTGCTCCACTTCCTGCTCCTGAGATTCTCCCAGATGTGGGCTGCATTTTGGCTGCCTTTTGGGCTGGAGCTTCTCGTGGTTTGGGGCCTGGCTTGCTCCACTTCCTGCTCCTGAGATTCTCCCGCAGTTGGGCTGCATTTTGGCTGCATTTTGGGCTGGAGCTTCTCGTGGTTTGAGGCCTGGCTTGCTCCACCCCCTGCTCTTGATATTCTCCCGGATGTGGGCTGCATTTTGGCTGCCTTTTGGGCTGGAGCTTCTCGTGGTTTGAGGCCTGGCTTGCTCCACCCCCGGCTCTTGAGATTCTCCCGGATGTGGGCTGCATTTTGGCTGCCTTTTGGGCTGGAGCTTCTCGTGGTTTGAGGCCTGGCTTGCTCCACTTCCTGCTCCTGAGATTCTCCCAGATGTGGGCTGCATTTTGGCTGCATTTTGGGCTGGAGCTTCTCGTGGTTTGAGGCCTGGCTTGCTCCACTTCCTGCTCCTGAGATTCTCCCAGATGTGGGCTGCATTTTGGCTGCATTTTGGGCTGGAGCTTCTCGTGGTTTGAGGCCTGGCTTGCTCCACCCCCTGCTCTTGAGATTCTCACAGATGTAGGCTGCATTTTGGCTGCATTTTGGGCTGGAGATTCTCGTGGTTTGAGGCCTGGCTTGCTCCACTTCCTGCTCCTGAGATTCTCCCGGATGTGGGCTGCATTTTGGCTGCCTTTTGGGCTGGAGCTTCTCGTGGTTTGAGGCCTGGCTTGCTCCTCTTCCTGCCCCTGAGATTCTCCCGGATGTGGGCTGCATTTTGGCTGCCTTTTGGGCTGGAGCTTCTCGTGGTTTGAGGCCTGCCTTGCTCCACCCCCTGCTCTTGATAATCTCCCGGATGTGGGCTGGATTTTGGCTGCCTTTTGGGCTGGAGCTTCTCGTGGTTTGAGGCCTGGCTTGCTCCACTTCCTGCTCTTGAGATTCTCCCAGATGTGGGCTGCATTTTGGGTGCGTTTTTGGCTGGAGCTTCTGGTGGTTTGAGGCCTGGCTTGCTCCAACCCCTGCTCCTGAGATTCTCCCGGATGTGGGCTGGATTTTGGCTGCCTTTTGGGCTGGAGCTTCTCGTGGTTTGAGGCCTGCCTTGCTCCACCCCCTGCTTTTGAGATTCTCCCAGATGTGGGGTGCATTTTGGCTGCCTTTTGGGCTGCAGCTTCTCGTGGTTTCAGGCCTGGCTTGCTCCACCCCCTGCTCCTGAGATTCTCCCGGATGTGGGCTGCATTTTGGCTGCCTTTTGGGCTGGAGCTTCTCGTGGTTTGAGGCCTGGCTTGCTCCACCCCCTGCTCCTGAGATTCTCCCGGATGTGGGCTGCATTTTGGCTGCCTTTTGGGCTGGAGGTTCTCGAGGTTTGAGGCCTGGCTTGCTCCACTTCCTGCCCCTGAGATTCTCCCGGATGTGGGCTGCATTTTGGCTGCCTTTTGGGCTGGAGCTTCTCGTGGTTTGAGGACTGGCTTACTCCACCCCCTGCTCTTGAGATTCTCCCGCATGTGGGCTGCATTTTGGGTGCGTTTTGGGCTGGAGCTTCTCGTGGTTTGAGGCCTGCCTTGCTCCACCCCCTGCTCTTAATAATCTCCCGGATGTGGGCTGCATTTTGGCTGCCTTTTGGGCTGGAGCTTCTCGTGGTTTGAGGCCTGGCTTGCTCCACCCCCTGCTCCTGAGATTCTCCCGGATGTGGGCTGCATTTTGGCTGCCTTTTGGGCTGGAGCTTCTCATGGTTTGAGGCCTGGCTGGCTCCACACCCTGCTCTTGAGATTCTCCCGCAGTTGGGCTGCATTTTGGCTGCATTTTGGGCTGGAGCTTCTCGTGATTTGAGGCCTGGCTTGCTCCACCCCCTGCTCCTGAGATTCTCCCAGATGTGGGCTGCATTTGGCTGCCTTTTGGGCTGGAGCTTCTCGTGGTTTGAGGCCTGGCTTGCTCCACTTCCTGCTCCTGAGATTCTCCCGCAGTTGGGCTGCATTTTGGCTGCCTTTTGGGCTGGAGCTTCTCGTGGTTTGAGGCCTGGCTTGTTCCACCCCCTGCTCCTGAGATTCTCCCGGATGTGGGCTGCATTTTGGCTGCCTTTTGGGCTGGAGCTTCTCGTGGTTTGAGGCCTGGCTTGCTCCACCCCCTGCTTTTGAGATTCTCACAGATGTAGGCTGCATTTTGGCTGCCTTTTGGGCTGGAACTTCTCGTGGTTTGAGGCCTGGCTTGCTCCACTTCCTGCTCCTGAGATTCTCCCAGATGTGGGCTGGATTTTGGCTGCTTTTTGGGCTGGAGCTTCTCGTGGTTTGAGGCCTGGCTTGCTCCAATTCCTGCTCCTGAGATTCTCCCGCAGTTGGGCTGCATTTTGGCTGCCTTTTGGGCTGCAGCTTCTCGTGGTTTGAGGCCTGGCTTGCTCCACCCCCTGCTCTTGATATTCTCCACGATGTGGGCTGCATTTTGGCTGCCTTTTGGGCTGGAGTTTCTCGTGGTTTGAGGCCTGGCTTGCTCCACGCCCTGCTCTTGAGATTCTCCCGGATGTGGGCTGCATTTTGGCTGCCTTTTGGGCTGGAGCTTCTCGTGGTTTGAGGCCTGGCTTGCTCCACCCCCTGCTCTTGAGATTCTCCCGGATGTGGGCTGCATTTTGGCTGCCTTTTGGGCTGGAGCTTCTCGTGCTTTGAGGCCTGGCTTGCTCCACCCCCTGCTCTTGAGATTCTCCCGGAGGTGGGCTGCATTTTGGCTGCCTTTTGGGCTGGAACTTCTCGTGGTTTGAGACCTGGCTTGCTCCACCCCCTGCTCTTGATATTCTCCTCCATGTGGGCTGGATTTTGGCTGCCTTTTGGGCTGGAGCTTCTCGTGGTTTGAGGCCTGGCTTGCTCCACTTCCTGCTCCTGAGATTCTCCCGCAGTTGGGCTGCATTTTGGATGCCTTTTGGGCTGGAGCTTCTCGTGGTTTGGGGCCTGGCTTGCTCCACTTCCTGCTCCGGAGATTCTCCCAGATGTGGGCTGCATTTTGGCTGCATTTTGGGCTGGAGCTTCTCGTGGTTTGAGGCCTGGCTTGCTCCACCCCCTGCTCTTGAGATTCTCCCGCATGTGGGCTGCATTTTGGCTGCCTTTTAGGCTGGAGCTTCTCGTGGTTTGAGGCCTGGCTTGCTCCACCCCCGGCTCTTGATATTCTCCCGGATGTGGGCTGCATTTTGGCTGCCTTTTGGGCTGGAGCTTCTCGTGGTTTGAGGCCTGCCTTGCTCCACCCCCTGCTCCTGAGATTCTCCTGGATGTGGGCTGCATTTTGGCTGCCTTTTGGGCTGGAGCTTCTGGTGGTTTGAGGCCTGGCTTGCTCCACCCCCTGCTCCTGAGATTCTCCCGGATGTGGGCTGGATTTTGGCTGCCTTTTGGGCTGGAGCTTCTCGAGGTTTGAGGCCTGGCTTGCTCCACTTACTGCCCCTGAGATTCTCCCGGATGTGGGCTGCATTTTGGCTGCCTTTTGGGCTGGAGCTTCTCGTGGTTTGAGGCCTGCCTTGCTCCACCCCCTGCTCCTGAGATTCTCCCAGATGTGGGCTGCATTTTGGCTGCCTTTTGGGCTGGAGCTTCTCGTGGTTTGAGGCCTGGCTTGCTCCACCCCCTGCTCCTGAGATTCTCCCGGATGTGGGCTGCATTTTGGCTGCCTTTTGGGCTGGAGCTTCTCGTGGTTTGAGGCCTGGCTTACTCCACGCCCTGCTCTTGAGATTCTCCCGGATGTGCGCTGTAACTTGGCTGCATTTTGGGCTGGAGCTTCTCGTGGTTTGAGGCCTGCCTTGCTCCACTTCCTGCTCCTGAGATTCTCCCAGATGTGGGCTGCATTTTGGCTGCCTTTTGGGCTGGAGCTTCTCGTGGTTTGAGGCCTGGCTTGCTCCACTTCCTGCTCCTGAGATTCTCCCGCAGTTGGGCTGCATTTTGGCTGCATTTTGGGCTGGAGCTTCTCGTGGTTTGAGGCCTGGCTTGCTCCACCCCCTGCTCTTGATATTCTCCCGGATGTGGGCTGCATTTTGGCTGCCTTTTGGGCTGGAGCTTCTCGTGGTTTGAGGCCTGGCTTGCTCCACCCCCGGCTCTTGAGATTCTCCCGGATGTGGGCTGCATTTTGGCTGCCTTTTGGGCTGGAGCTTCTCGTGGTTTGAGGCCTGGCTTGCTCCACTTCCTGCTCCTGAGATTCTCCCAGATGTGGGCTGCATTTTGGCTGCATTTTGGGCTGGAGCTTCTCGTGGTTTGAGGCCTGGCTTGCTCCACCCCCTGCTCTTGAGATTCTCCCGCATGTGGGCTGCATTTTGGCTGCCTTTTAGGCTGGAGCTTCTCGTGGTTTGAGGCCTGGCTTGCTCCACCCCCGGCTCTTGATATTCTCCCGGATGTGGGCTGCATTTTGGCTGCCTTTTGGGCTGGAGCTTCTCGTGGTTTGAGGCCTGCCTTGCTCCACCCCCTGCTCCTGAGATTCTCCTGGATGTGGGCTGCATTTTGGCTGCCTTTTGGGCTGGAGCTTCTGGTGGTTTGAGGCCTGGCTTGCTCCACCCCCTGCTCCTGAGATTCTCCCGGATGTGGGCTGGATTTTGGCTGCCTTTTGGGCTGGAGCTTCTCGAGGTTTGAGGCCTGGCTTGCTCCACTTACTGCCCCTGAGATTCTCCCGGATGTGGGCTACATTTTGGCTGCCTTTTGGGCTGGAGCTTCTCGTGGTTTGAGGCCTGCCTTGCTCCACCCCCTGCTCCTGAGATTCTCCCAGATGTGGGCTGCATTTTGGCTGCCTTTTGGGCTGGAGCTTCTCGTGGTTTGAGGCCTGGCTTGCTCCACCCCCTGCTCCTGAGATTCTCCCGGATGTGGGCTGCATTTTGGCTGCCTTTTGGGCTGGAGCTTCTCGTGGTTTGAGGCCTGGCTTACTCCACGCCCTGCTCTTGAGATTCTCCCGGATGTGCGCTGTAACTTGGCTGCATTTTGGGCTGGAGCTTCTCGTGGTTTGAGGCCTGCCTTGCTCCACTTCCTGCTCCTGAGATTCTCCCAGATGTGGGCTGCATTTTGGCTGCCTTTTGGGCTGGAGCTTCTCGTGGTTTGAGGCCTGGCTTGCTCCACTTCCTGCTCCTGAGATTCTCCCGCAGTTGGGCTGCATTTTGGCTGCATTTTGGGCTGGAGCTTCTCGTGGTTTGAGGCCTGGCTTGCTCCACCCCCTGCTCTTGATATTCTCCCGGATGTGGGCTGCATTTTGGCTGCCTTTTGGGCTGGAGCTTCTCGTGGTTTGAGGCCTGGCTTGCTCCACCCCCGGCTCTTGAGATTCTCCCGGATGTGGGCTGCATTTTGGCTGCCTTTTGGGCTGGAGCTTCTCGTGGTTTGAGGCCTGGCTTGCTCCACTTCCTGCTCCTGAGATTCTCCCAGATGTGGGCTGCATTTTGGCTGCATTTTGGGCTGGAGCTTCTCGTGGTTTGAGGCCTGGCTTTCTCCACCCCCTGCTCTTGAGATTCTCCTCCATGTGGGCTGGATTTTGGCTGCCTTTTGGGCTGCAGCTTCTCGTGGTTTCAGGCCTGGCTTGCTCCACCCCCTGCTCCTGAGATTCTCCCGGATGTGGGCTGCATTTTGGCTGCCTTTTGGGCTGGAGCTTCTCGTGGTTTGAGGCCTGGCTTGCTCCACCCCCTGCTCCTGAGATTCTCCCGGATGTGGGCTGCATTTTGGCTGCCTTTTGGGCTGGAGGTTCTCGAGGTTTGAGGCCTGGCTTGCTCCACTTCCTGCCCCTGAGATTCTCCCGGATGTGGGCTGCATTTTGGCTGCCTTTTGGGCTGGAGCTTCTCGTGGTTTGAGGACTGGCTTACTCCACCCCCTGCTCTTGAGATTCTCCCGCATGTGGGCTGCATTTTGGGTGCGTTTTGGGCTGGAGCTTCTCGTGGTTTGAGGCCTGCCTTGCTCCACCCCCTGCTCTTGATAATCTCCCGGATGTGGGCTGCATTTTGGCTGCCTTTTGGGCTGGAGCTTCTCGTGGTTTGAGGCCTGCCTTGCTCCACCCCCTGCTCCTGAGATTCTCCCGGATGTGGGCTGCATTTTGGCTGCCTTTTGGGCTGGAGCTTCTCATGGTTTGAGGCCTGGCTGGCTCCACACCCTGCTCTTGAGATTCTCCCGCAGTTGGGCTGCATTTTGGCTGCATTTTGGGCTGGAGCTTCTCGTGATTTGAGGCCTGGCTTGCTCCACTTCCTGCTCCTGAGATTCTCCCAGATGTGGGCTGCATTTGGCTGCCTTTTGGGCTGGAGCTTCTCGTGGTTTGAGGCCTGGCTTGCTCCACTTCCTGCTCCTGAGATTCTCCCGCAGTTGGGCTGCATTTTGGCTGCCTTTTGGGCTGGAGCTTCTCGTGGTTTGAGGCCTGGCTTGTTCCACCCCCTGCTCCTGAGATTCTCCCGGATGTGGGCTGCATTTTGGCTGACTTTTGGGCTGGAGCTTCTCGTGATTTGAGGCCTGGCTTGCTCTACCCCCTGCTCTTGAGATTCTCCCGGATGTGGGCTGCATTTTGGCTGCCTTTTGGGCTGGAGCTTCTCGTGGTTTCAGGCCTGGCTTGCTCCACCCCCTGCTCCTGAGATTCTCCCGGATGTGGGCTGCATTTTGGCTGCATTTTGGGCTGGAGCTTCTCGTGGTTTGAGGCCTGGCTTGCTCCACCCCCTGCTCTTGAGATTCTCCCGCATGTGGGCTGCATTTTGGCTGCCTTTTGGGCTGGAGCTTCTCGTGGTTTGAGGCCTGGTATGCTCCACTTCCTGCCCCTGAGATTCTCCCGGATGTGGGCTGCATTTTGGCTGCCTTTTGAGCTGGAGCTTCTCGTGGTTTGAGGCCTGCCTTGCTCCACCCCCGGCTCTTGATAATCTCCCGGATGTGGGCTGCATTTTGGCTGCATTTTGGGCTGGAGCTTCTCGTGGTTTGAGGCCTGCCTTGCTCCACCCCCTGCTCCTGAGATTCTCCCGGATGTGGGCTGCATTTTGGCTGCCTTTTGGGCTGGAGCTTCTCGTGGTTTGAGGCCTGGCTGGCTCCACACCCTGCTCTTGAGATTCTCCCGGATGTGGGCTGCATTTTGGCTGCCTTTTGGGCTGGAGCTTCTCGTGGTTTGAGGCCTGGCTTGCTCCACTTCCTGCTCCTGAGATTCTCCCGCAGTTGGGCTGCATTTTGGCTGCCTTTTGGGCTGGAGCTTCTCGTGGTTTGAGGCCTGCCTTGCTCCACCCCCTGCTCCTGAGATTCTCCTGCATGTGGGCTGCATTTTGGCTGCATTTTGGGCTGGAGCTTCTGGTGGTTTGAGGCCTGGCTTGCTCCACCCCCGGCTCTTGATATTCTCCCGGATGTGGGCTGCATTTTGGCTGCCTTTTGGGCTGGAGCTTCTCATGGTTTGAGGCCTGGCTGGCTCCACACCCTGCTCTTGAGATTCTCCCGCAGTTGGGCTGCATTTTGGCTGCATTTTGGGCTGGAGCTTCTCGTGATTTGAGGCCTGGCTTGCTCCACTTCCTGCTCCTGAGATTCTCCCAGATGTGGGCTGCATTTGGCTGCCTTTTGGGCTGGAGCTTCTCGTGGTTTGAGGCCTGGCTTGCTCCACTTCCTGCTCCTGAGATTCTCCCGCAGTTGGGCTGCATTTTGGCTGCCTTTTGGGCTGGAGCTTCTCGTGGTTTGAGGCCTGGCTTGTTCCACCCCCTGCTCCTGAGATTCTCCCGGATGTGGGCTGCATTTTGGCTGCCTTTTGGGCTGGAGCTTCTCGTGATTTGAGGCCTGGCTTGCTCTACCCCCTGCTCTTGAGATTCTCCCGGATGTGGGCTGCATTTTGGCTGCCTTTTGGGCTGGAGCTTCTCGTGGTTTCAGGCCTGGCTTGCTCCACCCCCTGCTCCTGAGATTCTCCCGGATGTGGGCTGCATTTTGGCTGCATTTTGGGCTGGAGCTTCTCGTGGTTTGAGGCCTGCCTTGCTCCACCCCCTGCTCTTGAGATTCTCCCGCATGTGGGCTGCATTTTGGCTGCCTTTTGGGCTGGAGCTTCTCGTGGTTTGAGGCCTGGTATGCTCCACTTCCTGCCCCTGAGATTCTCCCGGATGTGGGCTGCATTTTGGCTGCCTTTTGAGCTGGAGCTTCTCGTGGTTTGAGGCCTGCCTTGCTCCACCCCCGGCTCTTGATAATCTCCCGGATGTGGGCTGCATTTTGGCTGCATTTTGGGCTGGAGCTTCTCGTGGTTTGAGGCCTGCCTTGCTCCACCCCCTGCTCCTGAGATTCTCCCGGATGTGGGCTGCATTTTGGCTGCCTTTTGGGCTGGAGCTTCTCGTGGTTTGAGGCCCGGCTGGCTCCACACCCTGCTCTTGAGATTCTCCCGGATGTGGGCTGCATTTTGGCTGCCTTTTGGGCTGGAGCTTCTCGTGGTTTGAGGCCTGGCTTGCTCCACTTCCTGCTCCTGAGATTCTCCCGCAGTTGGGCTGCATTTTGGCTGCCTTTTGGGCTGGAGCTTCTCGTGGTTTGAGGCCTGCCTTGCTCCACCCCCTGCTCCTGAGATTCTCCTGCATGTGGGCTGCATTTTGGCTGCATTTTGGGCTGGAGCTTCTGGTGGTTTGAGGCCTGGCTTGCTCCAACCCCTGCTCCTGAGATTCTCCCGGATGTGGGCTGGATTTTGGCTGCCTTTTGGGCTGGAGCTTCTCGAGGTTTGAGGCCTGGCTTGCTCCACCCCCTGCTCCTGAGATTCTCCCGGATGTGGGCTGCATTTTGGCTGCATTTTGGGCTGGAGCTTCTCGTGGTTTGAGGCCTGGCTTGCTCCACTTCCTGCCACTGAGATTCTCTCGGATGTGGGCTGCATTTTGGGTGACTTTTGGGCTGGAGCTTCTCGTGGTTTGAGGCCTGGCTTACTCCACCCCCTGCTCTTGATATTCTCCCGGATGTGTGCTGTAATTTGGCTGCATTTTGGGCTGGAGCTTCTCGTGGTTTGAGGCCTGGCTTGCTCCACCCCCTGCTTTTGAGATTCTCACAGATGTGGGCTGCATTTTGGCTGCCTTTTGGGCTGCAGCTTCTCGTGGTTTGAGGCCTGGCTTGCTCCACTTCCTGCTCCTGAGATTCTCCCAGATGTGGGCTGCATTTTGGCTGCTTTTTGGGCTGGAGCTTCTCGTGGTTTGAGGCCTGGCTTGCTCCACTTCCTGCTCCTGAGATTCTCCCGCAGTTGGGCTGCATTTTGGCTGCCTTTTGGGCTGGAGCTTCTCGTGGTTTGGGGCCTGGCTTGCTCCACTTCCTGCTCCTGAGATTCTCCCAGATGTGGGCTGCATTTTGGCTGCCTTTTGGGCTGGAGCTTCTCGTGGTTTGAGGCCTGGCTTGCTCCACCCCCTGCTCTTGAGATTCTCCCGGATGTGGGCTGCATTTTGGCTGCCTTTTAGGCTGGAGCTTCTCGTGGTTTGAGGCCTGGCTTGCTCCACCCCCGGCTCTTGATATTCTCCCGGATGTGGGCTGCATTTTGGCTGCCTTTTGGGCTGGAGCTTCTCGTGGTTTGAGGCCTGGCTTGCTCCACCCCCTGCTCCTGAGATTCTCCCGGATGTGGGCTGCATTTTGGCTGCCTTTTGGGCTGGAGCTTCTCGAGGTTTGAGTCCTGGCTTGCTCCACTTCCTGCCCCTGAGATTCTCCCAGATGTGGGCTGCATTTTGGCTGCCTTTTGGGCTGGAGCTTCTCGTGGTTTGAGGCCTGGCTTGCTCCACCCCCTGCTCCTGAGATTCTCCCAGATGTGGGCTGCATTTTGGCTGCCTTTTGGGCTGGAGCTTCTCGTGGTTTGAGGCCTGGCTTGCTCCACTTCCTGCCACTGAGATTCTCTCGGATGTGGGCTGCATTTTGGCTGCATTTTGGGCTGGAGCTTCTCGTGGTTTGAGGCCTGGCTTACTCCACCCCCTGCTCTTGATATTCTCCCGGATGTGCGCTGTAATTTGGCTGCCTTTTGGGCTGGAGCTTCTCGTGGTTTGAGGCCTGGCTTGCTCCACCCCCTGCTTTTGAGATTCTCCCGGATGTGGGCTGCATTTTGGCTGCATTTTGGGCTGGAGCTTCTCATGGTTTGAGGCCTGGCTTGCTCCACTTCCTGCTCCTGAGATTCTCCCGGATGTGGGCTGCATTTTGGCTGCTTTTTGGGCTGGAGCTTCTCGTGGTTTGAGGCCTGGCTTGCTCCACTTCCTGCTCCTGAGATTCTCCCGCAGTTGGACTGCATTTTGGCTGCCTTTTGGGCTGGAGCTTCTCGTGGTTTGGGGCCTGGCTTGCTCCACCCCCTGCTCCTGAGATTCTCCCAGATGTGGGCTGCATTTTGGCTGCATTTTGGGCTGGAGCTTCTCGTGGTTTGAGGCCTGGCTTGCTCCACCCCCTGCTCTTGAGATTCTCCCGCATGTGGGCTGCATTTTGGCTGCCTTTTAGGCTGGAGCTTCTCGTGGTTTGAGGCCTGGCTTGCTCCACCCCCTGCTCCTGAGATTCTCCCGCATGTGGGCTGCATTTTGGCTGCCTTTTGGGCTGGAGCTTCTCGTGGTTTGAGGCCTGGCTTGCTCCACCCCCTGCTCTTGATATTCTCCCGGATGTGGGCTGCATTTTGGCTGCATTTTCGGCTGGAGCTTCTCGTGGTTTGAGGCCTGGCTTGCTCCACCCCCTGCTCCTGAGATTCTCCCGCAGTTGGGCTGCATTTTGGCTGCCTTTTGGGCTGGAGCTTCTCGTGGTTTCAGGCCTGGCTTGCTCCACTTCCTGCTCCTGAGATTCTCCCGGATGTGGGCTGCATTTTGGCTGCTTTTTGGGCTGGAGCTTCTCGTGGTTTGAGGCCTGGCTTGCTCCACCCCCTGCTCTTGATATTCTCCCGGATGTGGGCTGCATTTTGGCTGCATTTTCGGCTGGAGTTTCTCGTGGTTTGAGGCCTGGCTTGCTCCTCTTCCTGCTCCTGAGATTCTCCCGGATGTGGGCTGCATTTTGGCTGCCTTTTGGGCTGGAGCTTCTCGTGGTTTGAGGCCTGGCTTGCTCCACCCCCTGCTCCTGAGATTCTCCCAGATGTGGGCTGCATTTTGTCTGCCTTTTGGGGTGGAGCTTCTCGTGGTTTGAGGCCTGGCTTTCTCCACCCCCTGCTCTTGAGATTCTCCTCCATGTGGGCTGGATTTTGGCTGCATTTTGGGCTGGAGATTCTCGTGGTTTGAGACCTGGCTTACTCTACCCCCTGCTCTTGAGATTCTACTGGATGTGTGCTGCATTTTGGCTGCCTTTTGGGCTGGAGCTTCTCGTGGTTTGAGGCCTGGCTTGCTCCACTTCCTGCTCCTGAGATTCTCCCAGATGTGGGCTGCATTTTGGCTGCTTTTTGGGCTGGAGCTTCTCGTGGTTTGAGGCCTGGCTTGCTCCACCCCCTGCTCTTGATATTCTCCCGGATGTGGGCTGCATTTTGGCTGCCTTTTGGGCTGGAGCTTCTCGTGGTTTGAGGCCTGGCTTGCTCCACTCCCTGCTCCTGAGATTCTCCCAGATGTGGGCTGCATTTTGGCTGCCTTTTGGGCTGGAGCTTCTCGTGCTTTGAGGCCTGGCTTGCTCCACTTCCTGCCACTGAGATTCTCCCGGATGTGGGCTGCATTTTGGCTGCCTTTTGGGCTGGAGCTTCTCGTGGTTTGAGGCCTGGCTTGCTCCACCCCCTGCTTTTGAGATTCTCACAGATGTAGGCTGCATTTTGGCTGCCTTTTGGGCTGGAGCTTCTCGTGATTTGAGGCCTGCCTTGCTCCACCCCCTGCTCCTGAGATTCTCCCGGATGTGGGCTGCATTTTGGCTGCATTTTGGGCTGGAGCTTCTCGTGGTTTGAGGCCTGGCTTGCTCCACTTCCTGCTCCTGAGATTCTCCCGGATGTGGGCTGCATTTTGGCTGCCTTTTGGGCTGGAGCTTCTCGTGGTTTGAGGACTGGCTTACTCCACCCCCTGCTCTTGATATTCTCCTCCATGTGGGCTGCATTTTGGGTGCGTTTTGGGCTGGAGCTTCTCGTGGTTTGAGGCCTGGCTTGCTCCACCCCCTGCTCCTGAGATTCTCCCGGATGTGGGCTGCATTTTGGCTGCATTTTGGGCTGGAGCTTCTCGTGGTTTGAGGCCTGGCTTGCTCCACTTCCTGCTCTTGAGATTCTCCCAGATGTGGGCTGCATTTTGGGTGCGTTTTTGGCTGGAGCTTCTGGTGGTTTGAGGCCTGGCTTGCTCCAACCCCTGCTCCTGAGATTCTCCCGGATGTGGGCTGGATTTTGGCTGCCTTTTGGGCTGGAGCTTCTCGTGGTTTGAGGCCTGGCTTGCTCCACCCCCTGCTTTTGAGATTCTCCCAGATGTGGGCTGCATTTTGGCTGCCTTTTGGGCTACAGCTTCTCGTGGTTTCAGGCCTGGCTTGCTCCACCCCCTGCTCCTGAGATTCTCCCGGATGTGGGCTGCATTTTGGCTGCATTTTGGGCTGGAGCTTCTCGTGGTTTGAGGCCTGGCTTGCTCCACTTCCTGCCACTGAGATTCTCCCGGATGTGGGCTGCATTTTGGCTGCCTTTTGGGCTGGAGCTTCTCGTGGTTTGAGGCCTGGCTTGCTCCACCCCCTGCTCTTGAGATTCTCCCAGATGTGGGCTGCATTTTGGGTGCGTTTTTGGCTGGAGCTTCTGGTGGTTTGAGGCCTGGCTTGCTCCAACCCCTGCTCCTGAGATTCTCCCGAATGTGGGCTGGATTTTGGCTGCCTTTTGGGCTGGAGCTTCTCGAGGTTTGAGGCCTGGCTTGCTCCACTTCCTGCCCCTGAGATTCTCCCGGATGTGGGCTGCATTTTGGCTGCCTTTTGGGCTGGAGCTTCTCGTGGTTTGAGGCCTGCCTTGCTCCACTCCCTGCTCCTGAGATTCTCCCGGATGTGGGCTGCATTTTGGCTGCCTTTTGGGCTGGAGCTTCTCGTGGTTTGAGGCCTGCCTTGCTCCACCCCCTGCTCCTGAGATTCTCCCGGAGGTGGGCTGCATTTTGCCTGCCTTTTGGGCTGGAGCTTCTCATGGTTTGAGGCCTGGCTTACTCCACCCCCTGCTCTTGAGATTCTCCCGGATGTGCGCTGTAATTTGGCTGCATTTTGGGCTGGAGCTTCTCGTGGTTTGAGGCCTGGCTTGCTCCACCCCCTGCTTTTGAGATTCTCACAGATGTAGGCTGCATTTTGGCTGCCTTTTGGGCTGGAGCTTCTCGTGGTTTGAGGCCTGGCTTGCTCCACTTCCTGCTCCTGAGATTCTCCCGGATGTGGGCTGCATTTTGGCTGCTTTTTGGGCTGGAGCTTCTCGTGGTTTGAGGCCTGGCTTGCTCCACCCCCGGCTCTTGATATTCTCCCGGATGTGGGCTGCATTTTGGCTGCTTTTTGGGCTGGAGCTTCTCGTGGTTTGAGGCCTGGCTTGCTCCACCCCCTGCTCTTGATATTCTCCCGGATGTGGGCTGCATTTTGGCTGCCTTTTGGGCTGGAGCTTCTCGTGGTTTGAGGCCTGGCTTACTCCTCGCCCTGCTCTTGAGATTCTCCCGGATGTGCGCTGTAACTTGGCTGCATTTTGGGCTGGAGCTTCTCGTGGTTTGAGGCCTGGCTTGCTCCACTTCCTGCTCCTGAGATTCTCCCAGATGTGGGCTGCATTTTGGCTGCCTTTTGGGCTGGAGCTTCTCGTGGTTTGAGGCCTGGCTTGCTCCACTTCCTGCTCCTGAGATTCTCCCGCAGTTGGGCTGCATTTTGGCTGCATTTTGGGCTGGAGCTTCTCGTGGTTTGAGGCCTGGCTTGCTCCACCCCCTGCTCTTGATATTCTCCCGGATGTGGGCTGCATTTTGGCTGCCTTTTGGGCTGGAGCTTCTCGTGGTTTGAGGCCTGGCTTGCTCCAACCCCGGCTCTTGAGATTCTCCCGGATGTGGGCTGCATTTTGGCTGCCTTTTGGGCTGGAGCTTCTCGTGGTTTGAGGCCTGGCTTGCTCCACTTCCTGCTCCTGAGATTCTCCCAGATGTGGGCTGCATTTGGCTGCCTTTTGGGCTGGAGCTTCTCGTGGTTTGAGGCCTGGCTTGCTCCACTTCCTGCTCCTGAGATTCTCCCGCAGTTGGGCTGCATTTTGGCTGCCTTTTGGGCTGGAGCTTCTCGTGGTTTGAGGCCTGGCTTGTTCCACCCCCTGCTCCTGAGATTCTCCCGGATGTGGGCTGCATTTTGGCTGCCTTTTGGGCTGGAGCTTCTCGTGATTTGAGGCCTGGCTTGCTCTACCCCCTGCTCTTGAGATTCTCCCGCATGTGGGCTGCATTTTGGCTGCCTTTTGGGCTGGAGCTTCTGGTGGTTTGAGGCCTGGCTTGCTCCACCCCCTGCTCCTGAGATTCTCCCGGATGTGGGCTGCATTTTGGCTGCATTTTGGGCTGGAGCTTCTCGTGGTTTGAGGCCTGGCTTGCTCCACCCCCTGCTCTTGAGATTCTCCCGGATGTGGGCTGCATTTTGGCTGCCTTTTGGGCTGGAGCTTCTCGTGGTTTGAGGCCTGGTATGCTCCACTTCCTGCCCCTGAGATTCTCCCGGATGTGGGCTGCATTTTGGCTGCCTTTTGAGCTGGAGCTTCTCGTGGTTTGAGGCCTGCCTTGCTCCACCCCCGGCTCTTGATAATCTCCCGGATGTGGGCTGCATTTTGGCTGCATTTTGGGCTGGAGCTTCTCGTGGTTTGAGGCCTGCCTTGCTCCACCCCCTGCTCCTGAGATTCTCCCGGATGTGGGCTGCATTTTGGCTGCCTTTTGGGCTGGAGCTTCTCGTGGTTTGAGGCCCGGCTGGCTCCACACCCTGCTCTTGAGATTCTCCCGGATGTGGGCTGCATTTTGGCTGCCTTTTGGGCTGGAGCTTCTCGTGGTTTGAGGCCTGGCTTGCTCCACTTCCTGCTCCTGAGATTCTCCCGCAGTTGGGCTGCATTTTGGCTGCCTTTTGGGCTGGAGCTTCTCGTGGTTTGAGGCCTGCCTTGCTCCACCCCCTGCTCCTGAGATTCTCCTGCATGTGGGCTGCATTTTGGCTGCATTTTGGGCTGGAGCTTCTGGTGGTTTGAGGCCTGGCTTGCTCCACCCCCGGCTCTTGATATTCTCCCGGATGTGGGCTGCATTTTGGCTGCCTTTTGGGCTGGAGCTTCTCATGGTTTGAGGCCTGGCTGGCTCCACACCCTGCTCTTGAGATTCTCCCGCAGTTGGGCTGCATTTTGGCCGCATTTTGGGCTGGAGCTTCTCGTGATTTGAGGCCTGGCTTGCTCCACTTCCTGCTCCTGAGATTCTCCCAGATGTGGGCTGCATTTGGCTGCCTTTTGGGCTGGAGCTTCTCGTGGTTTGAGGCCTGGCTTACTCCACTCCCTGCTCCTGAGATTCTCCCGCAGTTGGGCTGCATTTTGGCTGCCTTTTGGGCTGGAGCTTCTCGTGGTTTGAGGCCTGGCTTGTTCCACCCCCTGCTCCTGAGATTCTCCCGGATGTGGGCTGCATTTTGGCTGCCTTTTGGGCTGGAGCTTCTCGTGATTTGAGGCCTGGCTTGCTCTACCCCCTGCTCTTGAGATTCTCCCGGATGTGGGCTGCATTTTGGCTGCCTTTTGGGCTGGAGCTTCTCGTGGTTTCAGGCCTGGCTTGCTCCACCCCCTGCTCCTGAGATTCTCCCGGATGTGGGCTGCATTTTGGCTGCATTTTGGGCTGGAGCTTCTCGTGGTTTGAGGCCTGCCTTGCTCCACCCCCTGCTCTTGAGATTCTCCCGCATGTGGGCTGCATTTTGGCTGCCTTTTGGGCTGGAGCTTCTCGTGGTTTGAGGCCTGGTATGCTCCACTTCCTGCCCCTGAGATTCTCCCGGATGTGGGCTGCATTTTGGCTGCCTTTTGAGCTGGAGCTTCTCGTGGTTTGAGGCCTGCCTTGCTCCACCCCCGGCTCTTGATAATCTCCCGGATGTGGGCTGCATTTTGGCTGCATTTTGGGCTGGAGCTTCTCGTGGTTTGAGGCCTGCCTTGCTCCACCCCCTGCTCCTGAGATTCTCCCGGATGTGGGCTGCATTTTGGCTGCCTTTTGGGCTGGAGCTTCTCGTGGTTTGAGGCCCGGCTGGCTCCACACCCTGCTCTTGAGATTCTCCCGGATGTGGGCTGCATTTTGGCTGCCTTTTGGGGTGGAGCTTCTCGTGGTTTGAGGCCTGGCTTGCTCCACTTCCTGCTCCTGAGATTCTCCCGCAGTTGGGCTGCATTTTGGCTGCCTTTTGGGCTGGAGCTTCTCGTGGTTTGAGGCCTGCCTTGCTCCACCCCCTGCTCCTGAGATTCTCCTGCATGTGGGCTGCATTTTGGCTGCATTTTGGGCTGGAGCTTCTGGTGGTTTGAGGCCTGCCTTGCTCCAACCCCTGCTCCTGAGATTCTCCCGGATGTGGGCTGGATTTTGGCTGCCTTTTGGGCTGGAGCTTCTCGAGGTTTGAGGCCTGGCTTGCTCCACCCCCTGCTCCTGAGATTCTCCCGGATGTGGGCTGCATTTTGGCTGCATTTTGGGCTGGAGCTTCTCGTGGTTTGAGGCCTGGCTTGCTCCACTTCCTGCCACTGAGATTCTCTCGGATGTGGGCTGCATTTTGGGTGACTTTTGGGCTGGAGCTTCTCGTGGTTTGAGGCCTGGCTTACTCCACCCCCTGCTCTTGATATTCTCCCGGATGTGTGCTGTAATTTGGCTGCATTTTGGGCTGGAGCTTCTCGTGGTTTGAGGCCTGGCTTGCTCCACCCCCTGCTTTTGAGATTCTCACAGATGTGGGCTGCATTTTGGCTGCCTTTTGGGCTGCAGCTTCTCGTGGTTTGAGGCCTGGCTTGCTCCACTTCCTGCTCCTGAGATTCTCCCAGATGTGGGCTGCATTTTGGCTGCTTTTTGGGCTGGAGCTTCTCGTGGTTTGAGGCCTGGCTTGCTCCACTTCCTGCTCCTGAGATTCTCCCGCAGTTGGGCTGCATTTTGGCTGCCTTTTGGGCTGGAGCTTCTCGTGGTTTGGGGCCTGGCTTGCTCCACTTCCTGCTCCTGAGATTCTCCCAGATGTGGGCTGCATTTTGGCTGCCTTTTGGGCTGGAGCTTCTCGTGGTTTGAGGCCTGGCTTGCTCCACCCCCTGCTCTTGAGATTCTCCCGCATGTGGGCTGCATTTTGGCTGCCTTTTAGGCTGGAGCTTCTCGTGGTTTGAGGCCTGGCTTGCTCCACCCCCGGCTCTTGATATTCTCCCGGATGTGGGCTGCATTTTGGCTGCCTTTTGGGCTGGAGCTTCTCGTGGTTTGAGGCCTGGCTTGCTCCACCCCCTGCTCCTGAGATTCTCCCGGATGTGGGCTGCATTTTGGCTGCCTTTTGGGCTGGAGCTTCTCGAGGTTTGAGTCCTGGCTTGCTCCACTTCCTGCCCCTGAGATTCTCCCAGATGTGGGCTGCATTTTGGCTGACTTTTGGGCTGGAGCTTCTCGTGGTTTGAGGCCTGGCTTGCTCCACCCCCTGCTCCTGAGATTCTCCCAGATGTGGGCTGCATTTTGGCTGCCTTTTGGGCTGGAGCTTCTCGTGGTTTGAGGCCTGGCTTGCTCCACTTCCTGCTCCTGAGATTCTCCCGGATGTGGGCTGCATTTTGGCTGCTTTTTGGGCTGGAGCTTCTCGTGGTTTGAGGCCTGGCTTGCTCCACTTCCTGCTCCTGAGATTCTCCCGCAGTTGGACTGCATTTTGGCTGCCTTTTGGGCTGGAGCTTCTCGTGGTTTGGGGCCTGGCTTGCTCCACCCCCTGCTCCTGAGATTCTCCCAGATGTGGGCTGCATTTTGGCTGCATTTTGGGCTGGAGCTTCTCGTGGTTTGAGGCCTGGCTTGCTCCACCCCCTGCTCTTGAGATTCTCCCGCATGTGGGCTGCATTTTGGCTGCCTTTTAGGCTGGAGCTTCTCGTGGTTTGAGGCCTGGCTTGCTCCACCCCCGGCTCTTGATATTCTCCCGGTTGTGGGCTGCATTTTGGCTGCCTTTTGGGCTGGAGCTTCTCGTGGTTTGAGGCCTGGCTTGCTCCACCCCCTGCTCTTGATATTCTCCCGGATGTGGGCTGCATTTTGGCTGCATTTTCGGCTGGAGCTTCTCGTGGTTTGAGGCCTGGCTTGCTCCACGCCCTGCTCCTGAGATTCTCCCGCAGTTGGGCTGCATTTTGGCTGCCTTTTGGGCTGGAGCTTCTCGTGGTTTCAGGCCTGGCTTGCTCCACTTCCTGCTCCTGAGATTCTCCCGGATGTGGGCTGCATTTTGGCTGCTTTTTGGGCTGGAGCTTCTCGTGGTTTGAGGCCTGGCTTGCTCCACCCCCTGCTCTTGATATTCTCCCGGATGTGGGCTGCATTTTGGCTGCATTTTCGGCTGGAGTTTCTCGTGGTTTGAGGCCTGGCTTGCTCCTCTTCCTGCTCCTGAGATTCTCCCGGATGTGGGCTGCATTTTGGCTGCCTTTTGGGCTGGAGCTTCTCGTGCTTTGAGGCCTGGCTTGCTCCACCCCCTGCTCCTGAGATTCTCCCAGATGTGGGCTGCATTTTGGCTGCCTTTTGGGCTGGAGCTTCTCGTGGTTTGAGGCCTGGCTTTCTCCACCCCCTGCTCTTGAGATTCTCCTCCATGTGGGCTGGATTTTGGCTGCATTTTGGGCTGGAGATTCTCGTGGTTTGAGACCTGGCTTACTCTACCCCCTGCTCTTGAGATTCTCCTGGATGTGTGCTGGATTTTGGCTGCCTTTTGGGCTGGAGCTTCTCGTGGTTTGAGGCCTGGCTTGCTCCACTTCCTGCTCCTGAGATTCTCCCAGATGTGGGCTGCATTTTGGCTGCTTTTTGGGCTGGAGCTTCTCGTGGTTTGAGGCCTGGCTTGCTCCACCCCCTGCTCTTGATATTCTCCCGGATGTGGGCTGCATTTTGGCTGCCTTTTGGGCTGGAGCTTCTCGTGGTTTGAGGCCTGGCTTGCTCCACTCCCTGCTCCTGAGATTCTCCCAGATGTGGGCTGCATTTTGGCTGCCTTTTGGGCTGGAGCTTCTCGTGCTTTGAGGCCTGGCTTGCTCCACTTCCTGCCACTGAGATTCTCCCGGATGTGGGCTGCATTTTGGCTGCCTTTTGGGCTGGAGCTTCTCGTGGTTTGAGGCCTGGCTTGCTCCACCCCCTGCTTTTGAGATTCTCACAGATGTAGGCTGCATTTTGGCTGCCTTTTGGGCTGGAGCTTCTCGTGATTTGAGGCCTGCCTTGCTCCACCCCCTGCTCCTGAGATTCTCCCGGATGTGGGCTGCATTTTGGCTGCATTTTGGGCTGGAGCTTCTCGTGGTTTGAGGCCTGGCTTGCTCCACTTCCTGCTCCTGAGATTCTCCCGGATGTGGGCTGCATTTTGGCTGCCTTTTGGGCTGGAGCTTCTCGTGGTTTGAGGACTGGCTTACTCCACCCCCTGCTCTTGATATTCTCCTCCATGTGGGCTGCATTTTGGGTGCGTTTTGGGCTGGAGCTTCTCGTGGTTTGAGGCCTGGCTTGCTCCACCCCCTGCTCCTGAGATTCTCCCGGATGTGGGCTGCATTTTGGCTGCATTTTGGGCTGGAGCTTCTCGTGGTTTGAGGCCTGGCTTGCTCCACTTCCTGCTCTTGAGATTCTCCCAGATGTGGGCTGCATTTTGGGTGCGTTTTTGGCTGGAGCTTCTGGTGGTTTGAGGCCTGGCTTGCTCCAACCCCTGCTCCTGAGATTCTCCCGGATGTGGGCTGGATTTTGGCTGCCTTTTGGGCTGGAGCTTCTCGTGGTTTGAGGCCTGGCTTGCTCCACCCCCTGCTTTTGAGATTCTCCCAGATGTGGGCTGCATTTTGGCTGCCTTTTGGGCTACAGCTTCTCGTGGTTTCAAGCCTGGCTTGCTCCACCCCCTGCTCCTGAGATTCTCCCGGATGTGGGCTGCATTTTGGCTGCATTTTGGGCTGGAGCTTCTCGTGGTTTGAGGCCTGGCTTGCTCCACTTCCTGCCACTGAGATTCTCCCGGATGTGGGCTGCATTTTGGCTGCCTTTTGGGCTGGAGCTTCTCGTGGTTTGAGGCCTGCCTTGCTCCACCCCCTGCTCTTGAGATTCTCCCAGATGTGGGCTGCATTTTGGGTGCGTTTTTGGCTGGAGCTTCTGGTGGTTTGAGGCCTGGCTTGCTCCAACCCCTGCTCCTGAGATTCTCCCGGATGTGGGCTGGATTTTGGCTGCCTTTTGGGCTGGAGCTTCTCGAGGTTTGAGGCCTGGCTTGCTCCACTTCCTGCCCCTGAAATTCTCCCGGATGTGGGCTGCATTTTGGCTGCCTTTTGGGCTGGAGCTTCTCGTGGTTTGAGGCCTGCCTTGCTCCACTCCCTGCTCCTGAGATTCTCCCGGATGTGGGCTGCATTTTGGCTGCCTTTTGGGCTGGAGCTTCTCGTGGTTTGAGGCCTGCCTTGCTCCACCCCCAGCTCCTGAGATTCTCCCGGAGGTGGGCTGCATTTTGGCTGCCTTTTGGGCTGGAGCTTCTCATGGTTTGAGGCCTGGCTTACTCCACCCCCTGCTCTTGAGATTCTCCCGGATGTGCGCTGTAATTTGGCTGCATTTTGGGCTGGAGCTTCTCGTGGTTTGAGGCCTGGCTTGCTCCACCCCCTGCTTTTGAGATTCTCACAGATGTAGGCTGCATTTTGGCTGCCTTTTGGGCTGGAGCTTCTCGTGGTTTGAGGCCTGGCTTGCTCCACTTCCTGCTCCTGAGATTCTCCCGGATGTGGGCTGCATTTTGGCTGCTTTTTGGGCTGGAGCTTCTCGTGGTTTGAGGCCTGGCTTGCTCCACCCCCGGCTCTTGATATTCTCCCGGATGTGGGCTGCATTTTGGCTGCTTTTTGGGCTGGAGCTTCTCGTGGTTTGAGGCCTGGCTTGCTCCACCCCCTGCTCTTGATATTCTCCCGGATGTGGGCTGCATTTTGGCTGCCTTTTGGGCTGGAGCTTCTCGTGGTTTGAGGCCTGGCTTGCTCCACCCCCTGCTCTTGAGATTCTCCCGGAGGTGGGCTGCATTTTGGCTGCCTTTTGGGCTGGAGCTTCTCGTGGTTTGAGGCCTGGCTTGCTCCAACCCTTGCTCCTGAGATTCTCACAGATGTAGGCTGCATTTTGGCTGCCTTTTGGGCTGGAGCTTCTCGTGGTTTGAGGCCTGGCTTGCTCCACTTCCTGCTCCTGAGATTCTCCCAGATGTAGGCTGCATTTTGGCTGCTTTTTGGGCTGGAGCTTCTCGTGGTTTGAGGCCTGGCTTGCTCCACTTCCTGCCACTGAGATTCTCCCGCATGTGGGCTGCATTTTGGCTGCCTTTTGGGCTGGAGCTTCTCGTGGTTTGAGGCCTGGCTTGCTCCACCACCTGCTCTTGAGATTCTCCCAGATGTGGGCTGCATTTTGGGTGCGTTTTTGGCTGGAGCTTCTGGTGGTTTGAGGCCTGGCTTGCTCCAACCCCTGCTCCTGATATTCTCCCGGATGTGGGCTGCATTTTGGCTGCCTTTTGGGCTGGAGCTTCTCGAGGTTTGAGGCCTGGCTTGCTCCACTTCCTGCCCCTGAGATTCTCCCGGATGTGGGCTGCATTTTGGCTGCCTTTTGGGCTGGAGCTTCTCGTGGTTTGAGGCCTGCCTTGCTCCACCCCCTGCTCCTGAGATTCTCCCAGATGTGGGCTGCATTTTGGCTGCTTTTTGGGCTGGAGCTTCTCGTGGTTTGAGGCCTGGCTTGCTCCACCCCCTGCTCCTGAGATTCTCCCGGATGTGGGCTGCATTTTGGCTGCATTTTGGGCTGGAGCTTCTCATGGTTTGAGGCCTGGCTTGCTCCACTTCCTGCCACTGAGATTCTCTCGGATGTGGGCTGCATTTTGGCTGCCTTTTGGGCTGGAGCTTCTCATGGTTTGAGGCCTGGCTTACTCCACCCACTGCTCTTGAGATTCTCCCGGATGTGCGCTGTAATTTGGCTGCATTTTGGGCTGGAGCTTCTCGTGGTTTGAGGCCTGGCTTGCTCCACCCCCTGCTTTTGAGATTCTCACAGATGTAGGCTGCATTTTGGCTGCCTTTTGGGCTGGAGCTTCTCGTGGTTTGAGGCCTGGCTTGCTCCACTTCCTGCTCCTGAGATTCTCCCGGATGTGGGCTGCATTTTGGCTGCTTTTTGGGCTGGAGCTTCTCGTGGTTTGAGGCCTGGCTTGCTCCACCCCCGGCTCTTGATATTCTCCCGGATGTGGGCTGCATTTTGGCTGCTTTTTGGGCTGGAGCTTCTCGTGGTTTGAGGCCTGGCTTGCTCCACCCCCTGCTCTTGATATTCTCCCGGATGTGGGCTGCATTTTGGCTGCCTTTTGGGCTGGAGCTTCTCGTGGTTTGAGGCCTGGCTTGCTCCACCCCCTGCTCTTGATATTCTCCCGGATGTGGGCTGCATTTTGGCTGCCTTTTGGGCTGGAGCTTCTCGTGGTTTGAGGCCTGGCTTGCTCCACCCCCTGCTCTTGAGATTCTCCCGGAGGTGGGCTGCATTTTGGCTGCCTTTTGGGCTGGAGCTTCTCGTGGTTTGAGGCCTGGCTTGCTCCAGCCCCTGCTCTTGAGATTCTCCCGGATGTGCGCTGTAATTTGGCTGCATTTTGGGCTGGAGCTTCTCGTGGTTTGAGGCCTGGCTTGCTCCAACCCCTGCTCCTGAGATTCTCACAGATGTAGGCTGCATTTTGGCTGCCTTTTGGGCTGGAGCTTCTCGTGGTTTGAGGCCTGGCTTGCTCCACTTCCTGCTCCTGAGATTCTCCCAGATGTGGGCTGCATTTTGGCTGCTTTTTGGGCTGGAGCTTCTCGTGGTTTGAGGCCTGGCTTGCTCCACTTCCTGCTCCTGAGATTCTCCCGCAGTTGGGCTGCATTTTGGCTGCCTTTTGGGCTCGAGCTTCTCGTGGTTTGAGGCCTGGCTTGCTCCACTTCCTGCTCCTGAGATTCTCCCGGATGTGGGCTGCATTTTGGGTGCCTTTTGGGCTGGAGCTTCTCGTGGTTTGAGGCCTGGCTTGCTCCACCCCCTGCTCTTGAGATTCTCCCGCATGTGGGCTGCATTTTGGCTGCCTTTTGGGCTGGAGCTTCTCGTGGTTTGAGGCCTGGCTTGCTCCACCCCCTGCTCCTGAGATTCTCCCGGAGGTGGGCTGCATTTTGGCTGCCTTTTGGGCTGGAGCTTCTCGTGGTTTGAGGCCTGGCTTGCTCCACCCCCTGCTCCTGAGATTCTCCCGGATGTGCGCTGTAATTTGGCTGCATTTTGGGCTGGAGCTTCTCGTGGTTTGAGGCCTGGCTTGCTCCACCCTCTGCTCCTGAGATTCTCACAGATGTAGGCTGCATTTTGGCTGCATTTTGGGCTGGAGCTTCTCGTGGTTTGAGGCCTGGCTTGCTCCACTTCCTGCTCCTGAGATTCTCCCGCAGTTGGGCTGCATTTTGGCTGCCTTTTGGGCTGGAGCTTCTCGTGGTTTGAGGCCTGGCTTGCTCCACCCCCTGCTCTTGAGATTCTCCCGGATGTGGGCTGCATTTTGGCTGCCTTTTAGGCTGGAGCTTCTCGTGGTTTGAGGCCTGGCTTGCTCCACCCCCGGCTCTTGATATTCTCCCGGATGTGGGCTGCATTTTGGCTGCCTTTTGGGCTGGAGCTTCTCGTGGTTTGAGGCCTGGCTTGCTCCACTTCCTGCTCCTGAGATTCTCCCGGATGTGGGCTGCATTTTGGCTGCCTTTTGGGCTGGAGCTTCTGGTGGTTTGAGGCCTGGCTTGCTCCACCCCCTGCTCCTGAGATTCTCCTGGATGTGGGCTGCATTTTGGCTGCCTTTTGGGCTGGAGCTTCTCGAGGTTTGAGGCCTGGCTTGCTCCACTTCCTGCCCCTGAGATTCTCCCGGATGTGGGCTGCATTTTGGCTGCCTTTTGGGCTGGAGCTTCTCGTGGTTTGAGGCCTGCCTTGCTCCACCCCCTGCTCCTGAGATTCTCCCGGATGTGGGCTGCATTTTGGCTGCCTTTTGGGCTGGAGCTTCTCGTGGTTTGAGGCCTGGCTTGCTCCACCCCCGGCTCTTGATATTCTCCCGGATGTGGGCTGCATTTTGGCTGCCTTTTGGGCTGGAGCTTCTCGTGGTTTGAGGCCTGGCTTGCTACACCCCCTGCTCTTGAGATTCTCCACGATGTGGGCTGCATTTTGGCTGACTTTTGGGCTGGACCTTCTCGTGGTTTGAGGCCTGGCTTGCTCCAGCCCCTGCTCTTGAGATTCTCCCGGATGTGGGCTGCATTTTGGCTGCCTTTTGGGCTGGAGCTTCTCGTGGTTTGAGGCCTGGCTTGCTCCACCCCCTGCTCTTGAGATTCTCCCGGATGTGGGCTGCATTTTGGCTGCCTTTTGGGCTGGAGCTTCTCGTGGTTTGAGGCCTGGCTTGCTCCACCCCCTGCTCTTGAGATTCTCCCGGAGGTGGGCTGCATTTTGGCTGCCTTTTGGGCTGGAGCTTCTCGTGGTTTGAGGCCTGGCTTGCTCCACCCCCTGCTCCTGAGATTCTCCCGGATGTGCGCTGTAATTTGGCTGCATTTTGGGCTGGAGCTTCTCGTGGTTTGAGGCCTGGCTTGCTCCACCCCCTGCTCCTGAGATTCTCACAGATGTAGGCTGCATTTTGGCTGCATTTTGGGCTGGAGCTTCTCGTGGTTTGAGGCCTGGCTTGCTCCACTTCCTGCTCCTGAGATTCTCCCAGATGTGGGCTGCATTTTGGCTGCTTTTTGGGCTGGAGCTTCTCGTGGTTTGAGGCCTGGCTTGCTCCACTTCCTGCTCCTGAGATTCTCCCGGATGTGGGCTGCATTTTGGCTGCCTTTTGGGCTGGAGCTTCTCGTGGTTTGAGGCCTGGCTTGCTCCACCCCCTGCTCTTGAGATTCTCCCGGATGTGGGCTGCATTTTGGCTGCCTTTTAGGCTGGAGCTTCTCGTGGTTTGAGGCCTGGCTTGCTCCACCCCCGGCTCTTGATATTCTCCCGGATGTGGGCTGCATTTTGGCTGCCTTTTGGGCTGGAGCTTCTCGTGGTTTGAGGCCTGGCTTGCTCCACCCCCTGCTCCTGAGATTCTCCTGGATGTGGGCTGCATTTTGGCTGCCTTTTGGGGTGGAGCTTCTGGTGGTTTGAGGCCTGGCTTGCTCCACCCCCTGCTCCTGAGATTCTCCCGGATGTGGGCTGGATTTTGGCTGCCTTTTGGGCTGTAGCTTCTCGAGGTTTGAGGCCTGGCTTGCTCCATTTCCTGCCCCTGAGATTCTCCCGGATGTGGGCTGCATTTTGGCTGCCTTTTGGGCTGGAGCTTCTCGTGGTTTGAGGCCTGGCTTGCTCCAGCCCCTGCTCTTGAGATTCTCCCAGATGTGGGCTGCATTTTGGCTGCCTTTTGGGCTGGAGCTTCTCGTGGTTTGAGGCCTGGCTTGCTCCACCCCCTGCTTTTGAGATTCTCACAGATGTAGGCTGCATTTTGGCTGCCTTTTGGGCTGGAGCTTCTCGTGCTTTGAGGCCTGGCTTGCTCCACTTCCTGCTCCTGAGATTCTCCCGGATGTGGGCTGCATTTTGGCTGCTTTTTGGGCTGGAGCTTCTCGTGGTTTGAGGCCTGGCTTGCTCCACCCCCTGCTCTTGAGATTCTCCCGGATGTGGGCTGCATTTTGGCTGCCTTTTGGGCTGGAGCTTCTCGTGGTTTGAGGCCTGGCTTGCTCCACCCCCTGCTCTTGATATTCTCCCGGATGTGGGCTGCATTTTGGCTGCCTTTTGGGCTGCAGCTTCTCGTGGTTTGAGGCCTGGCTTGCTCCACCCCCTGCTCTTGAGATTCTCCCGGAGGTGGGCTGCATTTTGGCTGCCTTTTGGGCTGGAGCTTCTCGTGGTTTGAGGCCTGGCTTGCTCCACCCCCTGCTCTTGAGATTCTCCCGGATGTAGGCTGCATTTTGGCTGCCTTTTGGGCTGGAGCTTCTCGTGGTTTGAGGCCTGGCTTGCTCCACTTCCTGCTCCTGAGATTCTCCCAGATGTGGGCTGCATTTTGGCTGCCTTTTGGGCTGGAGCTTCTCGTGGTTTGAGGCCTGGCTTGCTCCACTTCCTGCTCCTGAGATTCTCCCAGATGTGGGCTGCATTTTGGCTGCTTTTTGGGCTGGAGCTTCTCGTGGTTTGAGGCCTGGCTTGCTCCACTTCCTGCTCCTGAGATTCTCCCGCAGTTGGGCTGCATTTTGGCTGCCTTTTGGGCTGGAGCTTCTCGTGGTTTGAGGCCTGCCTTGCTCCACCCCCTGCTCCTGAGATTCTCCCAGATGTGGGCTGCATTTTGGCTGCCTTTTGGGCTGGAGCTTCTCGTGGTTTGAGGCCTGGCTTGCTCCACTTCCTGCTCCTGAGATTCTCCCGCAGTTGGGCTGCATTTTGGCTGCCTTTTGGGCTGGAGCTTCTCGTGGTTTGAGGCCTGGCTTGCTCCACTTCCTGCTCCTGAGATTCTCCCGGATGTGGGCTGCATTTTGGGTGCTTTTTGGGCTGGAGCTTCTCGTGGTTTGAGGCCTGGCTTGCTCCACCCCCTGCTCTTGAGATTCTCCCGCATGTGGGCTGCATTTTGGCTGCCTTTTGGGCTGGAGCTTCTCATGGTTTGAGGCCTGGCTTGCTCCACCCCCTGCTCCTGAGATTCTCCCGGAGGTGGGCTGCATTTTGGCTGCCTTTTGGGCTGGAGCTTCTCGTGGTTTGAGGCCTGGCTTGCTCCACCCCCTGCTCCTGAGATTCTCCCGGATGTGCGCTGTAATTTGGCTGCATTTTGGGCTGGAGTTTCTCGTGGTTTGAGGCCTGGCTTGCTCCACCCTCTGCTCCTGAGATTCTCACAGATGTAGGCTGCATTTTGGCTGCATTTTGGGCTGGAGCTTCTCGTGGTTTGAGGCCTGCCTTGCTCCACTTCCTGCTCCTGAGATTCTGCCAGATGTGGGCTGCATTTTGGCTGCCTTTTGGGCTGGAGCTTCTCGTGGTTTGAGGCCTGGCTTGCTCCACTTCCTGCTCCTGAGATTCTCCCGCAGTTGGGCTGCATTTTGGCTGCCTTTTGGGCTGGAGCTTCTCGTGGTTTGAGGCCTGGCTTGCTCCACCCCCTGCTCTTGAGATTCTCCCGCATGTGGGCTGCATTTTGGCTGCCTTTTAGGCTGGAGCTTCTCGTGGTTTGAGGCCTGGCTTGCTCCACCCCCGGCTCTTGATATTCTCCCGGATGTGGGCTGCATTTTGGCTGCCTTTTGGGCTGGAGCTTCTCGTGGTTTGAGGCCTGGCTTGCTCCACCCCCTGCTCCTGAGATTCTCCCGGATGTGGGCTGCATTTTGGCTGCCTTTTGGGCTGGAGCTTCTGGTGGTTTGAGGCCTGGCTTGCTCCACCCCCTGCTCCTGAGATTCTCCCGGATGTGGGCTGCATTTTGGCTGCCTTTTGGGCTGGAGCTTCTCGTGGTTTGAGGCCTGGCTTACTCCACTCCCTGCTCTTGAGATTCTCCCGGATGTGGGCTGGATTTTGGCTGCCTTTTGGGCTGGAGCTTCTCGTGGTTTGAGGCCTGCCTTGCTCCACCCCCTGCTCCTGAGATTCTCCCGGATGTGGGCTGCATTTTGGCTGCCTTTTGGGCTGGAGCTTCTCGTGGTTTGAGGCCTGGCTTGCTCCACCCCCGGCTCTTGATATTCTCCCGGATGTGGGCTGCATTTTGGCTGCCTTTTGGGCTGGAGCTTCTCGTGGTTTGAGGCCTGGCTTGCTACACCCCCTGCTCTTGATATTCTCCACGATGTGGGCTGCATTTTGGCTGACTTTTGGGCTGGACCTTCTCGTGGTTTGAGGCCTGGCTTGCTCCACCCCCTGCTCTTGAGATTCTCCCGGATGTGGGCTGCATTTTGGCTGCCTTTTGGGCTAGAGCTTCTCGTGGTTTGAGGCCTGGCTTGCTCCACCCCCTGCTCTTGAGATTCTCCCGGATGTGGGCTGCATTTTGGCTGCCTTTTGGGCTGGAGCTTCTCGTGGTTTGAGGCCTGGCTTGCTCCACCCCCTGCTCCTGAGATTCTCCCGGAGGTGGGCTGCATTTTGGCTGCCTTTTGGGCTGGAGCTTCTCGTGGTTTGAGGCCTGGCTTGCTCTACCCCCTGCTCCTGAGATTCTCCCGGATGTGCGCTGTAATTTGGCTGCATTTTGGGCTGGAGCTTCTCGTGGTTTGAGGCCTGGCTTGCTCCACCCCCTGCTCCTGAGATTCTCACAGATGTAGGCTGCATTTTGGCTGCATTTTGGGCTGGAGCTTCTCGTGGTTTGAGGCCTGGCTTGCTCCACTTCCTGCTCCTGAGATTCTCCCAGATGTGGGCTGCATTTTGGCTGCTTTTTGGGCTGGAGCTTCTCGTGGTTTGAGGCCTGGCTTGCTCCACTTCCTGCTCCTGAGATTCTCCCGCAGTTGGGCTGCATTTTGGCTGCCTTTTGGGCTGGAGCTTCTCGTGGTTTGAGGCCTGGCTTGCTCCACCCCCTGCTCTTGAGATTCTCCCAGATGTGGGCTGCATTTTGGCTGCCTTTTAGGCTGGAGCTTCTCGTGGTTTGAGGCCTGGCTTGCTCCACCCCCGGCTCTTGATATTCTCCCGGATGTGGGCTGCATTTTGGCTGCCTTTTGGGCTGGAGCTTCTCGTGGTTTGAGGCCTGGCTTGCTCCACCCCCTGCTCCTGAGATTCTCCTGGATGTGGGCTGCATTTTGGCTGCCTTTTGGGGTGGAGCTTCTGGTGGTTTGAGGCCTGGCTTGCTCCACCCCCTGCTCCTGAGATTCTCCCGGATGTGGGCTGGATTTTGGCTGCCTTTTGGGCTGTAGCTTCTCGAGGTTTGAGGCCTGGCTTGCTCCATTTCCTGCCCCTGAGATTCTCCCGGATGTGGGCTGCATTTTGGCTGCCTTTTGGGCTGGAGCTTCTCGTGGTTTGAGGCCTGCCTTGCTCCACCCCCTGCTCTTGAGATTCTCCCAGAGGTGGGCTGCATTTTGGCTGCCTTTTGGGCTGGAGCTTCTCGTGGTTTGAGGCCTGGCTTGCTCCACACCCTGCTCCTGAGATTCTCCCGCAGTTGGGCTGCATTTTGGCTGCCTTTTGGGCTGGAGCTTCTCGTGGTTTGAGGCCTGGCTTGCTCCACTTCCTGCTCCTGAGATTCTCCCGGATGTGGGCTGCATTTTGGCTGCCTTTTGGGCTGGAGCTTCTCGTGGTTTGAGGCCTGGATTGCTCCACCCCCTGCTCTTGAGATTCTCCCGGATGTGGGCTGCATTTTGGCTGCCTTTTGGGCTGGAGCTTCTCGTGGTTTGAGGCCTGGCTTGCTCCACCCCCTGCTCCTGAGATTCTCCCGGAGGTGGGCTGCATTTTGGCTGCCTTTTGGGCTGGAGCTTCTCGTGGTTTGAGGCCTGCCTTGCTCCACCCCCTGCTCCTGAGATTCTCCCGGAGGTGGGCTGCATTTTGGCTGCCTTTTGGGCTGGAGCTTCTCGTGGTTTGAGGCCTGGCTTGCTCCACCCCCTGCTCCTGAGATTCTCCCGGATGTGGGCTGCATTTTGGCTGCCTTTTGGGCTGGAGCTTCTGGTGGTTTGAGGCCTGGCTTGCTCCACCCCCTGCTCCTGAGATTCTCCCGGATGTGGGCTGCATTTTGGCTGCCTTTTGGGCTGGAGCTTCTCGAGGTTTGAGGCCTGGCTTGCTCCACTTCCTGCCCCTGAGATTCTCCTGGATGTGGGCTGCATTTTGGCTGCCTTTTGGGCTGGAGCTTCTCGTGGTTTGAGGCCTGGCTTGCTCCACCCCCTGCTCCTGAGATTCTCCCGGATGTGGGCTGCATTTTGGCTGCCTTTTGGGCTGGAGCTTCTCGTGGTTTGAGGCCTGCCTTGCTCCACCCCCTGCTCCTGAGATTCTCCCAGATGTGGGCTGCATTTTGGCTGCCTTTTGGGCTGGAGCTTCTCGTGGTTTGAGGCCTGGCTTGCTCCACTTCCTGCTCCTGAGATTCTCCCGCAGTTGGGCTGCATTTTGGCTGCCTTTTGGGCTGGAGCTTCTCGTGGTTTGAGGCCTGGCTTGCTCCACCCCCTGCTCCTGAGATTCTCCCGGAGGTGGGCTGCATTTTGGCTGCCTTTTGGGCTGGAGCTTCTCGTGGTTTGAGGCCTGGCTTGCTCCACCCCCTGCTCCTGAGATTCTCCCGGATGTGCGCTGTAATTTGGCTGCATTTTGGGCTGGAGCTTCTCGTGGTTTGAGGCCTGGCTTGCTCCACCCTCTGCTCCTGAGATTCTCACAGATGTAGGCTGCATTTTGGCTGCATTTTGGCCTGGAGCTTCTCGTGGTTTGAGGCCTGGCTTGCTCCACTTCCTGCTCCTGAGATTCTGCCAGATGTGGGCTGCATTTTGGCTGCCTTTTGGGCTGGAGCTTCTCGTGGTTTGAGGCCTGGCTTGCTCCACTTCCTGCTCCTGAGATTCTCCCGCAGTTGGGCTGCATTTTGGCTGCCTTTTGGGCTGGAGCTTCACGTGGTTTGAGGCCTGGCTTGCTCCACCCCCTGCTCCTGAGATTCTCCCGGATGTGGGCTGCATTTTGGCTGCCTTTTGGGCTGGAGCTTCTGGTGGTTTGAGGCCTGGCTTGCTCCACCCCCTGCTCCTGAGATTCTCCCGGATGTGGGCTGGATTTTGGCTGCCTTTTGGGCTGGAGCTTCTCGAGGTTTGAGGCCTGGCTTGCTCCACTTCCTGCCCCTGAGATTCTCCCGGATGTGGGCTGCATTTTGGCTGCCTTTTGGGCTGGAGCTTCTCGTGGTTTGAGGCCTGGCTGGCTCCACCCCCTGCTCCTGAGATTCTCCCGGATGTGGGCTGCATTTTGGCTGCCTTTTGGGCTGGAGCTTCTCGTGGTTTGAGGCCTGGCTTGCTCCACCCCCGGCTCTTGATATTCTCCCGGATGTGGGCTGCATTTTGGCTGCCTTTTGGGCTGGAGCTTCTCGTGGTTTGAGGCCTGGCTTGCTACACCCCCTGCTCTTGATATTCTCCACGATGTGGGCTGCATTTTGGCTGCCTTTTGGGCTGGAGCTTCTCGTGGTTTGAGGCCTGGCTTGCTCCACCCCCTGCTCTTGAGATTCTCCCGGATGTGGGCTGCATTTTGGCTGCCTTTTGGGCTGGAGCTTCTCGTGGTTTGAGGCCTGGCTTGCTCCACCCCCTGCTCCTGAGATTCTCCCGGATGTGGGCTGCATTTTGGCTGCCTTTTGGGCTGGAGCTTCTCGTGGTTTGAGGCCTGGCTTTCTCCACCCCCTGCTCTTGAGATTCTCCCGGATGTGGGCTGCATTTTGGCTGCCTTTTAGGCTGGAGCTTCTCGTGGTTTGAGGCCTGGCTTGCTCCACCCCCGGCTCTTGATATTCTCCCGGATGTGGGCTGCATTTTGGCTGCCTTTTGGGCTGGAGCTTCTCGTGGTTTGAGGCCTGGCTTGCTCCACCCCCTGCTCCTGAGATTCTCCTGGATGTGGGCTGCATTTTGGCTGCCTTTTGGGGTGGAGCTTCTGGTGGTTTGAGGCCTGGCTTGCTCCACCCCCTGCTCCTGAGATTCTCCCGGATGTGGGCTGCATTTTGGCTGCCTTTTGGGCTGGAGCTTCTCGTGGTTTGAGGCCTGCCTTGCTCCAGCCCCTGCTCTTGAGATTCTCCCAGATGTGGGCTGCATTTTGGGTGCCTTTTGGGCTGGAGCTTCTCGTGGTTTGAGGCCTGGCTTGCTCCACTTCCTGCTCCTGAGATTCTCCCGCAGTTGGGCTGCATTTTGGCTGCCTTTTGGGCTGGAGCTTCTCGTGGTTTGAGGCCTGGCTTGCTCCACTTCCTGCTCCTGAGATTCTCCCGGATGTGGGCTGCATTTTGGCTGCCTTTTGGGCTGGAGCTTCTCGTGGTTTGAGGCCTGGCTTGCTCCACCCCCTGCTCTTGAGATTCTCCCGGATGTGGGCTGCATTTTGGCTGCCTTTTGGGCTGGAGCTTCTCGTGGTTTGAGGCCTGGCTTGCTCCACCCCCTGCTCCTGAGATTCTCCCGGAGGTGGGCTGCATTTTGGGTGCCTTTTGGGCTGGAGCTTCTCGTGGTTTGAGGCCTGGCTTGCTCCACCCCCTGCTCCTGAGATTCTCCCGGATGTGCGCTGTAATTTGGCTGCATTTTGGGCTGGAGCTTCTCGTGGTTTGAGGCCTGCCTTGCTCCACCCCCTGCTCCTGAGATTCTCCCAGATGTGGGCTGCATTTTGGCTGCCTGTTGGGCTGGAGCTTCTCGTGCTTTGAGGCCTGGCTTGCTCCACCCCCGGCTCTTGATATTCTCCCGGATGTGGGCTGCATTTTGGCTGCCTTTTGGGCTGGAGCTTCTCGTGGTTTGAGGCCTGGCTTGCTCCACCCCCTGCTCCTGAGATTCTCCTGGATGTGGGCTGCATTTTGGCTGCCTTTTGGGCTGGAGCTTCTCGTGGTTTGAGGCCTGCCTTGCTCCACTCCCTGCTCTTGAGATTCTCCCAGATGTGGGCTGCATTTTGGGTGCCTTTTGGGCTGGAGCTTCTCGTGGTTTGAGGCCTGGCTTGCTCCACTTCCTGCTCCTGAGATTCTCCCGCAGTTGGGCTGCATTTTGGCTGCCTTTTGGGCTGGAGCTTCTCGTGGTTTGAGGCCTGGCTTGCTCCACCCCCTGCTCCTGAGATTCTCCCGGAGGTGGGCTGCATTTTGGGTGCCTTTTGGGCTGGAGCTTCTCGTGGTTTGAGGCCTGCCTTGCTCCACCCCCTGCTCCTGAGATTCTCCCAGATGTGGGCTGCATTTTGGCTGCATTTTGGCTGCCTTTTGGGCTGGAGCTTCTCGTGGTTTGAGGCCTGGCTTGCTCCACTTCCTGCTCCTGAGATTCTCCCGGATTTGGGCTGCATTTTGGCTGCCATTTGGGCTGGAGCTTCTCGTGGTTTGAGGCCTGGCTTGCTCCACCCACTGCTCTTGAGATTCTCCCGGATGTGGGCTGCATTTTGGCTGCCTTTTAGGCTGGAGCTTCTCGTGGTTTGAGGCCTGGCTTGCTCCACCCCCGGCTCTTGATATTCTCCCGGATGTGGGCTGCATTTTGGCTGCCTTTTGGGCTGGAACTTCTCGTGGTTTGAGGCCTGGCTTACTCCACCCCCTGCTCCTGAGATTCTCCCGGATGTGGGCTGCATTTTGGCTGCCTTTTGGGCTGGAGCTTCTCGTGGTTTGAGGCCTGGCTTGCTCCACCCCCTGCTCCTGAGATTCTCCCGGATGTGGGCTGGATTTTGGCTGCCTTTTGGGCTGGAGCTTCTCGAGGTTTGAGGCCTGGCTTGCTCCACTCCCTGCCCCTGAGATTCTCCCGGATGTGGGCTGCATTTTGGCTGCCTTTTGGGCTGGAGCTTCTCGTGGTTTGAGGCCTGCCTTGCTCCACCCCCTGCTCCTGAGATTCTCCCAGATGTGGGCTGCATTTTGGCTGCCTTTTGGGCTGGAGCTTCTCGTGGTTTGAGGCCTGGCTTGCTCCACTTCCTGCTCCTGAGATTCTCCCGCAGTTGGGCTGCATTTTGGCTGCCTTTTGGGCTGGAGCTTCTCATGGTTTGAGGCCTGGCTTGCTCCACCCCCTGCTCCTGAGATTCTCCCGGATGTGGGCTGCATTTTGGCTGCCTTTTGGGCTGGAGCTTCTCGTGGTTTGAGGCCTGGCTTGCTCCACCCCCTGCTCTTGAGATTCTCCCGGATGTGGGCTGCATTTTGGCTGCCTTTTGGGCTGGAGCTTCTCGTGGTTTGAGGCCTGGCTTGCTCCACCCCCGGCTCTTGATATTCTCCCGGATGTGGGCTGCATTTTGGCTGCCTTTTGGGCTGGAGCTTCTCGTGGTTTGAGGCCTGGCTTGCTCCACTTCCTGCCACTGAAATTCTCTCGGATGTGGGCTGCATTTTGGCTGCCTTTTGGGCTGGAGCTTCTCGTGGTTTGAGGCCTGGCTTACTCCACCCCCTGCTATTGATATTCTCCCGGATGTGCGCTGTAATTTGGCTGCATTTTGGGCTGGAGCTTCTCGTGGTTTGAGGCCTGGCTTGCTCCACCCCCTGCTTTTGAGATTCTCACAGATATAGGCTGCATTTTGGCTGCCTTTTGGGCTGGAGCTTCTCGTGGTTTGAGGCCTGGCTTGCTCCACTTCCTGCTCCTGAGATTCTCCCAGATGTGGGCTGCATTTTGGCTGCCTTTTGGGCTGGAGCTTCTCGTGCTTTGAGGCCTGGCTTGCTCCACTTCCTGCTCCTGAGATTCTCCCGCAGTTGGGCTGCATTTTGGCTGCCTTTTGGGCTGGAGCTTCTCGTGGTTTGAGGCCTGGCTTGCTCCACCCCCTGCTCCTGAGATTCTCCCGGATGTGGGCTGCATTTTGGCTGCCTTTTGGGCTGGAGCTTCTCGTGCTTTGAGGCCTGGCTTGCTCCACTTCCTGCTCCTGAGATTCTCCCAGATATGGGCTGCATTTTGGCTGCTTTTTGGGCTGGAGCTTCTCGTGGTTTGAGGCCTGGCTTTCTCCACCCCCTGCTCTTGAGATTCTCCTCCATGTGGGCTGGATTTTGGCTGCATTTTGGGCTGGAGCTTCTCGTGGTTTGAGACCTGGCTTACTCAACCCCCTGCTCTTGAGATTCTCCTGGATGTGTGCTGGATTTTGGCTGCCTTTTGGGCTGGAGCTTCTCGTGGTTTGAGGCCTGGCTTGCTCCACTTCCTGCTCCTGAGATTCTAACAGATGTGGGCTGCATTTTGGCTGCCTTTTGGGCTGGAGCTTCTCGTGGTTTGAGGCCTGGCTTGCTCCACTCCCTGCTCCTGAGATTCTCCCAGATGTGGGCTGCATTTTGGCTGCCTTTTGGGCTGGAGCTTCTCGTGGTTTGAGGCCTGGCTTGCTCCACTTCCTGCCACTGAGATTCTCCCGGATGTGGGCTGCATTTTGGCTGCCTTTTGGGCTGGAGCTTCTCGTGGTTTGAGGCCTGGCTTGCTCCACCCCGCTTTTGAGATTCTCACAGATGTAGGCTGCATTTTGGCTGCCTTTTGGGCTGGAACTTCTCGTGGTTTGAGGCCTGGCTTGCTCCACTTCCTGCACCTGAGATTCTCCCGGATTTGGGCTGCATTTTGGCTGCCATTTGTGCTGGAGCTTCTCGTGGTTTGAGGCCTGCCTTGCTCCACTTCCTGCTCCTGAGATTCTCCCGCAGTTGGGCTGCATTTTGGCTGCCTTTTGGGCTGCAGCTTCTCGTGGTTTGAGGCCTGGCTTGCGCCACCCCCTGCTCTTGATATTCTCCACGATGTGGGCTGGATTTTGGCTGAATTTTGGGCTGGAGCTTCTCCTGGTTTGAGGCCTGGCTTGCTCCACGCCCTGCTCTTGAGATTCTCCCGGATGTGGGCTGCATTTTGGCTGCCTTTTGGGCTGGAGCTTCTCGTGGTTTGAGGCCTGGCTTGCTCCACCCCCTGCTCTTGAGATTCTCCCGGATGTGGGCTGCATTTTGGCTGCCTTTTGGGCTGGAGCTTCTCGTGCTTTGAGGCCTGGCTTGCTCCACCCCCTGCTCTTGAGATTCTCCCGGAGGTGGGCTGCATTTTGGCTGCCTTTTGGGCTGGAACTTCTCGTGGTTTGAGACCTGGCTTGCTCCACCCCCTGCTCTTGATATTCTCCTCCATGTGGGCTGGATTTTGGCTGCCTTTTGGGCTGGAGCTTCTCGTGGTTTGAGGCCTGGCTTGCTCCACTTCCTGCCCCTGAGATTCTCCCGCAGTTGGGCTGCATTTTGGATGCCTTTTGGGCTGGAGCTTCTCGTGGTTTGGGGCCTGGCTTGCTCCACTTCCTGCTCCTGAGATTCTCCCAGATGTGGGCTGCATTTTGGCTGCCTTTTGGGCTGGAGCTTCTCGTGGTTTGAGGCCTGGCTTGCTCCACCCCCTGCTCTTGAGATTCTCCCGCATGTGGGCTGCATTTTGGCTGCCTTTTAGGCTGGAGCTTCTCGTGGTTTGAGGCCTGGCTTGCTCCACCCCCGGCTCTTGATATTCTCCCGGATGTGGGCTGCATTTTGGCTGCCTTTTGGGCTGGAGCTTCTCGTGGTTTGAGGCCTGGCTTGCTCCACCCCCTGCTCCTGAGATTCTCCCGGATGTGGGCTGCATTTTGGCTGCCTTTTGGGCTGGAGCTTCTGGTGGTTTGAGGCCTGGCTTGCTCCACCCCCTGCTCCTGAGATTCTCCCGGATGTGGGCTGCATTTTGGCTGCCTTTTGGGCTGGAGCTTCTCGTGGTTTGAGGCCTGGCTTGCTCCACTTCCTGCCCCTGAGATTCTCCCGGATGTGGGCTGCATTTTGGCTGCCTTTTGGGCTGGAGCTTCTCGTGGTTTGAGGCCTGTCTTGCTCCACCCCCTGCTCCTGATATTCTCCCGGATGTGGGCTGCATTTTGGCTGCCTTTTGGGCTGGAGCTTCTCGTGGTTTGAGGCCTGGCTTGCTCCACCCCCTGCTCCTGAGATTCTCCCGGATGTGGGCTGCATTTTGGCTGCATTTTGGGCTGGAGCTTCTCGTGGTTTGAGGCCTGGCTTGCTCCACTTCCTGCCACTGAGATTCTCTCGGATGTGGGCTGCATTTTGGCTGCCTTTTGGGCTGGAGCTTCTCGTGGTTTGAGGCCTGGCTTACTCCACCCCCTGCTCTTGAGATTCTCCCGGATGTGCGCTGTAACTTGGCTGCATTTTGGGCTGGAGCTTCTCGTGGTTTGAGGCCTGGCTTGCTCCACTTCCTGCTCCTGAGATTCTCCCAGATGTGGGCTGCATTTTGGCTGCCTTTTGGGCTGGAGCTTCTCGTGGTTTGAGGCCTGGCTTGCTCCACTTCCTGCTCCTGAGATTCTCCCGGATGTGGGCTGCATTTTGGCTGCCTTTTGGGCTGGAGCTTCTCGTGGTTTGAGGCCTGGCTTGCTCCACCCCCTGCTCTTGATATTCTCCCGGATGTGGGCTGCATTTTGGCTGCCTTTTGGGCTGGAGCTTCTCGTGGTTTGAGGCCTGGCTTGCTCCACTTCCTGCTCCTGAGATTCTCCCAGATGTGGGCTGCATTTTGGCTGCTTTTTGGGCTGGAGCTTCTCGTGGTTTGAGGCCTGGCTTTCTCCACCCCCTGCTCTTGAGATTCTCCTCCATGTGGGCTGGATTTTGGCTGCATTTTGGGCTGGAGATTCTCGTGGTTTGAGACCTGGCTTGCTCCACTTCCTGCTCCTGAGATTCTCCCGGATGTGGGCTGCATTTTGGCTGCCTTTTGGGCTGGAGCTTCTCGTGGTTTGAGGCCTGGCTTGCTCCACTTCCTGCTCCTGAGATTCTCCCGCAGTTGGGCTGCATTTTGGCTGCCTTTTGGGCTGGAGCTTCTCGTGGTTTGAGGCCTGGCTTGCTCCACCCACTGCTCTTGAGATTCTCCCGGATGTGGGCTGCATTTTGGGTGCCTTTTGGGCTGGAGCTTCTCGTGGTTTGAGGCCTGGCTTGCTCCACCCCCTGCTCCTGAGATTCTCCCGGATGTGGGCTGCATTTTGGCTGCCTTTTGGGCTGGAGCTTCTCGTGGTTTGAGGCCTGGCTTGCTCCACTTCCTGCTCCTGAGATTCTCCCAGATGTGGGCTGCATTTTGGCTGCCTTTTGGGCTGGAGCTTCTCGTGGTTTGAGGCCTGGCTTTCTCCACCCCCTGCTCTTGAGATTCTCCTTCATGTGGGCTGGATTTTGGCTGCATTTTGGGCTGGAGATTCTCGTGGTTTGAGACCTGGCTTACTCCACCCCCTGCTCTTGAGATTCTCCTGGATGTGTGCTGGATTTTGGCTGCCTTTTGGGCTGGAGCTTCTCGTGGTTTGAGGCCTGGCTTTCTCCACTTCCTGCTCCTGAGGTTCTCCCAGATGTGGGCTGCATTTTGGCTGCCTTTTGGGCTGGAGCTTCTCGTGGTTTGAGGCCTGGCTTGCTCCACTCCCTGCTCCTGAGATTCTCCCAGATGTGGGCTGCATTTTGGCTGCCTTTTGGGTTGGAGCTTCTCGTGCTTTGAGGCCTGGCTTGCTCCACTTCCTGCCACTGAGATTCTCCCAGATGTGGGCTGCATTTTGGCTGCCTTTTGGGCTGGAGCTTCTCGTGGTTTGAGGCCTGGCTTACTCCACTCCCTGCTCTTGAGATTCTCCCGGATGTGGGCTGGATTTTGGCTGCTTTTTGGGCTGGAGCTTCTCGTGGTTTGAGGCCTGGCTTGCTCCACTTCCTGCTCCTGAGATTCTCCCGCAGTTGGGCTGCATTTTGGCTGCCTTTTGGGCTGGAGCTTCTCGTGGTTTGAGGCCTGGCTTGCTCCACTTCCTGCTCCTGAGATTCTCCCGGATGTGGGCTGCATTTTGGCTGCATTTTGGGCTGGAGCTTCTCGTGGTTTGAGGCCTGGCTTGCTCCACTTCCTGCCACTGAGATTCTCCTGGATGTGGGCTGGATTTTGGCTGCCTTTTGGGCTGGAGCTTCTCGTGGTTTGAGGCCTGCCTTGCTCCACCCCCTGCTCCTGAGATTCTCCCAGATGTGGTCTGCATTTTGGCTGCCTTTTGGGCTGGAGCTTCTCGTGGTTTGAGGCCTGGCTTGCTCCACTTCCTGCTCCTGAGATTCTCCCGCATGTGGGCTGCATTTTGGCTGCCTTTTGGGCTGGAGCTTCTCGTGGTTTGAGGCCTGGCTTGCTCCACTTCCTGCTCCTGAGATTCTCCCGGATGTGGGCTGCATTTTGGCTGCCTTTTGGGCTGGAGCTTCTCGTGGTTTGAGGCCTGGCTTGCTCCACCCCCTCCTCTTGATATTCTCCCGGATGTGGGCTGCATTTTGGCTGCCTTTTGGGCTGGAGATTCTCGTGGTTTGAGGCCTGGCTTGCTCCATCCCCGGCTCTTGAGATTCTCCCGGATGTGGGCTGCATTTTGGCTGCCTTTTGGGCTGGAGCTTCTCGTGGTTTGAGGCCTGGCTTGCTCCACTTCCTGCTCCTGAGATTCTCCCAGATGTGGGCTGCATTTTGGCTGCTTTTTGGGCTGGAGCTTCTCGTGGTTTGAGGCCTGGCTTTCTCCACCCCCTGCTCTTGAGATTCTCCTCCATGTGGGCTGGATTTTGGCTGCATTTTGGGCTGGAGATTCTCGTGGTTTGAGACCTGGCTTGCTCCACTTCCTGCTCCTGAGATTCTCCCGGATGTGGGCTGCATTTTGGCTGCCTTTTGGGCTGGAGCTTCTCGTGGTTTGAGGCCTGGCTTGCTCCACTTCCTGCTCCTGAGATTCTCCCGCAGTTGGGCTGCATTTTGGCTGCCTTTTGGGCTGGAGCTTCTCGTGGTTTGAGGCCTGGCTTGCTCCACCCCCTGCTCTTGATATTCTCCCGGATGTGGGCTGCATTTTGGGTGCCTTTTGGGCTGGAGCTTCTCGTGGTTTGAGGCCTGCCTTGCTCCACCCCCTGCTCCTGAGATTCTCCCGGATGTGGGCTGCATTTTGGCTGCCTTTTGGGCTGGAGCTTCTCGTGGTTTGAGGCCTGGCTTTCTCCACCCCCTGCTCTTGAGATTCTCCTTCATGTGGGCTGGATTTTGGCTGCATTTTGGGCTGGAGATTCTCGTGGTTTGAGACCTGGCTTACTCCACCCCCTGCTCTTGAGATTCTCCTGGATGTGTGCTGGATTTTGGCTGCCTTTTGGGCTGGAGCTTCTCGTGGTTTGAGGCCTGGCTTTCTCCACTTCCTGCTCCTGAGATTCTCCCAGATGTGGGCTGCATTTTGGCTGCCTTTTGGGCTGGAGCTTCTCGTGGTTTGAGGCCTGGCTTGCTCCACTCCCTGCTCCTGAGATTCTCCCAGATGTGGGCTGCATTTTGGCTGCCTTTTGGGTTGGAGCTTCTCGTGGTTTGAGGCCTGGCTTGCTCCACTTCCTGCCACTGAGATTCTCCCAGATGTGGGCTGCATTTTGGCTGCCTTTTGGGCTGGAGCTTCTCGTGGTTTGAGGCCTGGCTTACTCCACTCCCTTCTCTTGAGATTCTCCCGGATGTGGGCTGGATTTTGGCTGCATTTTGGGCTGGAGCTTCTCGTGGTTTGAGGCCTGGCTTGCTCCACCCCCTGCTTTTGAGATTCTCACAGATGTAGGCTGCATTTTGGCTGCATTTTGGGCTGGAACTTCTCGTGGTTTGAGGCCTGGCTTGCTCCACTTCCTGCTCCTGAGATTCTCCCAGATGTGGGCTGAATTTTGGCTGCTTTTTGGGCTGGAGCTTCTCGTGGTTTGAGGCCTGGCTTGCTCCACTTCCTGCTCCTGAGATTCTCCCGCAGTTGGGCTGCATTTTGGCTGCCTTTTGGGCTGGAGCTTCTCGTGGTTTGAGGCCTGGCTTGCTCCACTTCCTGCTCCTGAGATTCTCCCGGATGTGGGCTGCATTTTGGCTGCATTTTGGGCTGGAGCTTCTCGTGGTTTGAGGCCTGGCTTGCTCCACTTCCTGCCACTGAGATTCTCCTGGATGTGGGCTGGATTTTGGCTGCCTTTTGGGCTGGAGCTTCTCGTGGTTTGAGGCCTGCCTTGCTCCACCCCCTGCTCCTGAGATTCTCCCAGATGTGGGCTGCATTTTGGCTGCCTTTTGGGCTGGAGCTTCTCGTGGTTTGAGGCCTGGCTTGCTCCACTTCCTGCTCCTGAGATTCTCCCGCAGTTGGGCTGCATTTTGGCTGCCTTTTGGGCTGGAGCTTCTCGTGGTTTGAGGCCTGGCTTGCTCCACTTCCTGCTCCTGAGATTCTCCCGGATGTGGGCTGCATTTTGGCTGCCTTTTGGGCTGGAGTTTCTCGTGGTTTGAGGCCTGGCTTGCTCCACCCCCTGCTCTTGAGATTCTCCCGGATGTGGGCTGCATTTTGGCTGCCTTTTGGGCTGGAGCTTCTCGTGGTTTGAGGCCTGGCTTGCTCCACCCCCGGCTCTTGATATTCTCCCGGATGTGGGCTGCATTTTGGCTGCCTTTTGGGCTGGAGCTTCTCGTGGTTTGAGGCCTGGCTTGCTCCACTTCCTGCCACTGAAATTCTCTCAGATGTGGGCTGCATTTTGGCTGCCTTTTGGGCTGGAGCTTCTCGTGGTTTGAGGTCTGGCTTACTCCACCCCCTGCTATTGATATTCTCCCGGATGTGCGCTGTAATTTGGCTGCGTTTAGGGCTGGAGCTTTTCGTGGTTTGAGGCCTGGCTTGCTCCACCCCCTGCTCTTGAGATTCTCCCGAATGTGGGCTGCATTTTGGCTGCCTTTTGGGCTGGAGCTTCTCGTGGTTTGAGGCCTGGCTTGCTCCACCCCCTGCTCTTGAGATTCTCCCCCATGTGGGCTGCATTTTGGCTGCCTTTTGGGCTGGAGCTTCTCGTGGTTTGAGGCCTGGCTTGCTCCACTTCCTGCTCCTGAGATTCTCCCAGATGTGGGCTGCATTTTGGCTGCCTTTTGGGCTGGAGCTTCTCGTGGTTTGAGGCCTGGCTTGCTCCACTCCCTGCTCCTGAGATTCTCCCAGATTTGGGCTGCATTTTGGCTGCCTTTTGGACTGGAGCTTCCCGTGGTTTGAGGCCTGGCTTGCTCCACCCCCTGCTCCTGAGATTCTCCCGGATGTGGGCTGCATTTTGGCTGCCTTTTGGGCTGGAGCTTCTCGTGGTTTGAGGCCTGGCTTGCTCCACCCCCTGCTTTTGAGATTCTCACAGATGTAGGCTGCATTTTGGCTGCCTTTTGGGCTGGAACTTCTCGTGGTTTGAGGCCTGGCTTGCTCCACTTCCTGCTCCTGAGATTCTCCCAGATGTGGGCTGGATTTTGGCTGCTTTTTGGGCTGGAGCTTCTCGTGGTTTGAGGCCTGGCTTGCTCCACTTACTGCTCCTGAGATTCTCCCGCAGTTGGGCTGCATTTTGGCTGCCTTTTGGGCTGCAGCTTCTCGTGGTTTGAGGCCTGGCTTGCGCCACCCCCTGCTCTTGATATTCTCCACGATGTGGGCTGGATATTGGCTGACTTTTGGGCTGGAGCTTCTCGTGGTTTGAGGCCTGGCTTGCTCCACGCCCTGCTCTTGAGATTCTCCCGGATGTGGGCTGCATTTTGGCTGCCTTTTGGGCTGGAGCTTCTCGTGGTTTGAGGCCTGGCTTGCTCCACCCCCTGCTCTTGAGATTCTCCCGCATGTGGGCTGCATTTTGGCTGCCTTTTGGGCTGGAGCTTCTCGTGCTTTGAGGCCTGGCTTGCTCCACTCCCTGCTCTTGAGATTCTCCCGGAGGTGGGCTGCATTTTGGCTGCCTTTTGGGCTGGAACTTCTCGTGGTTTGAGACCTGGCTTGCTCCACCCCCTGCTCTTGATATTCTCCTCCATTTGGGCTGGATTTTGGCTGCCTTTTGGGCTGGAGCTTCTCGTGGTTTGAGGCCTGGCTTGCTCCACTTCCTGCCACTGAGATTCTCCCGCAGTTGGGCTGCATTTTGGATGCCTTTTGGGCTGGAGCTTCTCGTGGTTTGGGGCCTGGCTTGCTCCACTTCCTGCTCCTGAGATTCTCCCAGATGTGGGCTGCATTTTGGCTGCCTTTTGGGCTGGAGCTTCTCGTGGTTTGAGGCCTGGCTTGCTCCACCCCCTGCTCCTGAGATTCTCCCGGATGTGGGCTGGATTTTGGCTGCCTTTTGGGCTGGAGCTTCTCGTGGTTTGAGGCCTGGCTTGCTCCACTTCCTGCCCCTGAGATTCTCCCGGATGTGGGCTGCATTTTGGCTGCCTTTTGGGCTGGAGCTTCTCGTGGTTTCAGGCCTGCCTTGCTCCACCCCCTGCTCCTGAGATTCTCCCAGATGTGGGCTGCATTTTGGCTCCCTTTTGGGCTGGAGCTTCTCGTGGTTTGAGGCCTGGCTTGCTCCACCCCCTGCTCCTGAGATTCTCCCGGATGTGGGCTGCATTTTGGCTGCATTTTGGGCTGGAGCTTCTCGTGGTTTGAGGCCTGGCTTGCTCCACTTCCTGCCACTGAGATTCTCTCGGATGTGGGCTGCATTTTGGCTGCCTTTTGGGCTGGAGCTTCTCGTGGTTTGAGGCCTGGCTTACTCCACCCCCTGCTCTTGAGATTCTCCCGGATGTGCGCTGTAACTTGGCTGCATTTTGGGCTGGAGCTTCTCGTGGTTTGAGGCCTGGCTTGCTCCACTTCCTGCTCCTGAGATTCTCCCAGATGTGGGCTGCATTTTGGCTGCCTTTTGGGCTGGAGCTTCTCGTGGTTTGAGGCCTGGCTTGCTCCACTTCCTGCTCCTGAGATTCTCCCGCAGTTGGGCTGCATTTTGGCTGCCTTTTGGGCTGGAGCTTCTCGTGGTTTGAGGCCTGGCTTGCTCCACCCCCTGCTCTTGATATTCTCCCGGATGTGGGCTGCATTTTGGCTGCCTTTTGGGCTGGAGCTTCTCGTGGTTTGAGGCCTGGCTTGCTCCACCCCCTGCTCTTGAGATTCTCCCGGAGGTGGGCTGCATTTTGGCTGCCTTTTGGGCTGGAGCTTCTCGTGGTTTGAGGCCTGGCTTGCTCCACCCCCTGCTCTTGAGATTCTCCCGGATGTGGGCTGCATTTTGGCTGCCTTTTGGGCTGGAGCTTCTCGTGGTTTGAGGCCTGGCTTGCTCCACTTCCTGCTCCTGAGATTCTCCCGCAGTTGGGCTGCATTTTGGCTGCCTTTTGGGCTGGAGCTTCTCGTGGTTTGAGGCCTGCCTTGCTCCACCCCCTGCTCTTGATATTCTCCCGGATGTGGGCTGCATTTTGGGTGCCTTTTGGGCTGGAGCTTCTCGTGGTTTGAGGCCTGGCTTGCTCCACCCCCTGCTCCTGAGATTCTCCCGGATGTGGGCTGCATTTTGGCTGCCTTTTGGGCTGGAGCTTCTCGTGGTTTGAGGCCTGGCTTGCTCCACTTCCTGCTCCTGAGATTCTCCCAGATGTGGGCTGCATTTTGGCTGCCTTTTGGGCTGGAGCTTCTCGTGGTTTGAGGCCTGGCTTTCTCCACCCCCTGCTCTTGAGATTCTCCTTCATGTGGGCTGGATTTTGGCTGCATTTTGGGCTGGAGATTCTCGTGGTTTGAGACCTGGCTTACTCCACCCCCTGCTCTTGAGATTCTCCTGGATGTGTGCTGGATTTTGGCTGCCTTTTGGGCTGGAGCTTCTCGTGGTTTGAGGCCTGACTTGCTCCACTTCCTGCTCCTGAGATTCTCCCAGATGTGGGCTGCATTTTGGCTGCCTTTTGGGCTGGAGCTTCTCGTGGTTTGAGGCCTGGCTTGCTCCACTCCCTGCTCCTGAGATTCTCCCAGATGTGGGCTGCATTTTGGCTGCCTTTTGGGTTGGAGCTTCTCGTGCTTTGAGGCCTGGCTTGCTCCACTTCCTGCCACTGAGATTCTCCCGGATGTGGGCTGCATTTTGGCTGCCTTTTGGGCTGGAGCTTCTCGTGGTTTGAGGCCTGGCTTACTCCACTCCCTGCTCTTGAGATTCTCCCAGATGTGGGCTGGATTTTGGCTGCATTTTGGGCTGGAGCTTCTCGTGGTTTGAGGCCTGGCTTGCTCCACCCCCTGCTTTTGAGATTCTCACAGATGTAGGCTGCATTTTGGCTGCCTTTTGGGCTGGAACTTCTCGTGGTTTGAGGCCTGGCTTGCTCCACTTCCTGCTCCTGAGATTCTCCCAGATGTGGGCTGAATTTTGGCTGCTTTTTGGGCTGGAGCTTCTCGTGGTTTGAGGCCTGGCTTGCTCCACTTCCTGCTCCTGAGATTCTCCCGCAGTTGGGCTGCATTTTGGCTGCCTTTTGGGCTGGAGCTTCTCGTGGTTTGAGGCCTGGCTTGCTCCACTTCCTGCTCCTGAGATTCTCCCGGATGTGGGCTGCATTTTGGCTGCATTTTGGGCTGGAGCTTCTCGTGGTTTGAGGCCTGGCTTGCTCCACTTCCTGCCACTGAGATTCTCCTGGATGTGGGCTGGATTTTGGCTGCCTTTTGGGCTGGAGCTTCTCGTGATTTGAGGCCTGGCTTGCTCCACCCCCTGCTTTTGAGATTCTCACAGATGTAGGCTGCATTTTGGCTGCCTTTTGGGCTGGAGCTTCTCGTGGTTTGAGGCCTGGCTTGCTCCACCCCCGGCTCTTGATATTCTCCCGGATGTGGGCTGCATTTTGGCTGCCTTTTGGGCTGGAGCTTCTCGTGGTTTGAGGCCTGGCTTGCTCCACCCCCTGCTCTTGATATTCTCCCGGATGTGGGCTGCATTTTGGCTGCCTTTTGGGCTGGAGCTTCTCGTGGTTTGAGGCCTGGCTTGCTCCACCCCCTGCTCTTGATATTCTCCTGGATGTGGGCTGCATTTTGGCTGCCTTTTGGGCTGGAGCTTCTCGTGGTTTGAGGCCTGGCTTGCTACACCCCCTGCTCTTGATATTCTCCACGATGTGGGCTGCATTTTGGCTGCCTTTTGGGCTGGAGCTTCTCGTGGTTTGAGGCCTGCCTTGCTCCACCCCCTGCTCTTGAGATTCTCCCGGATGTGGGCTGCATTTTGGCTGCTTTTTGGGCTGGAGCTTCTCGTGGTTTGAGGCCTGGCTTGCTCCACCCCCTGCTCTTGAGATTCTCCCGGATGTGCGCTGTAATTTGGCTGCCTTTTGGGCTGGAGCTTCTCGTGGTTTGAGGCCTGGCTTGCTCCACTTCCTGCTCCTGAGATTCTCCCGGATGTGGGCTGCATTTTGGCTGCTTTTTGGGCTGGAGCTTCTCGTGGTTTGAGGCCTGGCTTGCTCCACTTCCTGCCACTGAGATTCTCCCGCATGTGGGCTGCATTTTGGCTGCTTTTTGGGCTGGAGCTTCTCGTGGTTTGAGGCCTGGCTTGCTCCACCCCCTGCTCCTGAGATTCTCCCGGATGTGGGCTGCATTTTGGCTGCATTTTGGGCTGGAGCTTCTCATGGTTTGAGGCCTGGCTTGCTCCACTTCCTGCCACTGAGATTCTCTCGGATGTGGGCTGCATTTTGGCTGCCTTTTGGGCTGGAGCTTCTCGTGGTTTGAGGCCTGGCTTGCTCCACTTCCTGCTCCTGAGATTCTCCCGCAGTTGGGCTGCATTTTGGCTGCCTTTTGGGCTGGAGCTTCTCGTGGTTTGAGGCCTGGCTTGCTCCACCCCCTGCTCTTGATATTCTCCCGGATGTGGGCTGCATTTTGGGTGCCTTTTGGGCTGGAGCTTCTCGTGGTTTGAGGCCTGGCTTGCTCCACCCCCTGCTCCTGAGATTCTCCCGGATGTGGGCTGCATTTTGGCTGCCTTTTGGGCTGGAGCTTCTCGTGGTTTGAGGCCTGGCTTGCTCCACTTCCTGCTCCTGAGATTCTCCCAGATGTGGGCTGCATTTTGGCTGCCTTTTGGGCTGGAGCTTCTCGTGGTTTGAGGCCTGGCTTTCTCCACCCCCTGCTCTTGAGATTCTCCTCCATGTGGGCTGGATTTTGGCTGCATTTTGGGCTGGAGATTCTCGTGGTTTGAGACCTGGCTTACTCCACCCCCTGCTCTTGAGATTCTCCTGGATGTGTGCTGGATTTTGGCTGCCTTTTGGGCTGGAGCTTCTCGTGGTTTGAGGCCTGCCTTGCTCCACCCCCTGCTCCTGAGATTCTCCCAGATGTGGGCTGCATTTTGGCTGCCTTTTGGGCTGGAGCTTCTCGTGGTTTGAGGCCTGGCTTGCTCCACTCCCTGCTCCTGAGATTCTCCCAGATGTGGGCTGCATTTTGGCTGCCTTTTGGGTTGGAGCTTCTCGTGCTTTGAGGCCTGGCTTGCTCCACTTCCTGCCACTGAGATTCTCCCAGATGTGGGCTGCATTTTGGCTGCCTTTTGGGCTGGAGCTTCTCGTGGTTTGAGGCCTGGCTTACTCCACTCCCTGCTCTTGAGATTCTCCCGGATGTGGGCTGGATTTTGGCTGCATTTTGGGCTGGAGCTTCTCGTGGTTTGAGGCCTGGCTTGCTCCACTTCCTGCCACTGAGATTCTCACGGATGTGGGCTGCATTTTGGCTGCCTTTTGGGCTGGAACTTCTCGTGGTTTGAGGCCTGGCTTGCTCCACTTCCTGCTCCTGAGATTCTCCCGCAGTTGGGCTGCATTTTGGCTGCCTTTTGGGCTGGAGCTTCTCGTGGTTTGAGGCCTGGCTTGCTCCACTTCCTGCCACTGAGATTCTCACGGATGTGGGCTGCATTTTGGCTGCCTTTTGGGCTGGAGCTTCTCGTGGTTTGAGGCCTGGCTTACTCCACCCCCTGCTCTTGATATTCTCCACGATGTGGGCTGCATTTTGGCTGCATTTTGGGCTGGAGCTTCTCGTGGTTTGAGGCCTGGCTTGCTCCACCCCCGGCTCTTGAGATTCTCCCGGATGTGGGCTGCATTTTGGCTGCTTTTTGGGCTGGAGCTTCTTGTGGTTTGAGGCCTGGCTTGCTCCACCCCCTGCTCTTGAGATTCTCCCGGATGTGCGCTGTAATTTGGCTGCCTTTTGGGCTGGAGCTTCTCGTGGTTTGAGGCCTGGCTTGCTCCACTTCCTGCTCCTGAGATTCTCCCAGATGTGGGCTGCATTTTGGCTGCTTTTTGGGCTGGAGCTTCTCGTGGTTTGAGGCCTGGCTTGCTCCACTTCCTGCCACTGAGATTCTCCCGCATGTGGGCTGCATTTTGGCTGCCTTTTGGGCTGGAGCTTCTCGTGGTTTGAGGCCTGGCTTGCTCCACCCCCTGCTCCTGAGATTCTCCCAGATGTGGGCTGCATTTTGGCTGCTTTTTGGGCTGGAGCTTCTCGTGGTTTGAGGCCTGGCTTGCTCCACCCCCTGCTCCTGAGATTCTCCCGGATGTGGGCTGCATTTTGGCTGCATTTTGGGCTGGAGCTTCTCATGGTTTGAGGCCTGGCTTGCTCCACTTCCTGCCACTGAGATTCTCTCGGATGTGGGCTGCATTTTGGCTGCCTTTTGGGCTGGAGCTTCTCGTGGTTTGAGGCCTGGCTTGCTCCACTTCCTGCTCCTGAGATTCTCCCAAATGTGGGCTGCATTTTGGCTGCTTTTTGGGCTGGAGCTTCTCGTGGTTTGAGGCCTGGCTTGCTCCACCCCCGGCTCTTGATATTCTCCCGGATGTGGGCTGCATTTTGGCTGCTTTTTGGGCTGGAGCTTCTCGTGATTTGAGGCCTGCCTTGCTCCACCCCCTGCTCTTGATATTCTCCCGGATGTGGGCTGCATTTTGGCTGCCTTTTGGGCTGGAGCTTCTCGTGGTTTGAGGCCTGGCTTGCTCCACCCCCTGCTCTTGAGATTCTCCCAGATGTGGGCTGCATTTTGGCTGCATTTTGGGCTGGAGCTTCTCGTGGTTTGAGGCCTGGCTTGCTCCACCCCCTGCTCTTGAGATTCTCCCGGATGTGGGCTGCATTTTGGCTGCCTTTTGGCCTGGAGCTTCTCGTGGTTTGAGGCCTGGCTTGCTCCACCCCCTGCTCTTGAGATTCTCCCGGAGGTGGGCTGCATTTTGGCTGCCTTTTGGGCTGGAGCTTCTCGTGGTTTGAGGCCTGGCTTGCTCCACCCCCTGCTCTTGAGATTCTCCCGGATGTGCGCTGTAATTTGGCTGCATTTTGGGCTGGATCTTCTCGTGGTTTGAGGCCTGGCTTGCTCCAACCCCTGCTCCTGAGATTCTCACAGATGTAGGCTGCATTTTGGCTGCCTTTTGGGCTGGAGCTTCTCGTGGTTTGAGGCCTGGCTTGCTCCACTTCCTGCTCCTGAGATTCTCCCAGATGTGGGCTGCATTTTGGCTGCCTTTTGGGCTGGAGCTTCTCGTGGTTTGAGGCCTGGCTTGCTCCACTTCCTGCTCCTGAGATTCTCCCGCAGTTGGGCTGCATTTTGGCTGCCTTTTGGGCTGGAGCTTCTCGTGGTTTGAGGCCTGCCTTGCTCCACCCCCTGCTCCTGAGATTCTCCCAGATGTGGGCTGCATTTTGGCGCCATTTTGGGGTGGAGCTTCTGGTGGTTTGAGGCCTGGCTTGCTCCACCCCCTGCTCCTGAGATTCTCCCGGATGTGCGCTGTAATTTGGCTGCATTTTGGGCTGGAGCTTCTCGTGGTTTGAGGCCTGGCTTGCTCCACCCTCTGCTCCTGAGATTCTCACAGATGTAGGCTGCATTTTGGCTGCCTTTTGGGCTGGAGCTTCTCGTGGTTTGAGGCCTGGCTTGCTCCACTTCCTGCTCCTGAGATTCTCCTCCAGTTGGGCTGCATTTTGGCTGCTTTTTGGGCTGGAGCTTCTCGTGGTTTGAGGCCTGGCCTGCTCCACTTCCTGCTCCTGAGATTCTCCCGGATGTGGGCTGCATTTTGGCTGCCTTTTGGGCTGGAGCTTCTCGTGGTTTGAGGCCTGGCTTGCTCCACCCCCTGCTCTTGAGATTCTCCCGGATGTGGGCTGCATTTTGGCTGCCTTTTGGGCTGGAGCTTCTCGTGGTTTGAGGCCTGGCTTGCTCCACCCCCGGCTCTTGATATTCTCCCGGATGTGGGCTGCATTTTGGCTGCCTTTTGGGCTGGAGCTTCTCGTGGTTTGAGGCCTGGCTTGCTCCACCCCCTGCTCCTGAGATTCTCCCGGATGTGGGCTGCATTTTGGCTGCCTTTTGGGCTGGAGCTTCTGGTGGTTTGAGGCCTGGCTTGCTCCACCCCCTGCTCCTGAGATTCTCCCGGATGTGGGCTGGATTTTGGCTGCCTTTTGGGCTGGAGCTTCTCGAGGTTTGAGGCCTGGCTTGCTCCACTTCCTGCCCCTGAGATTCTCCCGGATGTGGGCTGCATTTTGGCTGCATTTTGGGCTGGAGCTTCTCGTGGTTTGAGGCCTGCCTTGCTCCACCCCCTGCTCCTGAGATTCTCCCGGATGTGGGCTGCATTTTGGCTGCCTTTTGGGCTGGAGCTTCTCGTGGTTTGAGGCCTGGCTTGCTCCACCCCCGGCTCTTGATATTCTCCCGGATGTGGGCTGCATTTTGGCTGCCTTTTGGGCTGGAGCTTCTCGTGGTTTGAGGCCTGGCTTGCTACACCCCCTGCTCTTGATATTCTCCACGATGTGGGCTGCATTTTGGCTGCCTTTTGGGCTGGAGCTTCTCGTGGTTTGAGGCCTGGCTTGCTCCACCCCCTGCTTTTGAGATTCTCACAGATGTAGGCTGCATTTTGGCTGCCTTTTGGGCTGGAGCTTCTCGTGGTTTGAGGCCTGGCTTGCTCCACTTCCTGCTCCTGAGATTCTCCCAGATGTGGGCTGCATTTTGGCTGCTTTTTGGGCTGGAGCTTCTCGTGGTTTGAGGCCTGGCTTTCTCCACCCCCTGCTCTTGAGATTCTCCTCCATGTGGGCTGGATTTTGGCTGCATTTTGGGCTGGAGATTCTCGTGGTTTGAGACCGGGCTTACTCAACCCCCTGCTCTTGAGATTCTCCTGGATGTGTGCTGTATTTTGGCTGCCTTTTGGGCTGGAGCTTCTCGTGGTTTGAGGCCTGGCTTGCTCCACTTCCTGCTCCTGAGATTCTCCCAGATGTGGGCTGCATTTTGGCTGCCTTTTGGGCTGGAGCTTCTCGTGGTTTGAGGCCTGGCTTCCTCCACTCCCTGCTCCTGAGATTCTCCCAGATTTGGGCTGCATTTTGGCTGCATTTTGGGCTGGAGCTTCTCGTGGTTTGAGGCCTGGCTTGCTCCACTTCCTGCCACTGAGATTCTCCCGGATGTGGGCTGCATTTTGGCTGCCTTTTGGGCTGGAGCTTCTCGTGGTTTGAGGCCTGGCTTACTCCACTCCCTGCTCTTGAGATTCTCCCAGATGTGGGCTGCATTTTGGCTGCCTTTTGGGCTGGAGCTTCTCGTGGTTTGAGGCCTGGCTTGCTCCACCCCCTGCTTTTGAGATTCTCACAGATGTAGGCTGCATTTTGGCTGCCTTTTGGGCTGGAACTTCTCGTGTTTTGAGGCCTGGCTTGCTCCACTTCCTGCTCCTGAGATTCTCCCAGATGTGGGCTGGATTTTGGCTGCTTTTTGGGCTGGAGCTTCTCGTGGTTTGAGGCCTGGCTTGCTCCACTTCCTGCTCCTGAGATTCTCCCGCAGTTGGGCTGCATTTTGGCTGCCTTTTGGGCTGCAGCTTCTCGTGGTTTGAGGCCTGGCTTGCGCCACCCCCTGCTCTTGATATTCTCCACGATGTGGGCTGGATTTTGGCTGACTTTTGGGCTGGAGGTTCTCGTGGTTTGAGGCCTGGCTTGCTCCACGCCCTGCTCTTGAGATTCTCCCGGATGTGGGCTGCATTTTGGCTGCCTTTTGGGCTGCAGCTTCTCGTGGTTTGAGGCCTGGCTTGCTCCACCCCCTGCTCTTGAGATTCTCCCGGATGTGGGCTGCATTTTGGCTGCCTTTTGGGCTGGAGCTTCTCGTGGTTTGAGGCCTGGCTTGCTCCACCCCCTGCTCTTGAGATTCTCCCGGAGGTGGGCTGCATTTTGGCTGCCTTTTGGGCTGGAACTTCTCGTGGTTTGAGACCTGGCTTGCTCCACCCCCTGCTCTTGATATTCTCCTCCATGTGGGCTGGATTTTGGCTGCCTTTTGGGCTGGAGCTTCTCGTGGTTTGAGGCCTGGCTTGCTCCACTTCCTGCTCCTGAGATTCTCCCGCAGTTGGGCTGCATTTTGGATGCCTTTTGGGCTGGAGCTTCTCGAGGTTTGAGGCCTGGCTTGCTCCACTTCCTGCCCCTGAGATTCTCCCGGATGTGGGCTGCATTTTGGCTGCCTTTTGGGCTGGAGCTTCTCGTGGTTTGAGGCCTGCCTTGCTCCACCCCCTGCTCCTGAGATTCTCCCAGATGTGGGCTGCATTTTGGCTGCCTTTTGGGCTGGAGCTTCTCGTGGTTTGAGGCCTGGCTTGCTCCACCCCCTGCTCCTGAGATTCTCCCGGATGTGGGCTGCATTTTGGCTGCATTTTGGGCTGGAGCTTCTCGTGGTTTGAGGCCTGCCTTGCTCCACTTCCTGCCACTGAGATTCTCTCGGATGTGGGCTGCATTTTGGCTGCCTTTTGGGCTGGAGCTTCTCGTGGTTTGAGGCCTGGCTTACTCCACGCCCTGCTCTTGAGATTCTCCCGGATGTGCGCTGTAACTTGGCTGCATTTTGGGCTGGAGCTTCTCGTGGTTTGAGGCCTGGCTTGCTCCACTTCCTGCTCCTGAGATTCTCCCAGATGTGGGCTGCATTTTGGCTGCCTTTTGGGCTGGAGCTTCTCGTGGTTTGAGGCCTGGCTTGCTCCACTTCCTGCTCCTGAGATTCTCCCGCAGTTGGGCTGCATTTTGGCTGCCTTTTGGGCTGGAGCTTCTCGTGGTTTGAGGCCTGGCTTGCTCCACCCCCTGCTCCTGAGATTCTCCCGGATGTGGGCTGCATTTTGGCTGCATTTTGGGCTGGAGCTTCTCGTGGTTTGAGGCCTGCCTTGCTCCACTTCCTGCCACTGAGATTCTCTCGGATGTGGGCTGCATTTTGGCTGCCTTTTGGGCTGGAGCTTCTCGTGGTTTGAGGCCTGGCTTACTCCACGCCCTGCTCTTGAGATTCTCCCGGATGTGCGCTGTAACTTGGCTGCATTTTGGGCTGGAGCTTCTCGCGGTTTGAGGCCTGGCTTGCTCCACTTCCTGCTCCTGAGATTCTCCCAGATGTGGGCTGCATTTTGGCTGCCTTTTGGGCTGGAGCTTCTCGTGGTTTGAGGCCTGGCTTGCTCCACTTCCTGCTCCTGAGATTCTCCCGCAGTTGGGCTGCATTTTGGCTGCATTTTGGGCTGGAGCTTCTCGTGGTTTGAGGCCTGGCTTGCTCCACCCCCTGCTCTTGATATTCTCCCGGATGTGGGCTGCATTTTGGCTGCCTTTTGGGCTGGAGCTTCTCGTGGTTTGAGGCCTGGCTTGCTCCACCCCCGGCTCTTGATATTCTCCCGGATGTGGGCTGCATTTTGGCTGCCTTTTGGGCTGGAGCTTCTCGTGGTTTGAGGCCTGGCTTGCTCCACTTCCTGCTCCTGAGATTCTCCCAGATGTGGGCTGCATTTTGGCTGCATTTTGGGCTGGAGCTTCTCGTGGTTTGAGGCCTGGCTTTCTCCACCCCCTGCTCTTGAGATTCTCCTCCATGTGGGCTGGATTTTGGCTGCATTTTGGGCTGGAGATTCTCGTGGTTTGAGACATGGCTTGCTCCACTTCCTGCTCCTGAGATTCTCCCGGATGTGGGCTGCATTTTGGCTGCATTTTGGGCTGGAGCTTCTCGTGGTTTGAGGCCTGGCTTGCTCCACTTCCTGCTCCTGAGATTCTCCTGCAGTTGGGCTGCATTTTGGCTGCCTTTTGGGCTGGAGCTTCTCGTGGTTTGAGGCCTGGCTTGCTCCACCCCCTGCTCTTGATATTCTCCCGGATGTGGGCTGCATTTTGGGTGCCTTTTGGGCTGGAGCTTCTCGTGGTTTGAGGCCTGGCTTGCTCCACTTCCTGCTCCTGAGATTCTCCCAGATGTGGGCTGCATTTTGGCTGCTTTTTGGTCTGGAGCTTCTCGTGGTTTGAGGCCTGGCTTGCTCCACTTCCTGCTCCTGAGATTCTCCCGCAGTTGGGCTGCATTTTGGCTGCCTTTTGGGCTGGAGCTTCTCGTGGTTTGAGGCCTGGCTTGCTCCACCCCCTGCTCCTGAGATTCTCCCGGATGTGGGCTGCATTTTGGCTGCATTTTGGGCTGGAGCTTCTCGTGGTTTGAGGCCTGGCTTGCTCCACTTCCTGCCACTGAGATTCTCACGGATGTGGGCTGCATTTTGGCTGCCTTTTGGGCTGGAGCTTCTCGTGGTTTGAGGCCTGGCTTACTCCACCCACTGCTCCTGAGATTCTCCCGGATGTGGGCTGGATTTTGGCTGCCTTTTGGGCTGGAGCTTCTCGTGATTTGAGGCCTGGCTTGCTCCACCCCCTGCTTTTGAGATTCTCACAGATGTAGGCTGCATTTTGGCTGCCTTTTGGGCTGGAGCTTCTCGTGGTTTGAGGCCTGGCTTGCTCCACTTCCTGCTCCTGAGATTCTCCCAGATGTGGGCTGCATTTTGACTGCTTTTTGGTCTGGAGCTTCTCGTGGTTTGAGGCCTGGCTTGCTCCACTTCCTGCTCCTGAGATTCTCCCGCAGTTGGGCTGAATTTTGGCTGCCTTTTGGGCTGGAGCTTCTCGTGGTTTGGGGCCTGGCTTGCTCCACTTCCTGCTCCTGAGATTCTCCCAGATGTGGGCTGCATTTTGGCTGCCTTTTGGGCTGGAGCTTCTCGTGGTTTGAGGCCTGGCTTGCTCCACCCCCTGCTCTTGAGATTCTCCCGCATGTGGGCTGCATTTTGGCTGCTTTTTAGGCTGGAGCTTCTCGTGGTTTGAGGCCTGGCTTGCTCCACCCCCGGCTCTTGATATTCTCCCGGATGTGGGCTGCATTTTGGCTGCATTTTGGGCTGGAGCTTCTCGTGGTTTGAGGCCTGGCTTGCTCCACCCCCTGCTCTTGATATTCTCCCGGATGTGGGCTGCATTTTGGCTGCCTTTTGGGCTGGAGCTTCTCGTGGTTTGAGGCCTGGCTTGCTCCACCCCCTGCTCCTGAGATTCTCACAGATGTAGGCTGCATTTTGGCTGCCTTTTGGGCTGGAACTTCTCGTGGTTTGAGGCCTGGCTTGCTCCACTTCCTGCTCCTGAGATTCTCCCAGATGTGGGCTGCATTTTGGCTGCTTTTTGGGCTGGAGCTTCTCGTGGTTTGAGGCCTGGCTTGCTCCACTTCCTGCTCCTGAGATTCTCCCGCAGTTGGGCTGCATTTTGGCTGCCTTTTGGGCTGGAGCTTCTCGTGGTTTGAGGCCTGGCTTGCTCCACTTCCTGCTCCTGAGATTCTCCCGGATGTGGGCTGCATTTTGGCTGCCTTTTGGGCTGGAGCTTCTCGTGGCTTGAGGCCTGGCTTGCTCCACCCCCTGCTCTTGATATTCTCCCGGATGTGGGCTGCATTTTGGCTGCCTTTTGGGCTGGAGCTTCTCGTGCTTTGAGGCCTGGCTTGCTCCACCCCCGGCTCTTGATATTCTCCCGGACGTGGGCTGCATTTTGGCTGCCTTTTGGGCTGGAGATTCTCGTGGTTTGAGGCCTGGCTTGCTCCACCCCCTGCTCTTGATATTCTCCACGATGTGGGCTGGATTTTGGGTGCCTTTTGGGCTGGAGCTTCTCGTGGTTTGAGGCCTGGCTTGCTCCACTTCCTGCTCCTGAGATTCTCCCGCAGTTGGGCTGCATTTTGGCTGCCTTTTGGGCTGGAGCTTCTCGTGGTTTGAGGCCTGGCTTGCTCCACCCCCTGCTCCTGAGATTCTCCCGGATGTGGGCTGCATTTTGGCTGCATTTTGGGTTGGAGTTTCTCGTGGTTTGAGGCCTGGCTTGCTCCACCCCCTGCTACTGAGATTATCCCGGATGTGGGCTGCATTTTGGGTGCCTTTTGGGCTGGAGCTTCTCGTGCTTTGAGGCCTGGCTTGCTCCACTTCCTGCTCCTGAGATTCTCCTGCAGTTGGGCTGCATTTTGGCTGCCTTTTGGGCTGGAGCTTCTCGTGGTTTGAGGCCTGGCTTGCTCCACCCCCTGCTCTTGATATTCTCCCGGATGTGGGCTGCATTTTGGCTGCATTTTGGGCTGGAGCTTCTCGTGGTTTGAGGCCTGGCTTGCTCCACTTCCTGCCACTGAGATTCTCCCGGATGTGGGCTGCATTTTGGCTGCCTTTTGGGCTGGAGCTTCTCGTGGTTTGAGGCCTGGCTTACTCCACCCACTGCTCCTGAGATTCTCCCGGATGTGGGCTGGATTTTGGCTGCCTTTTGGGCTGGAGCTTCTCGTGATTTGAGGCCTGGCTTGCTCCACCCCCGGCTCTTGATATTCTCCCGGATGTGGGCTGCATTTTGGCTGCATTTTGGGCTGGAGCTTCTCGTGGTTTGAGGCCTGGCTTGCTCCACCCCCTGCTCTTGATATTCTCCCGGATGTGGGCTGCATTTTGGCTGCCTTTTGGGCTGGAGCTTCTCGTGGTTTGAGGCCTGGCTTGCTCCACCCCCTGCTCCTGAGATTCTCACAGATGTAGGCTGCATTTTGGCTGCCTTTTGGGCTGGAACTTCTCGTGGTTTGAGGCCTGGCTTGCTCCACTTCCTGCTCCTGAGATTCTCCCAGATGTGGGCTGCATTTTGGCTGCTTTTTGGGCTGGAGCTTCTCGTGGTTTGAGGCCTGGCTTGCTCCACTTCCTGCTCCTGAGATTCTCCCGCAGTTGGGCTGCATTTTGGCTGCCTTTTGGGCTGGAGCTTCTCGTGGTTTGAGGCCTGGCTTGCTCCACTTCCTGCTCCTGAGATTCTCCCGGATGTGGGCTGCATTTTGGCTGCCTTTTGGGCTGGAGCTTCTCGTGGCTTGAGGCCTGGCTTGCTCCACCCCCTGCTCTTGAGATTCTCCCGGATGTGGGCTGCATTTTGGCTGCCTTTTGGGCTGGAGCTTCTCGTGCTTTGAGGCCTGGCTTGCTCCACCCCCGGCTCTTGATATTCTCCCGGACGTGGGCTGCATTTTGGCTGCCTTTTGGGCTGGAGATTCTCGTGGTTTGAGGCCTGGCTTGCTCCACCCCCTGCTCTTGAGATTCTCCACGATATGGGCTGGATTTTGGGTGCCTTTTGGGCTGGAGCTTCTCGTGGTTTGAGGCCTGGCTTGCTCCACTTCCTGCTCCTGAGATTCTCCCGCAGTTGGGCTGCATTTTGGCTGCCTTTTGGGCTGGAGCTTCTCGTGGTTTGAGGCCTGGCTTGCTCCACCCCCTGCTCCTGAGATTCTCCCGGATGTGGGCTGCATTTTGGCTGCATTTTGGGTTGGAGTTTCTCGTGGTTTGAGGCCTGGCTTGCTCCACCCCCTGCTCCTGAGATTATCCCGGATGTGGGCTGCATTTTGGCTGCCTTTTGGGCTGGAGCTTCTCGTGGTTTCAGGCCTGGCTTGCTCCACTTCCTGCCCCTGATATTCTCCCGGATGTGGGCTGGATTTTGGCTGCATTTTGGGCTGGAGCTTCTCGTGGTTTGAGGCCTGGCTTGCTCCACCCCCTGCTCTTGAGATTCTCCCGGATGTGGGCTGGATTTTGGCTGCCTTTTGGGCTGGAGCTTCTCGTGGTTTGAGGCCTGGCTTGCTCCACTTCCTGCTCCTGAGATTCTCCCGGATGTGGGCTGCATTTTGGCTGCCTTTTGGGCTGGAGCTTCTCGTGGTTTCAGGCCTGACTTGCTCCACCCCCTGCTCTTGAGATTCTCCCGGATGTGGGCTGCATTTTGGCTGCCTTTTGGGCTGGAGCTTCTCGTGGTTTGAGGCCTGGCTTACTCCACCCCCTACTCCTGAGATTCTCCCGGATGTGGGCTGCATTTTGGGTGCGTTTTGGGCTGGAGCTTCTCGTGGTTTGAGGCCTGGCTTGCTCCACCCCCTGCTCTTGAGATTCTCACAGATGTAGGCTGCATTTTGGCTGCATTTTGGGCTGGAGCTTCTCGTGGTTTGAGGCCTGGCTTGCTCCACGTCCTGCTCTTGAGATTCTCCCAGATGTGGGCTGCATTTTGGCTGCTTTTTGGGCTGGAGCTTCTCGTGGTTTGAGGCCTGGCTTGCTCCAGTTCCTGCTCCTGAGATTCTCCCGGATGTGGGCTGCATTTTGGCTGCCTTTTGGTCTGGAGCTTCTCGTGGTTTGAGGCCTGCCTTTCTCCACCCCCTGCTCTTGATATTCTCCTGGATGTGGGCTGCATTTTAGCTGCCTTTTGGGCTGGAGCTTCTCGTGGTTTGAGGCCTGGCTTGCTCCACCCCCGGCTCTTGATATTCTCCCGGATTTGGGCTGCATTATGGCTGCTTTTTGGGCTGGAGCTTCTCGTGGTTTGAGGCCTGGCTTGCTACACCCCCTACCCCTGAGATTCTCCCGGATGTGGGATGGATTTTGGCTGCCTTTTGGGCTGGAGCTTCTCGTGGTTTGAGGCCTGGCTTGCTCCACCCCCTGCTCTTGAGATTCTCCCGGATGTGGGCTGCATTTTGGCTGCCTTTTGGGCTGGAGCTTCTCGTGGTTTGAGGCCTGGCTTGCTCCACTCCCTGCTCCTGAGATTCTCCCGGATATGGGCTGCATTTTGGCTGCCTTTTGGGCTGGAGCTTCTCGTGGTTTCAGGCCTGGCTTGCTCCACTTCCTGCCACTGAGATTCTCCCGGATGTGGGCTGCATTTTGGCTGCCTTTTGGGCTGGAGCTTCTCGTGGTTTGAGGCCTGGCTTGCTCCACCCCCTGCTCTTGAGATTCTCCCGGATGTGGGCTGCATTTTGGCTGCCTTTTGGGCTGGAGCTTCTCGTGGTTTGAGGCCTGCCTTGCTCCACCCCCCGCTCTTGATATTCTCCCGCATGTGGGCTGCATTTTGGCTGCCTTTTGGGCTGGAGCTTCTCGTGGTTTCAGGCCTGGCTTACTCCACCCCCTGCTCCTGAGATTCTCTCGGATGTGGGCTGCATTTTGGCTGCCTTTTGGGCTGGAGCTTCTCGTGGTTTGAGGCCTGGCTTGCTCCACCCCCTGCTCTTGATATTCTCCCGGATGTGGGCTGCATTTTGGCTGCCTTTTGGGCTGGAGCTTCTCGTGCTTTGAGGCCTGGCTTGCTCCACCCCCTGCTCTTGAGATTCTCCCGGATGTGGGCTGGATTTTGGCTGCCTTTTGGGCTGGAGCTTCTCGTGGTTTGAGGCCTGGCTTGCTCCACCCCCTGCTCTTGAGATTCTCCCAGATGTGGTCTGGAATTTGGCTGCCTTTAGAGCTGGAGCTTCTCGTGGTTTGAGGCCTGGCTTGCTCCACTTCCTGCTCCTGAGATTCTCCCGCAGTTGGGCTGCATTTTGGCTGCCTTTTGGGCTGGAGCTTCTCGTGGTTTGAGGCCTGGCTTGCTCCACTTCCTGCTCCTGAGATTCTCCCCGATGTGGGCTGCATTTTGGCTGCCTTTTGGGCTGGAGCTTCTCGTGGCTTGAGGCCTGGCTTGCTCCACTCCCTGCTCTTGAGATTCTCCCGGATGTGGGCTGCATTTTGGCTGCCTTTTGGGCTGGAGCTTCTCGTGCTTTGAGGCCTGGCTTGCTCCACCCCCGGCTCTTGATATTCTCCCGGACGTGGGCTGCATTTTGGCTGCCTTTTGGGCTGGAGATTCTCGTGGTTTGAGGCCTGGCTTGCTCCACCCCCTGCTCTTGATATTCTCCACGATGTGGGCTGGATTTTGGGTGCCTTTTGGGCTGGAGCTTCTCGTGGTTTGAGGCCTGGCTTGCTCCACCCCCTGCTCTTGAGATTCTCCCGGATGTGGGCTGCATTTTGGCTGCTTTTTGGGCTGGAGCTTCTCGTGCTTTGAGGCCTGGCTTGCTCCACCCCCTGCTCTTGAGATTCTCCAGGAGGTGGGCTGCATTTTGGCTGATTCTTGGGCTGGAACTTCTCGTGCTTTGAGGCCTGGCTTGCTCCACCCCCTGCTCTTGATATTCTCCTCCATGTGGGCTGCATTTTGGCTGCCTTTTCGGCTGCAGCTTCTCGTGGTTTGAGGCCTGGCTTGCTCCACTTCCTGCTCCTGAGATTCTCCCGCAGTTGGGCTGCATTTTGGCTGCATTTTCGGCTGGAGCTTCTCGTGGTTTGAGGCCTGGCTTGCTCCACCCCCTGCTCCTGAGATTCTCCCGGATGTGGGCTGCATTTTGGCTGCATTTTGGGTTGGAGTTTCTCGTGGTTTGAGGCCTGGCTTGCTCCACCCCCTGCTCCTGAGATTATCCCGCATGTGGGCTGCATTTTGGCTGCCTTTTGGGCTGGAGCTTCTCGTGGTTTCAGGCCTCTCTTGCTCCACTTCCTGCCCCTGAGATTCTCCGGATGTGGGCTGGATTTTGGCTGCATTTTGGGCTGGAGCTTCTCGTGGTTTGAGGCCTGGCTTGCTCCACCCCCTGCTCTTGAGATTCTCCCGGATGTGGGCTGCATTTTGGCTGCCTTTTGGGCTGGAGCTTCTCGTGGTTTGAGGCCTGGCTTGCTCCACCCCCTGCTCCTGAGATTCTCACAGATGTAGGCTGCATTTTGGCTGCCTTTTGGGCTGGAACTTCTCGTGGTTTGAGGCCTGGCTTGCTCCACCCCCTGCTCCTGAGATTCTCCCGGATGTGGGCTGCATTTTGGCTGCCTTTTGGGCTGGAGCTTCTCGTGGTTTCAGGCCTGGCTTGCTCCACGCCCCGCTCTTGAGATTCTCCCGGATATGGGCTGCATTTTGGCTGCCTTTTGGTCTGGAGCTTCTCGTGGTTTGAGGCCTGCCTTTCTCCACCCCCTGCTCTTGATATTCTCCTGGATGTGGGCTGCATTTTAGCTGCCTTTTGGGCTGGAGCTTCTCGTGGTTTGAGGCCTGGCTTGCTCCACCCCCGGCTCTTGATATTCTCCCGGATTTGGGCTGCATTATGGCTGCTTTTTGGGCTGGAGCTTCTCGTGGTTTGAGGCCTGGCTTGCTACACCCCCTGCCCCTGAGATTCTCCCTGATGTGGGATGGATTTTGGCTGCCTTTTGGGCTGGAGCTTCTCGTGGTTTGAGGCCTGGCTTGCTCCACCCCCTGCTCTTGAGATTCTCCCGGATGTGGGCTGCATTTTGGCTGCCTTTTGGGCTGGAGCTTCTCGTGGTTTGAGGCCTGGCTTGCTCCACTCCCTGCTCCTGAGATTCTCCCGCATGTGGGCTGGATTTTGGCTGCCTTTTGGGCTGGAGCTTCTCGTGGTTTGAGGCCTGGCTTGCTCCACCCCCTGCTCTTGAGATTCTCCCGGATGTGGGCTGCATTTTGGCTGCCTTTTGGGCTGGAGCTTCTCGTGGTTTGAGGCCTGGCTTGCTCCACCCCCTGCTCTTGAGATTCTCCCGGATGTGGGCTGCATTTTGGCTGCCTTTTGGGCTGGAGCTTCTCGTGGTTTCAGGCCTGGCTTGCTCCACTTCCTGCCACTGAGATTCTCCCGGATGTGGGCTGCATTTTGGCTGCCTTTTGGGCTGGAGCTTCTCGTGGTTTGAGGCCTGGCTTGCTCCACCCCCTGCTCTTGAGATTCTCCCGGATGTGGGCTGCATTTTGGCTGCCTTTTGGGCTGGAGCTTCTCGTGGTTTGAGGCCTGGCTTGCTCCACCCCCTGCTCTTGATATTCTCCCACATGTGGGCTGCATTTTGGCTGCCTTTTGGGCTGGAGCTTCTCGTGGTTTCAGGCCTGGCTTACTCCACCCCCTGCTCCTGAGATTCTCTCGGATGTGGGCTGCATTTTGGGTGCGTTTTGGGCTGGAGCTTCTCGTGGTTTGAGGCCTGGCTTGCTCCACCCCCTGCTCTTCAGATTCTCACAGATGTAGGCTGCATTTTGGCTGCCATTTGGGCTGGAGCTTCTCGTGGTTTGAGGCCTGGCTTGCTCCACTTCCTGCTCCTGAGATTCTCCCAGATGTGGGCTGCATTTTGGCTGCCTTTTGGGCTGGAACTTCTCGTGGTTTGAGGCCTGGCTTGCTCCACTTCCTGCTCCTGAGATTCTCCCGGATGTGGGCTGCATTTTGGCTGCCTTTTGGGCTGGAGCTTCTCGTGGTTTGAGGCCTGGCTTGCTCCAATTCCTGCTCCTGAGATTCTCCCGGATGTGGGCTGCATTTTGGCTGCCTTTTGGGCTGGAGCTTCTCGTGGTTTGAGGCCTGCCTTTCTCCACCCCCTGCTCTTGATATTCTCCTGGATGTGGGCTGCATTTTAGCTGCCTTTTGGGCTGGAGCTTCTCGTGGTTTGAGGCCTGGCTTGCTCCACCCCCTGCTCTTGAGATTCTCCCGGATGTGGGCTGCATTTTAGCTGCCTTTTGGCCTGGAGCTTCTCGTGGTTTGAGGCCTGGCTTGCTACAATCCCTGCTCTTGATATTCTCCAGGATGTGGGCTGGAATTTAGATGCCTTTTGGGCTGGAGCTTCTCGTGGTTTGAGGCCTGGCTTGCTCCACCCCCTGCTCCTGAGATTCTCCCGGATGTGGGCTGCATTTTGGCTGCCTTTTGGGCTGGAGCTTCTCGTGGTTTGAGGCCTGGCTTGCTCCACCCCCTGCTCTTGAGATTCTCCCGCAGTTGGGCTGCATTTTGGCTGCCTTTTGGGCTGGAGCTTCTCGTGCTTTGAGGCCTGGCTTGCTCCACCGCCTGCTCTTGATATTCTCCAGGATGTTGCCTGGATTTTCGCTGCATTTTGGGCTGGAGCTTCTCGTGGTTTGAGGCCTGGCTTGCTCCACCCCCTGCTCTTGAGATTCTCCCGGATGTGGGCTGGATTTTGGCTACATTTTGGGCTGGAGCTTCTCATGGTTTGAGGCCTGGCTTGCTCCACTTCCTGCCCCTGAGATTCTCCCGCAGTTGGGCTGCATTTTGGCTGCCTTTTGGGCTGGAGCTTCTCGTGGTTTGAGGCCTGGCTTGCTCCACCCCCTACTCTTGATTTTCTCCTCCAAGTGGGGTGGATTTTGGCTGCCTTTTGGGCTGGAGCTTCTCGTGCTTTGAGGCCTGTCTTGCTCCATCCCCTGCTCCTGAGATTCTCCCTGATGTGGGCTGCATTTTGGCTGCCTTTTGGGCTGGAGCTTCTCGTGGTTTGAGGCCTGGCTTGCTCCACCCCCTGCTCTTGAGATTCTCCCGGATGTGGGCTGCATTTTGGCTGCCTTTTGGGCTGGAGCTTCTCGTGGTTTGAGGCCTGGCTTGCTCCACTCCCTGCTCCTGAGATTCTCCCGCATGTGGGCTGGATTTTGGCTGCCTTTTGGGCTGGAGCTTCTCGTGGTTTGAGGCCTGGCTTGCTCCACCCCCTGCTCTTGAGATTCTCCCGGATGTGGGCTGCATTTTGGCTGCCTTTTGGGCTGGAGCTTCTCGTGGTTTCAGGCCTGGCTTGCTCCACTTCCTGCCACTGAGATTCTCCCGGATGTGGGCTGCATTTTGGCTGCCTTTTGGGCTGGAGCTTCTCGTGGTTTGAGGCCTGGCTTGCTCCACCCCCTGCTCTTGAGATTCTCCCGGATGTGGGCTGCATTTTGGCTGCCTTTTGGGCTGGAGCTTCTCGTGGTTTGAGGCCTGGCTTGCTCCACCCCCTGCTCTTGATATTCTCCCACATGTGGGCTGCATTTTGGCTGCCTTTTGGGCTGGAGCTTCTCGTGGTTTCAGGCCTGGCTTACTCCACCCCCTGCTCCTGAGATTCTCTCGGATGTGGGCTGCATTTTGGGTGCGTTTTGGGCTGGAGCTTCTCGTGGTTTGAGGCCTGGCTTGCTCCACCCCCTGCTCTTCAGATTCTCACAGATGTAGGCTGCATTTTGGCTGCCATTTGGGCTGGAGCTTCTCGTGGTTTGAGGCCTGGCTTGCTCCACTTCCTGCTCCTGAGATTCTCCCAGATGTGGGCTGCATTTTGGCTGCCTTTTGGGCTGGAACTTCTCGTGGTTTGAGGCCTGGCTTGCTCCACTTCCTGCTCCTGAGATTCTCCCGGATGTGGGCTGCATTTTGGCTGCCTTTTGGGCTGGAGCTTCTCGTGGTTTGAGGCCTGGCTTGCTCCAATTCCTGCTCCTGAGATTCTCCCGGATGTGGGCTGCATTTTGGCTGCCTTTTGGGCTGGAGCTTCTCGTGGTTTGAGGCCTGCCTTTCTCCACCCCCTGCTCTTGATATTCTCCTGGATGTGGGCTGCATTTTAGCTGCCTTTTGGGCTGGAGCTTCTCGTGGTTTGAGGCCTGGCTTGCTCCACCCCCGGCTCTTGATATTCTCCCGGATGTGGGCTGCATTTTAGCTGCCTTTTGGCCTGGAGCTTCTCGTGGTTTGAGGCCTGGCTTGCTACAATCCCTGCTCTTGATATTCTCCAGGATGTGGGCTGGAATTTAGATGCCTTTTGGGCTGGAGCTTCTCGTGGTTTGAGGCCTGGCTTGCTCCACCCCCTGCTCCTGAGATTCTCCCGGATGTGGGCTGCATTTTGGCTGCCTTTTGGGCTGGAGCTTCTCGTGGTTTGAGGCCTGGCTTGCTCCACCCCCTGCTCTTGAGATTCTCCCGCAGTTGGGCTGCATTTTGGCTGCCTTTTGGGCTGGAGCTTCTCGTGCTTTGAGGCCTGGCTTGCTCCACCGCCTGCTCTTGATATTCTCCAGGATGTTGCCTGGATTTTCGCTGCATTTTGGGCTGGAGCTTCTCGTGGTTTGAGGCCTGGCTTGCTCCACCCCCTGCTCTTGAGATTCTCCCGGATGTGGGCTGGATTTTGGCTACATTTTGGGCTGGAGCTTCTCATGGTTTGAGGCCTGGCTTGCTCCACTTCCTGCCCCTGAGATTCTCCCGCAGTTGGGCTGCATTTTGGCTGCCTTTTGGGCTGGAGCTTCTCGTGGTTTGAGGCCTGGCTTGCTCCACCCCCTACTCTTGATTTTCTCCTCCAAGTGGGGTGGATTTTGGCTGCCTTTTGGGCTGGAGCTTCTCGTGCTTTGAGGCCTGTCTTGCTCCATCCCCTGCTCCTGAGATTCTCCCTGATGTGGGCTGCATTTTGGCTGCCTTTTGGGCTGGAGCTTCTCGTGATTTGAGGCCTGGCTTGCTCTACCCCCTGCTCCTGAGATTCTCCCAGATGTGGGCTGCATTTTGGCTGCCTTTTGGGCTGGAGCTTCTCGTGCTTTGAGGCCTGGCTTGCTCCACCCCCTGCTCTTGATAATCTCCCGGATGTGGGCTGGATATTGGCTGCCTTTTGGGCTGGAACTTCTCGTGGTTTGGGGCCTGGCTTGCTCCACCCCCTGCTCTTGATATTCTCCTCAATGTGGGATGGATTTTGGCTGCCTTTTGGGCTGGAGCTTCTCGTGGTTTGAGGCCTGCCTTGCTCCACCCCCTGCTCTTGAGATTCTCCCGGATGTGGGCTGCATTTTGGCTGCCTTTTGGGCTGGAGCTTCTCGTGCTTTGAGGCCTGGCTTGCTCCACCCCCTGCTTTTGAGATTCTCACAGATGTAGGCTGCATTTTGGCTGCATTTTGGGCTGGAGCTTCTCGTGGTTTGAGGCCTGGCTTGCTCCACTCCCTGCTCCTGAGATTCTCCCGCAGTTGGGCTGCATTTTGGCTGCCTTTTGGGCTGGAGCTTCTCGTGGTTTGAGGCCTGCCTTTCTCCACCCCCTGCTCCTGAGATTCTCCCGGATGTGGGCTGCATTTTGGCTGCCTTTTGGCCTGGAGCTTCTCGTGGTTTGAGGCCTGGCCTGCTACACCCCCTGCTCTTGATAATCTCCCGGATGTGGGCTGGATTTTGCTGCCTTTTGGGCTGGAGCTTCTCGTGGTTTGAGGCCTGGCTTGCTCCACCCCCTGCTCCTGAGATTCTCCCAGATGTGGGCTGCATTTTGGCTGCCTTTTGGGCTGCAAATTCTCGTGGTTTCAGGCCTGGCTTGCTCCACTTCCTGCTCCTGAGATTCTCCCAGATGTGGGCTGCATTTTGGCTGCCTTTTGGGCTGGAGCTTCTCGTGGTTTGAGGCCTGGCTTGCTCCACCCCCTGCTCTTGAGATTCTCCTCCATGTGGGCTGCATTTTGGCTGCATTTTGGGCTGGAGCTTCTCGTGCTTTGAGGCCTGGCTTGCTCCACCCCCTGCTCCTGAGATTCTCCTGGATGTGGGCTGCATTTTGGCTGCCTTTTGGGCTGGAGCTTCTCGTGGTTTGAGGCCTGGCTTGCTCCACTTCCTGCTCCTGAGATTCTCCCGCAGTTGGGCTGCATTTTGGCTGCCTTTTGGGCTGGAGCTTCTCGTGGTTTGAGGCCTGGCTTGCTCCACCCCCTGCTCCTGAGATTCTCCCGGATGTGGGCTGCATTTTGGCTGCCTTTTGGGCTGGAGCTTCTCGTGGTTTCAGGCCTGGCTTGCTCCACCCCCTGCTCTTGATATTCTCCCGGATGTGGGCTGTAATTTGGCTGCATTTTGGGCTGGAGCTTCTCGTGGTTTGAGGCCTGGCTTGCTCCACTTCCTACCACTGAGATTCTCCCGGATGTGGGCTGCATTTTGGCTGCCTTTTGGGCTGGAGCTTCTCGTGGTTTGAGGCCTGGCTTACTCCACCCCCTGCTCTTGAGATTCTCCCGCATGTGGGCTGCATTTTGGGTGCGTTTTGGGCTGGAGCTTCTCGTGGTTTGAGGCTTGGCTTGCTCCAATTCCTGCTCCTGAGATTCTCCCGGATGTGGGCTGCATTTTGGCTGCCTTTTGGTGTGGAGCTTCTCGTGGTTTGAGGCCTGGCTTGCTCCACTTCCTGCTCCTGAGATTCTCCCGCAGTTGGGCTGCATTTTGGCTGCATTTTGGGCTGGAGCTTCTCGTGCTTTGAGGCCTGGCTTGCTCCAATTCCTGCTCCTGAGATTCTCCCGGATGTGGGCTGCATTTTGGCTGCCTTTTGGGCTGGAGCTTCTCGTGGTTTGAGGCCTGCCTTTCTCCACCCCCTGCTCTTGAGATTCTCCCGGATGTGGGCTGCATTTTGGCTGCCTTTTGGGCTGGAGCTTCTCGTGGTTTGAGGCCTGGCTTGCTCCACCCCCGGCTCTTGAGATTCTCCCGGATGTGGGCTGCATTTTGGCTGCCTTTTGGGCTGGAGCTTCTCGTGGTTTGAGGCCTGGCTTGCTCCACTTCCTGCTCTTGATATTCTCCCGGATGTGGGCTGGATTTTAGCTGCCTTTTGGGCTGGAGCTTCTCGTGGTTTGAGGCCTGGCTTGCTCCACCCCCTGCTCTTGAGATTCTCCCGCATGTGGGCTGCATTTTGGCTGCCTTTTGGGCTGGAGCTTCTCGTGGTTTGAGGCCTGGCTTGCTCCACTTCCTGCTCCTGAGATTCTCCCGCAGTTGGGCTGCATTTTGGCTGCATTTTGGGCTGGAGCTTCTCATGGTTTGAGGCCTGGCTTACTCCACCCCCTGCTCTTGAGATTCTCCCGCATGTGGGCTGCATTTTGGGTGCGTTTTGGGCTGGAGCTTCTCGTGGTTTGAGGCCTGGCTTGCTCCAATTCCTGCTCCTGAGATTCTCCCGGATGTGGGCTGCATTTTGGCTGCCTTTTGGTGTGGAGCTTCTCGTGGTTTGAGGCCTGGCTTGCTCCACTTCCTACTCCTGAGATTCTCCCGCAGTTGGGCTGCATTTTGGCTGCCTTTTGGGCTGGAGCTTCTCGTGCTTTGAGGCCTGGCTTGCTCCAATTCCTGCTCCTGAGATTCTCCCGGATGTGGGCTGCATTTTGGCTGCCTTTTGGGCTGGAGCTTCTCGTGGTTTGAGGCCTGCCTTTCTCCACCCCCTGCTCTTGAGATTCTCCCGGATGTGGGCTGCATTTTGGCTGCCTTTTGGGCTGGAGCTTCTCGTGGTTTGAGGCCTGGCCTGCTACACCCCCTGCTCTTGATATTCTCCCGGATGTGGGCTGGATTTTAGCTGCCTTTTGGGCTGGAGCTTCTCGTGGTTTGAGGCCTGGCTTGCTCCACTTCCTGCTCCTGAGATTCTCCCGCAGTTGGGCTGCATTTTGGCTGCATTTTGGGCTGGATCTTCTCATGGTTTGAGGCCTGGCTTGCTCCACCCCCTGCTCTTCAGATACTCCTGGATGTGTGCTGCATTTTGGCTGCCTTTTGGGCTGGAGCTTCTCGTGGTTTGAGGCCTGGCTTGCTCCACTTCCTGCTCCTGAGATTCTCCCGCAGTTGGGCTGCATTTTGGCTGCATTTTGGGCTGGAGCTTCTCGTGGTTTGAGGCCTGGCTTGCTCCACCCCCTGCTCCTGAGATTCTCCCGGATGTGGGCTGGATTTTGGCTGCCTTTTGGGCTGGAGCTTCTCGTGATTTGAGGCCTGGCTTGCTCCACCCCCTGCTTTTGAGATTCTCCCGGATGTGGGCTGCATTTTGGCTGCCTTTTGGGCTGGAGCTTCTCGTGGTTTGAGGCCTGCCTTGCTCCACCCCCTGCTCTTGATAATCTCCCGGATGTGGCCTGGATTTTGCTGCATTTTGGGTTGGAGCTTCTCGTGGTTTGAGGCCTGGCTTGCTCTACCCCCTGCTCTTGAGATTCTCCCGGATGTGGGCTGCATTTTGGCTGCCTTTTGGGCTGGAGCTTCTCGTGGTTTGAGGCCTGGCTTGCTCCACCCCCTGCTCCTGAGATTCTCCCGGATGTGGGCTGCATTTTGGCTGCCTTTTGGGCTGGAGCTTCTCGTGGTTTGAGGCCTGGCTTACTCCACATCCTGCTCCTGAGATTCTCCCAGATGTGGGCTGGATTTTGGCTGCATTTTGGGCTGGAGCTTCTCGTGGTTTGAGGCCTGGCTTGCTCCACCCCCTGCTCTTGATATTCTCCTCCATGTGGGCTGCATTTTGGCTGCCTTTTGGGCTGGAGCTTCTCGTGGTTTGAGGCCTGGCTTGCTCCACCCCCTGCTCTTGATATTCTCCCGCATGTGGGCTGCATTTTGGCTGCCTTTTGGGCTGGAGCTTCTGGTGGTTTGAGGCCTGGCTTGCTCCACCCCCTGCTCTTGAGATTCTCCCGGGTGTGGGCTGCATTTTGGCTGCCTTTTGGGCTGGAGCTTCTCGTGGTTTGAGGCCTGGCTTGCTCCACCCACTGCTCTTGATAATCTCCCGGATGTGGCCTGCATTTTGGCTGCCTTTTGGGCTGGAGCTTCTCGTGGTTTGAGGCCTGGCTTTCTCTACTTCCTGCTCCTGATATTCTCCCGGATGTGGGCTGCATTTTGGCTGCCTTTTGGGATGGAGCTTCTCGTGGTTTGAGGCCTGGCTTGCTCCACCCCCTGCTCTTGAGATTCTCCCGGATGTGGGCTGCATTTTGGCTGCCTTTTGGGCTGGAGCTTCTCGTGGTTTGAGGCCTGCCTTGCTCCACCCCCTGCTCCTGAGATTCTCCCGGATGTGGGCTGCATTTTGGCTGCCTTTTGGGCTGGAGCTTCTCGTGGTTTGAGGCCTGGCTTACTCCACATCCTTCTCCTGAGATTCTCCCAGATGTGGGATGGATTTTGGCTGCCTTTTGGGCTGGAGCTTCTCGTGGTTTGAGGCCTGGCTTGCTCCACCCCCTGCTCTTGAGATTCTCCCGGATGTGGGCTGCATTTTGGCTGCCTTTTGGGCTGGAGTTTCTCGTGGTTTGAGGCCTGGCTTACTCCACCCCCTGCTCTTGAGATTCTCCTGGATGTGGGCTGCATTTTGGCTGCATTTGAGCTGGAGCTTCTCGTGGTTTGAGGCCTGGCTTGCTCCACTTCCTTCTCCTGAGATTCTCCCGCAGTTGGGCTGCATTTTGGCTGCATTTTCGGCTGGAGCTTCTCGTGGTTTGAGGCCTGGCTTGCTCCACCCCCTGCTCCTGAGATTCTCCCGGATGTGGGCTGCATTTTGGCTGCCTTTTGGGCTGGAGCTTCTCGTGGTTTGAGGCCTGGCTTGCTCCACCCCCGGCTCTTGATATTCTCCCGGATGTGGGCTGCATTTTGGCTGCCTTTTGGGCTGGAGCTTCTCGTGGTTTGAGGCCTGGCTTGCTACACCCCCTGCTCTTGATATTCTCCAGGATGTGGGCTGGATTTTAGCTGCCTTTTGGGCTGGAGCTTCTCGTGGTTTGAGGCCTGTCTTGCTCCACCCCCTGCTCTTGAGATTCTCCCGCATGTGGGCTGCATTTTGGCTGCCTTTTGGGCTGGAGCTTCTCGTGGTTTGAGGCCTGGCTTGCTCCACTTCCTGCTCCTGAGATTTTCCCGCAGTTGGGCTGGATTTTGGCTGCCTTTTGGGCTGGAGCTTCTCATGGTTTGAGGCCTGGCTTGCTCCACCCCCTGCTCTTGAGATTCTCCCGGATGTGGGCTGCATTTTGGCTGCCTTTTGGGCTGGAGCTTCTCATGCTTTGAGGCCTGCCTTGCTCCACCCCCTGCTCTTGAGATTCTCCTGGATGTGGGCTGGATTTTGGCTGCTTTTTGGGCTGGAGCTTCTCGTGGTTTGAGGCCTGGCTTGCTCCACCCCCGGCTCTTGAGATTCTCCTCCATGTGGGCTGGATTTTGGCTACATTTTGGGCTGGAGCTTCTCGTGGTTTGAGACCTGGCTTACTCCACCCCCTGCTCTTGATATTCTCCTGGATGTGGGCTGCATTTTGGCTGCATTTGGGCTGGAGCTTCTCGTGGTTTGAGGCCTGGCTTGCTCCACTTCCTGCTCCTGAGATTCTCCCGCAGTTGGGCTGCATTTTGGCTGCATTTTCGGCTGGAGCTTCTCGTGGTTTGAGGCCTGGCTTGCTCCACCCCCGGCTCTTGATATTCTCCCGGATGTGGGCTGCATTTTGGCTGCCTTTTGGGCTGGAGCTTCTCGTGGTTTGAGGCCTGGCTTGCTCCACCCCCGGCTCTTGATATTCTCCCGCATGTGGGCTGCATTTTGGCTGCCTTTTGGGCTGGAGCTTCTCGTGGTTTGAGGCCTGGCTTGCTACACCCCCTGCTCTTGATATTCTCCAGGATGTGGGCTGGATTTTAGCTGCCTTTTGGGCTGGAGCTTCTCGTGGTTTGACGCCTGGCTTGCTCCACCCCCTGCTCTTGAGATTCTCCCGCATGTGGGCTGCATTTTGGCTGCCTTTTGGGCTGGAGCTTCTCGTGGTTTGAGGCCTGGCTTGCTCCACTTCCTGCTCCTGAGATTTTCCTGCAGTTGGGCTGCATTTTGGCTGCCTTTTGGGCTGGAGCTTCTCGTGGTTTGAGGCCTGGCTTGCTCCACCCCCTGCTCCTGAGATTCTCCCGGATGTGGGCTGCATTTTGGCTGCCTTTTGGGCTGGAGCTTCTCGTGGTTTGAGGCCTGGCTTACTCCACATCCTGCTCCTGAGATTCTCCCAGATGTGGGCTGGATTTTGGCTGCATTTTGGGCTGGAGCTTCTCGTGGTTTGAGGCCTGGTTTGCTCCACCCCCTGCTCTTGATATTCTCCTACATGTGGGCTGCATTTTGGCTGCATTTTGGGCTGGAGCTTCTCGTGGTTTGAGGCCTGGCTTGCTCCACCCCCTGCTCTTGAGATTCTCCTGGATGTTGGCTGCATTTTGGCTGCATTTGGGCTGGAGCTTCTCGTGGTTTGAGGCCTGGCTTGCTCCACTTCCTGCTCTTGAGATTCTCCCGCAGTTGGGCTGCATTTTGGCTGCTTTTTGGGCTGGAGCTTCTCGTGGTTTGAGGCCTGCCTTGCTCCACCCCCGGCTCTTGATATTCTCCCGGATGTGGGCTGGATTTTGGCTGCCTTTTGGGCTGGAGCTTCTCGTGGTTTGAGGCCTGGCTTGCTCCACCCCCGGCTCTTGATATTCTCCCGGATGTGGGCTGCATTTTGGCTGCCTTTTGGGCTGGAGCTTCTCGTGGTTTGAGGCCTGGCTTGCTACACCCCCTGCTCTTGATATTCTCCAGGATGTGGGCTGGATTTTAGCTGCCTTTTGGGCTGGAGCTTCTCGTGGTTTGGGGCCTGGCTTGCTCCACTTCCTGCTCCTGAGATTTTCCCGCAGTTGGGCTGGATTTTGGCTGCCTTTTGGGCTGGAGCTTCTCATGGTTTGAGGCCTGGCTTGCTCCACCCCCTGCTCTTGAGATTCTCCCGGATGTGGGCTGGATTTTGGCTGCCTTTTGGGCTGGAGCTTCTCGTGGTTTGAGGCCTGGCTTGCTCCACCCCCTGCTCTTGAGATTCTCCTGGATGTGGGCTAGATTTTGGCTGCCTTTTGGGCTGGAGCTTCTCGTGGTTTGAGGCCTGGCTTGCTCCACCCCCTGCTCTTGAGATTCTCCTCCATGTGGGCTGGATTTTGGCTACATTTTGGGCTGGAGCTTCTCGTGGTTTGAGACCTGGCTTACTCCACCCCCTGCTCTTGATATTCTCCTGGATGTGGGCTGCATTTTGGCTGCATTTGGGCTGGAGCTTCTCGTGGTTTGAGGCCTGGCTTGCTCCACTTCCTGCTCCTGAGATTCTCCCGCAGTTGGGCTGCATTTTGGCTGCATTTTGGGCTGGAGCTTCTCGTGGTTTGAGGCCTGGCTTGCTCCACCCCCTGCTCCTGAGATTCTCCCGCAGGTGGGCTGCATTTTGGCTGCCTTTTGGGCTGGAGCTTCTCGTGGTTTGAGGCCTGGCTTGCTCCACCCCCGGCTCTTGATATTCTCCCGGATGTGGGCTGCATTTTGGCTGCCTTTTGGGCTGGAGCTTCTCGTGCTTTGAGGCCTGGCTTGCTACACCCCCTGCTCTTGATATTCTCCAGGATGTGGGCTGGATTTTAGCTGCATTTTGGGCTGGAGCTTCTGGTGGTTTGAGGCCTGGCTTGCTCCACCCCCTGCTCTTGAGATTCTCCCGCATGTGGGCTGCATTTTGGCTGCCTTTTGGGCTGGAGCTTCTCGTGGTTTGAGGCCTGCCTTGCTCCACTTCCTGCTCCTGAGATTTTCCCGCAGTTGGGCTGCATTTTGGCTGCCTTTTGGGCTGGAGCTTCTCATGGTTTGAGGCCTGGCTTGCTCCACCCCCTGCTCTTCAGATACTCCTGGATGTGTGCTGGATTTTGGCTGCCTTTTGGGCTGGAGCTTCTCGTGGTTTGAGGCCTGGCTTGCTCCAACCCTGCTCCTGAGATTCTCCCGCAGTTGGGCTGCATTTTGGCTGCATTTTGGGCTGCAGCTTCTCGTGCTTTGAGGCCTGGCTTGCTCCACCCCCTGCTCTCGATATTCTCCTCCATGTGGGCTGCATTTTGGCTGCCTTTTGGGCTGGAGCTTCTCGTGGTTTGAGGCCTGGCTTGCTCCACCCCCTGCTCTTGAGATTCTCCCGGATGTGCGCTGGAGTTTGGCTGCATTTTGGGCTGGAGCTTCTCGAGGTTTGAGGCCTGGCTTGCTCCACCCCCTGCTCTTGAGATTCTCCCGGATGTGGGCTGGATTTCGGCTGCCTTTAGGGCTGGAGCTTCTCGTGGTTTGAGACCTGGCTTGCTCCACCCCCTGCTCTTGAGATTCTCCTGGATGTGGGCTGGATTTTGGCTGCCTTTTGGGCTGGAGCTTCTCGTGGTTTGAGGCCTGGCTTGCTCCACCCCCTGCTCTTGAGATTCTCCTCCATGTGGGCTGGATTTTGGCTACATTTTGGGCTGGAGCTTCTCGTGGTTTGAGACCTGGCTTACTCCACCCCCTGCTCTTGATATTCTCCTGGATGTGGGCTGCATTTTGGCTGCATTTGGGCTGGAGCTTCTCGTGGTTTGAGGCCTGGCTTGCTCCACTTCCTGCTCCTGAGATTCTCCCGCAGTTGGGCTGCATTTTGGCTGCATTTTGGGCTGGAGCTTCTCGTGGTTTGAGGCCTGGCTTGCTCCACCCCCTGCTCCTGAGATTCTCCCGCAGGTGGGCTGCATTTTGGCTGCATTTGGGCTGGAGCTTCTCGTGGTTTGAGGCCTGCCTTGCTCCACTTCCTGCTCCTGAGATTTTCCCGCAGTTGGGCTGCATTTTGGCTGCCTTTTGGGCTGGAGCTTCTCATGGTTTGAGGCCTGGCTTGCTCCACCCCCTGCTCTTCAGATACTCCTGGATGTGTGCTGGATTTTGGCTGCCTTTTGGGCTGGAGCTTCTCGTGGTTTGAGGCCTGGCTTGCTCCAACCCTGCTCCTGAGATTCTCCCGCAGTTGGGCTGCATTTTGGCTGCTTTTTGGGCTGGAGCTTCTCGTGGTTTGAGGCCTGCCTTGCTACACCCCCTGCTCTTGATATTCTCCAGGATGTGGGCTGGATTTTAGCTGCCTTTTGGGCTGGAGCTTCTCGTGGTTTGGGGCCTGGCTTGCTCCACTTCCTGCTCCTGAGATTTTCCCGCAGTTGGGCTGGATTTTGGCTGCCTTTTGGGCTGGAGCTTCTCATGGTTTGAGGCCTGGCTTGCTCCACCCCCTGCTCTTGAGATTCTCCCGGATGTGGGCTGGATTTTGGCTGCCTTTTGGGCTGGAGCTTCTCGTGGTTTGAGGCCTGGCTTGCTCCACCCCCTGCTCTTGAGATTCTCCTGGATGTGGGCTGGATTTTGGCTGCATTTTGGGCTGGAGCTTCTCGTGGTTTGAGGCCTGGCTTGCTCCACCCCCTGCTCTTGAGATTCTCCTCCATGTGGGCTGGATTTTGGCTACATTTTGGGCTGGAGCTTCTCGTGGTTTGAGACCTGGCTTACTCCACCCCCTGCTCTTGATATTCTCCTGGATGTGGGCTGCATTTTGGCTGCATTTGGGCTGGAGCTTCTCGTGGTTTGAGGCCTGGCTTGCTCCACTTCCTGCTCCTGAGATTCTCCCGCAGTTGGGCTGCATTTTGGCTGCATTTTGGGCTGGAGCTTCTCGTGGTTTGAGGCCTGGCTTGCTCCACCCCCTGCTCCTGAGATTCTCCCGCAGGTGGGCTGCATTTTGGCTGCCTTTTGGGCTGGAGCTTCTCGTGGTTTGAGGCCTGGCTTGCTCCACCCCCGGCTCTTGATATTCTCCCGGATGTGGGCTGCATTTTGGCTGCCTTTTGGGCTGGAGCTTCTCGTGCTTTGAGGCCTGGCTTGCTACACCCCCTGCTCTTGATATTCTCCAGGATGTGGGCTGGATTTTAGCTGCATTTTGGGCTGGAGCTTCTGGTGGTTTGAGGCCTGGCTTGCTCCACCCCCTGCTCTTGAGATTCTCCCGCATGTGGGCTGCATTTTGGCTGCCTTTTGGGCTGGAGCTTCTCGTGGTTTGAGGCCTGCCTTGCTCCACTTCCTGCTCCTGAGATTTTCCCGCAGTTGGGCTGCATTTTGGCTGCCTTTTGGGCTGGAGCTTCTCATGGTTTGAGGCCTGGCTTGCTCCACCCCCTGCTCTTCAGATACTCCTGGATGTGTGCTGGATTTTGGCTGCCTTTTGGGCTGGAGCTTCTCGTGGTTTGAGGCCTGGCTTGCTCCAACCCTGCTCCTGAGATTCTCCCGCAGTTGGGCTGCATTTTGGCTGCATTTTGGGCTGCAGCTTCTCGTGCTTTGAGGCCTGGCTTGCTCCACCCCCTGCTCTCGATATTCTCCTCCATGTGGGCTGCATTTTGGCTGCCTTTTGGGCTGGAGCTTCTCGTGGTTTGAGGCCTGGCTTGCTCCACCCCCTGCTCTTGAGATTCTCCCGGATGTGCGCTGGAGTTTGGCTGCATTTTGGGCTGGAGCTTCTCGAGGTTTGAGGCCTGGCTTGCTCCACCCCCTGCTCTTGAGATTCTCCCGGATGTGGGCTGGATTTCGGCTGCCTTTTGGGCTGGAGCTTCTCGTGGTTTGAGACCTGGCTTGCTCCACCCCCTGCTCTTGAGATTCTCCTGGATGTGGGCTGGATTTTGGCTGCCTTTTGGGCTGGAGCTTCTCGTGGTTTGAGGCCTGGCTTGCTCCACCCCCTGCTCTTGAGATTCTCCTCCATGTGGGCTGGATTTTGGCTACATTTTGGGCTGGAGCTTCTCGTGGTTTGAGACCTGGCTTACTCCACCCCCTGCTCTTGATATTCTCCTGGATGTGGGCTGCATTTTGGCTGCATTTGGGCTGGAGCTTCTCGTGGTTTGAGGCCTGGCTTGCTCCACTTCCTGCTCCTGAGATTCTCCCGCAGTTGGGCTGCATTTTGGCTGCATTTTGGGCTGGAGCTTCTCGTGGTTTGAGGCCTGGCTTGCTCCACCCCCTGCTCCTGAGATTCTCCCGCAGGTGGGCTGCATTTTGGCTGCATTTGGGCTGGAGCTTCTCGTGGTTTGAGGCCTGCCTTGCTCCACTTCCTGCTCCTGAGATTTTCCCGCAGTTGGGCTGCATTTTGGCTGCCTTTTGGGCTGGAGCTTCTCATGGTTTGAGGCCTGGCTTGCTCCACCCCCTGCTCTTCAGATACTCCTGGATGTGTGCTGGATTTTGGCTGCCTTTTGGGCTGGAGCTTCTCGTGGTTTGAGGCCTGGCTTGCTCCAACCCTGCTCCTGAGATTCTCCCGCAGTTGGGCTGCATTTTGGCTGCATTTTGGGCTGCAGCTTCTCGTGCTTTGAGGCCTGGCTTGCTCCACCCCCTGCTCTCGATATTCTCCTCCATGTGGGCTGCATTTTGGCTGCCTTTTGGGCTGGAGCTTCTCGTGGTTTGAGGCCTGGCTTGCTCCACCCCCTGCTCTTGAGATTCTCCCGGATGTGCGCTGGAGTTTGGCTGCATTTTGGGCTGGAGCTTCTCGAGGTTTGAGGCCTGGCTTGCTCCACCCCCTGCTCTTGAGATTCTCCCGGATGTGGGCTGGATTTCGGCTGCCTTTTGGGCTGGAGCTTCTCGTGGTTTGAGACCTGGCTTGCTCCACCCCCTGCTCTTGAGATTCTCCCGGATGTGGGCTGGAGTTTGGCTGCAGTTTGGGCTGGAGCTTCTCGTGGTTTGAGGCCTGGCTTGCTCCAACCCCTTGCTCGTGAGCTTCTCATGGAGGTGGGCTGGAGATTGGCTGCCTTTTGGGCCGGAGCCTCTCGTGGTTTGAGGCCTGGCTTGCTCCACCCCCTGCTCTTGAGATTCTCCCAGATGTGGGCTGCATTTTGGCTGCCTTTTGGGCTGGAGGTTCCCGAGGTTTGAGGCCTGGCTTGCTCCACCCTCTGCTCTTGAGTTTCTCCCGGATGTGGGCTGGATTTTGGCTGCCTTTTGGGCTGGAGCTTGTCGTGGTTTGAGGCCTGGCTTGCTCCACCCCCTGCTCTTGAGATTCTCCCGGATGTGGGCTGCATTGTGGCTGCCTTTTGGGCTGGAGCTTCTCGTGGTTTGAGGCCTGGCTTGCTCCACCCCCTGCTCTTGAAATTCTCCCGGATGTGGGCTGGATTTTGGCTGCCTTTTGGGCTGGAGCTTCTCGTGGTTTGAGGCCTGGCTTGCTCCACCCCCTGCTCTTGATATTCTCCCGGATGTGGGCTGCATTTTGGCTGCCTTTTGGGCTGGAGCTTCTCGTGGTTTGAGGCCTGGCTTGCTCCACCCCCTGCTCTTGAGATTCTCCCGGATGTGCGCTGGAGTTTGGCTGCATTTTGGGCTGGAGCTTCTCGAGGTTTGAGGCCTGGCTTGCTCCACCCCCTGCTCTTGAGATTCTCCCGGATGTGGGCTGGATTTCGGCTGCCTTTTGGGCTGGAGCTTCTCGTGGTTTGAGACCTGGCTTGCTCCACCACCTGCTCTTGAGATTCTCCCGGATGTGGGCTGGAGTTTGGCTGCATTTTGGGCTGGAGCTTCTCGTGGTTTGAGGCCTGGCTTGCTCCACCCCCTGCTCTTGATATTCTCCCGGATGTGGGCTGCATTTTGGCTGCCTTTTGGGGTGGAGCTTCTCGTGGTTTGAGGCCTGGCTTGCTCCACCCCCTGCTCTTGAGATTCTCCCGGAGGTGGGCTGCATTTTGGCTGCCTTTTGGGCTAGAGCTTCTCGTGGTTGGAGGCCTGTCTTGCTCCACCCCCTGCTCTTGAGATTCTCCCGGATGTGGGCTGCATTTTCGCTGCATTTTGGGCTGGAACTTCCCGTGGTTTGAGGCCTGGCTTGCTCCACCCACTGCTCTTGAGATTCTCCCGGAGGTGGGCTGGATTATCTCTGCCTTTTGGGCTGGAGCTTCTCGAGGTTTGAGGCCTGGCTTGCTCCACACCCTGCTCTTGAGATTCTCCCGGATGTGGGCTGCATTTTGGCTACATTTTGGGCTGGAGCTTGTCGTGGTTTGAGGCCTGGCTTGCTCCACCCCCTGCTCTTGATATTCTCACGGATGTGGGCTGGAGTTTGGCTGCCTTTTGGGCTGGAGCTTCTCATTGTTTGAGGCCTGGCTTGCTCCACCCCCTGCTCTTGAGTTTCTCACGGATGTCGGCTGGAGTTTGGCTGCCTTTTGGGCTGGAGCTTCTTGTGGTTTCAGGCCTGGCTTGCTCCACCCCCTGCTCTTGAGATTCTCCCGGATGTGGGCTGCATTTTGGCTGCCTTTTGGGCTGGAGCTTCTCGTGGTTGGAGGCCTGGCTTGCTCCACCCCCTGCTCTTGAGATTCTCCCGGATGTGGGCTGCATTTTCGCTGCATTTTGGGCTGGAACTTCCCGTGGTTTGAGGCCTGGCTTGCTTCACCCCCTGCTCTTGAGATTCTCACGGAGGTGGGCTGGATTATGGCTGCCTTTTGGGCTGGAGCTTCTCGAGGTTTGAGGCCTGGCTTGCTCCACACCCTGCTCTTGAGATTCTCCCGGATGTGGGCTGCATTTTGGCTGCCTTTTGGGCTGGAGCTTCTCATGGTTTGAGGCCTGGCTTGCTCCACCCCCTGCTCTTGAGATTCTCACGGACGTGGGCTGCATTTTGGCTGCCTTTTGGGCTGGAGCTTCTCGTGGTTTGAGGCCTGGCTTGCTCCACCCCCTGCTCTTGAGATTCTCCAGGATGTGGGCTGCATTTTGGCTGCCTTTGGGGCTGAAGCTTCTTGTGGTTTAAGGCCTGGCTTGCTCCACCCCCTGCTCTTGAGATTCTAACGGAGGTGGGCTGCATTGTGGCTGCCTTTAGGGCTGGAGATTCTCGTGGTTTGAGGCCTGGCTTGCTCCACCCCCTGCTCTTGAAATTCTCCCAGAGGTGGGCTGCATTTTCGCTGCATTTTAGGCTGGAGCTTCTCCTGGTTTGAGGCCTGCCTTGCTCCACCCTCTGCTCTTGAGTTTCTCCCGGATGTTGGCTGGATTTTGGCTGCCTTTTGGGCTGGAGCTTCTCGTGGTTTGAGGCCTGGCTTGCTCCACCCCCTGCTCTTGAGATTCTCCCGGAGGTGGGATGGATTATGGCTGCCTTTTGGGTTGGAGCTTCTCGTGGTTTGTGGCCTGGCTTTCTCCACCCCCTTACTCTTGAGATTCTCACGGAGGTGGGCTGGAGTTTGGCTGCCTTTTGGGCTGGAGCTTCTCGTGGTTTGAGGCCTGGCTTGCTCCACCCCCTGCTCTTGAGATTCTCCCGGATGTGGGCTGCATTTTGGCTGCATCTTGGGCTGGAGGTTCTCGAGGTTTGAGGCCTGGCTTGCTCCACCCCCTTGCTCTTGATATTGTCCCCGATGTGGGCTGCATTTTGGCTGCCTTTTGGGCTGGAGCTTCTCGTGGTTTGAGGCCTGGCTTGCTCCACCCCCTGCTCTTGAGATTCTCCCACATGTGGTCTGGATTTTGGCTGCCTTTTGGGCTGGAGCTTCTCGTGGTTTGAGGCCTGGCCTGCTCCACCCCCTGCTCTTGAGATTCTCCCGGATGTGTGCTGCATTGTGGCTGCCTTTTGGGCTGGAGCTTCTCGTGGTTTGAGGCCTGGCTTGCTCCACCCCCTGCTCTTGATATTCTCCCGGATGTGGGCTGCATTTTGGCTGCCTTTTGGGCTGGAGATTCTCGTGGTTTGAGGCCTGGCTTGCTCCACCCCCTGCTCTTGATATTCTCCCAGATGTGTGATGGAGTTTGGCTGCATTTTGGGCTGGAGCTTCTCGAGGTTTGAGGCCTGGCTTGCTCCACCCCCTGCTCTTGATATTCTCCCGAAGATGGGCTGGATTTTGGCTGCCTTTTGGGCTGGAGGTTCTCGTGGTTTGAGGCCTGGCTTGCTCCACCCCCTGCTCTTGAGTTTATCCCGGAGGTGGGCTGGAGTTTGGCTGTATTTTGGGCTGGAGCTTCTCGTGGTTTGAGGCCTGGCTTGCTCCACCCCCTGCTCTTGAGATTCTCCCGGAGTTGGGCTGGATAATGGCTGCATTTTGGGCTGGAGGTTCTCGTGGTTTGAGGCCTGGCTTGCTCCACCCCCTGCTCTTGAGATTCTCCCGGAGGTGGGCTGCATTTTGGCTGCCTTTTGGGCTGGAGCTTCTCGTGGTTTCAGGCCTGGCTTGCTCCACCCCCTGCTCTTGAGATTCTCCCGGATGTGGGCTGCATTTTCGCTGCATTTTGGGCTGGAACTTCCCGTGGTTTGAGGCCTGGCTTGCTCCACCCCCTGCTCTTGAGATTCTCACGGAGGTGGGCTGGATTATGGCTGCATTTTGGGTTGGAGCTTCTCGTGGTTTGAGGCCTGGCTTGCTCCACACCCTGCTCTTGATATTCTCCCGGATGTGGGCTGCATTTTGGCTGCCTTTTGGGCTGGAGCTTCTCGTGGTTTGAGGCCTGGCTTGCTCCACCCCCTGCTCTTGAGATTCTCACGGATGTGCGCTGGAGTTTGGCTGCATTTTGGGCTGGAGCTTCTCGAGGTTTGAGGCCTGGCTTGCTCCACCCCCTGCTCTTGAGATTCTCCCGGACGTGGGCTGGATTTTGGCTGCCTTTTGGGCTGGAGCTTCTCGTGGTTTGAGGCCTGGCTTGCTCCAACCCCTTGCTCGTGAGATTCTCATGGAGGTGGGCTGGATTTTGGCTGCCTTTTGGGCTGGAGCCTCTCGTGGTTTGAGGCCTGGCTTGCTCCACCCCCTGCTCTTGAGATTCTCCCGGATGTGGGCTGCATTTTGGCTGCATTTTGGGCTGGAGCTTCTTGTGGTCTGAGGCCTGGCTTGCTCCACCCCCTGCTCTTGAGATTCTCCCAGATGTGGGCTGCATTGTGGCTGCCTTTTGGGCTGGAGGTTCCCGAGGTTTGAGGCCTGGCTTGCTCCACCCTCTGCTCTTGAGATTCTCCCGGATGTGGGCTGGATTTTGGCTGCCTTTTGGGCTGGAGCTTCTCGTGGTTTGAGGCCTGGCTTGCTCCACCCCCTGCTCTTGAGATTCTCCCGGAGGTGGGCTGGACTTTGGCTGCCTTTTGGGCTGGAGCTTCTCATTGTTTGAGGCCTGGCTTGCTCCACCCCCTGCTCTTGAGTTTCTCACGGATGTGGGCTGGAGTTTGGCTGCCTTTTGGGCTGGAGCTTCTTGTGGTTTCAGGCCTGGCTTGCTCCACCCCCTGCTCTTGAGATTCTCCCGGATGTGGGCTGCATTTTGGCTGCCTTTTGGGCTGGAGCTTCTCGTGGTTTGAGGCCTGGCTTGCTCCACCCCCTGCTCTTGAGATTCTCCCGGATGTGGGCTGGATTTTGGCTGCCTTTTGGGCTGGAGCTTCTCGTGGTTTGAGGCCTGGCTTGCTCCACCCCCTGCTCTTGAGATTCTCCCGGATGTGGGCTGCATTTTGGCTGCCTTTTGGGCTGGATCTTCTCGTGGTTTGAGGCCTGGCTTGCTCCACCCCCTGCTCTTGAGATTCTCCCGGATGTGCGCTGGAGTTTGGCTGCATTTTGGGCTGGAGCTTCTCGTGGTTTGAGGCCTGGCTTGCTCCAACCCCTTGCTCGTGAGATTCTCATGGAGGTGGGCTGCATTTTGGCTGCCTTTTGGGCTGGAGCCTCTCGTGGTTTGAGGCCTGGCTTGCTCCACCCCCTGCTCTTGATATTCTCCCGGATGTGGGCTGCATTTTGGCTGCCTTTTGGGCTGGAGCTTCTTGTGGTCTGAGGCCTGGCTTGCTCCACCCCCTGCTCTTGAGATTCTCCCAGATGTGGGCTGCATTGTGGCTGCCTTTTGGGCTGGAGGTTCCCGAGGTTTGAGGCCTGGCTTGCTCCACCCCCTGCTCTTGAGTTTCTCCCGGATGTGGGCTGGATTTTGGCTGCCTTTTGGGCTGGAGCTTGTCGTGGTTTGAGGCCTGGCTTGCTCCACCCCCTGTTCTTGATATTCTCACGGATGTGGGCTGGAGTTTGGCTGCCTTTTGGGCTGGAGCTTCTCATTGTTTGAGGCCTGGCTTGCTCCACCCCCTGCTCTTGAGTTTCTCACGGATGTGGGCTGGAGTTTGGCTGCCTTTTGGGCTGGAGCTTCTTGTGGTTTCAGGCCTGGCTTGCTCCACCCCCTGCTCTTGAGATTCTCCCGGATGTGCGCTGCATTGTGGCTGCCTTTTGGGCTGGAGCTTCTCGTGGTTTGAGGCCTGGCTTGCTCCACCCCCTGCTCTTGAGATTCTCCCGGATGTGGGGTGGATTTTGGCTGCCTTTTGGGCTGGAGCTTCTCGTGGTTTGAGGCCTGGCTTTCTCCACCCCCTGCTCTTGATATTCTCCCGGATGTGGGCTGCATTTTGGCTGCCTTTTGGGCTGGAGCTTCTCGTGGTTTGAGGCCTGGCTTGCTCCACCCCCTCCTCTTGAGATTCTCCCGGAGGTGGGCTGCATTTTGGCTGCCTTTTGGGCTGGAGCTTCTCGTGGTTGGAGGCCTGGCTTGCTCCACCCCCTGCTCTTGAGATTCTCCCGGATGTGGGCTGCATTTTCGCTGCATTTTGGGCTGGAACTTCCCGTGGTTTGAGGCCTGGCTTGCTCCACCCCCTGCTCTTGAGATTCTCACGGAGGTGGGCTGGATTATGGCTGCCTTTTGGGCTGGAGCTTCTCGAGGTTTGAGGCCTGGCTTGCTCCACACCCTGCTCTTGAGATTCTCCCGGATGTGGGCTGGATTTTGGCTGCCTTTTGGGCTGGAGCTTGTCGTGGTTTGAGGCCTGGCTTGCTCCACCCCCTGCTCTTGATATTCTCACGGATGTGGGCTGGAGTTTGGCTGCCTTTTGGGCTGGAGCTTCTCATTGTTTGAGGCCTGGCTTGCTCCACCCCCTGCTCTTGAGTTTCTCACGGATGTCGGCTGGAGTTTGGCTGCCTTTTGGGCTGGAGCTTCTCGTGGTTTGAGGCCTGGCTTGCTCCACCCCCTGCTCTTGATATTCTCCCGGATGTGGGCTGCATTTTGGCTGCCTTTTGGGCTGGAGCTTCTCGTGGTTTGAGGCCTGGCTTGCTCCACCCCCTGCTCTTGAGATTCTCCCGGAGGTGGGCTGCATTTTGGCTGCCTTTTGGGCTGGAGCTTCTCGTGGTTGGAGGCCTGTCTTGCTCCACCCCCTGCTCTTGAGATTCTCCCGGATGTGGGCTGCATTTTCGCTGCATTTTGGGCTGGAACTTCCCGTGGTTTGAGGCCTGGCTTGCTCGACCCCCTGCTCTTGAGATTCTCACGGAGGTGGGCTGGATTATGGCTGCCTTTTGGGCTGGAGCTTCTCGAGGTTTGAGGCCTGGCTTACTATACCCCCTTCTCTTGAGATTCTCCAGGAAGTGGGCTGCATTTTGGCTGCCTTTGTGTCTGGAGCTTCTCCTGGTTTGAGGCCTGCCTTGCTCCACCCTCTGCTCTTGAGTTTCTCCCGGATGTTGGCTGGATTTTGGCTGCCTTTTGGGCTGGAGCTTCTCGTGGTTTGAGGCCTGGCTTGCTCCACCCCCTGCTCTTGAGATTCTCCCCGAGGTGGGATGGATTATGGCTGCCTTTTGGGTTGGAGCTTCTCGTGGTTTGTGGCCTGGCTTTCTCCACCCCCTTACTCTTGAGATTCTCACGGAGGTGGGCTGGAGTTTGGCTGCCTTTTGGGCTGGAGCTTCTCGTGGTTTGAGGCCTGGCTTGCTCCACCCCCTGCTCTTGAGATTCTCCCGGATGTGGGCTGCATTTTGGCTGCATTTTGGGCTGGAGCTTCTCGAGGTTTGAGGCCTGGCTTGCTCCACCCCCTTGCTCTTGATATTGTCCCCGATGTGGGCTGCATTTTGGCTGCCTTTTGGGCTGGAGCTTCTCATGGTTTGAGGCCTGGCTTGCTCCACCCCCTGCTCTTGAGATTCTCCCACATGTGGTCTGGATTTTGGCTGCCTTTTGGGCTGGAGCTTCTCGTGGTTTGAGGCCTGGCCTGCTCCACCCCCTGCTCTTGAGATTCTCCCGGATGTGTGCTGCATTGTGGCTGCCTTTTGGGCTGGAGATTCTCGTGGTTTGAGGCCTGGCTTGCTCCACCCCCTGCTCTTGATATTCTCCCGGATGTGGGCTGCATTTTGGCTGCCTTTTGGGCTGGAGGTTCTCGTGGTTTGAGGCCTGGCTTGCTCCACCCCCTGCTCTTGAGTTTATCCCGGAGGTGGGCTGGAGTTTGGCTGTATTTTGGGCTGGAGGTTCTCGTGGTTTGAGGCCTGGCTTGCTCCACCCCCTGCTCTTGAGATTCTCCCGGAGTTGGGCTGGATAATGGCTGCATTTTGGGCTGGAGGTTCTCGTGGTTTGAGGCCTGGATTGCTCCACCCCCTGCTCTTGAGATTCTCCCGGATGTGGGGTGGATTTTGGCTGCCTTTTGGGCTGGAGCTTCTCGTGGTTTGAGGCCTGGCTTGCTCCACCCCCTGCTCTTGAGATTCTCCCGGATGTGGGCTGCATTTTCGCTGCATTTTGGGCTGGAACTTCTCGTGGTTTGAGGCCTGGCTTGCTCCACCCCCTGCTCTTGAGATTCTCCAGGATGTGGGCTGCATTTTGGCTGCCTTTGGGGCTGAAGCTTCTTGTGGTTTAAGGCCTGGCTTGCTCCACCCCCTGCTCTTGAGATTCTAACGGAGGTGGGCTGCATTGTGGCTGCCTTTTGGGCTGGAGATTCTCGTGGTTTGAGGCCTGGCTTGCTCCACCCCCTGCTCTTGAAATTCTCCCAGAGGTGGGCTGCATTGAGGCTGCCTTTTGGGCTGGAGCTTCTCCTGGTTTGAGGCCTGCCTTGCTCCACCCTCTGCTCTTGAGTTTCTCCCGGATGTTGGCTGGATTTTGGCTGCATTTTGGGCTGGAGCTTCTCGTGGTTTGAGGCCTGGCTTGCTCCACCCCCTGCTCTTGAGATTCTCCCGGAGGTGGAATGGATTATGGCTGCCTTTTGGGTTGGAGCTTCTCGTGGTTGGAGGCCTGTCTTGCTCCACCCCCTGCTCTTGAGATTCTCCCGGATGTGGGCTGCATTGTGGCTGCCTTTTGGGCTGGAGCTTCTCGTGGTTTGAGGCCTGGCTTGCTCCACCCCCTGCTCTTGAGATTCTCCCGGAGGTGGGCTGCATTTTGGCTGCCTTTTGGGCTGGAGCTTCTCGAGGTTTGAGGCCTGGCTTGCTCCACCCCCTGCTCTTGAGATTCTCCCGGATGTGGGCTGCATTTTGGCTGCCTTTTGGGCTGGAGCTTCTCGTGGTTTGAGGCCTGGCTTGCTCCACCCCCTGCTCTTGAGATTCTCCCGGATGTGGGCTGCATTTTGGCTGTCTTTTGGGCTGGAGCTTCTCGTGGTTTGAGGCCTGGCTTGCTCCACCCCCTGCTCTTGAGATTCTCCAGGATGTGGGCTGCATTTTGGCTGCATTTGGGGCTGAAGCTTCTTGTGGTTTAAGGCCTGGCTTGCTCCACCCCCTGCTCTTGAGATTCTCCCAGAGGTGGGCTGCATTGAGGCTGCCTTTTGGGCTGGAGCTTCTCCTGGTTTGAGGCCTGCCTTGCTCCACCCTCTGCTCTTGAGTTTCTCCCGGATGTTGGCTGGATTTTGGCTGCCTTTTGGGCTGGAGCTTCTCGTGGTTTGAGGCCTGGCTTGCTCCACCCCCTGCTCTTGAGATTCTCCCGGAGGTGGGATGGATTATGGCTGCCTTTTGGGTTGGAGCTTCTCGTGGTTTGTGGCCTGGCTTTCTCCACCCCCTTACTCTTGAGATTCTCACGGAGGTGGGCTGGAGTTTGGCTGCCTTTTGGGCTGGAGCTTCTCGTGGTTTGAGGCCTGGCTTGCTCCACCCCCTGCTCTTGAGATTCTCCCGGATGTGGGCTGGATTTTGGCTGCATTTTGGGCTGGAGCTTCTCGTGGTTTGAGGCCTGGCTTGCTCCACCCCCTGCTCTTGAGATTCTCCCGGATGTGGGATGGAGTTTGGCTGCATTTTGGGCTGGAGCTTCTCGAGGTTTGAGGCCTGGCTTGCTCCACCCCCTGCTCTTGATATTCTCCCGAAGATGGGCTGGATTTTGGCTGCCTTTTGGGCTGGAGGTTCTCGTGGTTTGAGGCCTGGCTTGCTCCACCCCCTGCTCTTGAGTTTATCCCGGAGGTGGGCTGGAGTTTGGCTGTATTTTGGGCTGGAGCTTCTCCTGGTTTGAGGCCTGGCTTGCTCCACCCCCTGCTCTTGAGATTCTCCCGGAGTTGGGCTGGATAATGGCTGCATTTTGGGCTGGAGGTTCTCGTGGTTTGAGGCCTGGCTTGCTCCACCCCCTGCTCTTGAGATTCTCTCGGAGGTGGGCTGGAGTTTGGCTGCATTTTGGGCTGGAGCTTCTCGAGGTTTGAGGCCTGGCTTGCTCCACCCCCTGCTCTTGAGATTCTCCCGGATGTGGGCTGGAGTTTGGCTTTCTTTTGGGCTGGAGCTTCTCGTGGTTTGAGTCCTGGCCTTCTCCACCCACGTGCTCTTGATTTTCTCCCGGATGTGGGCTGCATTTTGGCTGCCTTTTGGGCTGGAGCTTCTCATGGTTTGAGGCCTGGCTTGCTCCACCCCCTGCTCTTGATATTCTCACGGAGGTGGGCTGGAGTTTGGCTGCATTTTGGGCTGGAGCTTCTCGTGGTTTGAGGCCTGCCTTGCTCCACCCCCTGCTCTTGAGATTCTCCCGGATGTGGGCTGCATTTTGGCTGCCTTTTGGGCTGGAGCTTCTCGTGGTTTGAGGTCTGGGTTGCTCCAACCCCTGCTCTTGAGATTCTCCCGGATGTGGGCTGCATTTTGGCTGCCTTTTGGGCTGGAGCTTCTCGTGGTTTGAGCCCTGGCTTGCTCCAACCCCTGTTCTTGATATTCTCCCGGATATGGGCTGCATTTTTGCTGCCTTTTGGGCTGGAGCTTCTCGTGGTTTGAGGCCTGGCTTGCTCCACCCACTGCTCTTGATTTTCTCCCGGATGTGGGCTGCATTTTGGCTGCATTTTGGGCTGGAGCTTCTCGTGGTTTGAGGCCTGCCTTGCTCCACCCCCTGCTCTTGAGATTATCCCGGATGTGGGCTGGAGTTTGGCTGCCTTTTGGGCTGGAGATTCTCGTGGTTTGAGGCCTGGCTTGCTCCACCCCCTGCTCTTGAGATTCTCCCGAAGATGGGCTGGATTTTGGCTGTCTTTTGGGCTGGAGGTTCTCGTGGTTTGAGGCCTGGCTTGCTCCACCCCCTGCTCTTGAGATTATCCCGGAGGTGGGCTGGAGTTTGGCTGCCTTTTGGGCTGGAGCTTCTCCTGGTTTGAGGCCTGGCTTGCTCCACCCCCTGCTCTTGAGATTCTCCCGGAGTTGGGCTGGATATTGGCTGCATTTTGGGCTGGAGGTTCTCGTGGTTTGAGGCCTGGCTTGCTCCACCCCCTGCTCTTGAGATTCTCTCGGAGGTGGGCTGGAGTTTGGCTGCATTTTGGGCTGGAGCTTCTCGTTGTTTGAGGCCTGGCTTGCTCCACCCCCTGCTCTTGAGATTCTCCCGGATGTGGGCTGGAGTTTGGCTGCCTTTTGGGCTGGAGCTTCTCGTGGTTTGAGGCCTGGCTTGCTCCACCCCCTGCTCTTGAGATTCTCCCGGAGGTGGGCTGGATAATGGCTGCATTTTGGGCTGGAGGTTCTCGTGGTTTGAGGCCTGGCTTGCTCCACCCCCTGCTCTTGAGATTCTCCCGGAGGTGGGCTGGATAATGGCTGCATTTTGGGCTGGAGGTTCTCGTGGTTTGAGGCCTGGCTTGCTCCACCCCCTGCTCTTGAGATTCTCACGGAGGTGGGCTGGAGTTTGGCTGCCTTTTGGGCTGGAGCTTCTTGAGGTTTGAGGACTGGCTTGCTCCACCCCCTGCTCTTGAGATTCTCCCGGATGTGGGCTGCATTTTGGCTGCCTTTTGGGCTGGAGCTTCTCGTGGTTTGAGCCCTGACTTGCTCCAACCCCTGCTCTTGATATTCTCCCGGAGGTGGGCTGCATTTTGGCTGCCTTTTGGGCTGGAGCTTCTCGTGGTTTGAGGCCTGGCTTGCTCCACCCCCTGCTCTTGAGATTCTCCCGGATGTGGGCTGCATTTTGGCTGCCTTTTGGGCTGGAGCTTCTCGTGGTTTGAGGCCTGGCTTGCTCCACCCCCTGCTCTTGAGATTCTCCCGGATGTGGGCTGGATTTTGGCTACATTTTGGGCTGGAGCTTCTCGTGGTTTGAGGCCTGGCTTGCTCCAACCCCTGCTCTTGATATTCTCCCGGATGTGGACTGGATTTTGGCTGCCTTTTGGGCTGGAGCTTCTCGTGGTTTGAGGCCTGGCTTGCTCCACCCCCTGCTCTTGAGATTCTCCCGGATGTGGGCTGCATTTTGGCTGCCTTTTGGGCTGGAGCTTCTCGTGGTTTGAGGCCTGGCTTGCTCCACCCCCTGCTCTTGATATTGTCCCGGATGTGGGCTGCATTTTGGCTGCCTTTTGGGCTGGAGCTTCTCCTGGTTTGAGGCCTGGCTTGCTCCACCCCCTGCTCTTGAGATTCTCCCGGAGGTGGGCTGCATTTTGGCTGCCTTTTGGGCTGGAGCTTCTCGTGCTTTGAGGCCTGGCTTGCTCCACCCCCTGCTCTTGATTTTCTCCCGGATGTGGGCTGGTTTTTGGCTGCCTTTTGGGTTAGAGTTTCTCGTGGTTTGAGGCCTGGCTTTCTCCACCCCCTGCTCTTGATTTTCTCCCGGATGTGGGCTGGATTTTGGCTGCCTTTTGGGTTAGAGTTTCTCGTGGTTTGAGGCCTGGCTTGCTCCACCCCCTGCTCTTGAGATTCTCCCAGATGTGGGCTGGATTTTGGCTTCCTTTTGGGCTGGAGCTTCTCGTGGTTTGAGCCCTGGCTTGCTCCAACCCCTGCTCTTGATATTCTCCCGGATATGGGCTGCATTTTTGCTGCCTTTTGGGCTGGAGCTTCTCGTGGTTTGAGGCCTGGCTTGCTCCACCCCCTGCTCTTGATTTTCTCCCGGATGTGGGCTGCATTTTGGCTGCATTTTGGGCTGGAGCTTCTCGTGGTTTGAGGCCTGGCTTGCTCCACCCCCTGCTCTTGAGATTCTCCCGGATGTGGGCTGGATTTTGGCTGACTTTTGGGCTGGAGCTTCTCGTGGTTTGAGGCCTGGCTTGCTCCACCCCCTGCTCTTGAGATTCTCCCGGACATGGGCTGCATATTGGCTGACTTTTGGGCTGGAGCTTCTCATGGTGTGAGGCCTGGCTTGCTCCACCCCCTGCTCTTGAGAATCTCACGGAGGTGGACTGGAGTTTGGCTGCCTTTTGGGCTGGAGCTTCTTGAGGTTTGAGGCCTGGCTTGCTCCACCCCCTGCTCTTGAGTTTCTCCCGGAGGTGGGCTGCATTTTGGCTGCCTTTTGGGCTGGAGCTTCTCGTGGTTTGAGGCCTGGCTTGCTCCACCCCCTGCTCTTGAGATTCTCCCGGATGTGGGCTGCATTATGGCTGCCTTTTGGGCTGGAGCTTCTCCTGGTTTGAGGCCTGGCTTGCTCCACCCCCTGCTCTTGAGATTCTCCCAGAGGTGGGCTGGATTTTGGCTACATTTTGGGCTGGAGCTTCTCGTGGTTTGAGGCCTGGCTTGCTCCAACCCCTGCTCTTGATATTCTCCCGGATGTGGACTGGATTTTGGCTGCCTTTTGGGCTGGAGCTTCTCGAGGTTTGTGGCCTGGCTTGCTCCACCCCCTTCTCTTGATTTCCTCCCGGATGTGGACTGGATTTGGCTGCCTTTTGGGCTGGAGCTTCTTGTGGTTTGAGGCCTGGCTTGATCCGCCCCCTGCTCTTGATTTCTTCCCGGATGTGGGCTGCATTTTGGCTGCCTTTTGGGCTGGAGCTTCTCGTGGTTTGAGGCCTGGCTTGCTCCACCCCCTGCTCTTGATTTTCTCCCCCATGTGGGCTGGATTTTGGCTGCCTTTTGGGCTGGAGCTTCTCGTGGTTTGAGGCCTGGCTTGCTCCACCCCCTGCTCTTGAGATTCTCCCGGATGTGTGCTGCATTTTGGCTGCCTTTTGGGTTGGAGCTTCTCGTGGTTTCAGGCCTGGCTTGCTCCAACCACTGCTCTTGAGATTCTCCCGGATGTGGGCTGGATTTTGGCTGCCTTTTGGGCTGGAGCTTCTCGTGGTTTGAGGCCTGGCTTGCTCCACCCCCTGCTCTTGATTTTCTCCCGGATGTGGGCTGGATTTTGGCTGCCTTTTGGGTTGGAGCTTCTCGTGGTTTGAGGCCTGGCTTGCTCCAACCCCTGCTCTTGATATTCTCCCGGATGTGGACTGGATTTTGGCTGCCTTTTGGGCTGGAGCTTCTCGAGGTTTGTGGCCTGGCTTGCTCCACACCCTGCTCTTGATTTCCTCCCGGATGTGGACTGGATTTGGCTGCCTTTTGGGCTGGAGCTTCTCGTGGTTTGAGGCCTGGCTTGATCCGCCCCCTGCTCTTGATTTCTTCCCGGATGTGGGCTGCATTTTGGCTGCCTTTTGGGCTGGAGCTTCTCGTGGTTTGAGGCCTGGCTTGCTCCACCCCCTGCTCTTGATTTTCTCCCCCATGTGGGCTGGATTTTGGCTGCCTTTTGGGCTGGAGCTTCTCGTGGTTTGAGGCCTGGCTTGCTCCACCCCCTGCTCTTGAGATTCTCCCGGATGTGGGCTGCATTTTGGCTGCCTTTTGGGTTGGAGCTTCTCGTGGTTTGAGGCCTGGCTTGCTCCAACCACTGCTCTTGAGATTCTCCCGGATGTGGGCTGGATTTTGGCTGCCTTTTGGGCTGGAGCTTCTCGTGGTTTGAGGCCTGGCTTGCTCCACCCCCTGCTCTTGATTTTCTCCCGGATGTGGGCTGGATTTTGGCTGCCTTTTGGGTTGGAGCTTCTCGTGGTTTGAGGCCTGGTTTGCTCCACCCCCTGCTCTTGATATTCTCCCGGACGTGGGCTGCATTTTGGCTGCCTTTTGGGCTGGAGCTTCTCCTGGTTTAAGGCCTGGCTTGCTCCAACCCCTGCTCTTGAGATTCTCCCGGATGTGGGCTGCATTTTGGCTGCATTTTGGGCTGGAGCTTCTCGTGGTTTGAGGCCTGGCTTGCTCCACCAACTACTCTTGAGATTCTCCCGGATGTGGGCTGCATTTTGGCTGCCTTTTGGGCTGGAGCTTCTCGTGGTTTGAGGCCTGGCTTACTCCACCCCCTGCTCTTGAGATTCTCCCGGATGTGGGCTGCATTTTGGCTGCCTTTAGGGCTGGAGCTTCTCCTGGTTTGAGGCCTGTCTTGCTCCACCCCCTGCTCTTGAGATTCTCCCGGAGGTGGGCTGCATTTTGGCTGCCTTTTGGGCTGGAGTTTCTCGTGGTTTGAGGCCTGGCTTGCTCCACCCCCTGCTCTTGAGATTCTCCCAGAGGTGGGCTGCATTTTGGCTGCCTTTTGGGCTGGAGCTTCTCCTGGTTTGAGGCCTGGCTTGCTCCACAACCTGCTCTTGAGATTCTCCCGGAGGTGGGCTGCATTTTGGCTGCCTTTTGGGCTGGAGCTTCTCGTGGTTTGAGGCCTGGCTTGCTCCACCCCCTGCTCTTGATATTCTCCCGGATGTGGGCTGCATTTTGGCTGCCTTTTGGGCTGGAGCTTCTCGTGTTTTGAGGCCTGGCTTGCTCCACCCCCTGCTCTTGAGATTCTCCCAGATGTGGGCTGGATTTTGGCTTCCTTTTGAGCTGGAGCTTCTCGTGGTTTGAGGCCTGGCTTGCTCCACCCCCTGCTCTTGATATTCTCCCGGATATGGGCTGCATTTTTGCTGCCTTTTGGGCTGGAGCTTCTCGTGGTTTGAGGCCTGGCTTGCTCCACCCCCTGCTCTTGAGATTATCCCGGACGTGGGCTGCATTTTGGCTGCCTTTTGGGCTGGAGCTTCTCGTGGTTTGGGGCCTGGCTTGCTCCACCCCCTGCTCTTGAGATTCTCCCGGATGTGGGCTGGAATTTGGCTGCCTTTTGGGCTGGAGCTTCTCCTGGTTTGAGGCCTAGCTTGCTCCACCCCCTGCTCTTGAGATTATCCCGGAGGTGGGCTGGATTTTGGCTGCCTTTTGGGCTGGAGCTTCTCGTGGTTTGAGGCCTGGCTTGCTCCACCCCCTGCTCTTGAGATTCTCCCAGATGTGGTCTGGAATTTGGCTGCCTTTAGAGCTGGAGCTTCTCGTGGTTTGAGGCCTGTCTTGCTCCACCCCCTGCTCTTGAGATTCTCCTGGATGTGGGCTGCATTTTGGCTGCCTTTTGGGCTGGAGCTTCTCGTGGTTTGAGGCCTGGCTTGCTCCACCCCCTACTCTTGAGATTCTCCCGGATGTGGTCTGGAATTTGGCTGCCTTTAGGGCTGGAGCTTCTCCTGGTTTGAGGCCTGCCTTGCTCCACAACCTGCTCTTGAGATTCTCCCGGATGTGGGCTGCATTTTGGCTGCCTTTTGGGCTGGAGCTTCTCGTGGTTTGAGGCCTGGCTTGCTCCACCCCCTGCTCTTGAGATTCTCCCGGATGTGGGCTGCATTTTGGCTGCCTTTTGGGCTGGAGCTTCTCGTGGTTTGAGGCCTGGCTTGCTCCACCCCCTGCTCTTGAGATTCTCCCGGATGTGGGCTGCATTTTGGCTGCCTTTTGGGCTGGAGCTTCTCGTGGTTTGAGGCCTGGCTTGCTCCAGCCCCTACTCTTGAGATTCTCCCGGATGTGGGCTGCATTTTGGCTGCATTTTGGGCTGGAGCTTCTCGTGGTTTGAGGCCTGGCTTGCTCCACCCCCTGCTCTTGAGATTCTCCCGGATGTGGGCTGCATTTTGGCTGCCTTTTGGGCTGGAGCTTCTCGTGGTTTGAGGCCTGGCTTGCTCCACCCCCTGCTCTTGAGTTTCTCCCGGATGTGGGCGGGCATTTGGCTGCCTTTTGGGCTGGAGCTTCTCGTGGTTTGAGGCCTGGCTTGCTCCACCCCCTGCTCTTGAGATTCTCCCGAATGTGGGCTGCATTTTGGCTGCCTTTTGGGCTGGAGCTTCTCGTGGTTTGAGGCCTGGCTTGCTCCACCCCCTGCTCTTGAGTTTCTTCCGGATGTGGGCTGCATTTTGGCTGCCTTTTGGGCTGGAGCTTCTCGTGGTTTGAGGCCTGCCTTGCTCCACCCCCTGCTCTTGAGATTCTTCCAGAGGTGGGCTGCATTTTGGCTGTCCTTTGGGCTGGAGCTTCTCGTGGTTTGAGGCCTGGCTTCCTCCACCCCCTGCTCTTGAGATTCTCCCGGATGTGGGCTGGATTTTGGCTGCCTTTAAGGCTGGAGCTTCTCGTGGTTTGAGGCCTGGCTTGCTCCACCCCCTGCTCTTGAGATTCTCCCGGATGTGGGCTGCATATTGGCTGATTCTTGGGCTGGAGCTTCTCGTGGTTTGAGGCCTGGCTTGCTCCACCCCCTGCTCTCGATATTGTCCCAGATGTGGGCTGTATTTTGGCTGCCTTTTGGGTTGGAGCTTCTCCTGGTTTGAGGCCTGCCTTGCTCCACCCCCTGCTCTTGATATTCTCCCGGACGTGGGCTGGATTTTGGCTGCCTTTTGGGCTGGAGCTTCTCCTGGTTTGAGGCCTGGCTTGCTCCACCCCCTGCTCTTGAGATTATCCCGGACGTGGTCTGGATTTTGGCTGCATTTTGGGCTGGAGCTTCTCGTGGTTTGAGGCCTGGCTTGCTCCACCCCCTACTCTTGAGATTCTCCCAGATGTGGTCTGGAATTTGGCTGCCTTTAGGGCTGGAGCTTCTCGTGGTTTGAGGCCTGGCTTGCTCCACCCCCTGCTCTTGAGTTTCTCACGGATGTCGGCTGGAGTTTGGCTGCCTTTTGGGCTGGAGCTTATCGTGGTTTGAGGCCTGGCTTGCTCAACCCCCTCCTCTTGATATTCTTCCAGAGGTGGGCTGCATTTTGGCTGCATTTTGGGCTGGAGCTTCTCGTGGTTTGAGGCCTGGCTTGCTCCACCCCCTGCTCTTGAGTTTCTCCCGGATATGGGCTGGATTTTGGCTGCCTTTTGAGCTGGAGCTTCTCGTGGTTTGAGGCCTGCCTTGCTCCAACCCCTGCTCTTGAGATTCTCCCGGATGTGGGCTGGATTATGGCTGCCTTTTGGGCTGGAGCTTCTCGTGGTTTGAGGCCTGGCTTGCTCCACCCCCTGCTCTTGAGATTCTCCCGGAGGTGGGCTGCATTTTGGCTGCATTTTGGGCTGGAGCTTCTCGTGGTTTGAGGCCTGGCTTGCTCCACCCCCTGCTCTTGAGATTCTCCCGGATGTGGGCTGCATTTTGGCTGCCTTTTGGGCTGGAGCTTCTCGTGGTTTGAGGCCTGGCTTGCTCCACCCCCTGCTCTTGAGATTCTCCCGGAGGTGGGCTGCATTTTTGCTGCCTTTTGGGGTGGAGCTTCTCGTGGTTTGAGGCCTGGCTTGCTCCACCCCCTGCTCTTGATTTTCTCCCGGATGTGGGCTGCATTTTGGCTGCATTTTGGGCTGGAGCTTCTCGTGGTTTGAGGCCTGGCTTGCTCCACCCCCGGCTCTTGATTTTCTCCCGGATGTGGGCTGCATTTTGGCTGCATTTTGGGCTGGAGCTTCTCGTGGTTTGAGGCCTGGCTTGCTCCACCCCCTGCTCTTGAGATTCTCCCGGATGTGGGCTGGATTTTGGCTACATTTTGGGCTGGAGCTTCTCGTGGTTTGAGGCCTGGCTTGCTCCACCCCCTGCTCTTGATATTCTCCCGGATGTGGACTGGATTTTGGCTGCCTTTTGGGCTGGAGCTTCTCGAGGTTTGTGGCCTGGCTTGCTCCACCCCCTTCTCTTGATTTCCTCCCGGATGTGGACTGGATTTTGGCTGCCTTTTGGGCTGGAGCTTCTCGTGGTTTGAGGCCTGGCTTGATCCACCCCCTGCTCTTGATTTCCTCCCGGATGTGGGCTGCATTTTGGCTGCCTTTTGGGCTGGAGCTTCTCGTGGTTTGAGGCCTGGCTTGCTCCACCCCCTGCTCTTGATTTTCTCCCCCATGTGGGCTGGATTTTGGCTGCCTTTTGGGCTGGAGCTTCTCGTGGTTTGAGGCCTGGCTTGCTCCACCCCCTGCTCTTGAGATTCTCCCGGATGTGTGCTGCATTTTGGCTGCCTTTTGGGCTGGAGCTTCTCGTGGTTTGAGGCCTGGCTTGCTCCAACCACTGCTCTTGAGATTCTCCCGGATGTGGGCTGGATTTTGGCTGCCTTTTGGGCTGGAGCTTCTCGTGGTTTGAGGCCTGGCTTGCTCCACCCCCTGCTCTTGATTTTCTCCCGGATGTGGGCTGGATTTTGGCTGCCTTTTGGGTTGGCGCTTCTCGTGGTTTGAGGCCTGGTTTGCTCCACCCCCTGCTCTTGATATTCTCCCGGACGTGGGCTGCATTTTGGCTGCCTTTTGGGCTGGAGCTTCTCCTGGTTTAAGGCCTGGCTTGCTCCACCCCCTGCTCTTGATATTCTCCCGGACGTGGGCTGGATTTTGGCTGCATTTTGGGCTGGAAATTCTCGTGGTTTGAGGCCTGGCTTGCTCCACCCCCTACTCTTGAGATTCTCCCGGATGTGGGCTGGATTTTGGCTGCCTTTAGGGCTGGAGCTTCTCGTGGTTTGAGGCCTGGCTTACTCCACCCCCTGCTCTTGAGATTCTCCCGGATGTGGGCTGCATTTTGGCTGCCTTTAGGGCTGGAGCTTCTCCTGGTTTGAGGCCTGTCTTGCTCCACCCCCTGCTCTTGATATTCTCCCGGAGGTGGGCTGCATTTTGGCTGCCTTTTGGGCTGGAGTTTCTCGTGGTTTGAGGCCTGGCTTGCTCCACCCCCTGCTCTTGAGATTCTCCCGGATGTGGGCTGCATTTTGGCTGCCTTTTGGGCTGGAGCTTCTCCTGGTTTGAGGCCTGGCTTGCTCCACAACCTGCTCTTGAGATTCTCCCGGAGGTGGGCTGCATTTTGGCTGCCTTTTGGGCTGGAGCTTCTCGTGGTTTGAGGCCTGGCTTGCTCCACCCCCTGCTCTTGAGATTATCCCGGATGTGGGCTGGATTTTGGCTGCCTTTTGGGCTGGAGCTTCTCGTGGTTTGGGGCCTGGCTTGCTCCACCCCCTGCTCTTGAGATTCTCCCAGAGGTGGGCTGCATTTTGGCTGCCTTTTGGGGTGGAGCTTCTCGTGGTTTGAGGCCTGCCTTGCTCCACCCCCTGCTCTTGAGATTCTCCCGGAGGTGGGCTGCATTTTGGCTGCCTTTTGGGCTGGAGCTTCTCGTGGTTTGAGGCCTGGCTTGCTCCACTCCCTACTCTTGAGATTCTCCCGGATGTGGGCTGGATTTTGGCTTTCTTTTGGGCTGGAGCTTCTCGTGGTTTGAGGCCTGGCTTGCTCCACCCCCTGCTCTTGATTTTCTCCCGGATGTGGGCTGGATTTTGGCTGCCTTTTGGGATGGAGCTTCTCGTGGTTTGAGGCCTGGTTTGCTCCACCCCCTGCTCTTGATATTCTCCCGGATGTGGGCTGCATTTTGGCTGCCTTTTGGGCTGGAGCTTCTTGTGGTTTGAGGCCTGGCTTGATCCACCCCCTGCTCTTGAGATTCTCCCGGATGTGGGCTGCATTTTGGCTGCCTTTTGGGCCGGAGCTTCTCGTGGTTTGAGGCCTGGTTTGCTCCACCCCCTGCTCTTGATATTCTCCCGGATGTGGGCTGCATTTTGGCTGCCTTTTGGGGTGGAGCTTCTGGTTTGAGGCCTGCCTTGCTCCACCCCCTGCTCTTGAGATTCTCCCGGAGGTGGGCTGCATTTTGGCTGCCTTTTGGGCTGGAGCTTCTCCTGGTTTGAGGCCTGGCTTGCTCCACAACCTGCTCTTGAGATTCTCCCGGAGGTGGGCTGCATTTTGGCTGCCTTTTGGGCTGGAGCTTCTCGTGGTTTGAGGCCTGGCTTGCTCCACCCCCTGCTCTTGAGATTATCCCGGATGTGGGCTGGATTTTGGCTGCCTTTTGGGCTGGAGCTTCTCGTGGTTTGGGGCCTGGCTTGCTCCATCCCCTGCTCTTGAGATTCTCCCAGAGGTGGGCTGCATTTTGGCTGCCTTTTGGGGTGGAGCTTCTCGTGGTTTGAGGCCTGCCTTGCTCCACCCCCTGCTCTTGAGATTCTCCCGGAGGTGGGCTGCATTTTGGCTGATTCTTGGGCTGGAGCTTCTCGTGGTTTGAGGCCTGGCTTGCTCCACTCCCTACTCTTGAGATTCTCCCGGATGTGGGCTGGATTTTGGCTTTCTTTTGGGCTGGAGCTTCTCGTGGTTTGAGGCCTGGCTTGCTCCAACCCCTGCTCTTGATTTTCTCCCGGATGTGGGCTGGATTTTGGCTGCCTTTTGGGATGGAGCTTCTCGTGGTTTGAGGCCTGGTTTGCTCCACCCCCTGCTCTTGATATTCTCCCGGATGTGGGCTGCATTTTGGCTGCCTTTTGGGCTGGAGCTTCTTGTGGTTTGAGGCCTGGCTTGATCCACCCCCTGCTCTTGAGATTCTCCCGGATGTGGGCTGCATTTTGGCTGCCTTTTGGGCCGGAGCTTCTCGTGGTTTGAGGCCTGGTTTGCTCCACCCCCTGCTCTTGATATTCTCCCGGATGTGGGCTGCATTTTGGCTGCCTTTTGGGGTGGAGCTTCTCGTGGTTTGAGGCCTGCCTTGCTCCAACCCCTGCTCTTGAGATTCTCCCAGATGTATGCAGGATTATGGCTGCATTTTGGGCTGGAGCTTCTCGTGGTTTGAGGCCTGGCTTGCTCCACCCCCTGCTCTTGAGATTCTCCCGGAGTTGGGCTGCATTTTGGCTGCCTTTTGGGTTGGAGCTTCTCGTGGTTTGAGGCCTGGCTTGCTCCACCCCCTGCTCTTGAGATTCTCCCGGATGTGGGCTGCATTTTGGCTGCCTTTTGGGTTGGAGCTTCTGGTTTGAGGCCTGCCTTGCTCCACCCCCTGCTCTTGAGTTTCTCCCGGATGTGGGCTGGATTTTGGCTGCTTTTTGGTCTGGAGCTTATCGTGGTTTGAGGCCTGTCTTGCTCCACCCCCTGCTCTTGATATTCTTCCAGAGGTGGGCTGCATTTTGGCTGCCTTTTGGGCTGGAGCTTCTCGTGGTTTGAGGCCTGGCTTGCTCCACCCCCTGCTCTTGAGTTTCTCCCGGAAATGGGCTGGATTTTGGCTGCCTTTTGAGCTGGAGCTTCTCGTGGTTTGAGGCCTGCCTTGCTCCAACCCCTGCTCTTGATATTCTCCCGGATGTGTGCTGCATTTTGGCTGCCTTTTGGGCCGGAGCTTCTCGTGGTTTGAGCCCTGGCTTGATCCACCCCCTGCTCTTGAGATTCTCCCGGATGTGGGCTGCATTTTGGCTGCCTTTTGGGTTGGAGCTTCTGGTTTGAGGCCTGCCTTGCTCCACCCCCTGCTCTTGAGTTTCTCCCGGATGTGGGCTGGATTTTGGCTGCTTTTTGGGCTGGAGCTTATCGTGGTTTGAGGCCTGTCTTGCTCCACCCCCTGCTCTTGATATTCTTCCAGAGGTGGGCTGCATTTTGGCTGCATTTTGGGCTGGAGCTTCTCGTGGTTTGAGGCCTGGCTTGCTCCACCCCCTGCTCTTGAGTTTCTCCCGGATATGGGCTGGATTTTGGCTGCCTTTTGAGCTGGAGCTTCTCGTGGTTTGAGGCCTGCCTTGCTCCAACCCCTGCTCTTGATATTCTCCCGGATGTGTGCTGCATTTTGGCTGCCTTTTGGGCCGGAGCTTCTCGTGGTTTGAGCCCTGGCTTGATCCACCCCCTGCTCTTGAGATTCTCCCGGATGTGGGCTGCATTTTGGCTGCCTTTTGGGGTGGAGCTTCTCGTGGTTTGAGGCCTGGCTTGCTCCACCCCCTGCTCTTGAGATTCTCCCGAATGTCGGCTGCATTTTGGCTGCATTTTGGGCTGGAGCTTCTCGTGGTTTGAGGCCTGGCTTGCTCCACCCCCTGCTCTTGAGATTCTCCACGAGGTGTGCTGCATTTTGGCTGCCTTTTGGGCTGGAGCTTCTCGTGGTTTGAGGCGTGGCTTGCTCCACCCCCTGCTCTTGAGATTCTCCACGAGGTGTGCTGCATTTTGGCTGCCTTTTGAGCTGGAGCTTCTCGTGGTTTGAGGCCTGCCTTGCTCCAACCCCTGCTCTTGAGATTCTCCCGGAGGTGGGCTGCATTTTGGCTGCATTTTGGGCTGGAGCTTCTCGTGGTTTGAGGCCTGGCTTGCTCCACCCCCTGCTCTTGAGATTCTCCCGGATGTGGGCTGGATTTTGGCTTTCTTTTGGGCTGGAGCTTCTCGTGGTTTGAGGCCTGGCTTGCTCCACCCCCTGCTCTTGAGATTCTCCCGGATGTGGGCTGCATTTTGGCTGACATTTTGGGTTGGAGCTTCTCCTGGTTTGAGGCCTGCCTTGCTCCACAACCTGCTCTTGATATTCTCCCGGAGGTGGGCTGCATTTTGGCTGCATTTTGGGCTGGAGCTTCTCGTGGTTTGAGGCCTGCCTTGCTCCACAACCTGCTCTTGATATTCTCCCGGAGGTGGGCTGCATTTTGGCTGCCTTTTGGGCTGGAGCTTCTCGTGGTTTGAGGCCTGGCTTGCTCCACCCCCTGCTCTTGAGATTCTCCCGGATGTGGCCTGCATTTTGGCTGCATTTTGGGCTGGAGCTTCTCGTGGTTTGAGTCCTGGCTTCCTCCACCCCCTGCTCTTGAGATTCTCCCGGATGTGGGCTGGATTTTGGCTGCCTTTTGAACTGGAGCTTCTCGTGGTTTGAGGCCTGGCTTGCTCCAACCCCTGCTCTTGAGATTCTCCCGGATGTGGGCTGGATTTTGGCTGCCTTTTGGGCTGGAGCTTCTCGTGGTTTGAGGCCTGGCTTGCTCCACCCCCTGCTCTTGATATTGTCCCGGATGTGGGCTGCATTTTGGCTGCCTTTTGGGTTGGAGCTTCTCGTGGTTTGAGGCCTGTCTTGCTCCACCCCCTGCTCTTGAGATTATCCCGGAGGTGGGCTGCATTTTGGCTGCCTTTTGGGCTGGAGCTTCTCGTGGTTTGAGGCCTGTCTTCCTCCACCCCCTGCTCTTGAGATTCTCCTGAATGTGGGCTGCATTTTGGCTGCCTTTTGGGCTGGAACTTCTCGTGATTTGAGGCCTGGCTTGCTCCACCCCCTGCTCTTGAGATTCTCCGGGAGGTGGGCTGCATTTTGGCTGCCTTTTGAGCTGGAGCTTCTTGTGGTTTGAGGCCTGGCTTGCTCCACCCCCTACTCTTGAGATTCTCCCGGATGTGGGCTGGATTTTGGCTTTCTTTTGGGCTGGAGCTTCTCGTGGTTTGAGGCCAGGCTTGCTCCACCCCCTGCTCTTGATTTTCTCCCGGATGTGGGCTGCATTTTGGCTGCCTTTTGGGCTGGAGCTTCTCGTGGTTTGAGGCCTGCCTTGCTCCACACCCTGCTCTTGAGATTCTCCCGGAGGTGGGCTGCATTTTGGCTGCGTTTTGGGCTGGAGATTCTCGTGGTTTGAGGCCTGGCTTGCTCCACCCCCTACTCTTGAGATTCTCCCGGAGGTGGGCTGCATTTTGGCTGCCTTTTCGGCTGGAGCTTCTCGTGGTTTGAGGCCTGGCTTGCTCCACCCCCTGCTCTTGAGATTCTCCCGCATGTGGGCTGGATTTTGGCTGCCTTTTGGGCTGGAGCTTCTCGTGGTTTGAGGCCTGGCTTGCTCCACCCCCTGCTCTTGAGATTCTCCGGGAGGTGGGCTGCATTTTGGCTGCCTTTTGAGCTGGAGCTTCTTGTGGTTTGAGGCCTGCCTTGCTCCAACCCCTGCTCTTGATATTCTCTCGGATGTGGGCTGGATTATGGCTGCCTTTTGGGCTGGAGCTTCTTGTGGTTTGAGGCCTGGCTTGCTCCACCCCCTGCTCTTGAGATTCTCCCGGAGGTGGGCTGCATTTTGGCTGCCTTTTGGGGTGGAGCTTCTCGTGGTTTGAGGCCTGCCTTGCTCCACACCCTGCTCTTGAGATTCTCCCGGAGGTGGGCTGCATTTTGGCTGCCTTTTGGGCTGGAGCTTCTCGTGGTTTGAGGCCTGGCTTGCTCCACCCCCTACTCTTGAGATTCTCCCGGATGTGGGCTGAATTTTGGCTGCCTTTTGGGCTGGAGCTTCTTGTGGTTTGAGGCCTGGCTTGATCCACCCCCTGCTCTTGATATTCTCCCGGATGTGGGCTGGATTTTGGCTGCCTTTTGGGCTGGAGCTTCTCGTGGTTTGAGGCCTGGCTTGCTCCACCCCCTACTCTTGAGATTCTCTCGGATGTGGTCTGGAATTTGGCTGCATTTAGGGCTGGAGCTTCTCGTGGTTTGAGGCCTGGCTTGCTCCAACCCCTGCTCTTGAGATTCTCCCGGATGTGGGATGTATTTTCGCTGCCTTTAGGGCTGGAGCTTCTCGTGGTTTGAGGCCTGCCTTGCTCCACAACCTGCTCTTGAGATTCTCCCAGATGAGGGCTGGATTATGGCTGCCATTTGGGCTGGAGCTTCTCGTGGTTTGAGGCCTGGCTTGCTCCACCCCCTACTCTTGATATTCTCCCGGATGTGGGCTGGATTTTGGCTTTCTTTTGGGCTGGAGCTTCTCGTGGTTTGAGGCCTGGCTTGCTCCACCCCCTGCTCTTGAGATTCTCCCGGAGGTGGGCTGCATTTTGGCTGCATTTTGGGCTGGAGCTTCTCGTGGTTTGAGGCCTGGCTTGCTCCACCCCCTGCTCTTGAGATTCTCCCGGATGTGGGCTGCATTTTGGCTGCCTTTTGGGTTGGAGCTTCTGGTTTGAGGCCTGCCTTGCTCCACAACCTGCTCTTGAGATTCTCCCGGAGGTGGGCTGCATTTTCGCTGCCTTTTGGGCTGGAGCTTCTCGTGGTTTGAGGCCTGGCTTGCTCCACCCCCAGCTCTTGAGATTCTCCCGGATGTGGGCTGCATTTTGGCTGCCTTTTGGGTTGGAGCTTCTGGTTTGAGGCCTGCCTTGCTCCACAACCTGCTCTTGAGATTCTCCCGGAGGTGGGCTGCATTTTGGCTGCCTTTTGGGCTGGAGCTTCTCGTGGTTTGAGGCCTGGCTTGCTCCACCCCCTGCTCTTGAGATTCTCCCGGAGGTGGGCTGCATTTTGGCTGCATTTTGGGCTGGAGCTTCTCGTGGTTTGAGGCCTGGCTTGCTCCACCCCCTACTCTTGAGATTCTCCCGGATGTGGGCTGCATTTTGGCTTTCTTTTGGGCTGGAGCTTCTCGTTGTTTGAGGCCTGGCTTGCTCCACCCCCTGCTCTTGATTTTCTCCCGGAGGTGGGCTGGATTTTGGCTGCCTTTTGGGCTGGAGCTTCTCGTGGTTTGAGGCCTGGCTTGCTCCACCCCCTGCTCTTGAGATTCTCCCGGATGTGGGCTGGATTTTGGCTTTCTTTTGGGCTGGAGCTTCTCATGGTGTGAGGCCTGGCTTGCTCCACCCCCTGCTCTTGATTTTCTCCCGGATGTGGGCTGGATTTTGGCTGCCTTTTGGGATGGAGCTTCTCGTGGTTTGAGGCCTGGTTTGCTCCACCCCCTGCTCTTGATATTCTCCCGGATGTGGGCTGCATTTTGGCTGCCTTTTGGGCTGGAGCTTCTTGTGGTTTGAGGCCTGGCTTGATCCACCCCCTGCTCTTGAGATTCTCCCGGATGTGGGCTGAATTTTGGCTGCCTTTTGGGCCGGAGCTTCTCGTGGTTTGAGGCCTGGTTTGCTCCACCCCCTGCTCTTGATATTCTCCCGGATGTGGTCTGCATTTTGGCTGCCTTTTGGGGTGGAGCTTCTCGTGGTTTGAGGCCTGGCTTGCTCCACGCCCTGCTCTTGAGATTCTCCCGAATGTGGGCTGGATTTTGGCTGCCTTTTGGGCTGGAGCTTCTCGTGGTTTGAGGCCTGGCTTGCTCCACCCCCTGCTCTTGAGAATCTCCATGAGGTGTGCTGCATTTTGGCTGCCTTTTGAGCTGGAGCTTCTCGTGGTTTGTGGCCTGGCTTGCTCCACCCCCTGCTCTTGATTTTCTCCCGGATGTGGGCTGCATTTTGGCTGCCTTTTGGGATGGAGCTTCTCGTGGTTTGAGGCCTGGTTTGCTCCACCCCCTGCTCTTGATATTCTCCCGGATGTGGGCTGCATTTTGGCTGCCTTTTGGGCTGGAGCTTCTTGTGGTTTGAGGCCTGGCTTGATCCACCCCCTGCTCTTGAGATTCTCCCGGATGTGGGCTGCATTTTGGCTGCCTTTTGGGCCGGAGCTTCTCGTGGTTTGAGGCCTGGTTTGCTCCACCCCCTGCTCTTGATATTCTCCCGGATGTGGTCTGCATTTTGGCTGCCTTTTGGGGTGGAGCTTCTCGTGGTTTGAGGCCTGGCTTGCTCCACGCCCTGCTCTTGAGATTCTCCCGAATGTGGGCTGGATTTTGGCTGCCTTTTGGGCTGGAGCTTCTCGTGGTTTGAGGCCTGGCTTGCTCCACCCCCTGCTCTTGAGAATCTCCATGAGGTGTGCTGCATTTTGGCTGCCTTTTGAGCTGGAGCTTCTCGTGGTTTGTGGCCTGGCTTGCTCCACCCCCTGCTATTGAGTTTCTCCCGGATGTGGGCTGCATTTTGGCTGCCTTTTGGGTTGGAGCTTCTAGTGGTTTGAGGCCTGGTTTGCTCCACCCCCTGCTCTTGATATTCTCCCGGATGTGGGCTGGATTTTGGCTGCCTTTTGGGCTGGAGCTTCTCGTGGTTTGAGGCCTGGCTTGCTCCACCCCCTGCTCTTGAGATTATCCCGGACGTGGGCTGCATTTTGGCTGCCTTTTGGGCTGGAGCTTCTCGTGTTTTGAGGCCTGGCTTGCTCCACCCCCTACTCTTGGGATTCTCCCGGATGTGGTCTGGAATTTGGCTGCCTTTAGGGCTGGAGCTTCTCGTGGTTTGAGGCCTGGCTTGCTCCACCCCCTGCTCTTGAGATTCTCCCGGATGTGGGATGCATTTTCGCTGCCTTTAGGGCTGGAGCTTCTCGTGGTTTCAGGCCTGCCTTGCTCCACAACCTACTCTTGAGATTCTCCCAGATGAGGGCTGGATTATGGCTGCCTTTTGGGCTGGAGCTTCTCGTGGTTTGAGGCCTGGCTTGCTCCACCCCCTACTCTTGAGATTCTCCCGGATATGGGCTGGATTTTGGCTTTCTTTTGGGCTGGAGCTTCTCGTGGTTTGAGGCCTGGCTTGCTCCACCCCCTGCTCTTGATTTTCTCCCGGATGTGGGCTGTATTTTGGCTGCCTTTTGGGATGGAGCTTCTCGTGGTTTGAGGCCTGGTTTGCTCCACCCCCTGCTCTTGATATTCTCCCGGATGTGTGCTGGATTTTAGCTGCATTTTGGGCTGGAGCTTCTCGTGGTTTGAGGCCTGGCTTGCTCCACCCCCTGCTCTTGAGATTCTCCCGGATGTGGGCTGCATTTTGGCTGCCTTTTGGGCAGGAGCTTCTCGTGGTTTGAGGCCTGGCTTGCTCCACCCCCTGCTCTTGAGATTCTCCCGGACGTGGGCTGTATTTTAGCTGCATTTTGGGCTGGAGCTTCTCGTGGTTTGAGGCCTGGCTTGCTCCAACCCCTGCTCTTGATATTCTCCAGATGTATGCTGGATTATGGCTGACTTTTGGGCTGGAGCTTCTCGTGGTTTGAGGCCTGGCTTGCTACACCCCCTGCTCTTGAGATTCTCCCGGAGGTGGGCTGCATTTTGGCTGCATTTTGGGTTGGAGCTTCTCGTGGTTTGAGGCCTGGCTTGCTCCACCCCCTACTCTTGAGATTCTCCCGGATGCGGTCTGGAATTTGGCTGCCTTTAGGGCTGGAGCTTCTCGTGGTTTGAGGCCTGGCTTGCTCCACCACCTGCTCTTGAGATTCTCCCGGATGTGGGCTGCATTTTGGCTGCCTTTAGGGCTGGAGCTTCTCGTGGTTTGAGGCCTAGCTTGCTCCACCTCCTACTCTTGAGATTCTCCCGGATGTGGGCTGCATTTTGGCTTTCTTTTGGGCTGGAGCTTCTCGTGGTTTGAGGCCTGGCTTGCTCCACCCCCTGCTCTTGATTTTCACCCGGATGTGGGCTGCATTTTGGCTGCCTTTTGGGTTGGAGCTTCTAGTGGTTTGAGGCCTGGTTTGCTCCACCCCCTGCTCTTGAGATTCTCCTGGATGTGGGCTGGATTTTGGCTGCCTTTTGGGCTGGAACTTCTCGTGGTTTGAGGCCTGGCTTGCTCCACCCCCTGCTCTTGAGATTCTCCCGGACGTGGGCTGGATTTTGGCTGCATTTTGGGCTGGAGATTCTCGTGGTTTGAGGCCTGGCTTGCTCCACCCCCTGCTCTTGAGATTCTCCCGGATGTGGGATGCATTTTGGCTGCCTTTAGGGCTGGAGCTTCTCGTGGTTTGAGGCCTGGCTTGCTACACCCCCTGCTCTTGAGATTCTCCCGGAGGTGGGCTGCATTTTGGCTGCATTTTGGGTTGGAGCTTCTCGTGGTTTGAGGCCTGGCTTGCTCCACCCCCTACTCTTGAGATTCTCCCGGATGCGGTCTGGAATTTGGCTGCCTTTAGGGCTGGAGCTTCTCGTGGTTTGAGGCCTGGCTTGCTCCACCCCCTGCTCTTGAGATTCTCCCGGATGTGGGCTGCATTTTGGCTGCCTTTAGGGCTGGAGCTTCTCGTGGTTTGAGGCCTAGCTTGCTCCACCTCCTACTCTTGAGATTCTCCCGGATGTGGGCTGCATTTTGGCTTTCTTTTGGGCTGGAGCTTCTCGTGGTTTGAGGCCTGGCTTGCTCCACCCCCTGCTCTTGATTTTCACCCGGATGTGGGCTGCATTTTGGCTGCCTTTTGGGTTGGAGCTTCTAGTGGTTTGAGGCCTGGTTTGCTCCACCCCCTGCTCTTGAGATTCTCCTGGATGTGGGCTGGATTTTGGCTGCCTTTTGGGCTGGAACTTCTCGTGGTTTGAGGCCTGGCTTGCTCCACCCCCTGCTCTTGAGATTCTCCCGGACGTGGGCTGGATTTTGGCTGCATTTTGGGCTGGAGATTCTCGTGGTTTGAGGCCTGGCTTGCTCCACCCCCTGCTCTTGAGATTCTCCCGGATGTGGGATGCATTTTGGCTGCCTTTAGGGCTGGAGCTTCTCGTGGTTTGAGGCCTGTCTTGCTCCACCCCCTGCTCTTGAGATTCTCCCGGATGTGGGCTGCATTTTGGCTGCCTTTAGGGCTGGAGCTTCTCGTGGTTTGAGGCCTGGCTTGCTCCACCCCCTGCTCTTGATATTCTCCCGGATGTGGGCTGCATTTTGGCTGCCTTTTGGGCTGGAGCTTCTCGTGGTTGGAGGCCTGTCTTGCTCCACCAACTTCTCTTGATATTCTCCCAGAATTGCACTGGATTTTAGCTGCCTTTTGGGCTGGAGCTTCTCGTGGTTTGAGGCCTGCCTTGCTCCACAACCTGCTCTTGATATTCTCCCGGATGTGTTCTGCATTTTGGCTGCCTTTTGGGCTGGAGCTTCTCGTGGTTTGAGGCCTGGCTTGCTCCACCCCCTACTCTTGAGATTCTCCCGGAGGTGGGCTGGACTTTGGCTGCCTTTAGGGCTGGAGCTTCTCCTGGTTTGAGGCCTGGCTTGCTCCACCCCCTGCTCTTGATATTCTCCCGGACGTGGGCTGTATTTTAGCTGCATTTTGGGCTGGAGCTTCTCGTGGTTTGAGGCCTGGCTTGCTCCAACCCCTGCTCTTGATATTCTCCAGATGTATGCTGGATTATGGCTGACTTTTGGGCTGGAGCTTCTCGTGGTTTGAGGCCTGGCTTGCTACACCCCCTGCTCTTGAGATTCTCCCGGAGGTGGGCTGCATTTTGGCTGCATTTTGGGTTGGAGCTTCTCGTGGTTTGAGGCCTGGCTTGCTCCACCCCCTACTCTTGAGATTCTCCCGGATGCGGTCTGGAATTTGGCTGCCTTTAGGGCTGGAGCTTCTCGTGGTTTGAGGCCTGGCTTGCTCCACCCCCTGCTCTTGAGATTCTCCCGGATGTGGGCTGCATTTTGGCTGCCTTTAGGGCTGGAGCTTCTCGTGGTTTGAGGCCTAGCTTGCTCCACCTCCTACTCTTGAGATTCTCCCGGATGTGGGCTGCATTTTGGCTTTCTTTTGGGCTGGAGCTTCTCGTGGTTTGAGGCCTGGCTTGCTCCACCCCCTGCTCTTGATATTCTCCCGGAGGTGGGCTGCATTTTGGCTGCCTTTTGGGTTGGAGCTTCTAGTGGTTTGAGGCCTGGTTTGCTCCACCCCCTGCTCTTGAGATTCTCCCGGACGTGGGCTGGATTTTGGCTGCCTTTTGGGCTGGAGCTTCTCGTGGTTTGAGGCCTGGCTTGCTCCACCCCCTGCTCTTGAGATTCTCCCGGACGTGGGCTGGATTTTGGCTGCATTTTGGGCTGGAGATTCTCGTGGTTTGAGGCCTGGCTTGCTCCACCCCCTGCTCTTGAGATTCTCCCGGATGTGGGATGCATTTTGGCTGCCTTTAGGGCTGGAGCTTCTCGTGGTTTGAGGCCTGTCTTGCTCCACCCCCTGCTCTTGAGATTCTCCCGGATGTGGGCTGCATTTTGGCTGCCTTTAGGGCTGGAGCTTCTCGTGGTTTGAGGCCTGGCTTGCTCCACCCCCTGCTCTTGATATTCTCCCGGATGTGGGCTGCATTTTGGCTGCCTTTTGGGCTGGAGATTCTCGTGGTTTGAGGCCTGGCTTGCTCCACCCCCTGCTCTTGAGATTCTCCCGGATGTGGGATGCATTTTGGCTGCCTTTAGGGCTGGAGCTTCTCGTGGTTTGAGGCCTGTCTTGCTCCACCCCCTGCTCTTGAGATTCTCCCGGATGTGGGCTGCATTTTGGCTGCCTTTAGGGCTGGAGCTTCTCGTGGTTTGAGGCCTGGCTTGCTCCACCCCCTGCTCTTGATATTCTCCCGGATGTGGGCTGCATTTTGGCTGCCTTTTGGGCTGGAGCTTCTCGTGGTTGGAGGCCTGTCTTGCTCCACCAACTTCTCTTGATATTCTCCCAGAATTGCACTGGATTTTAGCTGCCTTTTGGGCTGGAGCTTCTCGTGGTTTGAGGCCTGCCTTGCTCCACAACCTGCTCTTGATATTCTCCCGGATGTGTTCTGCATTTTGGCTGCCTTTTGGGCTGGAGCTTCTCGTGGTTTGAGGCCTGGCTTGCTCCACCCCCTACTCTTGAGATTCTCCCGGAGGTGGGCTGGACTTTGGCTGCCTTTAGGGCTGGAGCTTCTCCTGGTTTGAGGCCTGGCTTGCTCCACCCCCTGCTCTTGATATTCTCCCGGATGTGGGCTGAATTTTGGCTGCCTTTTGGGTTGGAGCTTCTCCTGGTTTCAGGCCTGCCTTGCTCCACAACCTGCTCTTGAGATTCTCCCGGAGGTGGGCTGCATTTTGGCTGCATTTTGGGCTGGAGCTTCTCGTGGTTTGAGGCCTGGCTTGCTCCACCCCCTGCTCTTGAGATTCTCCCGCATGTGGGCTGCATTTTGGCTGCCTTTTGGGCAGGAGCTTCTCGTGGTTTGAGGCCTGGCTTGCTCCACCCCCTGCTCTTGAGATTCTCCCGGACATCTGCTGCATTTTGGCTGCCTTTTGGGCTGGAGCTTCTCGTGGTTTGAGGCCTGGCTTGCTCCACCCCCTGCTCTTGAGATTCTCCCGAATGTGGGCTGCATTGTGGCTGCCTTTTGGGCTGGAGCTTCTCGTGATTTGAGGCCTGGCTTGCTCCACCCCCTGCTCTTGATATTCTCCCGGATGTGTTCTGCATTTTGGCTGCATTTTGGTCTGGAGCTTCTCGTGGTTTGAGGCCTGGCTTGTTCTAACCCCTGCTCTTGAGATTCTCCCGAATGTGGGCTGCATTTTGGCTGCATTTTGGGCTGGAGCTTCTCGTGGTTTGAGGCCTGTCTTGCTCCACCCCCTGCTCTTGAGATTCTCCCGGATGTGGGCTGGATTTTGGCTGCCTTTTGGGCTGGAGTTTCTCGTGGTTTGAGGCCTGGCTTGCTCCACCCCCTGCTCTTGAGATTCTCCCGGATGTGGGCTGCATTTTGGCTGCCTTTTAGGCTGGAGCTTCTCGTGGTTTGAGGCCTGGCTTGCTCCACCCCCGGCTCTTGATATTCTCCCGGATGTGGGCTGCATTTTGGCTGCCTTTTGGGCTGGAGCTTCTCGTGGTTTGAGGCCTGGCTTGCTCCACCCCCTGCTCCTGAGATTCTTTCGGATGTGGGCTGCATTTTGGCTGCCTTTTGGGCTGGAGCTTCTGGTGGTTTGAGGCCTGGCTTGCTCCACCCCCTGCTCCTGAGATTCTCCCGGATGTGGGCTGCATTTTGGCTGCCTTTTGGGCTGGAGCTTCTCGTGCTTTGAGGCCTGGCTTGCTCCACCCCCTGCTCTTGATATTGTCCCGGATGTGGGCTGCATTTTGGCTGCCTTTTGGGCTGGAGCTTCTCGTGGTTTGAGGCCTGGATTGCTCCACCCCCTGCTCTCGAGATTCTCAGGAGGTGGGCTGCATTTTGGCTACATTTTTTGCTGGAGCTTCTCGTGGTTTGAGGCCTGGCTTGCTCCAACCCCTGCTCTTGATATTCTCCCGGATGTGGGTTGCATTTTGGCTGCCTTTTGGGCTGGAGATTCTCGTGGTTTGAGGCCTGGCTTGTTCCACCCCCTGCTCTTGATTTTCTCCCGGATGTGGGCTGGATTTTGGCTGCCTTTTGGGCTGGAGCTTCTCGTGGTTTGAGGCCTGGCCTGTTCCACCCCCTGCTCTTGAGTTTCTCCCGGATGTGGGCTGGATTATGGCTGCCTTTTTGGCTGGAGCTTCTCGTGGTTTGAGGCCTGGCTTGCTCCACCCCCTGCTCTTGAGATTCTCCCGGAGGTGGGCTGGAGTTTGGCTGCATTTTGGGCTGGAGCTTCTCGAGGTTTGAGGCCTGGCTTGCTCCACCCCCTGCTCTTGATATTCTCCCGGATGTGGGCTGGATTTTGGCTGCATTTTGGGCTGGAGCTTCTCGAGGTTTGAGGCCTGGCTTGCTCCACCCCCTGCTCTTGATATTCTCCCCGATGTGGGCTGGATTTTGGCTGCCTTTTGGGCTGGAGCTTCTCGTGATTTGAGGCCTGGCTTGCTCCACCCCCTGCTCTTGAGATTCTCCCGGAGGTGGGCTGCATTATGGCTGCATTTTGGGCTGGAGCTTCTCGTGGTTTGAGGCCTGGCCTGCTCCACCCCCTGCTCTTGAGATTCTCCCGGATGTGGGCTGCATTTTGGCTGCCTTTTGGGCTGGAGCTTCTCGTGGTTTGAGGCCTGGCTTGCTCCACCCCCTGCTCTTGAGATTCTCCCGGAGGTGGGATGCATTTTGGCTGCCTTTTGGGCTGGAGCTTCTCGTGGTTTGAGGCCTGGCTTGCTCGATTCCAGCTCTTGAGATTCTCCCGGATGTGCGCTGGATTTTGGCTGCCTTTTGGGCTGGAGCTTCTCGTGGTTTGAGGCCTGGCTTGCTCCACCCCCTAGTCTTGAGATTCTCCCCGATATGGGCTGCATTTTCGCTGCCTTTTGGGGTGGAGCTTCTCGTGGTTTGAGGCCTGGCTTGCTCCACCCCCTGCTCTTGATATTCTCCCGGATGTGGGCTGGATTTTGGCTGCATTTTGGGCTGGAGCTTCTCGAGGTTTGAGGCCTGGCTTGCTCCACCCCCTGCTCTTGATATTCTCCCCGATGTGGGCTGGATTTTGGCTGCCTTTTGGGCTGGAGCTTCTCGTGATTTGAGGCCTGGCTTGCTCCACCCCCTGCTCTTGAGATTCTCCCGGAGGTGGGCTGCATTATGGCTGCATTTTGGGCTGGAGCTTCTCGTGGTTTGAGGCCTGGCCTGCTCCACCCCCTGCTCTTGAGATTCTCCCGGATGTGGGCTGCATTTTGGCTGCCTTTTGGGCTGGAGCTTCTCGTGGTTTGAGGCCTGGCTTGCTCCACCCCCTGCTCTTGAGATTCTCCCGGAGGTGGGATGCATTTTGGCTGCCTTTTGGGCTGGAGCTTCTCGTGGTTTGAGGCCTGGCTTGCTCGATTCCAGCTCTTGAGATTCTCCCGGATGTGCGCTGGATTTTGGCTGCCTTTTGGGCTGGAGCTTCTCGTGGTTTGAGGCCTGGCTTGCTCCACCCCCTAGTCTTGAGATTCTCCCCGATATGGGCTGCATTTTCGCTGCCTTTTGGGGTGGAGCTTCTCGTGGTTTGAGGCCTGGCTTGCTCCACCCCCTGCTCTTGAGATTATCCCGGACGTGGGCTGGATTTTGGCTGCCTTTTGGGCTGGAGCTTCTCGTGGTTTGAGGCCTGGCTTGCTCCACCCCCTAATCTTGAGATTCTCCCGGACGTGGTCTGGCATTTGGCTGCCTTTAGGGCTGGAGCTTCTCCTGGTTTGAGGCCTGGCTTGCTCCAGCCCCTGCTCTTGATATTGTCCCGGATGTGGGCTGAATTTTGGCTGCCTTTTGGGTTGGAGCTTCTCCTGGTTTGAGGCCTGGCTTGCTCCACAACCTGCTCTTGACATTCTCCCGGAGGTGGGCTGGATTTTGGCTGCATTTTGGGCTGGAGCTTCTCGTGGTTTGAGGCCTGGCTTGCTCCACCCCCTGCTCTTGAGATTCTCCCGAATGTGGGCTGCATTTTGGCTGCCTTTTGGGCTGGAGCTTCTCGTGGTTTGAGGCCTGGCTTGCTCCACCCCCTGCTCTTGAGATTCTCCCGGATGTGGGCTGCATTTTGGCTGCCTTTTGGGCTGGAGCTTCTTGTGGTTTGAGGCCTGGCTTGCTCCACCCCCTGCTCTTGAGATTCTCCCGGATGTGGGCTGCATTTTGGCTGCCTTTTGGGCTGGAGCTTCTCGTGCTTTGAGGCCTGGCTTGCTCCACCCCCTGCTCTTGATATTGTCCCGGATGTGGGCTGCATTTTGGCTGCCTTTTGGGCTGGAGCTTCTCGTGGTTTGAGGCCTGGATTGCTCCACCCCCTGCTCTCGAGATTCTCAGGAGGTGGGCTGCATTTTGGCTACATTTTTTGCTGGAGCTTCTCGTGGTTTGAGGCCTGGCTTGCTCCAACCCCTGCTCTTGATATTCTCCCGGATGTGGGTTGCATTTTGGCTGCCTTTTGGGCTGGAGATTCTCGTGGTTTGAGGCCTGGCTTGCTCCACCCCCTGCTCTTGATTTTCTCCCGGATGTGGGCTGGATTTTGGCTGCCTTTTGGGCTGGAGCTTCTCGTGGTTTGAGGCCTGGCCTGTTCCACCCCCTGCTCTTGAGTTTCTCCCGGATGTGGGCTGGATTATGGCTGCCTTTTTGGCTGGAGCTTCTCGTGGTTTGAGGCCTGGCTTGCTCCACCCCCTGCTCTTGAGATTCTCCCGGAGGTGGGCTGGAGTTTGGCTGCATTTTGGGCTGGAGCTTCTCGAGGTTTGAGGCCTGGCTTGCTCCACCCCCTGCTCTTGATATTCTCCCGGATGTGGGCTGGATTTTGGCTGCATTTTGGGCTGGAGCTTCTCGAGGTTTGAGGCCTGGCTTGCTCCACCCCCTGCTCTTGATATTCTCCCCGATGTGGGCTGGATTTTGGCTGCCTTTTGGGCTGGAGCTTCTCGTGATTTGAGGCCTGGCTTGCTCCACCCCCTGCTCTTGAGATTCTCCCGGAGGTGGGCTGCATTATGGCTGCATTTTGGGCTGGAGCTTCTCGTGGTTTGAGGCCTGGCCTGCTCCACCCCCTGCTCTTGAGATTCTCCCGGATGTGGGCTGCATTTTGGCTGCCTTTTGGGCTGGAGCTTCTCGTGGTTTGAGGCCTGGCTTGCTCCACCCCCTGCTCTTGAGATTCTCCCGGAGGTGGGATGCATTTTGGCTGCCTTTTGGGCTGGAGCTTCTCGTGGTTTGAGGCCTGGCTTGCTCGATTCCAGCTCTTGAGATTCTCCCGGATGTGCGCTGGATTTTGGCTGCCTTTTGGGCTGGAGCTTCTCGTGGTTTGAGGCCTGGCTTGCTCCACCCCCTAGTCTTGAGATTCTCCCCGATATGGGCTGCATTTTCGCTGCCTTTTGGGGTGGAGCTTCTCGTGGTTTGAGGCCTGGCTTGCTCCACCCCCTGCTCTTGATATTCTCCCGGATGTGGGCTGGATTTTGGCTGCATTTTGGGCTGGAGCTTCTCGAGGTTTGAGGCCTGGCTTGCTCCACCCCCTGCTCTTGATATTCTCCCCGATGTGGGCTGGATTTTGGCTGCCTTTTGGGCTGGAGCTTCTCGTGATTTGAGGCCTGGCTTGCTCCACCCCCTGCTCTTGAGATTCTCCCGGAGGTGGGCTGCATTATGGCTGCATTTTGGGCTGGAGCTTCTCGTGGTTTGAGGCCTGGCCTGCTCCACCCCCTGCTCTTGAGATTCTCCCGGATGTGGGCTGCATTTTGGCTGCCTTTTGGGCTGGAGCTTCTCGTGGTTTGAGGCCTGGCTTGCTCCACCCCCTGCTCTTGAGATTCTCCCGGAGGTGGGATGCATTTTGGCTGCCTTTTGGGCTGGAGCTTCTCGTGGTTTGAGGCCTGGCTTGCTCGATTCCAGCTCTTGAGATTCTCCCGGATGTGCGCTGGATTTTGGCTGCCTTTTGGGCTGGAGCTTCTCGTGGTTTGAGGCCTGGCTTGCTCCACCCCCTAGTCTTGAGATTCTCCCCGATATGGGCTGCATTTTCGCTGCCTTTTGGGGTGGAGCTTCTCGTGGTTTGAGGCCTGGCTTGCTCCACCCCCTGCTCTTGAGATTATCCCGGACGTGGGCTGGATTTTGGCTGCCTTTTGGGCTGGAGCTTCTCGTGGTTTGAGGCCTGGCTTGCTCCACCCCCTAATCTTGAGATTCTCCCGGACGTGGTCTGGCATTTGGCTGCCTTTAGGGCTGGAGCTTCTCCTGGTTTGAGGCCTGGCTTGCTCCAGCCCCTGCTCTTGATATTGTCCCGGATGTGGGCTGAATTTTGGCTGCCTTTTGGGTTGGAGCTTCTCCTGGTTTGAGGCCTGGCTTGCTCCACAACCTGCTCTTGACATTCTCCCGGAGGTGGGCTGGATTTTGGCTGCATTTTGGGCTGGAGCTTCTCGTGGTTTGAGGCCTGGCTTGCTCCACCCCCTGCTCTTGAGATTCTCCCGAATGTGGGCTGCATTTTGGCTGCCTTTTGGGCTGGAGCTTCTCGTGGTTTGAGGCCTGGCTTGCTCCACCCCCTGCTCTTGAGATTCTCCCGGATGTGGGCTGCATTTTGGCTGCCTTTTGGGCTGGAGCTTCTTGTGGTTTGAGGCCTGGCTTGCTCCACCCCCTGCTCTTGAGATTCTCCCGGATGTGGGCTGCATTTTGGCTGCCTTTTGGGCTGGAGCTTCTTGTGGTTTGAGGCCTGCCTTGCTCCACCCCCTGCTCTTGAGATTCTCCCGAATGTGGGCTGCATTTTGGCTGCATTTTGGGCTGGAGCTTCCCGTGATTTGAGGCCTGGCTTGCTCCACCCCCTACTCTTGAGATTCTCCCGGATGTGGTCTGGAATTTGGCTGCCTTTAGGGCTGGAGCTTCTCGTGGTTTGAGGCCTGGCTTGCTCCACCCCCTGCTCTTGAGATTCTCCCGAATGTGGGCTGCATTTTGGCTGCCTTTTGGGCTGGAGCTTCTCGTGGTTTGAGGCCTGTCTTGCTCCACCCCCTGCTCTTGATTTTCTCCCGGAATGTGGGCTGCATTTTGGCTGCCTTTTGGGCTGGAGCTTCTCGTGGTTTGAGCCCTGGCTTGCTCCACCCCCTGCTCTTCATATTCTCCCGGATGTGGGCTGCATTTTGGCTGCCTTTTGGGCTGGAGCTTCTTGTGGTTTGAGGCCTGGCTTGCTCCACCCCCTGCTCTTGAGATTCTCCCAGAGGTGGGTTGCATTTTGGCTGCCTTTTGGGCAGGAGCTTCTCGTGGTTTGAGGCCTGCCTTGCTCCACCCCCTGCTCTTGAGATTCTCCCGGACATGGGCTGCATTTTGGCTGCATTTTGGGCTGGAGCTTCTCGTGGTTTGAGGCCTGGCTTGCTCCACCCCCTGCTCTTGAGATTCTCCCGAATGTGGGCTGCATTTTGGCTGCATTTTGGGCTGGAGCTTCTCGTGGTTTGAGGCCTGGCTTGCTCCACCCCCTGCTCTTGAGATTCTCCCGAATGTGGGCTGCATTTTGGCTGCATTTTGGGCTGGAGCTTCTCGTGATTTGAGGCCTGGCTTGCTCCACCCCCTACTCTTGAGATTCTCCCGGATGTGGTCTGGAATTTGGCTGCCTTTAGGGCTGGAGCTTCTCGAGGTTTGAGGCCTGGCTTGCTCCACCCCCTGCTCTTGAGATTCTCACGGAGGTGGGCCGCATTTTGGCTGCATTTTGGGCTGGAGCTTCTCGTGGTTTGAGGCCTGGCTTGCTCCACCCCCTGCTCTTGAGATTCTCCCGAATGTGGGCTGCATTTTGGCTGCCTTTTGGGCTGGAGCTTCTCGTGGTTTGAGGCCTGGCTTGCTCCACCCCCTGCTCTTGAGATTCTCCCAGAGGTGGGCTGCATTTTGGCTGCCTTTTGGGCTGGAGCTTCTCGTGGTTTGAGGCCTGGCTTGCTCCACCCCCTGCTCTTGAGATTCTCCCGGACATGGGCTGCATTTTGGCTGCATTTTGGGCTGGAGCTTCTTGTGGTTTGAGGCCTGCCTTGCTCCAACCCCTGCTCTTGAGATTCTCCTGGATGTGTGCTGGATTTTGGCTGCCTTTTTGGGCTGGAGCTTCTCGTGGTTTGAGGCCTGGCTTGCTCCACCCCCTGCTCTTGATATTGTCCCGGATGTGGGCTGCATTTTGGCTGCCTTTTGGGTTGGAGCTTCTCCTGGTTTGAGGCCTTCCTTGCTCCACAACCTGCTCCTGAGATTCTCCCGGAGGTGGGCTGCATGTTGGCTGCATTTTGGGCTGGAGCTTCTCGTGGTTTGAGGCCTGGCTTGCTCCACCCCCTGCTCTTGAGATTCTCCCGGAGTTCGGCTGGAGTTTGGCTGCCTTTTGGGCTGGAGCTTCTCGAGGTTTGAGGCCTGCCTTGCTCCACCCCCTGCTCTTGAGATTCTCCCAGAGGTGGGCTGCATTTTGGCTGCCTGTTGAGCTGGAGCTTCTCGTCTTTTGAGGCCTGGCCTGCTCCACCCCCTGCTCTTGAGATTCTCCCCGATATGGGCTGCATTTTCGCTGCCTTTAGGGCTGCAGCTTCTCGTGGTTTGAGGCCTGGCTTTCTCCACCCCCTGCTCTTGATATTCTCCCGGATGTGGGCTGAATTTTGGCTGCCTTTTGGGTTGGAGCTTCTCCTGGTTTGAGGCCTGCCTTGCTCCACAACCTGCTCTTGAGAGTCTCCCGGAGGTGGGCTGCATTTTGGCTGATACTTGGGCTGGAGCTTCTCGTGGTTTGAGGCCTGGCTTGCTCCACCCCCTGCTCTTGAGTTTCTCCCGGATGTGGGCTGGATTTTGGCTGCATTTTGGGCTGGAGCTTCTCGTGGTTTGAGGCCTGGCTTGCTCCACCCCCTTCTCTTGAGATTCTCAGGAGGTGGGCTGCATTTTGGCTGCATTTTGGGCTGGAGCTTCTCGTGGTTTGAGGCCTGGCTTGCTCCAACCCCTGCTCTTGATATTCTCAGGGAGGTGGGTTGCATTTTGGCTGCCTTTTGGGCTGGAGCTTCTTGTGGTTTGAGGCCTGGCTTGCTCCACCCCCTGCTCTTGATTTTCTCCCGGATGTGGGCTGGATTTTGGCTGCCTTTTGGGCTGGAGCTTCTCGTGGTTTGAGGCCTGGCCTGCTCCACCCCCTGCTCTTGAGATTCTCCCGGATGTGGGCTGGATTATGGCTTTCTTTTGGGCTAGAGCTTCTCGTGGTTTGAGCCCTGGCTTGCTCCAACCCCTGCTCTTGAGATTCTCCTGGATGTGTGCTGGATTTTGGCTGCCTTTTGGGCTGGAGCTTCTCGTGGTTTGAGGCCTGGCTTGCTCTAACCCCTGCTCTTGATATTGTCCCGGATGTGGGCTGCATTTTGGCTGCCTTTTGGGTTGGAGCTTCTCGTGGTTTGAGGCCTGCCTTGCTCCACAACCCCTGCTCTTGAGATTCTCCCGGAGGTGGGCTGCATTTTGGCTGCCTTTTGGGCTGGAGCTTCTCGTGGTTTGAGCCCTGGCTTGCTCCACCCCCTGCTCTTGAGATTCTCCCGGAGGTGGGCTGCATTATGGCTGCCTTTTGGGCTGGAGCTTCTCGTGGTTTGAGGCCTGGCTTGCTCCACCCCCGCTCTTGAGATTCTCCCGGAGGTGGGCTGGAAGTTTGGCTGCTTTTTGGGCTGGAGCTTCTCGTGGTTTGAGGCCTGGCTTACTCCACCCCCTGCTCTTGATATTCTCCCAGAGGTGGGCTGCATTTTGGCTTCCTTTTGAGCTGGAGCTTCTCGTGGTTTGAGGCCTGCCTTGCTCCACCCCTTGCTCTTGAGATTCTCCCGGAAGTGGGCTGCATTTTGGCTGCCTTTTGGGCTGGAGCTTCTCCTGGTTTGAGGCCTGCCTTTCTCCACAATCTGCTCTTGAGATTCTCCCGGAGGTGGGCTGCATTTTGGCTCCCTTTTGGGCTGGAGCTTCTCGTGGTTTGAGGCCTGGCTTGCTCCACCCCCTGCTCTTGAGATTCTCCCGGAGGTGGGCTGCATTTTGGCTGCCTTTTGGGCTGGAGCTTCTCGTGGTTTGAGGCCTGGCTTGCTCCACCCCCTGCTCTTGAGATTCTCCTGGAGTTGGGCTGCATTTTGGCTGACTTTTGGGCTGGAGCTTCTCGTGGTTTGAGGCCTGGCTTGCTCCACCCCCTGCTCTTGATATTCTCCCAGAGGTGGGCTGGAGTTTGGCGGCCTTTTGGGCTGGAGCTTCTCGAGGTTTGAGGCCTGCCTTGCTCCACCCCCTGCTCTTGAGATTCTCCCGGATGTGGGCTGCATTTTGGCTGCCTTTTGGGCTGGAGCTTCTCGTGGTTTGAGGCCTGCCTTTCTCCACAATCTGCTCTTGAGATTCTCCCGGAGGTGGGCTGCATTTTGGCTGCATTTTGGGCTGGAGCTTCTCGTGGTTTGAGGCCTGGCTTGCTCCACCCCCTGCTCTTGAGATTCTCCCGGAGGTGGGCTGCATTTTGGCTGCCTTTTGGGCTGGAGCTTCTCGTGGTTTGAGGCCTGGCTTGCTCCACCCCCTGCTCTTGAGATTCTCCCGGATGTGGTCTGGAATTTGGCTGCCTTTTGGGCTGGAGCTTCTCGTGGTTTGAGGCCTGGCTTGCTCCACCCCCTGCTCTTGAGATTCTCCGGGACGTGGGCTGGATTTGGCTGTCTTTTGGGCTGGAGCTTCTCGTGGTTTGAGCCCTGGCTTGCTTCACCCCCTGCTCTTGAGATTCTTTGGGATGTGGGCTGCATTTTGGCTGCCTTTTGGGCTGGAGCTTCTCGTGGTTTGAGGCCTGGCTTGCTCCACCCCCTGCTCTTGAGATTATCCCAGATGTGGGCTGCATTTTGGCTGCCTTTTGGGCTGGAGCTTCTCGTGGTTTGAGGCCTGGCTTGCTCCACCCCCTGCTCTTGAGATTCTCCCAGATGTGGGCTGCATTTTGGCTGCCTTTTGGGCTGGAGCTTCTCATGGTTTGAGGCCTGGCTTGCTCCACCCCCTGCTCTTGATAATCTCCCAGATGTGGGCTGGATTATGGCTGCCTTTTGGGCTGGAGCTTCTCGTGGTTTGAGGCCTGGCTTGCTCCACCCCCTGCTCTTGAGATTCTCCCGGATGTGTGCTGCATTTTGGCTGCCTTTTGGGCTGGAGCTTCTCGTGGTTTGAGGCCTGGCTTGCTCCACCCCCTGCTCTTGAGATCCTCCCAGATGTGGGCTGGATTGTGGCTTTTTTTGGGCTGGAGCTTCTCGTGGTTTGAGGCCTGGCTTGCTCCACCCCCTGCTCTTGAGATTCTCCTGGATGTGTGCTGCATTTTCGCTGCATTTTGAGCTGGAGCTTCTCGTGGTTTGAGGCCTGGCTTGCTCCACCCCCTGCTCTTGAGATTCTCCTGGATGTGCGCTGGAGTTTGGCTGATTCTTGGGCTGGAGCTTCTCATGGTTTGAGGCCTGGCTTGCTCCACCCCCTGCTCTTGATATGCTCCCGGACGTGGAATGCATTTTGGCTGTCTTTTGGGCTGGAGCTTCACGTGGTTTGAGGCCTGGCTTGCTCCACCCCCTGCTCTTGAGTTTCTCCCGGAGGTGGGCTGCATTTTGGCTGCATTTTGGGCTGGAGCTTCTCGTGGTTTTAGGCCTGGCTTGCTCCACCCTCTGCTCTTGATATTATCCCGGATGTGGGCTGCATTTTGGCTGCATTTTGGGCTGGAGCTTCTCGTGGTTTGAGGCCTGGCTTGCTCCACCCCCTGCTCTTGAGATTCTCCCGGAGGTGGGCTGCATTTTGGCTGCATTTTGGGCTGGAGCTTCACGTGGTTTGAGGACTGGCTTGCTCCACCCCCTGCTCTTGAGCTTCTCCCGGAGGTGGGCTGCATTTTGGCTGCCTTTTGGGCTAGAGCTTCTCATGGTTTGAGGCCTGGCTTGCTCCACCCCCTGCTCTTGATATTCTCCCGGATGTGGGCTGCATTTTGGCTGCTTTTTGGGCTGGAGCTTCTCGTGGTTTGAGGCCTGGCTTGCTCCACCCCCTGCTCTTGAGTTTCTCCCAGATGTGGGCTGGATTGTGGCTGACTTTTGGGCTGGAGCTTCTTGTGGTTTGAGGCCTGGCTTGCTCCACCCCCTGCTCTTGATATTCTCCCGGGTATACGCTGGATTTTTACTGCATATTGGGCTGGAGCTTCTCGTGGTTTGAGGCCTGGCTTGCTCCACCCCCTGCTCTTGAGATTCTCCCGGATGTGGGCTGCATTTTGGCTGCCTTTTGGGTTGGAGCTTCTCATGGTTTGAGGCCTGGATTGCTCCACCCCCTGCTCTTGAGATTCTCCCGGATGTGGGCTGCATTTTGGCTGCCTTTTGGGTTGGAGCTTCTCATGGTTTGAGGCCTGGCTTGCTCCACCCCCTGCTCTTGAGATTCTCCTGCAGGTGGGCTGGATTTTGGCTGCTTTTTGGGCTGGAGCTTCTTGTGTTTTGAGGCCTGGCTTGCTCCACCCCCTGCTCTTGAGATTCTCCCGGATGTGGGCTGGATTGTGGCTTTTTTTGGGCTGGAGCTTCTCGAGGTTTGAGGCCTGGCTTGCTCCACCCCCTGCTCTTGAGATTCTCCCAGATGTGGGCTGCAATTTCGCTGCCTTTTGGGCTGGAGCTTCTCCTGGTTTGAGGCCTGGCTTGCTCCACCCCCTGCTCTTGAGATTCTCCCGGATGTGGGCTGCATTTTGGCTGCCTTTTGGGCTGGAGCTTCTCGTGGTTTGAGGCCTGGCTTGCTCCACCCCCTGCTCTTGAGATTCTCCCGGATGTGGGCTGCATTTTGGCTGCCTTTTGGGCTGGAGCTTCTCATGGTTTTAGGCCTGGCTTGCTCCAGCCCCTGCTGTTGAGATTCTCCCGGATTTGGGCTGCATTTTGGCTGCATTTTGGGCTGGAGCTTATCGTGTTTTGAGCCCTGGCATGCTCCACCCCCTGCTCTTGAGTTTCTCCCGGATGTGGGCTGGATTGTGGCTGACTTTTGGGCTGGAGCTTCTTGTGGTTTGAGGCCTGGCTTGCTCCACCCCCTGCTCTATATACTCTCCCGGACATGGGTAGGATTTTGGCTGCCTTTTGAGCTGGAGCTTCTCGTGGTTTGAGGCCTGGCTTGCTCCACCCCCTGCTCTTGAGATTCTCCCGGATGTGGGCTGGATTTTGGCTGCTTTTTGGGCTGGAGCTTATCGTGGTTTGAGGCCTGGCTTGCTCCACCCCCTGCTCTTGAGATTCTTCCAGAGGTGGGCTGCATTTTGGCTGCATTTTGGGCTGGAGCTTCTCGTGGTTTGAGGCCTGGCTTCCTCCACCCCCTGTTCTTGAGATTCTCCCGGATGTGGGCTGCATTTTGGCTGCCTTTTGGGCTGGAGCTTCTCGTGGTTTGAGGCCTGGCTTGCTCCACCCCCTGCTCTTGAGATTCTCCTGGATGTGGGCTGCATTTTGGCAGCATTTTGGGCTGGAGCTTCTCGTGGTTTGAGGCCTGGCTTGCTCCACCCCCTGCTCTTGAGATTCTCAGCAGGTGGGCTGGATTTTGGCTGCATTTTGGGCTGGAGCTTCTCGTGGTTTGAGGCCTGGCTTGCTCCAACCCCTGCTCTTGATATTCTCCCGGATGTGGGCTGGATTTTGGCTGCCTTTTGGGCTGGAGCTTCTCGTGGTTTGAGGCCTGGCTTGCTCCACCCCCTGCTCTTGAGATTCTCCCGGATGTGGGCTGCATTTTGGCTGCCTTTTGGGCTGGAGCTTCTCGTGGTTTGAGGCCTGCCTTGCTCCACCCCCTGCTCTTGATATTCTCCCAGATATGGGCTGGATTATGGCTGCCTTTTGGGCTGGAGCTTCTTGTGGTTTGAGGCCTGGCTTGCTCCACCCACTGCTTTTCATATTCTCCCTGAGGTGGGCTGGAGTTTGGGGGCATTTTGGGCTGGAGCTTCTCGAGGTTTGAGGCCTGCCTTGCTCCACCCCCTGCTCTTGAGATTCTCCCGGATGTGGGCTGCATTTTGGCTGCCTTTTGTGTTGGAGCTTCTCCTGGTTTGAGGCCTGCCTTTCTCCACAATCTGCTCTTGAGATTCTCCCGGAGGTGGGCTGCATTTTGGCTGCATTTTGGGCTGGAGCTTCTCCTGGTTTGAGGCCTGGCTTGCTCCACCCCCTGCTCTTGAGATTCTCCCGAATGTGGTCTGGATTTTGGCTGCCTTTTGGGATGGAGCTTCTTGTGGTTTGAGGCCTGGCTTGCTCCACCCCCTGCTCTTGAGATTCTCCCGGAGATGAGCTGCATTTTGGCTGCCTTTTGGGCTGGAGCTTCTCGTGGTTTGAGGCCTGGCCTGCTCCACCCCCTGCTCTTGAGTTTCTCCCGCATTTGGGCTGGATTATGGCTGCCTTTTGGGCTGGAGCTTCTCATGGTTTGAGGCCTGGCTTGCTCCACCCCCTGCTCTTCACATTCTCCCGGAGGTGGGCTGGAGTTTGGCTGCCTTTTGGGCTGGAGCTTCTTGTGGTTTGAGACCTGGCTTGCTCCACCCCCTGCTCTTGAGATTCTCCCGGAGGTGGGCTGCATTTTGGCTGCCTTTTGGGCTGGAGCTTCTCGTGGTTTGAGGCCAGGCCTGCTCCACCCCCTGCTCTTGAGTTTCTCCCGCATTTGGGCTGGATTATGGCTGCCTTTTGGGCTGGAGCTTCTCGTGGTTTGAGCCCTGGCTTGCTCCACCCCCTGCTCTTGAGATTCTCCTGGATGTGGGCTGCATTTTGGCTGCCTTTTGGGCTGGAGCTTCTCGTGGTTTGAGGCCTGGCTTGCTCCACGCCCTGCTCTTGAGATTCTCCCGGATGTGGGCTGCATTTTCGTTGCATTTTGAGCTGGAGCTTCTCGTGGTTTGAGGCCTGGCTTGCTCCACCCCATGCTCTTGAGATTCTCCCGGATGTGCGCTGGATTTTGGCTGCATTTTGGGCTGGAGCTTCTTGTGGTTTGAGGCCTGGCTTGCTCCACCCCCTGCTCTTGAGATTCTCCCGGATGTGGGCTGCATTTTGGCTGCCTTTTGGGCTGGAGCTTCTCGTGGTTTGAGGCCTGGCTTGCTCCACCCCCTGCTCTTGAGATTCTCACGGATGTGGGCTGGAGTTTGGCTGCCTTTTAGGCTGGAGCTTCTCGTGGTTTGTGGCCTGGCTTGCTTCACTACCTGCTCTTGATATTCTCCCGGAGGTGGCCTGGATTTTGGCTGCCTTTTGGGCTGGAGCTTCTCGTGGTTTGAGGCCTGGCTTGCTCCACCCCCTGCCCTTGAGATTCTCCCGGATATGGGCTGCATTTTGGCTGCCTTTTGGGCTGGAGCTTCTCATGGTTTGAGGCCTGGCTTGCTCCACCCCCTGCTCTTGATATTGTCCCGGATGTGGGCTGCATTTTGGCTGCATTTTGGGCTGGAGCTTCTCGTGGTTTGAGGCCTGGCTTGCTCCACCCCCTGCTCTTGAGATTCTCCCGGATGTAGGCTGCATTTTGGCTGCCTTTTGTGCTGGAGCTTCTCGTGGTTTGAGGCCTGGCTTGCTCCAACCCCTGCTCTTGAGATTCTCCCGGATGTGGGCTGGATTTTGGCTGCCTTTTGGGCTGGAGCTTCTCGTGGTTTGAGGCCTGGCTTGCTCCACCCCCTGCTCTTGATTTTCTCCCGGATGTGGGCTGCATTTTGGCTGCCTTTTGGGCTGGAGCTTCTCGTGGTTTGAGGCCTGGCTTGCTCCACCCCCTGCTCTTGAGATTCTCCCGGATGTGGGCTGGAGTTTGGCTGCCTTTTGGGCTGGAGCTTCTCGTGGTTTGTGGCCTTGCTTGCTCCACCCCCTGCTCTTGAGATTCTCCTGCAGGTGGGCTGCATTTTGGCTGCTTTTTGGGCTGGAGCTTCTCGTGGTTTGAGGCCTGGCTTGCTCCATCCCCTGCTCTTGAGATTCTCCCAGAGGTGGGCTGGATTTTGGCTGCCTTTTGGGCTGGAGCTTCTCATGGTTTGAGGCCTGGCTTGCTCCACCCCCTGCTCTTCATATTCTTCCAGAGTTGGGCTGGATTTTTGCTGTAATTTGAGCCTGAGCTTCTCGTGGTTTGAGGCCTGGCTTGCTCCAGCCCCTGCTCTTGAGATTCTCCCGGATGTGGGCTGGATTTTGGCTGCCTTTTGGGCTGGAGCTTCTCGTGGTTTGAGGCCTGGCTTGCTCCACCCCCTGCTCTTGAGTTTCTCCCGCAGGTGGGCTGCATTTTGGCTGCCTTTTGGGCTGGAGCTTCTCGTGGTTTGAGGCCTGGCTTGCTCCACCCCCTGCTCTTGAGATTCTCCCGCATGTGGGCTGCATTTTGGCTGCCTTTTGGGATGGAGCTTCTAGTGGTTTGAGGCCTGGATTGCTCCGCTCCCTGCTCTTCATATTCTCCCGGAGGTGGGCTGCATTTTGGCTGCCTTTTGGGCTGGAACTTCTCGTGGTTTGAGGCCTGGCTTGCTCCACCCCCTGCTCTTGAGATTCTCCCGGATATGGGCTGGAATTTTGCTGGATTTTGGGCTGGAGCTTCTCGTGGTTTGAGGCCTGGCTTGCTCCACGCCCTGCTCTTGAGAGACTCCCGGATGTGGGGTGCATTTTGGCTGCCTTTTGGGCTGGAGCTTCTCGTGGTTTGAGGCCTGGCTTGCTCCACCCCCTGCTCTGGATATTCTCCTCCATGTGGGCTGGATTTTGGCTGCATTTTGGGCTGGAGCTTCTCGTGGATTGTGGCATGGATTGCTCCACCCCCTGCTCTTGATATTCTCCTGGACGTGGGCTGGAGTTTGGCTGCCTTTTGGGCTGGAGCTTCTCGTGGTTTGAGGCCTGGATTGCTCCAACCCCTGCTCTTGAAATTCTCCAAATCCAAAATCCAGCCAACATGCGGAAGAATCTCAAGAGCAGGGGGTGGAGCAAGCCAGGCCCCAAACCACGAGAAGCTCCAGCCCAAAAAGCAGCCAAACTCCTAGCCCACATCCGGGAGAACCTCAAGAGCTGGGGTTGGAGCAAGCCAGGCCTCAAACCATGAGAAGCTCCAGCCCAAAATGCAGCCAAAATCCAGCCCACATCCGGGAGAAACTCAAGAGCAGGGGGTGGAGCAAGCCAGGCCTCAAACCACAAGAAGCTCCAGCCCAAAATGCAGCCAAAATGCAGCCCACATCCGGGAGAATCTCAAGAGCAGGGGGTGGAGCAAGCCAGGCCTCAAACCACGAGAAGCTACAGCCCAAAAGGCAACCAAAAAACAGCCCTCATTCAGGAGAATCTCAAGAGCAGGGGGTGGAGCAAGCCAGGCCCCAAACCACGAGAAGCTCCAGCCAAAATGCAGCCAAAATGCAGCCCACATCCGGGAGAATATCAAGAGCAGGGCGTGGAGCAAGACAGGCCTCAAACCACGAGAAGTTCCAGCCCAAAAGGCAGCCAAAATGCAGCCCACATCCGGGAGAATCTCAAGAGCAGGGGGTGGAGCAAGCCAGGCCTCAAACCACGAGAAGCTCCAGCCCAAAAGGCAGCCAAAATGCAGCCCACATCCGGGAGAATCTCAAGAGGAGGGGATGGAGCAAGTCAGGCCTCAAACCACGAGATTTTCCAGCCCAAAAGTCAGCCAAAATCAAGCCCACCTGCAGGAGAATATCAAGAGCTGGGGTTGGAGCAATGCAGGCCTCAAACCACGAGAAGCTCCAGCCCAAAAGGCAGCCAAAATGCAGCCCACATATGGGAGAATATCAAGAGCAGGGGGTGGAACAAGGCAGGCCTCAAACCACGAGAAGATCCAGCCCAAAATTCAGCCGAAATCCAGCGCACATCTGGGAGAATATTATGAGCAGGGGCTGGAGCAAGTCAGGCCTCAAACCACGAGAAGCTCTAGCCCAAAATAAAGCTAAACTCCAGCCCACATCCGGGAGAATTTCAAAACCAGGGGATGGAGCAAGCCAGGCCTCAAACCACGAGAAGCTCCAGCGCAATTGGCAGCCAAAATGCAGCCCACATCTGGGAGAATCTCAAGAGCAGGGGGTGGAGCAATGCAGGCCTCAAACCACGAGAAGCTCCAGCCCAAAATGCAGCCAAAATGCAGCCCACCTCCGGGAGAATCTCAAGAGCAGGGGGTGGAGCAAGCCAGGCCTCAAACCACGAGAATCTCCAGCCCAAATGCAGCCAAAATCCAGCCCACATCCGGGAGAATCTCAAGAGCAGGGGGTGGAGCAAGCCAGGCCTCAAACCACGAGAAGCTCCAGCCCAAAATGCAGCTAAACTCCAGGCCACATCCGGTAGAATTTTAAGAGCAGGGGATGGAGCAAGCCAGGCCTCAAACCACAAGAAGGTCCAGCCGAAATGGCAGCAAAAATGCAGCCCACATCCGGGAGAATCTCAAGAGCAGGGGGTGGAGCAAGCCAGGCCTCAAACCACGAGAAGATCCAGCCCATAATGCAGCCAAAATGCAGCACACATCTGGGAGAATCTCAAGAGCAGGGGGTGGAGCAAGCCAGGCCTCAAACCACGAGAAGCTCCAGCCCAAAAGGCAGCCAAAATGCAGCCTACGTCTGGGAGAATACCAAGAGCAGGGGGTGGAGCAAGCCAGGCCTCAAACCACGAGAAGCTCCAGCCCAAAAGGCAGCCAAAATGCAGCATACATCTGGGAGAATCTCAAGAGCAGGGAGCGGAGACAACCAGGCCTGAAACCACGAGAAGCTCCAGCTCAAAATGCAGCTAAAATCCAGCCCACATCCGGGAGAATCTCAAGAGCTGTTGGTGGCGAAAGCCAGGCCTCAAACTGCGAGAAGCTCTAGCCCAAAATGCAGCTACACTCCAGCCCACATCCGGGAGAATATCAAGAGCAGGGGTTGGAGCAATCCAGGCCTCAAACCACAAGAAGCTCCAGCCCAAAATGCAGCTAAACTCCAGCCCACATCCGGGAGAATTTCAAGAGCAGGGGACGGACCAAGGAATGCCTCAAACCACGAGAATTTCAAGCCCAAAAGACAGCCAAAATGCAGCCCAGCTGCAGGAGAATATCAAGAGCAGGGGTTGGAGTAATGCAGGCCTCAAACCAAGAGAAGCTCTAGCCCAAAAGGCAGCCAAAATGCAGCCCAAATCCGGGAGAATCTCAACAGCAGGGGGTGGAGCAAGCCAGGCCTCAAACCACGAGAAGCTCCAGCCGAAATGGCAGCAAAAGTGCAGCCCACATCCGGGAGAATCTCAAGAGCAGGGGGTGGAGCAAGCCAGGCCTCAAACCACGAGAAGCTCCAGGCCAAAAGGCAGCCAAAATGCAGCCCACATCCGGGAGAATCTCAAGAGCAGGGGGTGGAGCAAGCCAGGCCTCAAACCACGAGAAGCTCCACCCAATAGGCAGCCAAAATGCAGCCCACATCCTGGAGAATATCAAGAGCAAGGGGTGGAGCAAGCCAGGCCTCAAACCACGAGAAGCTCCAGCCCAAAAGGCAGCCAAAATGCAGCCCACCTCCGGGAGAATATCATGGGCAGGGAGCAGAGTAAATCAGGCCTCAAACCACGAGAAGCTCCAGCCCAAAATGCAGCCAAAATGCAGCCCACATCCGGGAGAATCTCAAGAGCAGGGGGTGGAGCAAGCCAGGCCTCAAACCACGAGAAGCTCCAGCCCAAGAATCAGCCAAAATGCAGCCCACATCCGGGAGTATCTCAAGAGCAGGGGGTGGAGCAAGCCAGGCCTCAAACCACGAGAAGCTCCAGCCCAAAATGCAGCCAAAATGCAGCCCACATCTGGGAGAAACTCAAGAGCAGGGGGTGGAGCAAGCCAGGCCTCAAACCACGAGAATTTCCAGCCCAAAAGGCAGCCAAAATGCAGCCCACATCCAGGAGAATATCATGGGCAGGGGGTGGAGGAAGCCAGGCCTCAAACCACGAGAAGCTCCAGCCCAAAAGGCAGCCAAAATCCAGCCCACATCCGGGAGAATCTCAAGAGCAGGGGGTGGAGGAAGCCAGGCCTCAAACCACAAGAAGCTCCAGCCCGAAAAACAGCCAAAATCCAGCCAACATCCAGGAGAATATCAAGAGCAGGTGCTGGAGCAAGCCAGGCCCCAAACCACGAGAAGCTCCAGCCCAAAAGGCAGCTAAAATCCAGCCCACATCTGGGAGAATCTCAAGAGCAGGGGGTGGAGCAAGGCAGGCCTCAAACCACGAGAAGCTCCAGCCCAAAATGCAGCCAAAATCGAACCCACATCTGGGAGAATCTCAAGAGCAGGGGGTGGAGCAAGCCAGGCCTCAAACCACGAGAAGCTCCAGCCCAAAATGCAGCCAAAATGCAGCCCACCTCCGGGAGAATCTCAAGAGCAGGGGGTGGAGCAAGCCAGGCCTCAAACCACGAGAATCTCCAGCCCAAATGCAGCCAAAATCCAGCCCACATCCGGGAGAATCTCAAGAGCAGGGGGTGGAGCAAGCCAGGCCTCAAACCACGAGAAGCTCCAGCCCAAAATGCAGCTAAACTCCAGGCCACATCCGGTAGAATTTCAAGAGCAGGGGATGGAGCAAGCCAGGCCTCAAACCACAAGAAGGTCCAGCCGAAATGGCAACAAAAATGCAGCCCACATCCGGGAGAATCTCAAGACCAGGGGGTGGAGCAAGCCAGGCCTCAAACCACGAGAAGATCCAGCCCATAATGCAGCCAAAATGCAGCACACATCTGGGAGAATCTCAAGAGCAGGGGGTGGAGCAAGGCAGGCCTCAAACCACGAGAAGCTCCAGCCCAAAAGGCAGCCAAAATGCAGCCCACATCCGGGAGAATATCATGGGCAGGGATCGGACACAACCAGGCCTCAAACCACAAGAAGCTCCAGCTCAAAATGCAGCCAAAATGCAGCCCACCTCCGGGAGAATCTCAAGAGCAGGGGGTGGAGCAAGCCAGGCCTCAAACCATGAGAAGCTCCAGCCCAAAATGCAGCCAAAATGCAGTCCAGATCCGGGAGAATATCAAGAGCAGGGGTTGGAGCAATCCAGGCCTCAAACCACAAGAAGCTCCAGCCCAAAATGCAGCTAAACTCCAGCCCACATCCGGGAGAATTTCAAGAGCAGGGGACGGACCAAGGAATGCCTAAAACCACGAGAATTTCAAGCCCAAAAGGCAGCCAAAATGCAGCCCAAATCCGGGAGAATCTCAACAGCAGGGGGTGGAGCAAGCCAGGCCTCAAACCACGAGAAGCTCCAGCCGAAATGGCAGCAAAAGTGCAGCCCACATCCGGGAGAATCTCAAGAGCAGGGGGTGGAGCAAGCCAGGCCTCAAACCACGAGAAGCTCCAGCCCAAAAGGCAGCCAAAATGCAGCCCACATCCGGGAGAATCTCAAGAGCAGGGGGTGGAGCAAGCCAGGCCTCAAACCACGAGAAGCTCCACCCAATAGGCAGCGAAAATGCAGCCCACATCCTGGAGAATATCGAGAACAGGGGGTGGAGCAAGCCAGGCCTCAAACCACGAGAATTTCCAGCCCAAAAGGCAGCCAAAATGCAGCCCACATCCAGGAGAATATCATGGGCAGGGGGTGGAGGAAGCCAGGCCTCAAACCACGAGAAGCTCCAGCCCAAAAGGCAGCCAAAATCCAGCCCACATCCGGGAGAATCTCAAGAGCAGGGGGTGGAGGAAGCCAGGCCTCAAACCACAAGAAGCTCCAGCCCGAAAAACAGCCAAAATCCAGCCAACATCCAGGAGAATATCAAGAGCAGGTGCTGGAGCAAGCCAGGCCCCAAACCACGAGAAGCTCCAGCCCAAAAGGCAGCTAAAATGCAGCCCACATCTGGGAGAATCTCAAGAGCAGGGGGTGGAGCAAGCCAGGCCTCAAACCTTGAGAAGCTCCAGCCCAAACGGCAGCCAAAATGCAGCCCACCTCCGGGAGAATCTCAAGAGCAGGGGGTGGAGCAAGACAGGCCTCAAACCACGAGAAGCTCCAGCCCAAAGACCAACCAAAATGCAGCCCACATCCGGGAGAATCTCAAGAGCAGGGGGTGGAGCAAGCCAGGCCTCAAACCACGAGAAGCTCCTGCCCAAAATGCAGCCAAAATGCAGCCCACATCTGGGAGAATACCATGGGCAGGGGGTGGAGGAAGCCAGGCCTCAAACCACGAGAAGCTCCAGCCCAAAATGCAGCCAAAATGCAGCCCACATCCGGGAGAATCTCAAGAGCAGGGGGTGGAGCAAGCCAGGCCTCAAACCACGAGAAGCTCCAGCCCAAAGACCAACCAAAATGCAGCCCACATCCGGGAGAATATCAAGAGCAGGGGCTGGAGCAAGCCAGGGCTCAAACCACGAGAAGCTCCAGCCCAAAAGGGAGCCAAAATCCTGCCCACATCCGCGAGAATCTCAAGAGCAGGGGGTGGAGCAAGACAGGCCTCAAACCACGAGAAGCTCCAGCCGAAATGGCAGCAAAAATGCAGCCCACATCCAGGAGAATATCAAGAGCAGGGGTTGGAGGAAGCCAGGCCTCAAACCACGAGAAGCTCCAGCCCAAAATGCAGCCAAAATCAAGCCCACCTCCGGGAGAATCTCAAGAGCAGGGGGTGGAGCAAGCCAGGCCTCAAACCATGAGAAGCTCCAGCCCAATAGGCAGCAAAAATGCAGCCCAAATCCGGGAGAATATCAAGAGCAGGGGGTGGAGCAAGCTAGGCCTCAAACCACGAGAAGCTCCAACCCAAAAGACAGCCAAAATGCAGCCCACCTCCGGGAGAATCTCAAGAGCAGGGGGTGGAGCAAGCCATGCCTCAAACCACGAGAAGCTCCAGCCCAAACGGCAGCCAAAATGCAGCCCACATCCGGGAGAATATCAAGAGCAGGGGGTGGAGCAAGCTAGGCCTCAAACCACGAGAAGCTCCAACCCAAAAGACAGCCAAAATGCAGCCCACCTCCGGGAGAATCTCAAGAGCAGGGGGTGGAGCAAGCCATGCCTCAAACCACGAGAAGCTCCAGCCCAAACGGCAGCCAAAATGCAGCCCACATCCGGGAGAATCTCAAGAGCAGGGGGTGGAGCAAGACAGGCCTCAAACCACGAGAAGCTCCAGCCCAAAGAGCAACCAAAATGCAGCCCACATCCGGGAGAATACCATGGGCAGGGGGTGGAGGAAGCCAGGCCTCAAACCACGAGAAGCTCCAGCCCAAAATGCAGCCAAAATGCAGCCCACATCCGGGAGAATCTCAAGAGCAGGGGGTGGAGCAAGCCAGGCCTCAAACCACGAGAAGCTCCAGCCCAAAGACCAACCAAAATGCAGCCCACATCCGGGAGAATATCAAGAGCAGGGGCTGGAGCAAGCCAGGGCTCAAACCACGAGACCTCCAACCCAAAATGCAGCCAAAATCCAGCGCACATGCGGGAGAATATTATGAGCAAGGGGTGGAGCAAATCAGGCCTCAAACCACGAGAAGCTCCATGCCCAAAATGCAGTTAAACTCCAGCCCACATCCCGGAGAATTTCAAGAGCAGGGGATGGAGCAAGCCAGGCCTCAAACCACGAGAATCTCCAGCCGAAATGGCAGCAAAAATGCAGCCCACATCCAGGAGAATATCAAGAGCAGGGGGTTGGAGGAAGCCAGGCCTCAAACCACGAGAAGCTCCAGCCCAAAATGCAGCCAAAATCAAGCCCACCTCCGGGAGAATCTCAAGAGCAGGGGGTGTAGCAAGCCAGGCCTCAAACCATGAGAAGCTCCAGCCCAATAGGCAGCCAAAATGCAGCCCACATCCGGGAGAATATCAAGAGCAGGGGGTGGAGCAAGCCAGGCCTCAAACCACGAGAAGCTCCAGCCCAAAAGGCAGCCAAAATGCAGCCCACATCCGGGAGATTATCAAGAGCAGGGGGTGGAGCAAGGCAGGCCTCAAACCACGAGAAGCTCCAGCTCAAAAGGCAGCCAAAATGCAGCCCACATGTGGGACAATATCAAGAGCAGGGGGTGGAGCAAGCCAGGCCTCAAACCACGAGAAGCTCCAGCCGAGATTTCAACAAAAATGCAGCCCACATCCAGGAGAATATCAAGAGCAGGGGTTGGAGGAAGGCAGGCCTCAAACCACGAGAAGCTCCAGCCCAAAAGGCAGCTAAAATCCAGCGCAATTCTGGGAGAATATCAAGAGAAGTTGGTGGAGCAAGCCAGGCCTCAAACCACGAGAATCTCCAGCCCAAAGGGCAGTGAAAATCCAGCCCACATCTGGGAGAATCTCAAGAGCAGGTGGTGGAGCAAGCCAGGCCTCAAACCATGAGAAGCTCCAGCTCAAAATGCAGCTAAATTCCAGCCCACATCCGGGAGAATATCAAGAGCAGGGCGTGGAGCAATCCAGGCCTCAAACCACAAGAAGCTCCAGCCCAAAAGGCAGCCAAAATCCAGCCCACATTCGCGAGAATCTCAAGAGCAGGGGGTGGAGCAAGCCAGGCCTCAAACCTAGAGAAGCTCCAGCCCAAAAGGCAGCCAAAATGCAGCCCACATCCGGGAGAATAGCAAGAGCAGGGGGTGGAGCAAGCCAGGCCTCAAACCATGAGAAGCTCCAGCCCAAAAGGCAGCCAAAATGCAGCCTACGTCTGGGAGAATACCAAGAGCAGGGGGTGGAGCAAGCCAGGCCTCAAACCACGAGAAGCTCCAGCCCAAAATGCAGCCAAAATGCAGCATACATCTGGGAGAATCTCAAGAGCAGGGGGTGGAGCAATCCAGGCCTCAAACCACGAGAAGCTCCAGCTCAAAATGCAGCTAAAATCCAGCGCACATCTGGGAGAATCTCAAGAGCTGTTGGTGGCGAAAGCCAGGCCTCAAACTGCGAGAAGCTCCAGCCCAAAATGCAGCTAAAATCCAGACCACATCCGGGAGAATATCAAGAGCAGGGGGTGGAGCAAGCTAGGCCACAAACCTAGAGAAGCTGCAGCCCAAAATGCAGCCAAAATGCAGCCTACATCTGGGAGAATACCATGGGCAGGGGGTGGAGGAAGCCAGGCCTCAAACCACGAGAAGCTCCAGCCCAAAATGCAGCCAAAATGCAGCCCACATCCGGGAGAATCTCAAGAGCAGGGGGTGGAGCAAGCCAGGCCTCAAACCACAAGAAGCTCCAGCCCAAAATGCAGCTAAACTCCAGCCCACATCCGGGAGAATTTCAAGAGCAGGGGACGGACCAAGGAATGCCTCAAACCACGAGAATTTCAAGCCCAAAAGGCAGCCAAAATGCAGCCCACCTGCAGGAGAATATCAAGAGCAGGGGTTGGAGCAATGCAGGCCTCAAACCACGAGAAGCTCTAGCCCAAAAGGCAGCCAAAATGCAGCCCAAATCCGGGAGAATCTCAACAGCAGGGGGTGGAGCAAGCCAGGCCTCAAACCACGAGAAGCTCCAGCCGAAATGGCAGCAAAAGTGCAGCCCACATAAGGGAGAATCTCAAGAGCAGGGGGTGGAGCAAGCCAGGCCTCAAACCACGAGAAGCTCCAGCCCAAAAGGCAGCCAAAATGCAGCCCACATCCGGGAGAATCTCAAGAGCAGGGGGTGGAGCAAGCCAGGCCTCAAACCACGAGAAGCTCCAGCCCAAAACGCACCCAAAATGCAGCCCACATCCTGGAGAATATCAAGAGCAAGGGGTGGAGCAAGCCAGGCCTCAAACCACGAGAAGCTCCAGCCCAAAAGGCAGCCAAAATGCAGCCCACATCGTGGAGAATCTCAAGAGCAGGGGCTGGAGCAAGCCAGGCCTCAAACCATGAGAAGCTCCAGCCCAAGAATCAGCCAAAATGCAGCCCACATCCGGGAGAATCTCAAGAGCAGGGGGTGGAGCAAGCCAGGCCTCAAACCACGAGAACCTCCAGCCCAAAAGGCAGCCAAAATGCAGCCCACATCTGGGAGAAACTCAAGAGCAGGGGGTGGAGCAAGCCAGGCCTCAAACCACGAGAATTTCCAGCCCAAAAGGCAGCCAAAATCCAGCCCACATCCGGGAGAATCTCAAGAGCAGGGGGTGGAGGAAGCCAGGCCCCAAACCACGAGAAGCTCCAGCCCAAAAGGCAGCTAAAATCCAGCCCACATCTGGGAGAATATCAAGAGCAGTGGGTGGAGCAAGCCAGGCCCCAAACCACGAGAAGCTCCAGCCCAAAAGGCATCTAAAATCCAGCCCACATCCAGGAGAGTTTCAAAACCAGTTGATGAAGCAAGCCAGGCCTCAAACCACGAGAAGCTCCAGCCCAAAAGGCAGCCAAAATGCAGCCCACATCGGGGAGAATCTCAGGAGCAGGGGGTGGAGCAAGCCAGGCCTCAAACCACGAGAAGCTCCATGCCCAAAATGCAGTTAAACTCCAGCCCACATCCCGGAGAATTTCAAGAGCAGGGGATGGAGCAAGCCAGGCCTCAAACCACGAGAAGCTCCAGCCCAAAAGGCAGCCAAAATCCAGCCCACATCCGGGAGAATATCAAGAGCAGGGGGTGGAGCAAGCCAGGCCTCAAACCATGAGAAGCTCCAGCCCAATAGGCAGCAAAAATGCAGCCCAAATCCGGGAGAATATCAAGAGCAGGGGGTGGAGCAAGCTAGGCCTCAAACCACGAGAAGCTAGCACCCAAAAGACAGCCAAAATGCAGCCCACCTCCGGGAGAATCTCAAGAGCAGGGGGTGGAGCAAGCCATGCCTCAAACCACGAGAAGCTCCAGCCCAAACGGCAGCCAAAATGCAGCCCACATCCGGGAGAATCTCAAGAGCAGGGGGTGGAGCAAGACAGGCCTCAAACCACGAGAAGCTCCAGCCCAAAGAGCAACCAAAATGCAGCCCACATCCGGGAGAATCTCAAGAGCAGGGGGTGGAGCAAGCCAGGCCTCAAACCACGAAAAGCTCCAGCCCAAAATGCAGCCAAAATGCAGCCCACATCCGGGAGAATACCATGGGCAGGGGGTGGAGCAAGCCAGGCCTCAAACCGCGAGAAGCTCCAGCCCAAAATGCAGCCAAAATGCAGCCCACATGCGGGAGAATATCAAGAGCAGGGGCTGGAGCAAGCCAGGGCTCAAACCACGAGACCTCCAACCCAAAATGCAGCCAAAATCCAGCGCACATCCGGGAGAATATTATGAGCAAGGGGTGGAGCAAATCAGGCCTCAAACCACGAGAAGCTCCATGCCCAAAATGCAGTTAAACTCCAGCCCACCTCCGGGAGAATCTCAAGAGCAGGGCGTGGAGCAAGCCAGGCCTCAAACCATGAGAAGCTCCAGCCCAATAGGCAGCAAAAATGCAGCCCAAATCCGGGAGAATATCAAGAGCAGGGGGTGGAGCAAGCTAGGCCTCAAACCACGAGAAGCTCCAGCCCAAAAGACAGCCAAAATGCAGCCCACCTCCGGGAGAATCTCAAGAGCAGGGGGTGGAGCAAGCCAGGCCTCAAACCACGAGAAGTTCCAGCCCAAAAGGCAGCCAAAATCCAGCCCACATCCGGGAGAATATCAAGAGCAGGGGGTGGAGCAATCCAGGCCTCAAACCACGAGAAGCTCCAGCCCAAAAGGCAGCCAAAATGCAGCCCACCAGCGGGAGAAGAGCAAGAGCTTGGGTTGGAACAATGCAGGCCTCAAACCACGAGAAGCTCCAGCCCAAAAGGCAGCCAAAATCCAGCCCACCTTCGGGAGAATCTCAAGAGCAGGGGGTGGAGCAAGCCAGGCCTCAAACCACGAGAAGCTCCAGCTCAAAAGGCAGCCAAAATGCAGCCCACATCTGGGAGAATATCAAGAGCAGGGGGTGGAGGAAGGCAGGCCTCAAACCACGAGAAGCTCCAGCCCAAAAGGCAGCTAAAATCCAGCCCACATCCGGGAGAATCTCAAGAGCAGGGGGTGGAGCAAGCCAGGCCTCAAACCATGAGAAGCTCCAGCCCAAAAGACAGCCAAAATGCAGCCCACATCCGGGAGAATCTCAAGAGCAGGGGGTGGAGCAAGCCAGGCCTCAAACCACGAGAAGCTCCAGCTCAAAATGCAGCTAAATTCCAGCCCACATCCGGGAGAATATCAAGAGCAGGGCGTGGAGCAATCCAGGCCTCAAACCACAAGAAGCTCCAGCCCAAAAGGCAGCCAAAATCCAGCCCACATCCGCGAGAATCTCAAGAGCAGGGGGTGGAGCAAGCCAGGCCTCAAAGCATGAGAAGCTCCAGCCCAAAAGGCAGCCAAAATGGAGCCCACATCCGGGAGAATATCAAGAGCAGGGGGTGGAGCAAGCCAGGCCTCAAACCACGAGAATTTCCAGCCCAAATATCAGCCAAAATCCAGCCCACATCCGGGAGAATCTCAAGAGCTGGGGTTGGAGCAATGCAGGCCTCAAACCACGAGAAGCTCCAGCCCAAAAGGCAGCCAAAATGCAGCCCACATCTGGGAGAATCTCAAGAGCAGGGGGTGGAGCAAGCCAGGCCTCAAACCTAGAGAAGCTCCAGCCGAAATGGCAGCAAAAATGCAGCCCACATCTGGGAGAATATCAAGAGCAGGGGTTGGAGGAAGGCAGGCCTCAAACCACAAGAAGCTCCAGCCCAAAATGCAGCCAAACTCCAGCCCACATCCGGGAGAATCTCAAGAGCAGGGTGTGGAGCAAGCCAGGCCTCAAACCACGAGAAGCTCCAGCCCAAAAGGCAGCCAAAATGCAGCCCACATCCGGGAGAATATCAAGAGCAGGGGCTGGAGCAAGCCAGGGCTCAAACCACGAGACCTCCAACCCAAAATGCAGCCAAAATCCAGCGCACATCCGGGAGAATATTATGAGCAAGGGGTGGAGCAAATCAGGCCTCAAACCACGAGAAGCTCCATGCCCAAAATGCAGTTAAACTCCAGCCCACCTCTGGGAGAATCTCAAGAGCAGGGCGTGGAGCAAGCCAGGCCTCAAACCATGAGAAGCTCCAGCCCAATAGGCAGCAAAAATGCAGCCCAAATCCGGGAGAATATCAAGAGCAGGGGGTGGAGCAAGCTAGGCCTCAAACCACGAGAAGCTCCAGCCCAAAAGACAGCCAAAATGCAGCCCACCTCCGGGAGAATCTCAAGATCAGGGGGTGGAGCAAGCCAGGCCTCAAACCATGAGAAGCTCCAGCCCAAAAAGCAGCCAAAATGCAGCCCACACCTGGGAGAATCTCAAGAGCAGGGGGTGGAGCAAGCCAGGCCTCAAACCACGAGAAGCTCCAGCTCAAAATGCAGCTAAATTCCAGCCCACATCCGGGAGAATATCAAGAGCAGGGCGTGGAGCAATCCAGGCCTCAAACCACAAGAAGCTCCAGCCCAAAAGGCAGCCAAAATCCAGCCCACATCCGCGAGAATCTCAAGAGCAGGGGGTGGAGCAAGCCAGGCCTCAAAGCATGAGAAGCTCCAGCCCAAAAGGCAGCCAAAATGGAGCCCACATCCGGGAGAATATCAAGAGCAGGGGGTGGAGCAAGCCAGGCCTCAAACCATGAGAAGCTCCAGCCCAAAAGGCAGCCAAAATGCAGCCCACATCCGGGAGAATATCATGGGCAGGGAGTGGAGCAAGCCAGGCCTCAAACCACGAGAAGCTCCAGCCCAAAAGGCAGCCAAAATGCAGCCCACCTCCTGGAGAATCTCAAGAGCAGGGGGTGGAGCAAGCCAGGCCTCAAACCACGAGAAGCTCCAGCCCAAAAGGCAGCCAAAATGCAGCCCACATCTGGGAGAATATCAAGAGCAGGGGGTGGAGCAAGGCAGGCCTCAAACAACGAGAAGCTCCAGCCCAAAAGGCAGCCAAAATGCAGCCCACATCTGTGAGAATCTCAAGAGCAGGGGGTGGAGCAAGCCAGGCCTCAAACCACGAGAAGCTCCAGCCCAAAAGGCAGCCAAAATGCAGCCCACATCCGGGAGAATCTCAAGAGCAGGGGGTGGAGCAAGCCAGGCCTCAAACCACGAGAAGCTCCAGCCCAAAGAGCAACCAAAATGCAGCCCACATCCGGGAGAATCTCAAGAGCAGGGGGTGGAGCCAGCCATGCCCCAAACAACGAGAAGCTCTAGCCCAAAAGGCAGCTAAAATCCAGCGCACATCTGGGAGAATATCAACAGCTTTTGGTGGCGAAAGCCAGGCCTCAAACCGCGAGAAGCTCTAGCCCAAAATGCAGCTAAACTCCAGCCCACATCCGAGAGAATATCAAGAGCAGGGGTTGGAGCAAGACAGGCCTCAAACCACAAGAAGCTCCAGCCCAAAAGGCAGCCAAAATGCAGCCCACATCCGGGAGAATATCAAGAGCAGGGGGTGGAGCAAGCCAGGCCTCAAACCACGAGAAGCTCCAGCCCAAAAGGCAGCCAAAATCCAGCCCACATCCGGGAGAATAGCAAGAGCTTGGGTTGGAACAATGCAGGCCTCAAACCACGAGAAGCTCCAGCCCAAAAGGCAGCCAAAATGCAGCCCACATCTGGGAGAATATCAAGAGCAGGGGGTGGAGCAAGCCAGGCCTCAAACCACGAGAAGCTCCAGCCGAAATTTCAGCAAAAATGCAGCCCACATCCGGGAGAATCTCAAGAGCAGGGGTTGGAGGAAGGCAGGCCTCAAACCACGAGAAGCTCCAGCCCAAAAGGCAGCTAAAATCCAGCGCAATTCTGGGAGAATATCAAGAGAAGTTGGTGGAGCAAGCCAGGCCTCAAACCAGGAGAATCTCCAGCCCAAAGGGCAGCGAAAATCCAGCCCACATCTGGGAGAATCTCAAGAGCAGGGGGTGGAGCAAGCCAGGCCCCAAACCACGAGAAGCTCCAGCCCAAAAGGCAGCCAAAATCCAGCCCACATCTGGTAGAATCTCAAGAGCAGGGGGTGGAGCAAGCCAGGCCTCAAACCACGAGAAGCTGCAGCCCAAAATGCAGCCAAAATGCAGCCCACATCCGGGAGAATACCATGGGCAGGGGGTGGAGCAAGCCAGGCCTCAAACCACGAGAAGCTCCAGCCCAAAATGCAGCCAAAATGCAGCCCACATCCGGGAGAATCTCAAGAGCAGGGGGTGGAGCAAGCCAGGCCTCAAACCACGAGAAGCTCCAGCCCAAAGACCAACCAAAATGCAGCCCACATCCGGGAGAATATCAAGAGCAGGGGCTGGAGCAAGCCAGGGCTCAAACCACGAGACCTCCAACCCAAAATGCAGCCAAAATCCAGCGCACATCTGGGAGAATATTATGAGCAAGGGGTGGAGCAAATCAGGCCTCAAACCACGAGAAGCTCCATGCCCAAAATGCAGTTAAACTCCAGCCCACCTCTGGGAGAATCTCAAGAGCAGGGCGTGGAGCAAGCCAGGCCTCAAACCATGAGAAGCTCCAGCCCAATAGGCAGCAAAAATGCAGCCCAAATCCGGGAGAATATCAAGAGCAGGGGGTGGAGCAAGCTAGGCCTCAAACCACGAGAAGCTCCAGCCCAAAAGACAGCCAAAATGCAGCCCACCTCCGGGAGAATCTCAAGATCAGGGGGTGGAGCAAGCCAGGCCTCAAACCACGAGAAGCTCCAGCCCAAAAGGCAGCCAAAATGCAGCCCACCTCCGGGAGAATCTCAAGAGCAGGGGGTGGAGCAAGGTAGGCCTCAAACCACGAGAAGCTCCAGCCGAAATGGCAGCAAAAATGCAGCCCATATTCAGGAGAATATCAAGAGCAGGGGTTGGAGGAAGCCAGGCCTCAAACCACGAGAAGCTCCAGCCCAAAATGCAGCCATTATCCAGCCCACCTCCGGGAGAATCTCAAGAGCAGGGGGTGGAGCAAGCCAGGCCTCAAACCATGAGAAGCTCCAGCCCAATAGGCAGCAAAAATGCAGCCCAAATCCGGGAGAATATCAAGAGCAGGGGGTGGAGCAAGCCAGGCCTCAAACCACGAGAAGCTCCAACCCAAAAGACAGCCAAAATGCAGCCCACCTCCGGGAGAATCTCAAGAGCAGGGGGTGGAGCAAGCCATGCCTCAAACCACGAGAAGCTCCAGCCCAAACGGCAGCCAAAATGCAGCCCACATCCGGGAGAATCTCAAGAGCAGGGGGTGGAGCAAGACAGGCCTCAAACCACGAGAAGCTCCAGCCCAAAGAGCAACCAAAATGCAGCCCACATCCGGGAGAATCTCAAGAGCAGGGGGTGGAGCAAGCCAGGCCTCAAACCACGAAAAGCTCCAGCCCAAAATGCAGCCAAAATGCAGCCCACATCCGGGAGAATACCATGGGCAGGGGGTGGAGGAAGCCAGGCCTCAAACCGCGAGAAGCTCCAGCCCAAAATGCAGCCAAAATGCAGCCCACATGCGGGAGAATCTCAAGAGCAGGGGCTGGAGCAAGCCAGGGCTCAAACCACGAGACCTCCAACCCAAAATGCAGCCAAAATCCAGCGCACATCCGGGAGAATATTATGAGCAAGGGGTGGAGCAAATCAGGCCTCAAACCACGAGAAGCTCCATGCCCAAAATGCAGTTAAACTCCAGCCCACCTCCGGGAGAATCTCAAGAGCAGGGCGTGGAGCAAGCCAGGCCTCAAACCATGAGAAGCTCCAGCCCAATAGGCAGCAAAAATGCAGCCCAAATCCGGGAGAATATCAAGAGCAGGGGGTGGAGCAAGCTAGGCCTCAAACCACGAGAAGCTCCAGCCCAAAAGACAGCCAAAATGCAGCCCACCTCCGGGAGAATCTCAAGAGCAGGGGGTGGAGCAAGCCAGGCCTCAAACCACGAGAAGTTCCAGCCCAAAAGGCAGCCAAAATCCAGCCCACATCCGGGAGAATCTCAAGAGCAGGGGGTGGAGCAATCCAGGCCTCAAACCACGAGAAGCTCCAGCCCAAGAATCAGCCAAAATGCAGCCCACCAGCGGGAGAAGAGCAAGAGCTTGGGTTGGAACAATGCAGGCCTCAAACCACGAGAAGCTCCAGCTCAAAAGGCAGCCAAAATGCAGCCCACATCTGGGAGAATATCAAGAGCAGGGGGTGGAGGAAGGCAGGCCTCAAACCATGAGAAGCTCCAGCCCAAAAGGCAGCCAAAATGCAGCCCACATCCGGGAGAATCTCAAGAGCAGGGGGTGGAGCAAGCCAGGCCTCAAACCACGAGAAGCTCCAGCTCAAAATGCAGCTAAATTCCAGCCCACATCCGGGAGAATATCAAGAGCAGGGCGTGGAGCAATCCAGGCCTCAAACCACAAGAAGCTCCAGCCCAAAAGGCAGCCAAAATCCAGCCCACATCCGCGAGAATCTCAAGAGCAGGGGGTGGAGCAAGCCAGGCCTCAAAGCATGAGAAGCTCCAGCCCAAAAGGCAGCCAAAATGGAGCCCACATCCGGGAGAATATCAAGAGCAGGGGGTGGAGCAAGCCAGGCCTCAAACCACGAGAATTTCCAGCCCAAATATCAGCCAAAATCCAGCCCACATCCGGGAGAATCTCAAGAGCTGGGGTTGGAGCAATGCAGGCCTCAAACCACGAGAAGCTCCAGCCCAAAAGGCAGCCAAAATGCAGCCCACATCTGGGAGAATCTCAAGAGCAGGGGGTGGAGCAAGCCAGGCCTCAAACCTAGAGAAGCTCCAGCCGAAATGGCAGCAAAAATGCAGCCCACATCTGGGAGAATATCAAGAGCAGGGGTTGGAGGAAGGCAGGCCTCAAACCACAAGAAGCTCCAGCCCAAAAGGCAGCCAAAATGCAGCCCACCTCCGGGAGAATGTCAAGAGCAGGGGGTGGAGCAAGCCAGGCCTCAAACCACGAGAAGCTCCAGCCCAAAAGGCAGCCAAACTCCAGCCCACATCCGGGAGAATCTCAAGAGCAGGGGGTGGAGCAAGCCAGGCCTCAAACCACGAGAAGCTCCAGCCCAAAAGGCAGCCAAAATGCAGCCCACATCCGGGAGAATATCATGGGCAGGGAGTGGAGCAAGCCAGGCCTCAAACCACGAGAAGCTCCAGCCCAAAAGGCAGCCAAAATGCAGCCCACCTCCTGGAGAATCTCAAGAGCAGGGGGTGGAGCAAGCCAGGCCTCAAACCATGAGAAGCTCCAGACCAAAATGCAGCCAAAATGCAGCCCACATCCGGGAAAATCTCAAGAGCAGGGGGTGGAGCAAGCCAGGCCTCAAACCACGAGAAGCTCCAGCCCAAAAGGCAGCCAAAATGCAGCCCACATCTGGGAGAATATCAAGAGCAGGGGGTGGAGCAAGGCAGGCCTCAAACAACGAGAATCTCCAGCCCAAAAGGCAGCCAAAATGCAGCCCACATCTGTGAGAATCTCAAGAGCAGGGGGTGGAGCAAGCCAGGCCTCAAACCACGAGAAGCTCCAGCCCAAAAGGCAGCCAAAATGCAGCCCACATCCGGGAGAATCTCAAGAGCAGGGGGTGGAGCAAGCCAGGCCTCAAACCACGAGAAGCTCCAGCCCAAAGAGCAACCAAAATGCAGCCCACATCCGGGAGAATCTCAAGAGCAGGGGGTGGAGCCAGCCATGCCCCAAACAACGAGAAGCTCCAGCCCAAAAGGCAGCTAAAATCCAGCGCACATCTGGGAGAATATCAACAGCTTTTGGTGGCGAAAGCCAGGCCTCAAACCGCGAGAAGCTCTAGCCCAAAATGCAGCTAAACTCCAGCCCACATCCGAGAGAATATCAAGAGCAGGGGTTGGAGCAAGACAGGCCTCAAACCACAAGAAGCTCCAGCCCAAAAGGCAGCCAAAATGCAGCCCACATCCGGGAGAATATCAAGAGCAGGGGGTGGAGCAAGCCAGGCCTCAAACCACGAGAAGCTCCAGCCCAAAAGGCAGCCAAAATCCAGCCCACATCCGGGAGAATAGCAAGAGCTTGGGTTGGAACAATGCAGGCCTCAAACCACGAGAAGCTCCAGCCCAAAAGGCAGCCAAAATGCAGCCCACATCTGGGAGAATCTCAAGAGCAGGGGGTGGAGCAAGCCAGGCCTCAAACCACGAGAAGCTCCAGCCGAAATTTCAGCAAAAATGCAGCCCACATCCGGGAGAATCTCAAGAGCAGGGGTTGGAGGAAGGCAGGCCTCAAACCACGAGAAGCTCCAGCCCAAAAGGCAGCTAAAATCCAGCGCAATTCTGGGAGAATATCAAGAGAAGTTGGTGGAGCAAGCCAGGCCTCAAACCACGAGAAGCTCCAGCCCAAAGGGCAGCGAAAATCCAGCCCACATCTGGGAGAATCTCAAGAGCAGGGGGTGGAGCAAGCCAGGCCCCAAACCACGAGAAGCTCCAGCCCAAAAGGCAGCCAAAATGCAGCCCACATCCGGTAGAATCTCAAGAGCAGGGGGTGGAGCAAGCCAGGCCTCAAACCACGAGAAGCTCCAGCTCAAAATGCACCTAAATTCCAGCCCACATCCGGGAGAATCTCAAGAGCAGGGCGTGGAGCAATCCAGGCCTCAAACCACAAGAAGCTCCAGCCCAAAAGGCAGCTAAAATCCAGCGCAATTCTGGGAGAATATCAAGAGAAGTTGGTGGAGCAAGCCAGGCCTCAAACCACTAGAAGCTCCAGCCGAAATTGCAGCAATAATGCAGCCCACATCTGGGAGAATATCAAGAGCAGGGGTTGGAGGAAGGCAGGCCTCAAACCACGAGAAGCTCCAGCCCAAAATGCAGCCAAACTCCAGCCCAAATCCGGGAGAATTTCAAAACCAGGGGGTGGAGGAAGGCAGGCCTCAAACCACGAGAAGCTCCAGCCCAAAAGGCAGCTAAAATCCAGTGCAATTGTGGGAGAATATCAAGAGAAGTTGGTGGAGCAAGCCAGGCCTCAAACCACTAGAAGCTCCAGCCGAGATTGCAGCCAAAATGCAGCCCACATCTGGGAGAATATCAAGAGCAGGGGTTGGAGGAAGGCAGGCCTCAAACCACGAGAAGCTCCAGCCCAAAATGCAGCTAAAGTCCAGCCCACCTCCAGGAGAATCTCAAGAGCAGGGGGTGGAGCAAGGCAGGCCTCAAACAAAGAGAATCTCCAGCAAAAAGGCAGCCAAAATGCAGCCCACCTCCGGGTGAATATCAAGAGCAGGGGGTGGAGCAAGCCAGGCCTCAAACCACAAGAAGCTCCAGTTCAAAAGGCAGCCAAAATCCAGCTCACATCCGGGAGAATATCAAGAGCAGGGGGTGGAGCAAGCCAGGCCTCAAACCTCGAGAAGCTCCAGTTCAAAAGGCAGCTAAAATCCAGCGCAATTCTGGGAGAATATCAAGAGAAGTTGGTGGAGCAAGCCAGGCCTCAAACCACGGGAAGCTCCAGTTCAAAAGGCAGCCAAAATCCAGCTCACATCCGGGAGAATCTCAAGAGCAGGGGGTGGAGCAAGCCAGGCCTCAAACCACGAGAAGCTCCAGTTCAAAAGGCAGCCAAAATCCAGCTCACATCCGGGAGAATATCAAGAGCAGGGGGTGGAGCAAGCCAGGCCTCAAACCTCGAGAAGCTCCAGCCCAAAAGGGAGCCAAAAGACAGCCCACATCCGTGAGAATCTCAAGAGCAGGGGCTGGAGCAAGCCAGGCCTCAAACCACGAGAAGCTCCAGCCCAAAAGGCAGCCAAAATGCAGCCCACATCTGGGAGAATCTCAAGAGCAGGGGGTGGAGCAAGCCAGGCCTCAAACCACGAGAAGCTCCAGCCCAAAGGGCAACCAAAATGCAGCCCACATCCGGGAGAATCTCAAGAGCAGGGGGTGGAGCCAGCCATGCCCCAAACAACGAGAAGCTCCAGCCCAAAAGGCAGCTAAAATCCAGCGCAATTCTGGGAGAATATCAAGAGAAGTTGGTGGAGCAAGCCAGGCCTCAAACCACGGGAAGCTCCACTTCAAAAGGCAGCCAAAATGCAGCTCACATCCGGGAGAATCTCAAGAGCAGGGGGTTGAGCAAGCCAGGCCTCAAACCACGAGAAGCTCCAGCCCAAAAGGCAGCCAAAATGCAGCCCACATCCGGGAGAATATCAAGAGCAGGGGGTGGAGCAAGCCAGGCCTCAAACCTCGAGAAGCTCCAGCCCAAAAGGGAGCCAAAAGACAGCCCACATCCGTGAGAATCTCAAGAGCAGGGGCTGGAGCAAGCCAGGCCTCAAACCACGAGAAGCTCCAGCCCAAAAGGCAGCCAAAATGCAGCCCACATCTGGGAGAATCTCAAGAGCAGGGGGTGGAGCAAGCCAGGCCTCAAACCACGAGAAGCTCCAGCCCAAAGTGCAACCAAAATGCAGCCCACATCCGGGAGAATCTCAAGAGCAGGGGGTGGAGCCAGCCATGCCCCAAACAACGAGAAGCTCCAGCCCAAAAGGCAGCTAAAATCCAGCGCAATTCTGGGAGAATATCAAGAGAAGTTGGTGGAGCAAGCCAGGCCTCAAACCACGGGAAGCTCCACTTCAAAAGGCAGCCAAAATGCAGCTCACATCCGGGAGAATCTCAAGAGCAGGGTGTGGAGAAAGCCAGGCCTCAAACCATGAGAAGCTCCAGCCCAATAGGCAGCCAAAATGAAGCCCACCTCAGGGAGAATCTCAAGAGCAGGGGGTGGAGCAAGCCAGGCCTCAAACCACGAAAAGCTCCAGCCCAAAAGGCAGTGAAAATGCAGCCCACCTCCGGGAGAATCTCAAGAGCAGGGGGTGGAGCAAGCCAGGCCTCAAACCACGAGAAGCTCCAGCCCAAAAGGCAGCCAAAATGCAGCCCACCTCCGGGAGAATCTCAAGAGCAGGGGGTGGAGCAAGCCAGGCCTCAAACCACGAGAAGCTCCAGCCCAAAAGGCAGCCAAAATCCAGCCCACCTCCGGGAGAATCTCAAGAGCAGGGGGTGGAGCAAGCCAGGCCTCAAACCACGAGAATCTCCAGCCCAAAGGCCAGCGAATATCCAGCCCACACCTGGGAGAATCTCAAGAGCAGGGGGTGGAGCAAGCCAGGCCTCAAACCTTGAGAAGCTCCAGCCCAAAAGGAAGTCAAAATGCAGCCCACATCTTGGAGAATATCAAGAGCAGACGGTGGAGCAAGCCAGGCCTCAAACCACGAGAAGCTCCAGCTCAAAATGCAGCTAAAGTCCAGCCCACCTCCGGGAGAATCTCAAGAGCAGGGGGTGGAGCAAGGCAGGCCTCAAACCACGAGAAGCTCCAGCCCAAAAGGCAGCCAAAATGCAGCCCACATCCGGGAGAATATCAAGAGCAGGGGGTGGAGGAAGGCAGGCCTCAAACCACGAGAAGCTCCAGCCCAAAAGGCAGCTAAAATCCAGCGCAATTCTGGGAGAATATCAAGAGAAGTTGGTGGAGCAAGCCAGGCCTCAAACCACTAGAAGCTCCAGCCGAAATTGAAGCCAAAATAAAGCCCACATCCGGGAGAATCTCAAGAGCAGGGGGTGGAGCAAGCCAGGCCTCAAACCACGAGAAGCTCCAGCCCAAAAGGCAGCCAAAATGCAGCCCACATCCGGGAGAATATCAAAAGCAGGGGGTGGAGCAAGCCAGGCCTCAAACCACGAGAAGCTCCAGCCCAATATGCAGTAAAAATCCAGCCCACATCCGGGAGAATATCAAGAGCAGGGGGTGGAGCAAGCCATGCTTCAAACCACGAGAAGCTCCAGCCCAAAAGGCAGCCAAAATGCAGCCCACATCCGGGAGAATATCAAGAGCAGGGGGTGGAGCAAGCCAGGCCTCAAACCACGAGAAGCTCCAGCCCAAAAGGCAGCCAAAATCCAGCCCACATCCATGAGAATCTCAAGAGCAGGGGCTGGAGCAAGCCAGGCCTCAAACCACGAGAAGCTCCAGCCCAAAAGGCAGCCAAAATGCAGCCCACATCTGGGAGAATCTCAAGAGCAGGGGGTGGAGCAAGCCAGGCCTCAAACCACGAGAAGCTCCAGCCCAAAGTGCAACCAAAATGCAGCCCACATCCGGGAGAATCTCAAGAGCAGGGGGTGGAGCCAGCCATGCCCCAAACAACGAGAAGCTGCAGCCCAAAAGGCAGCTAAAATCCAGCGCAATTCTGGGAGAATATCAAGAGAAGTTGGTGGAGCAAGCCAGGCCTCAAACCACGGGAAGCTCCAGTTCAAAAGGCAGCCAAAATCCAGCTCACATCCGGGAGAATCTCAAGAGCAGGGGGTGGAGCAAGCCAGGCCTCAAACCACGAGAAGCTCCAGTTCAAAAGGCAGCCAAAATCCAGCTCACATCCGGGAGAATCTCAAGAGCAGGGTGTGGAGCAAGCCAGGCCTCAAACCATGAGAAGCTCCACCCCAATAGGCAGCCAAAATGAAGCCCACCTCAGGGAGAATCTCAAGAGCAGGGGGTGGAGCAAGCCAGGCCTCAAACCACGAGAAGCTCCAGCCCAAAAGGCAGCCAAAATGCAGCCCACCTCCGGGAGAATCTCAAGAGCAGGGGGTGGAGCAAGCCAGGCCTCAAACCACGAGAAGCTCCAGCCCAAAAGGCAGCCAAAATCCAGCCCACCTCCGGGAGAATCTCAAGAGCAGGGGGTGGAGCAAGCCAGGCCTCAAACCACAAGAATCTCCAGCCCAAAGGGCAGCGAAAATCCAGGCCACACCTGGGAGAATCTCAAGAGCAGGGGGTGGAGCAAGCCAGGCCTCAAACCTTGAGAAGCTTCAGCCCAAAAGGAAGTCAAAATGCAGCCCACATCTTGGAGAATATCAAGAGCAGACGGTGGAGCAAGCCAGGCCCCAAACCACGAGAAGCTCCAGCCCAAAAGGCAGCCAAAATGCAGCCCACATCCGGGAGAATCTCAAGAGCAGGGGTTGGAGCAAGCCAGGCCTCAAACCACGAGAAGCTCCAGCTCAAAATGCAGCTAAAGTCCAGCCCACCTCCGGGAGAATCTCAAGAGCAGGGGGTGGAGCAAGGCAGGCCTCAAACAACGAGAATCTCCAGCCCAAAAGGCAGCCAAAATGCAGCCCACCTCCGGGAGAATCTCAAGAGCAGACGGTGGAGCAAACCAGGCCTCAAACCACGAGAAGCTCCAGCCCAAAAGGCAGCCAAAATGCAGCCCACATCCGGGAGAATATCAAGAGCAGGGGGTGGAGGAAGGCAGGCCTCAAACCACGAGAAGCTCCAGCCCAAAATGCAGCCAAACTCCAGCCCAAATCCGGGAGAATTTCAAAACCAGGGGGTGGAGCAAGCCAGGCCTCAAACCACGAGAAGCTCCAGCCCAAAAGGCAGCCAAAATGCAGCCCACATCCGGGAGAAGCTCAAGAACAGGGGGTGGAGCAAGGCAGACCTCAAACCACGAGAAGCTCCATCCCAAAAGGCAGCCAAAATGCAGCCCACATCCGGGAGAATATGAAGAGCAGGGGGTGGAGCAAGCCAGGCCTCAAACCATGAGAAGCTCCACCCCAAAATGCAGCCAAAAGAAAGCCCACATCCGGGAGAATCTCAAGAGCAGGGGCTGGAGCAAGCCAGGCCTCAAACCACGAGAAGCTCCAGCCCAAAAGGCAGCCAAAATGCAGCCCACATCCGGGAGAATCTCAAGAGCAGGGCGTGGAGCAAGCCAGGCCTCAAACCACGAGAAGCTCCAGCTCAAAATGCAGCTAAAGTCCAGCCCACCTCCGGGAGAATCTCAAGAGCAGGGGGTGGAGCAAGGCAGGCCTCAAACAACGAGAATCTCCAGCCCAAAAGGCAGCTAAAGTCCAGCCCACCTCCGGGAGAATCTCAAGAGCAGGGGGTGGAGCAAGCCAGGCCTCAAACCACGAGAAGCTCCAGCCCAAGAATCAGACAAAATGCAGGCCATATCCGGGAGAATCTCAAGAGCAGGGGGTGGAGCAAGCCAGGCCTCAAACCACGAGAAGCTCCAGCCCAAAAGGCAGCCAAAATGCAGCCCACATCCGGGAGAATCTCAAGAGCAGGGGGTGGAGCAAGCCAGGCCTCAAACCACGAGAAGCTCCAGCCCAAAAGGCAGCCAAAATGCAGCCCACATCCGGGAGAATATCATGGGCAGGGAGTGGAGCAAGCCAGGCCTCAAACCACGAGAAGCTCCAGGCCAAAAGGCAGCCAAAATGCAGCCCACATCCGGGAGAATCTCAAGAGCAGGGGGTGGAGCAAGCCAGGCCTCAAACCACGAGAAGCTCCAGCCCAAAAGGCAGCCAAAATCCAGCCCACATCCGGGAGAATCTCAAGAGCAGGGGGTGGAGCAAGCCAGGCCTCAAACCACGAGAAGCTCCAGCACATAAGGCAGCCAAAATGCAGCCTACATCCGGGAGAATCTCAAGAGCAGGGGGTGGAGCAAGCCAGGCCTCAAACCACGAGAAGCTCCAGCCCAAAATGCAGCCAAAATGCAGCCCACATCCGGGACAATATCAAGAGCAGGGGGTGGAGCAAGCCAGGCCTCAAACCATGAGAAGCTCCAGCCCAAAAGGCAGCCAAAATGCAGCCCATATCCGGGAGAATATCAAGAGCAGGGGGTGGAGCAAGCCAGGCCTCAAACCACGAGAAGCTCCAGCCCAAAAGGCAGCCAAAATGCAGCCCACATCCGGGAGAATATCAAGAGCAGGGGTTGGAGGAAGGCAGGCCTCAAATCACGAGAAGCTCCAGCCCAAAGAGCAACCAAAATGCAGCCCACATCCGGGAGAATCTCAAGAGCAGGGGGTGGAGCCAGCCATGCCCCAAACAACGAGAAGCTCCAGCCCAAAATGCAGCTAAAATCCAGCGCAATTCTGGGAGAATATCAAGAGAAGTTGGTGGAGCAAGCCAGGCCTCAAACCACGGGAAGCTCCAGTTCAAAAGGCAGCGAAAATGCAGCCCACACCTGGGAGAATCTCAAGAGCAGGGCGTGGAGCAAGCCAGGCCTCAAACCACGAGAAGCTCCAGCTCAAAATGCAGCTAAAGTCCAGCCCACCTCCGGGAGAATCTCAAGAGCAGGGGGTGGAGCAAGCCAGGCCTCAAACAACGAGAATCTCCAGCCCAAAAGGCAGCTAAAGTCCAGCCCACCTCCGGGAGAATCTCAAGAGCAGGGGGTGGAGCAAGCCAGGCCTCAAACCACGAGAAGCTCCAGCCCAAGAATCAGACAAAATGCAGGCCATATCCGGGAGAATCTCAAGAGCAGGGGGTGGAGCAAGCCAGGCCTCAAACCACGAGAAGCTCCAGCCCAAAAGGCAGCCAAAATGCAGCCCACATCCGGGAGAATCTCAAGAGCAGGGGGTGGAGCAAGCCAGGCCTCAAACCACGAGAAGCTCCAGCCCAAAAGGCAGCCAAAATGCAGCCCACATCCGGGAGAATATCATGGGCAGGGAGTGGAGCAAGCCAGGCCTCAAACCACGAGAAGCTCCAGCCCAAAAGGCAGCCAAAATGCAGCCCACATCCGGGAGAATCTCAAGAGCAGGGGGTGGAGCAAGCCAGGCCTCAAACCATGAGAAGCTCCAGACCAAAAAGCAGCCAAAATGCAGCCCACATCCGGGAAAATATCAAGAGCAGGGGGTGGAGCAAGCCAGGCCCCAAACCACGAGAATTTCCAGCCCAAAAAGCAGCCAAAAAGCAGCCCACCTCCGGGAGAATCTCAAGAGCAGGGGGTGGAGCAAGCCAGGCCTCAAACCACGAGAAGCTCCAGCCCAAAAGGCAGCCAAAATGCAGCCCACATCCGGGAGAATATCAAGAGCAGGGGGTGGAGCAAGCCAGGCCTCAAAGCATGAGAAGCTCCAGCCCAAAAGGCAGCCAAAGTGCAGCCCACATCCGGGAGAATCTCAAGAGCAGGGGGTGGAGCAAGCCAGGCCTCAAACCACGAGAAGCTCCAGCCCTAAAGGCAGCCAAAATGCAGCCCACATCCGGGAGAATATCAAGAGCAGGGGTTGGAGGAAGGCAGGCCTCAAATCACGAGAAGCTCCAGCCCAAAGAGCAACCAAAATGCAGCCCACATCCGGGAGAATCTCAAGAGCAGGGGGTGGAGCCAGCCATGCCCCAAACAACGAGAAGCTCCAGCCCAAAATGCAGCTAAAATCCAGCGCAATTCTGGGAGAATATCAAGAGAAGTTGGTGGAGCAAGCCAGGCCTCAAACCACGAGAAGCTCCAGTTCAAAAGGCAGCGAAAATGCAGCCCACACCTGGGAGAATCTCAAGAGCAGGGTGTGGAGCAAGCCAGGCCTCAAACCATGAGAAGCTCCAGCCCAATAGGCAGCCAAAATGAAGCCCACCTCAGGGAGAATCTCAAGAGCAGGGGGTGGAGCAAGCCAGGCCTCAAACAACGAGAATCTCCAGCCCAAAAGGCAGCTGAAGTCCAGCCCACCTCCGGGAGAATCTCAAGAGCAGGGGGTGGAGCAAGCCAGGCCTCAAACCACGAGAAGCTCCAGCCCAAGAATCAGACAAAATGCAGGCCATATCCGGGAGAATCTCAAGAGCAGGGGGTGGAGCAAGCCAGGCCTCAAACCACGAGAAGCTCCAGCCCAAAAGGCAGCCAAAATGCAGCCCACATCCGGGAGAATCTCAAGAGCAGGGGGTGGAGCAAGCCAGGCCTCAAACCACGAGAAGCTCCAGCCCAAAAGGCAGCCAAAATGCAGCCCACATCCGGGAGAATATCATGGGAAGGGCGTGGAGCAAGCCAGGCCTCAAACCACGAGAAGCTCCAGCCCAAAAGGCAGCCAAAATGCAGCCCACATCCGGGAGAATCTCAAGAGCAGGGGGTGGAGCAAGCCAGGCCTCAAACCATGAGAAGCTCCAGACCAAAAAGCAGCCAAAATGCAGCCCACATCCGGGAAAATATCAAGAGCAGGGGGTGGAGCAAGCCAGGCCCCAAACCACGAGAATTTCCAGCCCAAAAAGCAGCCAAAAAGCAGCCCACCTCCGGGAGAATCTCAAGAGCAGGGGGTGGAGCAAGCCAGGCCTCAAACCACGAGAAGCTCCAGCCCAAAAGGCAGCCAAAATGCAGCCCACATCCGGGAGAATATCAAGAGCAGGGGGTGGAGCAAGCCAGGCCTCAAAGCATGAGAAGCTCCAGCCCAAAAGGCAGCCAAAGTGCAGCCCACATCCGGGAGAATCTCAAGAGCAGGGGGTGGAGCAAGCCAGGCCTCAAACCACGAGAAGCTCCAGCCCAAAAGGCAGCCAAAATGCAGCCCACATCCGGGAGAATATCAAGAGCAGGGGTTGGAGGAAGGCAGGCCTCAAATCACGAGAAGCTCCAGCCCAAAGAGCAACCAAAATGCAGCCCACATCCGGGAGAATCTCAAGAGCAGGGGGTGGAGCCAGCCATGCCCCAAACAACGAGAAGCTCCAGCCCAAAATGCAGCTAAAATCCAGCGCAATTCTGGGAGAATATCAAGAGAAGTTGGTGGAGCAAGCCAGGCCTCAAACCACGGGAAGCTCCAGTTCAAAAGGCAGCGAAAATGCAGCCCACACCTGGGAGAATCTCAAGAGCAGGGTGTGGAGCAAGCCAGGCCTCAAACCATGAGAAGCTCCAGCCCAATAGGCAGCCAAAATGAAGCCCACCTCAGGGAGAATCTCAAGAGCAGGGGGTGGAGCAAGCCAGGCCTCAAACCACGAGAAGCTCCAGCCCAAAAGGCAGCCAAAATGCAGCCCACATCCGGGAGAATCTCAAGAGCAGGGGGTGGAGCAAGCCAGGCCTCAAACCACGAGAAGCTCCAGCCCAAAAGGCAGCCAAAATACAGCCCACCTCCGGGAGAATCTCAAGAGCAGGGGGTGGAGCAAGCCAGGCCTCAAACCATGAGAATCTCCAGCCCAAAAGGCAGCCAAAATCCAGCCCACCTCCGGGAGAATCTCAAGAGCAGGGGGTGGAGCAAGCCAGGCCTCAAACCACGAGAAGCTCCAGCCCAAAGGGCAGCGAAAATGCAGCCCACTTCCGGGAGAATCTCAAGAGCAGGGGGTGGAGCAAGCCAGGCCTCAAACCTTGAGAAGCTCCAGCCCAAAAGGAAGTCAAAATGCAGCCCACATCTTGGAGAATATCAAGAGCAGACGGTGGAGCAAGCCAGGCCCCAAACCAGAGAAGCTCCAGCCCAAAAGGCAGCCAAAATGCAGCCCACATCCGGGAGAATCTCAAGAGCAGGGGGTGGAGCAAGCCAGGCCTCAAACCACGAGAAGCTCCAGCTCAAAATGCAGCTAAAGTCCAGTCCACCTCCGGGAGAATCTCAAGAGCAGGGGGTGGAGCAAGGCAGGCCTCAAACAACGAGAATCTCCAGCCCAAAAGGCAGCCAAAATGCAGCCCACCTCCGGGAGAATCTCAAGAGCAGGGGGTGGAGCAAGCCAGGCCTCAAACCACGAGAAGCTCCAGCCCAAAAGGCAGCCAAAATGCAGCCCACATCCGGGAGAATCTCAAGAGCAGGGGGTGGAGCAAGCCAGGCCTCAAACCACGAGAAGCTCCAGCTCAAAATGCAGCTAAAGTCCAGCCCACCTCCAGGAGAATCTCAAGAGCAGGGGGTGGAGCAAGGCAGGCCTCAAACAAAGAGAATCTCCAGCCCAAAAGGCAGCCAAAATGCAGCCCACCTCCGGGAGAATATCAAGAGCAGGGGGTGGAGCAAGCCAGGCCTCAAAGCATGAGAAGCTCCAGCCCAAAAGGCAGCCAAAATGCAGCCCACACCCGGGAGAATATCAAGAGCAGGGGGTTGAGCAAGCCAGGCCTCAAACCACGAGAAGCTCCAGCCCAAAAGGCAGCCAAAATGCAGCCCACATCCGGGAGAATATCAAGAGCAAGGGGTGGAGCAAGCCAGGCCTCAAACCTCGAGAAGCTCCAGCCCAAAATGGAGCCAAAAGACAGCCCACATCCGTGAGAATCTCAAGAGCAGGGGCTGGAGCAAGCCAGGCCTCAAACCACGAGAAGCTCCAGCCCAAAAGGCAGCCAAAATGCAGCCCACATCCGGGAGAATCTCAAGAGCAGGGGGTGGAGCAAGCCAGGCCTCAAACCACGAGAAGCTCCAGCCCAAAAGGCAACCAAAATGCAGCCCACATCCGGGAGAATCTCAAGAGCAGGGGGTGGAGCCAGCCATGCCCCAAACAACGAGAAGCTCCAGCCCAAAATGCAGCTAAAATCCAGCGCAATTCTGGGAGAATATCCAGAGAAGTTGGTGGAGCAAGCCAGGCCTCAAACCACGGGAAGCTCCAGCCCAATAGGCAGCCAAAATGAAGCCCACCTCAGGGAGAATCTCAAGAGCAGGGGGTGGAGCAAGCCAGGCCTCAAACCACGAAAAGCTCCAGCCCAAAAGGCAGTGAAAATGCAGCCCACCTCCGGGAGAATCTCAAGAGCAGGGGGTGGAGCAAGCCAGGCCTCAAACCACGAGAAGCTCCAGCCCAAAAGGCAGCCAAAGTGCAGCCCACCTCCGGGAGAATCTCAAGAGCAGGGGGTGGAGCAAGCCAGGCCTCAAACCACGAGAAGCTCCAGCCCAAAAGGCAGCCAAAATCCAGCCCACCTCCGGGAGAATCTCAAGAGCAGGGGGTGGAGCAAGCCAGGCCTCAAACCACGAGAATCTCCAGCCCAAAGGGCAGCGAAAATCCAGCCCACACCTGGGAGAATCTCAAGAGCAGGGGGTGGAGCAAGCCAGGCCTCAAACCTTGAGAAGCTCCAGCCCAAAAGGAAGTCAAAATGCAGCCCACATCTTGGAGAATATCAAGAGCAGACGGTGGAGCAAGCCAGGCCCCAAACCACGAGAAGCTCCAGCCCAAAAGGCAGCCAAAATGCAGCCCACATCCGGGAGAATCTCAAGAGCAGGGGGTGGAGCAAGCCAGGCCTCAAACCACGAGAAGCTCCAGCTCAAAATGCAGCTAAAGTCCAGCCCACCTCCGGGAGAATCTCAAGAGCAGGGGGTGGAGCAAGGCAGGCCTCAAACAACGAGAATCTCCAGCCCAAAAGGCAGCCAAAACGCAGCCCACCTCCGGGAGAATCTCAAGAGCAGACGGTGGAGCAAGCCAGGCCTCAAACCACGAGAAGCTCCAGCCCAAAAGGCAGCCAAAATGCAGCCCACATCCGGGAGAATATCAAGAGCAGGAAGTGGAGCAAGGCAGGCCTCAAACCACGAGAAGCTCCAGCCCAAAAGGCAGCTAAAATCCAGCACAATTCTGGGAGAATATCAAGAGAAGTTGGTGGAGCAAGCCAGGCCTCAAACCACTAGAAGCTCCAGCCGAAATTGCAGCAAAAATGCAGCCCACATCTGGGAGAATATCAAGAGCAGGGGTGGGAGGAAGGCAGGCCTCAAACCACGAGAAGCTCCAGCCCAAAAGGCAGCCAAAATCCAGCCCACATCCGGGAGAATTTCAAAACCAGGGGGTGGAGCAAGCCAGGCCTCAAACCACGAGAAGCTCCAGCCCAAAAGGCAGCCAAAATGCAGCCCACATCCGGGAGAAGCTCAAGAGCAGGGGGTGGAGCAAGCCAGGCCTCAAACCACGAGAAGCTCCAGCCCAAAAGGCACCCAAAATGCAGCCCACATCTGGGAGAATCTCAGGAGCAGGAAGTGGAGCAAGCCAGGCCTCAAACCATGAGAAGCTCCAGCCCAAAAGGCAGCCAAAAGAAAGCCCACATCCGTGAGAATCTCAAGAGCAGGGGCTGGAGCAAGCCAGGCCTCAAACCACGAGAAGCTCCAGCCCAAAAGGCAGCCAAAATGCAGCCCACATCTGGGAGAATCTCAAGAGCAGGGGGTGGAGCAAGCCAGGCCTCAAACCACGAGAAGCTCCAGCCGAAAGAGCAACCAAAATGCAGCCCACCTCCGGGAGAATCTCAAGAGCAGGGGGTGGAGCCAGCCATGCCCCAAACAACGAGAAGCTCCAGCCCAAAAGACAGCTAAAATCCAGCGCAATTCTGGGAAAATATCAAGAGAAGTTGGTGGAGCAAGCCAGGCCTCAAACCACGGGAAGCTCCAGTTCAAAAGGCAGCCAAAATGCAGCTCACATCCGGGAGAATCTCAAGAGCAGGGTGTGGAGAAAGCCAGGCCTCAAACCATGAGAATCTCCAGCCCAAAATGCAGCCAAAATGAAGCCCACCTCAGAGAGAATCTCAAGAGCAGGGGGTGGAGCAAGCCAGGCCTCAAACCACGAGAAGCTCCAGCCCAAAAGGCAGCCAAAATGCAGCCCACATCCGGGAGGATCTCAAGAGCAGGGGGTGGAGCAAGCCAGGCCTCAAACCACGAGAAGCTCCAGCCCAAAAGGCAGCCAAAATGCAGCCCACCTCCGGGAGAATCTCAGGAGCAGGTGGTGGAGCGAGCCAGGCCTCAAACCACGAGAAGCTCCAGCCCAAAAGGCAGCCAAAATCCAGCCCACCTACGGGAGAATCTCAAGAGCAGGGGGTGGAGCAAGCCAGGCCTCAAACCACAAGAAGCTCCAGCCCAAAAGGCAGCCAAAATGCAGCCCACCTCCGGGAGAATCTCAGGAGCAGGTGGTGGAGCGAGCCAGGCCTCAAACCACGAGAAGCTCCAGCCCAAAAGGCAGCCAAAATCCAGCCCACCTACGGGAGAATCTCAAGAGCAGGGGGTGGAGCAAGCCAGGCCTCAAACCACGAGAATCTCCAGCCCAAAGGGCAGCGAAAATCCAGCCCACACCTGGGAGAATCTCAAGAGCAGGGGGTGGAGCAAGCCAGGCCTCAAACCACGAGAAGCTCCAGCCCAAAAGGCAGCCAAAATGCAGCCCACATCCGGGAGAATCTCAAGAGCAGGGGGTGGAGCAAGCCAGGCCTCAAACCACGAGAAGCTCCGGCCCAAAATGCAGCCAAACTCCAGCCCACCTCCGGGAGAATCTCAAGAGCAGGGGGTGGAGCAAGCCAGGCCTCAAACCACGAGAATTTCCAGCCCAAAAAGCAGCCAAAATCCAGCCCACATGCGGGAGAATAGCAAGAGCTGGGGTTGGAAAAATGCAGGCCTCAAACCACGAGAAGCTCCAGCCCAAAAGGCAGCCAAAATGCAGCCCACCTCCGGGAGAATCTCAAGAGCAGGGGGTGGAGCAAGCCAGGCCTCTAATCACGAGAAGCTCCAGCCCAAAAGGCACCCAAAATGCAGCCCACCTCCGGGAGAATCTCAAGAGCAGGGGCTGGAGCAAGCCAGGCCTCAAACCAGGAGAAGCTCCAGCCCAAAAGGCAGCCAAAATGCAGCCCACATCTGGGAGAATCTCAAGAGCAGGGGGTGGAGCAAGCCATGCCCCAAACAACGAGAAGCTCCAGCCCAAAAGGCAGCCAAAATGCAGCCCACCTCCGGGAGAATCTCAAGAGCAGGGGGTGGAGCAAGCCAGGCCTCAAACCACGAGAATTTCCAGCCCAAAAAGGCAGCCATAATGCAGCCCACATCCGGGAGAATATCATGGGCAGGGGGTGGAGCAAGCCAGACCTCAAACCACGAGAAACTCCAGCCCAAAAGGCAGCCAAAATGCAGCCCACATCCGGGAGAATCTCAAGAGCAGGGGGTGGAGCAAGCCAGGCCTCAAACCACGAGAAGCTCCAGCCCAAAAATCAGCCAAAATTCTGCCCGTATCCGGAGAATCGAAGAGCAGGGGTTGGAGGAAGGCAGGCCTCTAACCACGAGAAGCTCCAGTTCAAAAGGCAGCCAAAATCCAGCTCACATCCGGGAGAATTTCAAGAGCAGGGTGTGGAGCAAGCCAGGCCTCAAACCATGAGAATCTCCAGCGGAAAATGCAGCCAAAATCCAGCCCACATCCGGGAGAATCTCAAGAGGAGGGGTTGGAGCAAGCCAGGCCTCAAACCATGAGAAGCTCCAGCCCAAAAGGCAGCCAAAATGCAGCCCACCTCCGGGAGAATCTCAAGAGCAGGGGGTGGAGCAAGCCAGGCCTCAAACCACGAGAAGCTCCAGCCCAAAAGGCAGCCAAAATGCAGCCCACATCTGGGAGAATCTCAAGAGCAGGGGGTGGAGCAAGCCAGGCCTCAAACCACTAGAAGCTCCAGCCGAAATGGCAGCAAAAATGCAGCCCACATCTGGGAGAATATCAAGAGCAGGGGTTGGAGGAAGGCAGGCCTCAAACCACGAGAAGCTCCAGCCCAAAATGCAGCCAAACTCCAGCCCAAATCCGGGAGAATTTCAAAACCAGGGGATGAAGCAAGCCAGGCCTCAAACCACGAGAAGCTCCAGCCCAAAAGGCAGCCAAAATGCAGCCCACCTCCGGGAGAATCTCAAGAGCAGGGGGTGGAGCAAGCCAGGCCTCAAACCACGAGAAGCTCCAGCCCAAAAGGCAGCCAAAATCCAGCCCACATCCGGGAGAATCTCAAGAGCAGGGGGTGGAGCCAGCCATGCCCCAAACAACGAGAAGCTCTAGCCCAAAAAGCAGCTAAAATCCAGCGCACATCTGGGAGAATATCAACAGATTTTGGTGGCGAAAGCCAGGCCTCAAACCACGAGAAGCTCTAGCCCAAAATGCAGCTAAACTCCAGCCCACATCCAGGAGAATATCAAGAGCAGGGGTTGGAGCAATCCAGGCCTCAAAACACAAGAAGCTCCAGCCCAAAAGGCAGCCAAAATGCAGCCCACATCCGGGAGAAAATCAAGAGCATGGGGTGGAGCAAGCCAGGCCTCAAACCACGAGAAGCTCCAGCCCAAAAAGCAGCCAAAATCCAGCCCACATCCGGGAGAATAGCAAGAGCTTGGGTTGGAACAATGCAGGCCTCAAACCACGAGAAGCTCCAGCCCAAAAGGCAGCCAAAATGCAGCCCACATCTGGGAGAATCTCAAGAGCAGGGGGTGGAGCAAGCCAGGCCTCAAACCACGAGAAGCTCCAGCCCAAAAGGCAGCTAAAATCCAGCGCAATTCTGGGAGAATATCAAGAGAAGTTGGAGGAGCAAGCCAGGCCTCAAACCACGAGAATCTCCAGCCCAAAGGGCAGCGAAAATCCAGCCCACATCTGGGAGAATCTCAAGAGCAGGGGGTGGAGCAAGCCAGGCCCCAAACCACGAGAAGCTCCAGCCCAAAAGGCAGCCAAAATGCAGCCCACATCCGGGAGAATCTCAAGAGCAGGGGGTGGAGCAAGCCAGGCCTCAAACCACGAGAAGCTCCAGCTCAAAATGCAGCTAAATTCCAGGCCACATCCGGGAGAATATCAAGAGCAGGGCGTGGAGCAATCCAGGCCTCAAACCACAAGAAGCTCCAGCCCAAAAGGCAGCCAAACTCCAGCCCAAATCCGGGAGAATTTCAAAACCAGGGGGTGGAGCAAGCCAGGCCTCAAACCACGAGAAGCTCCAGCCCAAAAGGCAGCCAAAATGCAGCCCACATCCGTGAGAATATCAAGAGCAGGGGGTGGAGCAAGCCAGGCCTCAAACCACGAGAAGCTCCAGCCCAAAAGGCAACCAAAATGCAGCCCACATCCGGGAGAATCTCAAGAGCAGGGGGTGGAGCCAGCCATGCCCCAAACAACGAGAAGCTCTAGCCCAAAAAGCAGCTAAAATCCAGCGCACATCTGGGAGAATATCAACAGATTTTGGTGGCGAAAGCCAGGCCTCAAACCACGAGAAGCTCTAGCCCAAAATGCAGCTAAACTCCAGCCCACATCCAGGAGAATATCAAGAGCAGGGGTTGGAGCAATCCAGGCCTCAAAACACAAGAAGCTCCAGCCCAAAAGGCAGCCAAAATGCAGCCCACATCCGGGAGAAAATCAAGAGCATGGGGTGGAGCAAGCCAGGCCTCAAACCACGAGAAGCTCCAGCCCAAAAAGCAGCCAAAATCCAGCCCACATCCGGGAGAATAGCAAGAGCTTGGGTTGGAACAATGCAGGCCTCAAACCACGAGAAGCTCCAGCCCAAAAGGCAGCCAAAATGCAGCCCACATCTGGGAGAATCTCAAGAGCAGGGGGTGGAGCAAGCCAGGCCTCAAACCACGAGAAGCTCCAGCCCAAAAGGCAGCTAAAATCCAGCGCAATTCTGGGAGAATATCAAGAGAAGTTGGAGGAGCAAGCCAGGCCTCAAACCACGAGAATCTCCAGCCCAAAGGGCAGCGAAAATCCAGCCCACATCTGGGAGAATCTCAAGAGCAGGGGGTGGAGCAAGCCAGGCCCCAAACCACGAGAAGCTCCAGCCCAAAAGGCAGCCAAAATGCAGCCCACATCCGGGAGAATCTCAAGAGCAGGGGGTGGAGCAAGCCAGGCCTCAAACCACGAGAAGCTCCAGCTCAAAATGCAGCTAAATTCCAGGCCACATCCGGGAGAATATCAAGAGCAGGGCGTGGAGCAATCCAGGCCTCAAACCACAAGAAGCTCCAGCCCAAAAGGCAGCCAAACTCCAGCCCAAATCCGGGAGAATTTCAAAACCAGGGGGTGGAGCAAGCCAGGCCTCAAACCACGAGAAGCTCCAGCCCAAAAGGCAGCCAAAATGCAGCCCACATCCGTGAGAATATCAAGAGCAGGGGGTGGAGCAAGCCAGGCCTCAAACCACGAGAAGCTCCAGCCCAAAAGGCAACCAAAATGCAGCCCACATCCGGGAGAATCTCAAGAGCAGGGGCTGGAGCAAGCCAGGCCTCAAACCACGAGAAGCTCCAGCCCAAAATGCAGCCGAAATGCAGCCCACATCCGGGAGAATCTCAAGAGCAGGGGTTGGAGCAATGCAGGCCTCAAACCACGAGAAGCTCCAGCCCAAAAGGCAACCAAAATGCAGCCCACATCCGGGAGAATCTCAAGAGCAGGGGGTGGAGCCAGCCATGCCCCAAACAACGAGAAGCTCCAGCCCAAAAGGCAGCTAAAATCCAGCGCAATTCTGGGAGAATATCAAGAGAAGTTGGTGGAGCAAGCCAGGCCTCAAACCACGGGAAGCTCCAGTTCAAAAGGCAGCCAAAATCCAGCTCACATCCGGGAGAATCTCAAGAGCAGGGGGTGGAGCAAGCCAGGCCTCAAACCATGAGAATCTCCAGCCCAAAATGCAGCCAAAATGCAGCCCACATCCGGGAGAATCTCAAGAGGAGGGGTTGGAGCAAGCCAGGCCTCAAACCACGAGAAGCTCCAGCCCAAAAGGCAGCCAAAATGCAGCCAACATCCGGGAGAATCTCAAGAGCAGTTGGTGGAGCCAGCCATGCCCCAAACAACGAGAAGCTGCAGCCCAAAAGGCAGCCAAAATGCAGCCCACCTCCGGGAGAATCTCAAGAGCAGGGGGTGGAGCAAGCCAGGCCTCAAACCACGAGAATTTCCAGCCCAAAAAGGCAGCCATAATGCAGCCCACATCCGGGAGAATCTCAAGAGCAGGGGGTGGAGCAAGCCAGACCTCAAACCACGAGAAACTCCAGCCCAAAAGGCAGCCAAAATGCAGCCCACATCTGGGAGAATATGAAGAGCAGGGGATGGAGCAAGCCAGGCCTCAAAGCACGAGAAGCTCCAGCCCAAAAGGCAGCCAAAATGCAGCCCACATCCGGGAGAATCTCAAGAGCAGGGGGTGGAGCAAACCAGGCCTCAAACCACGAGAAGCTCCAGCCCAAAAATCAGCCAAAATTCAGCCCGTATCCGGAGAATGCCAAGAGCAGGGGTTGGAGGAAGGCAGGCCTCTAACCACGAGAAGCTCCAGCCCAACAGGCAGCCAAAATGCAGCCCACATCCGGGAAAATATCAAGAGCAGGGGGTGGAGCAAGCCAGGCCTCAAACCACAAGAAGCTCCAGTTCAAAAGGCAGCCAAAATCCAGCTCACATCCGGGAGAATCTCAAGAGCAGGGTGTGGAGCAAGCCAGGCCTCAAACCATGAGAATCTCCAGCGGAAAATTAAGCCAAAATCCAGCCCACATCCGGGAGAATCTCAAGAGCAGGGGGTGGAGCAAACCAGGCCTCAAACCATGAGAAGCTCCAGCCCAAAAGGCAGCCAAAATGAAGCCCACATCTGGGAGAACCTCAAGAGCAGGGGGTGGAGCAAGCCAGGCCTCAAACCACGAGAAGCTCCAGCCCAAAAGGCAGCCAAAATCCAGCCCACCTCCGGGAGAATCTCAAGAGCAGGGGGTGGAGCAAGACAGGCCTCAAACAACGAGAAGCTCCAGCCCAAAAGGCAGCCAAAATGCAGCCCACATCCGGGAGAATCTCAAGAGCAGGGGTTGGAGCAAGCCAGGCCTCAAACCACGAGAAGCTCCAGCCGAAAAGGCAGCCAAAATCCAGCCCACATCCGGGAGAATCTCAAGAGCAGGGGGTGGAGCAAGCCAGGCCTCAAACCTCGAGAAGTTCCAGCCCAAAATGCAGCCCACATGCAGCCCATATCCGGGAGAATATCAAGAGCAGGGGGTGGAGCAAACCAGGCCTCAAACCACGAGAAGCTCCAGCCCAAAAATCAGCCAAAATGCAGCCCATATCCGGAGAATGTCAAGAGCAGGGGTTGGAGGAAGGCAGGCCTCAAACCACGAGAATCTCCAGCCCAAAAAGCAGCCAAAATGCAGCCCACATCCGGGAGAATCTCAAGAGCAGGGGGTGGAGCAAGCCAGGCCTCAAACCATGAGAAGCTCCAGCCCAAAAGGAAGTCAAAATGCAGCCCACATCTTGGAGAATATCAAGAGCAGACGGTGGAGCAAGCCAGGCCTCAAACCACGAGAAGCTCCAGCCCAAAAGGCAGCCAAAATGCAGCCCACATCCGAGAGAATCTCAAGAGCAGGGGGTGGAGCAAGCCAGGCCTCAAACCACGAGAAGCTCCAGCTCAAAATGCAGCTAAAGTCCACCCCACATCCGGGAGAATCTCAAGAGCAGGGGGTGGAGCAAGCCAGGCCTCAAACCACGAGAATTTCCAGCCCAAAAGGCAGCCAAAATCCAGCCCACATGCGGGAGAATAGCAAGAGCTGGGGTTGGAACAATGCAGGCCTCAAACCACGAGAAGCTCCAGCCCAAAAGGCAGCCAAAATGCAGCCCACCTCCGGGAGAATCTCAAGAACAGGGGGTGGAGCAAGCCAGGCCTCTAATCACGAGAAGCTCCAGCCCAAAAGGCAGCCAAAATGCAGCCCACATCCAGGAGAATCTCAAGAGCAGGGGCTGGAGCAAGCCAGGCCTCAAACCAGGAGAAGCTCCAGCCCAAAAGGCAGCCAAAATGCAGCCCACATCTGGGAGAATCTCAAGAGCAGGGGGTGGAGCAAGCCAGGCCTCAAACCACGAGAAGCTCCAGCCCAAAAGGCAGCCAAAATGCAGCCAACATCCGGGAGAATCTCAAGAGCAGGGGCTGGAGCAAGCCAGGCCTCAAACCACGAGAAGCTCCAGCCCAAAAGGCAGCCAAAATGCAGCCCACATCCGGGAGAATCTCAAGAGCAGGGGGTGGAGCAAGACAGGCCTCAAACCTTGAGAAGCTCCAGCCCAAAAATCAGCCAAAATCCAGCCCACATCTGGGAGAATGTCAAGAGCAAGGGGTGGAGCAAGGCAGGCCTCAAACAACGAGAAGCTCCAGCCCAAAAGGCAGCCAAAATCCAGCCCACATCCGGGAGAATCTCAAGAGCAGGGGGTGGAGCAAGCCAGGCCTCAAACCTCGAGAAGTTCCAGCCCAAAATGCAGCCCACATGCAGCCCATATCCGGGAGAATATCAAGAGCAGGGGGTGGAGCAAGCCAGGCCTCAAACCACGAGAAGCTCCAGCCCAAAAATCAGCCAAAATGCAGCCCATATCCGGAGAATGTCAAGAGCAGGGGTTGGAGGAAGGCAGGCCTCAAACCACGAGAAGCTCCAGCCCAAAAGGCAGCCAAAATGCAGCCCACCTCCGGGAGAATCTCAAGAGCAGGGGGTGGAGCAAGACAGGCCTCAAACCACGAGAAGCTCCAGCCCAAAAGTCAGCCAAAATCCAGCCCACATCTGGGAGAATATCAAGAGCAAGGGGTGGAGCAAGGCAGGCCTCAAACAACGAGAAGCTCCAGCCCAAAAGGCAGCCAAAATGCAGCCCACATCCGGGAGAATCTCAAGAGCAGGGGTTGGAGCAAGCCAGGCCTCAAACCATGAGAAGCTCCAGCCCAAAAGAAAGCCAAAATCCAGCCCACATCCGGGAGAATCTCAAAAGCAAGGGGTGGAGCAAGCCACGCCTCAAACCTCGAGAAGTTCCAGCCCACAAGGGAGCCAAAATCCAGCCCACATCCGGGAGAATCTCAAGAGCAGGGGGTGGAGGAAATCCAGGCCTCAAACCACGAGAAGCTCCAGCCCAAAAATCATCCAAAATGCACCCCATATCCGGAGAATGTCAAGAGCAGGGGTTGGAGGAAGGCAGGCCTCAAACCACGAGAAGCTCCAGCCCAAAATGCAGCCAAAATGCAGCAAACATCCGGGAGAATCTCAAGAGCAGGTGGTGGAGCTAACCAGGCCTCAAACCACGAGAAGCTCCAGCCCAAAATTCAGCCAAAATCCTAACCACATACAGGAGAATATGAAGAGTAGGGGATGGAGCAAGCCAGGGCTCAAACCACGAGAAGCTCCAGCCCAAAAGGCAGCCACAATGCAGCCCACATCCGGGAGAATCTCAAGAGCAGGGGCTGGAGCAAGCCAGGCCTCAAACCACGAGAAGCTCCAGCCCAAAATGCAGCCAAAATGCAGCCCACCTCCGGGAGAATCTCAAGAGCAGGGGGTGGAGCAAGCCAGGCCTCAAACCACGAGAAGCTCCAGCCCAAAAGGCAGCCAAAATGCAGCCCACCTCCGGGAGAATCTCAAGACCAGGGGGTGGAGCAAGCCAGGCCTCAAACCACGAGAAGCTCCAGCCCAAAAGGCAGCCAAAATGCAGCCCACCTCCGGGAGCATCTCAAGAGCAGGGGATGGAGAAAGCCAGACCTCAAACCTTTAGAAGCTCCAGCCCAAAAGGCAGCCAAAATGCAGCCCACCTCCGGGAGAATCTCAAGAGCAGGGGTTGGAGCAAGCCAGGCCTCAAACCACGAGAAGCTCCAGCCCAAAAGGCAGCCAAAATGCAGCCCACATCCGGGAGAATCTCAAGAGCAGGGGGTGGAGCAAGCCAGGCCTCAAACCACGAGAAGCTCCAGCCCAAGAATCAGCCAAAATGCAGCCCACATCTGGGTGAATCTCAAGAGCAGGGGGTGGAGCAAGCCAGGCCTCAAACCACGAGAAGCTCCAGCCCAAAAGGCAGCCAAAATCCAGCCCACATCCGGGAGAATCTCAAGAGCAGGGGGTGGAGCAAGCCAGGCCTCAAACCATGAGAAGCTCCAGCCCAAAAGGCAGCCAAAATGCAGCCCATGTCCGGGAGAATCTCAAGAGCAGGGTGTGGAGCAAGCCAGGCCTCAAACCTTGAGAAGCTCCAGCCCAACAGGCAGCCAAAATGCAGCCCACATCCGGGAGAATCTCAAGAGCAGGGGGTGGAGCAAGCCAGGCCTCAAACCACGAGAAGCTCCAGCCCAAAAGGCAGCCAAAATGCAGCCCACATCCGGGAGAATCTCAAGAGCAGGGGGTGGAGCAAGCCAGGCCTCAAACCACGAGAAGCTCCAGCCCTAAAGTCAGCCAAAATGGAGCCCACATCCGGGAGAATCTCAAGAGCAGGGGGTGGAGCAAGCCAGGCCTCAAACCACAAGAAGCTCCAGCCCAAAAGGCAGCCAAAATGCAGCCCACATCCGGGAGAATCTCAAGAGCAGGGGGTGGAGCAAGCCAGGCCTCAAACCACGAGAATTTCCAGCCCAAAAGGCAGCCAAAATCCAGCCCACATGCGGGAGAATAGCAAGAGCTGGGGTTGGAACAATGCAGGCCTCAAACCACGAGAAGCTCCAGCCCAAAAGGCAGCCAAAATGCAGCCCACCTCCGGGAGAATCTCAAGAACAGGGGGTGGAGCAAGCCAGGCCTCTAATCACGAGAAGCTCCAGCCCAAAAGGCAGCCAAAATGCAGCCCACATCCAGGAGAATCTCAAGAGCAGGGGCTGGAGCAAGCCAGGCCTCAAACCAGGAGAAGCTCCAGCCCAAAAGGCAGCCAAAATGCAGCCCACATCTGGGAGAATCTCAAGAGCAGGGGGTGGAGCAAGCCAGGCCTCAAACCACGAGAAGCTCCAGCCCAAAAGGCAGCCAAAATGCAGCCAACATCCGGGAGAATCTCAAGAGCAGGGGCTGGAGCAAGCCAGGCCTCAAACCACGAGAAGCTCCAGCCCAAAAGGCAGCCAAAATGCAGCCCACATCCGGGAGAATCTCAAGAGCAGGGGGTGGAGCAAGACAGGCCTCAAACAACGAGAAGCTCCAGCCCAAAAGGCAGCTAAAATCCAGCGCAATTCTGGGAGAATATCAAGAGAAGTTGGTGGAGCAAGCCAGGCCTCAAACCTCGAGAAGTTCCAGCCCAAAATGCAGCCCACATGCAGCCCATATCCGGGAGAATATCAAGAGCAGGGGGTGGAGCAAGCCAGGCCTCAAACCACGAGAAGCTCCAGCCCAAAAATCAGCCAAAATGCAGCCCATATCCGGAGAATGTCAAGAGCAGGGGTTGGAGGAAGGCAGGCCTCAAACCACGAGAAGCTCCAGCCCAAAAGGCAGCCAAAATGCAGCCCACCTCCGGGAGAATCTCAAGAGCAGGGGGTGGAGCAAGACAGGCCTCAAACCACGAGAAGCTCCAGCCCAAAAGGCAGCCAAAATGCAGCCCACATCCGGGAGAATCTCAAGAGCAGGGGTTGGAGCAAGCCAGGCCTCAAACCATGAGAAGCTCCAGCCCAAAAGAAAGCCAAAATCCAGCCCACATCCGGGAGAATCTCAAAAGCAAGGGGTGGAGCAAGCCACGCCTCAAACCTCGAGAAGTTCCAGCCCACAAGGGAGCCAAAATCCAGCCCACATCCGGGAGAATCTCAAGAGCAGGGGGTGGAGGAAATCCAGGCCTCAAACCACGAGAAGCTCCAGCCCAAAAATCATCCAAAATGCACCCCATATCCGGAGAATGTCAAGAGCAGGGGTTGGAGGAAGGCAGGCCTCAAACCACGAGAAGCTCCAGCCCAAAAAGCAGCCAAAATGCAGCAAACATCCGGGAGAATCTCAAGAGCAGGTGGTGGAGCAAACCAGGCCTCAAACCACGAGAAGCTCCAGCCCAAAATTCAGCCAAAATCCTAACCACATACAGGAGAATATGAAGAGTAGGGGATGGAGCAAGCCAGGGCTCAAACCACGAGAAGCTCCAGCCCAAAAGGCAGCCACAATGCAGCCCACATCCGGGAGAATCTCAAGAGCAGGGGGTGGAGCAAGCCAGGCCTCAAACCACGAGAAGCTCCAGCCCAAAAGGCAGCCAAAATGCAGACCACATCCGGGAGAATATCAAGAGCAGGGGCTGGAGCAAGCCAGGCCTCAAACCACGAGAAGCTCCAGCCCAAAATGCAGCCAAAATGCAGCCCACCTCCGGGAGAATCTCAAGAGCAGGGGGTGGAGCAAGCCAGGCCTCAAACCACGAGAAGCTCCAGCCCAAAAGGCAGCCAAAATGCAGCCCACATCCGGGAGAATCTCAGGGGCAGGAAGTGGAGAAAGCCAGGCCTCAAAGCACGAGAAGCTCCAGCCCAAAAGGCAGCCAAAATGCAGCCCACCTCCGGGAGCATCTCAAGAGCAGGGGATGGAGCAAGCCAGACCTCAAACCTTTAGAAGCTCCAGCCCAAAAGGCAGCCAAAATGCAGCCCACCTCCGGGAGAATCTCAAGAGCAGGGGTTGGAGCAAGCCAGGCCTCAAACCACGAGAAGCTCCAGCCCAAAAGGCAGCCAAAATGCAGCCCACATCCGGGAGAATCTCAAGAGCAGGGGGTGGAGCAAGCCAGGCCTCAAACCACGAGAAGCTCCAGCCCAAGAATCAGCCAAAATGCAGCCCACATCTGGGTGAATCTCAAGAGCAGGGGGTGGAGCAAGCCAGGCCTCAAACCACGAGAACCTCCAGCCCAAAAGGCAGCCAAAATCCAGCCCACATCCGGGAGAATCTCAAGAGCAGGGGGTGGAGCAAGCCAGGCCTCAAACCATGAGAAGCTCCAGCCCAAAAGGCAGCCAAAATGCAGCCCATGTCCGGGAGAATCTCAAGAGCAGGGTGTGGAGCAAGCCAGGCCTCAAACCTTGAGAAGCTCCAGCCCAAAAGGCAGCCAAAATGCAGCCCACCTCCGGGAGAATCTCAAGAGCAGGGCGTGGAGCAAGCCAGGCCTCAAACCACAAGAAGCTCCAGCCCAAAAGGCAGCCAAAATGCAGCCCACATCCGGGAGAATCTCAAGAGCAGGGGGTGGAGCAAGCCAGGCCTCAAACCAGGAGAAGCTCCAGCCCAAAAGGCAGCCAAAATGCAGCCCACATCCGGGAGAATATCAAGAGCAGGGGGTGGAGCAAGCCAGGCCTCAAACCACGAGAAGCTCCAGCCCTAAAGTCAGCCAAAATGGAGCCCACATCCGGGAGAATCTCAAGAGCAGGGGGTGGAGCAAGCCAGGCCTCAAACCACAAGAAGCTCCAGCCCAAAAGGCAGCCAAAATGCAGCCCACATCCGGGAGAATCTCAAGAGCAGGTGGTGGAGCAAGCCAGGCCTCAAACCACGAGAAGCTCCAGCCCAAAAGGCAGCCAAAATGCAGCCCACATCCGGGAGAATCTCAAGAGCAGGGGGTGGAGCAAGGCAGGCCTCAAACAACGAGAAGCTCCAGCCCAAAAGGCAGCTAAAATCCAGCGCAATTCTGGGAGAATATCAAGAGAAGTTGGTGGAGCAAGCCAGGCCTCAAACCTCGAGAAGTTCCAGCCCAAAATGCAGCCCACATGCAGCCCATATCCGGGAGAATATCAAGAGCAGGGGGTGGAGCAAGCCAGGCCTCAAACCACGAGAAGCTCCAGCCCAAAAATCAGCCAAAATGCAGCCCATATCCGGAGAATGTCAAGAGCAGGGGTTGGAGGAAGGCAGGCCTCAAACCACGAGAAGCTCCAGCCCAAAAGGCAGCCAAAATGCAGCCCACCTCCGGGAGAATCTCAAGAGCAGGGGGTGGAGCAAGACAGGCCTCAAACCACGAGAAGCTCCAGCCCAAAAGTCAGCCAAAATCCAGCCCACATCTGGGAGAATATCAAGAGCAAGGGGTGGAGCAAGGCAGGCCTCAAACAACGAGAAGCTCCAGCCCAAAAGGCAGCCAAAATGCAGCCCACATCCGGGAGAATCTCAAGAGCAGGGGTTGGAGCAAGCCAGGCCTCAAACCATGAGAAGCTCCAGCCCAAAAGAAAGCCAAAATCCAGCCCACATCCGGGAGAATCTCAAAAGCAAGGGGTGGAGCAAGCCACGCCTCAAACCTCGAGAAGTTCCAGCCCACAAGGGAGCCAAAATCCAGCCCACATCCGGGAGAATCTCAAGAGCAGGGGGTGGAGGAAATCCAGGCCTCAAACCACGAGAAGCTCCAGCCCAAAAATCATCCAAAATGCACCCCATATCCGGAGAATGTCAAGAGCAGGGGTTGGAGGAAGGCAGGCCTCAAACCACGAGAAGCTCCAGCCCAAAAAGCAGCCAAAATGCAGCAAACATCCGGGAGAATCTCAAGAGCAGGTGGTGGAGCAAACCAGGCCTCAAACCACGAGAAGCTCCAGCCCAAAATTCAGCCAAAATCCTAACCACATACAGGAGAATATGAAGAGTAGGGGATGGAGCAAGCCAGGGCTCAAACCACGAGAAGCTCCAGCCCAAAAGGCAGCCACAATGCAGCCCACATCCGGGAGAATCTCAAGAGCAGGGGGTGGAGCAAGCCAGGCCTCAAACCACGAGAAGCTCCAGCCCAAAAGGCAGCCAAAATGCAGACCACATCCGGGAGAATATCAAGAGCAGGGGCTGGAGCAAGCCAGGCCTCAAACCACGAGAAGCTCCAGCCCAAAATGCAGCCAAAATGCAGCCCACCTCCGGGAGAATCTCAAGAGCAGGGGGTGGAGCAAGCCAGGCCTCAAACCACGAGAAGCTCCAGCCCAAAAGGCAGCCAAAATGCAGCCCACATCCGGGAGAATCTCAGGGGCAGGAAGTGGAGAAAGCCAGGCCTCAAAGCACGAGAAGCTCCAGCCCAAAAGGCAGCCAAAATGCAGCCCACCTCCGGGAGCATCTCAAGAGCAGGGGATGGAGCAAGCCAGACCTCAAACCTTTAGAAGCTCCAGCCCAAAAGGCAGCCAAAATGCAGCCCACCTCCGGGAGAATCTCAAGAGCAGGGGTTGGAGCAAGCCAGGCCTCAAACCACGAGAAGCTCCAGCCCAAAAGGCAGCCAAAATGCAGCCCACATCCGGGAGAATCTCAAGAGCAGGGGGTGGAGCAAGCCAGGCCTCAAACCACGAGAAGCTCCAGCCCAAGAATCAGCCAAAATGCAGCCCACATCTGGGTGAATCTCAAGAGCAGGGGGTGGAGCAAGCCAGGCCTCAAACCACGAGAAGCTCCAGCCCAAAAGGCAGCCAAAATCCAGCCCACATCCGGGAGAATCTCAAGAGCAGGGGGTGGAGCAAGCCAGGCCTCAAACCATGAGAAGCTCCAGCCCAAAAGGCAGCCAAAATGCAGCCCATGTCCGGGAGAATCTCAAGAGCAGGGTGTGGAGCAAGCCAGGCCTCAAACCTTGAGAAGCTCCAGCCCAAAAGGCAGCCAAAATGCAGCCCACATCCGGGAGAATCTCAAGAGCAGGGCGTGGAGCAAGCCAGGCCTCAAACCACAAGAAGCTCCAGCCCAAAAGGCAGCCAAAATGCAGCCCACATCCGGGAGAATCTCAAGAGCAGGGGGTGGAGCAAGCCAGGCCTCAAACCACGAGAAGCTCCAGCCCAAAAGGCAGCCAAAATGCAGCCCACATCCGGGAGAATCTCAAGAGCAGGGGGTGGAGCAAGCCAGGCCTCAAACCACGAGAAGCTCCAGCCCTAAAGTCAGCCAAAATGGAGCCCACATCCGGGAGAATCTCAAGAGCAGGGGGTGGAGCAAGCCAGGCCTCAAACCACAAGAAGCTCCAGCCCAAAAGGCAGCCAAAATGCAGCCCACATCCGGGAGAATCTCAAGAGCAGGTGGTGGAGCAAGCCAGGCCTCAAACCACGAGAAGCTCCAGCCCTAAAGGCAGCCAAAATGCAGCCCACATCCGGGAGAATCTCAAGAGCAGGGGGTGGAGCAAGCCTGGCCTCAAACCACGAGAAGCTCCAGCCCAAGAATCAGCCAAAATGCAGCCCACATCCAGGAGAATCTCAAGAGCAGGGGGTGGAGCAAGCCAGGCCTCAAACCACAAGAAGCTCCAGCCCAACAGGCAGCCAAAATCCAGCCCACATCCGGGAGAATCTCAAGAGCAGGGGGTGGAGCAAGCCAGGCCTCAAACCACGGGAAGCTGCAGCCCAAAAGGCAGCCAAAATGCAGCCCACCTCCGGGAGAATATCAAGAGCAGGGGGGGGAGCAAGCCAGGCCTCAAACCACGAGAAGCTCCAGCCCAAAAGGCAGCCAAAATGCAGCCCACATCCGGGAGAATATCAAGAGCAGGGGGTGGAGCAAGCCTGGCCTCAAACCACGAGAAGCTCCAGCCCAAGAATCAGCCAAAATGCAGCCCACATCTGGGAGAATCTCAAGAGCAGGGGGTGGAGCAAGCCAGGCCTCAAACCACAAGAAGCTCCAGCCCAAAAGGCAGCAAAAATGCAGCCCATATCCGGGAGAATCTCAAGAGCAGGGGGTGGAGCAAGCCAGGCCTCAAACCACGAGAAGCTCCAGCCCAAAAGGCAGCCAAAATGCAGCCCACATCCGGGACAATTTCAAGAGCAGGGGGTGGAGCAAACCAGGCCTCAAACCACAAGAAGCTCCAGCCCAACAGGCAGCCAAAATGCAGCCCACATCCGGGAGAATCTCAAGAGCAGGGGGTGGAGCAAGCCAGGCCTCAAACCATGAGAAGCTCCAGCCCAAAAGGCAGCCAAAATCAAGCCCACATCCGGGAGAATCTCAAGAGCAGGGGGTGGAGCAAGCCAGGCCTCAAACCACGAGAAGCTCCAGCCCAAAAGGCAGCCAAAATTCAGCCCACATCCGGGAGAATCTCAAGAGCAGGGGGTGGAGCAAGCCTGGCCTCAAACCACGAGAAGCTCCAGCCCAAGAATCAGCCAAAATGCAGCCCACATCCAGGAGAATCTCAAGAGCAGGGGGTGGAGCAAGCCAGGCCTCAAACCACAAGAAGCTCCAGCCCAACAGGCAGCCAAAATGCAGCCCACATCCGGGAGAATCTCAAGAGCAGGGGGTGGAGCAAGCCAGGCCTCAAACCACGGGAAGCTGCAGCCCAAAAGGCAGCCAAAATGCAGCCCATATCCGGGAGAATATCAAGAGCAGGGGGGGGAGCAAGCCAGGCCTCAAACCACGAGAAGCTCCAGCCCAAAAGGCAGCCAAAATGCAGCCCGCATCCGGGAGAATCTCAAGAGCAGGGGGTGGAGCAAGCCTGGCCTCAAACCACGAGAAGCTCCAGCCCAAGAATCAGCCAAAATGCAGCCCACATCTGGGAGAATCTAAAGAGCAGGGGGTGGAGCAAGCCAGGCCTCAAACCACGAGAAGCTCCAGCCCAAAAGGCAGCCAAAATGCAGCCCACATCCGGGAGAATCTCAAGAGCAGGTGGTGGAGCAAGCCAGGCCTCAAACCACGAGAAGCTCCAGCCCAAAAGGCAGCCAAAATGCAGCCCACCTCCGGGAGAATCTCAAGAGCAGGGGGTGGAGCAAGCCAGGCCTCAAACCACGAGAAGCTCCAGCCCAACAGGGAGCCAAAATGCAGCCCACATCCGGGAGAATCTCAAGAGCAGGGGGTGGAGCAAGCCAGGCCTCAAACCACGAGAAGCTCCAGCCCAAAAGGCAGCCAAAATGCAGCCCACATCCGGGAGAATCTCAAGAGCAGGGGGTGGAGCAAGCCAGGCCTCAAACCACGAGAAGCTCCAGCCCAAAAGGCAGCCAAAATGCAGCCCACATCCGGGACAATTTCAAGAGCAGGGGGTGGAGCAAGCCAGGCCTCAAACCACGAGAAGCTCCAGCCCAAAAGGCAGCCAAAATGCAGCCCACATCCGGGAGAATCTCAAGAGCAGGGGGTGGAGCAAGCCAGGCCTCAAACCACAAGAAGCTCCAGCCCAAAATGCAGCCAAAATCCAGCCCACATCTGGGAGAATCTCAAGAGAAGGGGGTGGAGCAAGCCAGGCCTCAAACCACGAGAAGCTCCAGCCCAAAAGGCAGCCAAAATGCAGCCCACCTCCGGGAGAATCTCAAGAGCAGGTGGTAGAGCAAGCCAGGCCTCAAACCACGAGAAGCTCCAGCCCTAAAGGCAGCCAAAATGCAGCCCACCTCCGGGAGAATCTCAAGAGCAGGGGCTGGAGCAAGCCAGGCCTCAAACCACGAGAAGCTCCAGCCCAAAAGGCAGCCAACATGCAGCCCACATCTGGGAGAATCTCAAGAGCAGGGGGTGGAGCAAGCCAGGCCTCAAACCACGAGAAGCTCCAGCCCAAAAGGCAGCCAAAATGCAGCCCACATCCGGGAGAATCTCAAGAGCAGGGGGTGGAGCAAGCCAGGCCTCAAACCACGAGAAGCTCCAGCCCAAAAGGCAGCCAAAATGCAGCCCACATCCGGGACAATTTCAAGAGCAGGGGGTGGAGCAAGCCAGGCCTCAAACCACGAGAAGCTCCAGCCCAAAAGGCAGCCAAAATGCAGCCCACATCCGGGAGAATCTCAAGAGCAGGGGGTGGAGCAAGCCAGGCCTCAAACCACAAGAAGCTCCAGCCCAAAAGGCAGCCAAAATGCAGCCCACATCCGGGGAATCTCAAGAGCAGGGGGTGGAGCAAGCCAGGCCTCAAACCACGAGAATCTCCAGCCCAAAAGGCAGCCAAAATGCAGCCCACATCCGAGAGAATCTCAAGAGCAGGGGGTGGAGCAAGCCAGGCCTCAAACCACAAGAAGCTCCAGCCCAACAGGCAGCCAAAATGCAGCCCACCTCCGGGAGAATATCAAGAGCAGGGGGGGGAGCAAGCCAGGCCTCAAACCACGAGAAGCTCCAGCCCAAAAGGCAGCCAAAATGCAGCCCACATCCGGGAGAATCTCAAGAGCAGGGGGTGGAGCAAGCCTGGCCTCAAACCACGAGAAGCTCCAGCCCAAGAATCAGCCAAAATGCAGCCCACATCTGGGAGAATCTCAAGAGCAGGGGGTGGAGCAAGCCAGGCCTCAAACCACGAGAAGCTCCAGCCCAAAAGGCAGCCAAAATCCAGCCCACATCCGGGAGAATCTCAAGAGCAGGGGGTGGAGCAAGCCAGGCCTCAAACCACGAGAAGCTCCAGCCCAAAATGCAGCCAAAATGCAGCCCATATCCGGGAGAATCTCAAGAGCAGGGGGTGGAGCAAGCCAGGCCTCAAACCTTGAGAAGCTCCAGCCCAAAAGGCAGCCAAAATGCAGCCCACATCCGGGAGAATCTCAAGAGTAGGGGGTGGAGCAAGCCAGGCCTCAAACCATGAGAATCTCCAGCCCAAAAGGCAGCCAAAATGCAGCCCACATCCGGGAGAATCTCAAGAGCAGGGGGTGGAGCAAGCCAGGCCTCAAACCACGAGAAGCTCCAGCCCAAAAGGCAGCCAAAATGCAGCCCACATCCGGGAGAATCTCAAGAGCAGGGGGTGGAGCAAGGCAGGCCTCAAACCACGAGAAGCTCCAGCCCAAAAGGCAGCCAAAATGCAGCCCACATCCGGGAGAATCTAAAGAGCAGGGGGTGGAGCAAGCCAGGCCTCAAACCACAAGAAGCTCCAGCCCAACAGGCAGCCAAAATCCAGCCCACATCCGGGAGAATCTCAAGAGCAGGGGGTGGAGCAAGCCAGGCCTCAAACCACGAGAAGCTCCAGCCCAAAATGCAGCCAAAATGCAGCCCATATCCGGGAGAATCTCAAGAGCAGGGGGTGGAGCAAGCCAGGCCTCAAACCACGAGAAGCTCCAGCCCAAAAGGCAGCCAAAATGCAGCCCACATCCGGGAGAATCTCAAGAGCAGGGGGTGGAGCAAGCCTGGCCTCAAACCACGAGAAGCTCCAGCCCAAGAATCAGCCAAAATGCAGCCCACATCCAGGAGAATCTCAAGAGCAGGGGGTGGAGCAAGCCAGGCCTCAAACCACAAGAAGCTCCAGCCCAACAGGCAGCCAAAATGCAGCCCACATCCGGGAGAATCTCAAGAGCAGGGGGTGGAGCAAGCCAGGCCTCAAACCACGGGAAGCTGCAGCCCAAAAGGCAGCCAAAATGCAGCCCACCTCCGGGAGAATATCAAGAGCAGGGGGGGGAGCAAGCCAGGCCTCAAACCACGAGAAGCTCCAGCCCAAAAGGCAGCCAAAATGCAGCCCGCATCCGGGAGAATCTCAAGAGCAGGGGGTGGAGCAAGCCTGGCCTCAAACCACGAGAAGCTCCAGCCCAAGAATCAGCCAAAATGCAGCCCACATCTGGGAGAATCTAAAGAGCAGGGGGTGGAGCAAGCCAGGCCTCAAACCACGAGAAGCTCCAGCCCAAAAGGCAGCCAAAATGCAGCCCACATCCGGGAGAATCTCAAGAGCAGGTGGTGGAGCAAGCCAGGCCTCAAACCACGAGAAGCTCCAGCCCAAAAGGCAGCCAAAATGCAGCCCACCTCCGGGAGAATCTCAAGAGCAGGGGGTGGAGCAAGCCAGGCCTCAAACCACGAGAAGCTCCAGCCCAACAGGGAGCCAAAATGCAGCCCACATCCGGGAGAATCTCAAGAGCAGGGGGTGGAGCAAGCCAGGCCTCAAACCACGAGAAGCTCCAGCCCAAAAGGCAGCCAAAATGCAGCCCACATCCGGGAGAATCTCAAGAGCAGGGGGTGGAGCAAGCCAGGCCTCAAACCACAAGAAGCTCCAGCCCAAAAGGCAGCCAAAATGCAGCCCACATCCGGGACAATTTCAAGAGCAGGGGGTGGAGCAAGCCAGGCCTCAAACCACGAGAAGCTCCAGCCCAAAAGGCAGCCAAAATGCAGCCCACATCCGGGAGAATCTCAAGAGCAGGGGGTGGAGCAAGCCAGGCCTCAAACCACAAGAAGCTCCAGCCCAAAATGCAGCCAAAATCCAGCCCACATCTGGGAGAATCTCAAGAGAAGGGGGTGGAGCAAGCCAGGCCTCAAACCACGAGAAGCTCCAGCCCAAAAGGCAGCCAAAATGCAGCCCACCTCCGGGAGAATCTCAAGAGCAGGTGGTAGAGCAAGCCAGGCCTCAAACCACGAGAAGCTCCAGCCCAAAAGGCAGCCAAAATGCAGCCCACCTCCGGGAGAATCTCAAGAGCAGGGGGTGGAGCAAGCCAGGCCTCAAACCACGAGAAGCTCCAGCCCAAAAGGCAGCCAACATGCAGCCCACATCTGGGAGAATCTCAAGAGCAGGGGGTGGAGCAAGCCAGGCCTCAAACCACGAGAAGCTCCAGCCCAAAAGGCAGCCAAAATGCAGCCCACATCCGGGAGAATCTCAAGAGCAGGGGGTGGAGCAAGCCAGGCCTCAAACCACGAGAAGCTCCAGCCCAAAAGGCAGCCAAAATGCAGCCCACATCCGGGACAATTTCAAGAGCAGGGGGTGGAGCAAGCCAGGCCTCAAACCACGAGAAGCTCCAGCCCAAAAGGCAGCCAAAATGCAGCCCACATCCGGGAGAATCTCAAGAGCAGGGGGTGGAGCAAGCCAGGCCTCAAACCACAAGAAGCTCCAGCCCAAAAGGCAGCCAAAATGCAGCCCACATCCGGGGAATCTCAAGAGCAGGGGGTGGAGCAAGCCAGGCCTCAAACCACGAGAATCTCCAGCCCAAAAGGCAGCCAAAATGCAGCCCACATCCGAGAGAATCTCAAGAGCAGGGGGTGGAGCAAGCCAGGCCTCAAACCACAAGAAGCTCCAGCCCAACAGGCAGCCAAAATGCAGCCCACCTCCGGGAGAATATCAAGAGCAGGGGGGGGAGCAAGCCAGGCCTCAAACCACGAGAAGCTCCAGCCCAAAAGGCAGCCAAAATGCAGCCCACATCCGGGAGAATCTCAAGAGCAGGGGGTGGAGCAAGCCTGGCCTCAAACCACGAGAAGCTCCAGCCCAAGAATCAGCCAAAATGCAGCCCACGTCTGGGAGAATCTCAAGAGCAGGGGGTGGAGCAAGCCAGGCCTCAAACCACGAGAAGCTCCAGCCCAAAAGGCAGCCAAAATCCAGCCCACATCCGGGAGAATCTCAAGAGCAGGGGGTGGAGCAAGCCAGGCCTCAAACCACGAGAAGCTCCAGCCCAAAATGCAGCCAAAATGCAGCCCATATCCGGGAGAATCTCAAGAGCAGGGGGTGGAGCAAGCCAGGCCTCAAACCTTGAGAAGCTCCAGCCCAAAAGGCAGCCAAAATGCAGCCCACATCCGGGAGAATCTCAAGAGTAGGGGGTGGAGCAAGCCAGGCCTCAAACCATGAGAATCTCCAGCCCAAAAGGCAGCCAAAATGCAGCCCACATCCGGGAGAATCTCAAGAGCAGGGGGTGGAGCAAGCCAGGCCTCAAACCACGAGAAGCTCCAGCCCAAAAGGCAGCCAAAATGCAGCCCACATCCGGGAGAATCTCAAGAGCAGGGGGTGGAGCAAGGCAGGCCTCAAACCACGAGAAGCTCCAGCCCAAAAGGCAGCCAAAATGCAGCCCACATCCGGGAGAATCTAAAGAGCAGGGGGTGGAGCAAGCCAGGCCTCAAACCACAAGAAGCTCCAGCCCAACAGGCAGCCAAAATCCAGCCCACATCCGGGAGAATCTCAAGAGCAGGGGGTGGAGCAAGCCAGGCCTCAAACCACGAGAAGCTCCAGCCCAAAATGCAGCCAAAATGCAGCCCATATCCGGGAGAATCTCAAGAGCAGGGGGTGGAGCAAGCCAGGCCTCAAACCTTGAGAAGCTCCAGCCCAAAAGGCAGCCAAAATGCAGCCCACATCCGGGAGAATCTCAAGAGTAGGGGGTGGAGCAAGCCAGGCCTCAAACCATGAGAATCTCCAGCCCAAAAGGCAGCCAAAATGCAGCCCACATCCGGGAGAATCTCAAGAGCAGGGGGTGGAGCAAGCCAGGCCTCAAACCACGAGAAGCTCCAGCCCAAAAGGCAGCCAAAATGCAGCCCACATCCGGGAGAATCTCAAGAGCAGGGGGTGGAGCAAGCCAGGCCTCAAACCACGAGAAGCTCCAGCCCAAAAGGCAGCCAAAATGCAGCCCACATCCGGGAGAATCTAAAGAGCAGGGGGTGGAGCAAGCCAGGCCTCAAACCACAAGAAGCTCCAGCCCAACAGGCAGCCAAAATGCAGCCCACATCCGGGAGAATCTCAAGAGCAGGGGGTGGAGCAAGCCAGGCCTCAAACCATGAGAAGCTCCAGCCCAAAAGGCAGCCAAAATCCAGCCCACATCCGGGAGAACCTCAAGAGCAGGGGGTGGAGCAAGCCAGGCCTCAAACCACAAGAAGCTGCAGCCCAAAAGGCAGCCAAAATGCAGCCCACCTCCGGGAGAATATCAAGAGCAGGGGGGGGAGCAAGCCAGGCCTCAAACCTAGAGAAGCTCCAGCCCAAAAGGCAGCCAAAATGCAGCCCGCATCCGAGAGAATCTCAAGAGCAGGGGGTGGAGCAAGCCTGGCCTCAAACCACGAGAAGCTCCAGCCCAAGAATCAGCCAAAATGCAGCCCACATCCAGGAGAATCTCAAGAGCCGGGGGTGGAGCAAGCCAGGCCTCAAACCACAAGAAGCTCCAGCCCAACAGGCAGCCAAAATGCAGCCCACATCCGGGAGAATCTCAAGAGCAGGGGGTGGAGCAAGCCAGGCCTCAAACCACGGGAAGCTGCAGCCCAAAAGGCAGCCAAAATGCAGCCCACCTCCGGGAGAATCTCAAGAGCAGGGGGTGGAGCAAGCCAGGCCTCAAACCACAAGAAGCTCCAGCCCAAAAGGCAGCCAAAATGCAGCCCACATCCGGGGAATCTCAAGAGCAGGGGGTGGAGCAAGCCAGGCCTCAAACCACGAGAATCTCCAGCCCAAAAGGCAGCCAAAATGCAGCCCACCTCCGAGAGAATCTCAAGAGCAGGGGGTGGAGCAAGCCAGGCCTCAAACCACAAGAAGCTCCAGCCCAACAGGCAGCCAAAATGCAGCCCACCTCCGGGAGAATATCAAGAGCAGGGGGGGGAGCAAGCCAGGCCTCAAACCACGAGAAGCTCCAGCCCAAAAGGCAGCCAAAATGCAGCCCACATCCGGGAGAATCTCAAGAGCAGGGGGTGGAGCAAGCCAGGCCTCAAACCACGAGAAGCTCCAGCCCAAAAGGCAGCCAAAATGCAGCCCATATCCGGGAGAATCTCAAGAGCAGGGGGTGGAGCAAGCCAGGCCTCAAACCTTGAGAAGCTCCAGCCCAAAAGGCAGCCAAAATGCAGCCCACATCCGGGAGAATCTCAAGAGCAGGGCGTGGAGCAAGCCAGGCCTCAAACCATGAGAATCTCCAGCCCAAAAGGCAGCCAAAATGCAGCCCACATCCGGGAGAATCTCAAGAGCAGGGGGTGGAGCAAACCAGGCCTCAAACCACGAGAAGCTCCAGCCCAAAAGGCAGCCAAAATGCAGCCCACATCCGGGAGAATCTCAAGAGCAGGGGGTGGAGCAAGCCAGGCCTCAAACCACGAGAAGCTCCAGCCCAAAACGCAGCCAAAATGCAGCCCACATCCGGGAGAATCTCAAGAGCAGGGGGTGGAGCAAGCCAGGCCTCAAACCACAAGAAGCTCCAGCCCAAAAGGCAGCCAAAATGCAGCCCACATCCGGGAGAATCTCAAGAGCAGGGGGTGGAGCAAGCCAGGCCTCAAACCACGAGAAGCTCCAGCCCTAAAGGCAGCCAAAATGCAGCCCACATCCGGGAGAATCTAAAGAGCAGGGGGTGGAGCAAGCCAGGCCTCAAACCACAAGAAGCTCCAGCCCAACAGGCAGCCAAAATGCAGCCCACATCCGGGAGAATCTCAAGAGCAGGGGGTGGAGCAAGCCAGGCCTCAAACCATGAGAAGCTCCAGCCCAAAAGGCAGCCAAAATCCAGCCCACATCCGGGAGAATGTCAAGAGCAGGGGGTGGAGCAAGCCAGGCCTCAAACCACGGGAAGCTGCAGCCCAAAAGGCAGCCAAAATGCAGCCCACCTCCGGGAGAATATCAAGAGCAGGGGGGGGAGCAAGCCAGGCCTCAAACCACGAGAAGCTCCAGCCCAAAAGGCAGCCAAAATGCAGCCCGCATCCGGGAGAATCTCAAGAGCAGGGGGTGGAGCAAGCCTGGCCTCAAACCACGAGAAGCTCCAGCCCAAGAATCAGCCAAAATGCAGCCCACATCCAGGAGAATCTCAAGAGCAGGGGGTGGAGCAAGCCAGGCCTCAAACCACGAGAAGCTCCAGCCCAAGATTCAGCCAAAATGCAGCCCACATCCGGGAGAATCTCAAGAGCAGGGGGTGGAGCAAGCCAGGCCTCAAACCACGGGAAGCTGCAGCCCAAAAGGCAGCCAAAATGCAGCCCACCTCCGGGAGAATCTCAAGAGCAGGGGGTGGAGCAAGCCAGGCCTCAAACCACGAGAAGCTCCAGCCCAAAAGGCAGCCAAAATGCAGCCCGCATCCGGGAGAATCTCAAGAGCAGGGGGTGGAGCAAGCCTGGCCTCAAACCACGAGAAGCTCCAGCCAAAAAATCAGCCAAAATGCAGCCCACATCCGGGAGAATCTCAAGAGCAGGGGGTGGAGCAAGCCAGGCCTCAAACCACAAGAAGCTCCAGCCCAACAGGCAGCCAAAATGCAGCCCACATCCGGGAGAATCTCAAGAGCAGGGGGTGGAGCAAGCCAGGCCTCAAACCACGAGAAGCTCCAGCCCAAAATGCAGCCAAAATGCAGCCCATATCCGGGAGAATCTCAAGAGCAGGGGGTGGAGCAAGCCAGGCCTCAAACCTTGAGAAGCTCCAGCCCAAAAGGCAGCCAAAATGCAGCCCACATCCGGGAGAATCTCAAGAGTAGGGGGTGGAGCAAGCCAGGCCTCAAACCATGAGAATCTCCAGCCCAAAAGGCAGCCAAAATGCAGCCCACATCCGGGAGAATCTCAAGAGCAGGGGGTGGAGCAAGCCAGGCCTCAAACCACGAGAAGCTCCAGCCCAAAAGGCAGCCAAAATCCAGCCCACATCCGGGAGAATCTCAAGAGCAGGGGGTGGAGCAAGCCAGGCCTCAAACCACGAGAAGCTCCAGCCCAAAAGGCAGCCAAAATGCAGCCCACATCCGGGAGAATCTAAAGAGCAGGGGGTGGAGCAAGCCAGGCCTCAAACCACAAGAAGCTCCAGCCCAACAGGCAGCCAAAATGCAGCCCACATCCGGGAGAATCTCAAGAGCAGGGGGTGGAGCAAGCCAGGCCTCAAACCATGAGAAGCTCCAGCCCAAAAGGCAGCCAAAATCCAGCCCACATCCGGGAGAACCTCAAGAGCAGGGGGTGGAGCAAGCCAGGCCTCAAACCACAAGAAGCTGCAGCCCAAAATGCAGCCAAAATGCAGCCCACCTCCGGGAGAATATCAAGAGCAGGGGGGGGAGCAAGCCAGGCCTCAAACCAGGAGAAGCTCCAGCCCAAAAGGCAGCCAAAATGCAGCCCGCATCCGGGAGAATCTCAAGAGCAGGGGGTGGAGCAAGCCAGGCCTCAAACCACAAGAAGCTCCAGCCCAAAAGGCAGCCAAAATGCAGCCCACATCCGGGGAATCTCAAGAGCAGGGGGTGGAGCAAGCCAGGCCTCAAACCACGAGAATCTCCAGCCCAAAAGGCAGCCAAAATGCAGCCCACCTCCGAGAGAATCTCAAGAGCAGGGGGTGGAGCAAGCCAGGCCTCAAACCACAAGAAGCTCCAGCCCAACAGGCAGCCAAAATCCAGCCCACCTCCGGGAGAATATCAAGAGCAGGGGGGGGAGCAAGCCAGGCCTCAAACCACGAGAAGCTCCAGCCCAAAAGGCAGCCAAAATGCAGCCCACATCCGGGAGAATCTCAAGAGCAGGGGGTGGAGCAAGCCAGGCCTCAAACCACGAGAAGCTCCAGCCCAAAAGGCAGCCAAAATGCAGCCCATATCCGGGAGAATCTCAAGAGCAGGGGGTGGAGCAAGCCAGGCCTCAAACCTTGAGAAGCTCCAGCCCAAAAGGCAGCCAAAATGCAGCCCACATCCGGGAGAATCTCAAGAGCAGGGCGTGGAGCAAGCCAGGCCTCAAACCATGAGAATCTCCAGCCCAAAAGGCAGCCAAAATGCAGCCCACATCCGGGAGAATCTCAAGAGCAGGGGGTGGAGCAAACCAGGCCTCAAACCACGAGAAGCTCCAGCCCAAAAGGCAGCCAAAATGCAGCCCACATCCGGGAGAATCTCAAGAGCAGGGGGTGGAGCAAGCCAGGCCTCAAACCACGAGAAGCTCCAGCCCAAAACGCAGCCAAAATGCAGCCCACATCCGGGAGAATCTCAAGAGCAGGGGGTGGAGCAAGCCAGGCCTCAAACCACGAGAAGCTCCAGCCCTAAAGGCAGCCAAAATGCAGCCCACATCCGGGAGAATCTCAAGAGCAGGGGGTGGAGCAAGCCAGGCCTCAAACCACAAGAAGCTCCAGCCCAAAAGGCAGCCAAAATGCAGCCCACATCCGGGAGAATCTCAAGAGCAGGGGGTGGAGCAAGCCAGGCCTCAAACCACGAGAAGCTCCAGCCCTAAAGGCAGCCAAAATGCAGCCCACATCCGGGAGAAACTAAAGAGCAGGGGGTGGAGCAAGCCAGGCCTCAAACCACAAGAAGCTCCAGCCCAACAGGCAGCCAAAATGCAGCCCACATCCGGGAGAATCTCAAGAGCAGGGGGTGGAGCAAGCCAGGCCTCAAACCATGAGAAGCTCCAGCCCAAAAGGCAGCCAAAATCCAGCCCACATCCGGGAGAATGTCAAGAGCAGGGGGTGGAGCAAGCCAGGCCTCAAACCACGGGAAGCTGCAGCCCAAAAGGCAGCCAAAATGCAGCCCACCTCCGGGAGAATATCAAGAGCAGGGGGGGGAGCAAGCCAGGCCTCAAACCACGAGAAGCTCCAGCCCAAAAGGCAGCCAAAATGCAGCCCGCATCCGGGAGAATCTCAAGAGCAGGGGGTGGAGCAAGCCTGGCCTCAAACCACGAGAAGCTCCAGCCCAAGAATCAGCCAAAATGCAGCCCACATCCAGGAGAATCTCAAGAGCAGGGGGTGGAGCAAGCCAGGCCTCAAACCACGAGAAGCTCCAGCCCAAGATTCAGCCAAAATGCAGCCCACATCCGGGAGAATCTCAAGAGCAGGGGGTGGAGCAAGCCAGGCCTCAAACCACGGGAAGCTGCAGCCCAAAAGGCAGCCAAAATGCAGCCCACCTCCGGGAGAATCTCAAGAGCAGGGGGTGGAGCAAGCCAGGCCTCAAACCACGAGAAGCTCCAGCCCAAAAGGCAGCCAAAATGCAGCCCGCATCCGGGAGAATCTCAAGAGCAGGGGGTGGAGCAAGCCTGGCCTCAAACCACGAGAAGCTCCAGCCAAAAAATCAGCCAAAATGCAGCCCACATCCGGGAGAATCTCAAGAGCAGGGGGTGGAGCAAGCCTGGCCTCAAACCACGAGAAGCTCCAGCCCAAAATGCAGCCAAAATCCAGCCCACATCCGGGAGAATCTCAAGAGCAGGGGGTGGAGCAAGCCAGGCCTCAAACCACGAGAAGCTCCAGCCCAAAAGGCAGCCAAAATGCAGCCCATATCCGGGAGAATCTCAAGAGCAGGGGGTGGAGCAAGCCAGGCCTCAAACCTTGAGAAGCTCCAGCCCAAAAGGCAGCCAAAATGCAGCCCACATCCGGGAGAATCTCAAGAGCAGGGGGTGGAGCAAGCCAGGCCTCAAACCACGAGAAGCTCCAGCCCAAAAGGCAGCCAAAATGCAGCCCATATCCGGGAGAATCTCAAGAGCAGGGGGTGGAGCAAGCCAGGCCTCAAACCTTGAGAAGCTCCAGCCCAACAGGCAGCCAAAATGCAGCCCACATCCGGGAGAATCTCAAGAGCAGGTGGTGGAGCAAGCCAGGCCTCAAACCTTGAGAAACTCCAGCCCAAAAGGCAGCCAAAATGCAGCCCATATCCGGGAGAATCTCAAGAGCAGGGGGTGGAGCAAGCCAGGCCTCAAACCTTGAGAAGCTCCAGCCCAAAAGGCAGCCAAAATGCAGCCCACATCCGGGAGAATCTCAAGAGCAGGGGGTGGAGCAAGCCAGGCCTCAAACCACGAGAAGCTCCAGCCCTAAAGGCAGCCAAAATGCAGCCCACATCCGGGAGAATCTCAAGAGCAGGGGTTGGAGCAAGCCAGGCCTCAAACCACGAGAAGCTCCAGCCCAAAAGGCAGCCAAAATGCAGCCCACATCCGGGAGAATCTCAAGAGCAGGGGGTGGAGCAAGCCTGGCCTCAAACCACGAGAAGCTCCAGCCCAAGAATCAGCCAAAATGCAGCCCACATCTGGGAGAATCTCAAGAGCAGGGGGTGGAGCAAGCCAGGCCTCAAACCACAAGAAGCTCCAGCCCAAAAGGCAGCAAAAATGCAGCCCACCTCCGGGAGAATCTCAAGAGCAGGGGGTGGAGCAAGCCAGGCCTCAAACCATGAGAAGCTCCAGCCCAAAAGGCAGCCAAAATCAAGCCCACATCCGGGAGAATCTCAAGAGCAGGGGGTGGAGCAAGCCAGGCCTCAAACCACGAGAAGCTCCAGCCCAAAAGGCAGCCAAAATTCAGCCCACATCCGGGAGAATCTCAAGAGCAGGGGGTGGAGCAAGCCTGGCCTCAAACCACGAGAAGCTCCAGCCCAAGAATCAGCCAAAATGCAGCCCACATCCAGGAGAATCTCAAGAGCAGGGGGTGGAGCAAGCCTGGCCTCAAACCACGAGAAGCTCCAGCCCAAGAATCAGCCAAAATGCAGCCCACATCCGGGAGAATCTCAAGAGCAGGGGGTGGAGCAAGCCAGGCCTCAAACCACAAGAAGCTCCAGCCCAAAAGGCAGCCAAAATGCAGCCCACATCCGGGACAATTTCAAGAGCAGGGGGTGGAGCAAGCCAGGCCTCAAACCACGAGAAGCTCCAGCCCAAAAGGCAGCCAAAATGCAGCCCACCTCCGGGAGAATCTCAAGAGCAGGGGGTGGAGCAAGCCAGGCCTCAAACCACGAGAAGCTCCAGCCCAAAAGGCAGCCAAAATGCAGCCCACATCCGGGAGAATCTCAAGAGCAGGGGGTGGAGCAAGCCAGGCCTCAAACCACGAGAAGCTCCAGCCCAAAATGCAGCCAAAATGCAGCCCACATCCGTGAGAATCTCAAGAGCAGGGGGTGGGGCAAGCCAGGCCTCAAACCACGAGAAGCTCCAGCCCTAAAGGCAGCCAAAATGCAGCCCACATCCGGGAGAATCTCAAGAGCAGGGGGTGGAGCAAGCCAGGCCTCAAACCGCAAGAAGCTCCAGCCCAACAGGCAGCCAAAATGCAGCCCACATCCGGGAGAATCTCAAGAGCAGGGGGTGGAGCAAGCCAGGCCTCAAACCATGAGAAGCTCCAGCCCAAAAGGCAGCCAAAATCAAGCCCACATCCGGGAGAATCTCAAGAGCAGGGGGTGGAGCAAGCCAGGCCTCAAACCACGAGAAGCTCCAGCCCAAAAGGCAGCCAAAATTCAGCCCACATCCGGGAGAATCTCAAGAGCAGGGGGTGGAGCAAGCCTGGCCTCAAACCACGAGAAGCTCCAGCCCAAGAATCAGCCAAAATGCAGCCCACATCTGGGAGAATCTCAAGAGCAGGGGGTGGAGCAAGCCAGGCCTCAAACCACAAGAAGCTCCAGCCCAAAAGGCAGCCAAAATGCAGCCCACATCCGGGAGAATCTCAAGAGCAGGGGGTGGAGCAAGCCAGGCCTCAAACCACGAGAAGCTCCAGCCCAAAAGGCAGCCAAAATGCAGCCCACATCCAGGAGAATCTCAAGAGCAGTGGTTGGAGCAAGGCAGGCCTCAAACCGCGAGATGCTCCAGCCCAAAAGGCAGCCAAAATGCAGCCCACATCCGGGAGAATCTCAAGAGCAGGGGGTGGAGCAAGCCAGGCCTCAAACCACGAGAAGCTCCAGCCCAAAAGGCAGCCAAAATGCAGCCCACATCTGGGAGAATATCAAGAGCAGGAGTTGGAGCAAGCCAGGCCTCAAACCTCGAGAAGCTCCAGCCCAAAATGCAGCCAAAATGCAGCCCACATCCGGGAGAATCTCAAGAGCAGGGGGTGGAGCAAGCCAGGCCTCAAACCACGGGAAGCTCCAGCCCAAAAAGCAGCCAAAATCCAGCCCACCTCCGGGAGAATCTCAAGAGCAGGGGGTGGAGCAAGCCAGGCCTCAAACCACGAGAAGCTCCAGCCCAAAATGCAGCCAAAATGCAGCCCACATCCGGGAGAATCTCAAGAGCAGGGGGTGGAGCAAGCCAGGCCTCAAACCACGAGAAGCTCCAGCCCAAAAGGCAGCCAAAATGCAGCCCACATCCGGGAGAATCTCAAGAGCAGGGGGTGGAGCAAGCCAGGCCTCAAACCTTGAGAAGCTCCAGCCCAAAATGCCGCCAAAATGCAGCCCACTTCCGGGAGAATCTCAAGAGGAGGGGGTGGAGCAAGCCAGGCCGCAAACCACGAGAAGCTCCAGCCCAAAAGGCAGCCAAAATCCAGCCCACATCCGGGAGAATCTCAAGAGCAGGGGGTGGAGCAAGCCAGGCCTCAAACCGCGATATGCTCTAGCCCAAAATGCAGCCAAAATGCAGCCCACATCCGGGAGAATCTCAAGAGCAGGGGGTGTAGCAAGCCAGGCCTCAAACCACGAGACGCTCCAGCCCAAGAATCAGCCAAAATGCAGCCCACCTCCGGGAGAATCTCAAGAGCAGGGGATGGAGCAAGCCAGGCCTCAAACCACGAGAAGCTCCAGCCCAAAAGGCAGCCAAAATGCAGCCCACATCCGGGAGAATCTCAAGAGCAGGGGGTGGAGCAAGCCAGGCCTCAAACCACGAGAAGCTCCAGCCCTAAGGCAGCCAAAATCCAGCCCACATCCGGGAGAATCTCAAGAGCAGGGGGTGGAGCAATCCAGGCCTCAAACCACGAGAAGCTGCAGCCCAAAAGGCAGCCAAAATGCAGCCCACATCCGGGAGAATCTCAAGAGCAGGGGGTGGAGCAAGCCAGGCCTCAAAGCTTGAGAAGCTCCAGCACAAAAGGCAGCCAAAATGCAGCCCACATCCCGGAGAAACTCAAGAGCAGTTCGTGGAGCAAGCCAGGCCTCAAACCACGAGAAGCTCCTACCCAAGAATCAGCCAAAATGCAGCCTACATCCGGCACAATTTCAAGAGCAGGGGGTGGAGCAAGACAGGCCTCAAACCACGAGAAGCTCCAGCCCAAAATGCAGCCAAAATGCAGCCCACATCCGGGAGAATATCAAGAGCAGGGGGTGGAGCAAGCCAGGCCTCAAACCACGAGAAGCTCCAGCCCAAAAGGCAGCCAAAATTCAGCCCACCTCCGGGAGAATCTCAAGAGCTGGGGGTGGAGCAAGCCAGGCCTCAAACCACGAGAAGCTCCAGCCAAAATGCAGCCAAAATGCAGCCTACATCCGGGACAATTTCAAGAGCAGGGGGTGGAGCAAGACAGGCCTCAAACCACGAGAAGCTCCAGCCCAAAATGCAGCCAAAATGCACCCCACATCCGGGAGAATCTCAAGAGCAGGGGGTGGAGCAAGCCAGGCCTCAAACCACGAGAAGATCCAGCCCAAAACGCAGCCAAAATGCAGCCCACCTCCGGGAGAATCTCAAGAGCAGGGGGTGGAGCAAGCCAGGCCTCAAACCACGAGAAGCTCCATCCCAAAAGGCAGCCAAAATGCAGCCCACATCCGGGAGAATCTCAAGAGCAGGGGGTGGAGCAAGCCAGGCCTCAAACCACGAGAAGCTCCAGCTCAAAAGGCAGCCAAAATGCAGCCCACCTCCGGGAGAATCTCAAGAGCAGGGGGTGGAGCAAGCCAGGCCTCAAACCATGAGAAGCTCCAGCCCTAAAGGCAGCCAAAATGAAGCCCACATCCGGGAGAATCTCAAGAGCAGGGGGTGGAGCAAGGCAGGCCTCAAACCACGAGAAGCTCCAGCCCTAAAGGCAGCCAAAATGCAGCCCACCTCCGGGAGAATCTCAAGAGCAGGGGGTGGAGCAAGCCAGGCCTCAAACCACGAGAAGCTCCAGCCCAAAATGCAGCCAAAATCCAGCCCACCTCCGGGAGAATATCAAGAGCAGGGGGTGGAGCAAGCCAGGCCTCAAAGCTTGAGAAGCTCCAGCCCAAAATGCAGCCAAAATTCAGCCCACCTCTGGGAGAATCTCAAGAGCAGGGGGTGGAGCAAGCCAGGCCTCAAACCACAAGAAGCTCCAGCCCAAAAGGCAGCCAAAATCCAGCCCACATCCGGGAGAATCTCAAGAGCAGGGGGTGGAGCAAGCCAGGCCTCAAACCTTGACAAGCTCCAGCCCAAAAGGCAGCCAAAATGCAGCCCATATCCGGGAGAATCTCAAGAGCAGGGGGTGGAGCAAGCCAGGCCTCAAACCACGAGAAGCTCCAGCCCAAAAGGCAGCCAAAATGCAGCCCACCTCCGGGAGAATCTCAAGAGCAGGGGGTGGAGCAAGCCAGGCCTCAAACCTCGAGAAGCTCCAGCCCAAAATGCAGCCAAAATCCAGCCCACATCCGGGAGAATCTCAAGAGCAGGGGTATGGAGCAAGCCAGGCCTCAAACCACGAGAAGCTCCAGCCCAAAAGGCAGCCAAAATGCAGCCCACCTCCAGGAGAATCTCAAGAGCAGGGGGTGGAGCAAGCCAGGACTCAAACCTTGAGAAGCTCCAGCCCAAAAGACAGCCAAAATGCAGCCCACATCCGGGAGAATCTCAAGAGCAGGGGCTGGAGCAAGCCAGGCCTCAAACCACGAGAAGCTCCAGCCCAAGAATCAGCCAACATGCAGCCCACATCCGGGAGAATATCCAGAGCAGGGGGTGGAGCAAGCCAGGCCTCAAACCACGAGAAGCTCCAGCCCAAAATGCAGCCAAAATGCAGCCCACATCCGGGAGAATCTCAAGAGCAGGGGGTGGAGCAAGCCAGGCCTCAAACCACGAGAAGCTCCAGCCCAAAAGGCAGCCAAAATGCAGCCCACATCCGGGACAATTTCAAGAGCAGGGGGTGGAGCAAGCCAGGCCTCAAACCACGAGAAGCTCCAGCCCAAAATGCAGCCAAAATGCAGCCCACATCCGGGAGAATCTCAAGAGCAGGGGGTGGAGCAAGCCAGGCCTCAAACCACGAGAAGCTCCAGCCCAAAAGGCAGCCAAAATGCAGCCCACATCCGGGAGAATATCAAGAGCAGGGGATGGAGCAAGCCAGGCCTCAAACCACGAGAAGCTCCAGCCCAAAAGGCAGCCAAAATGCAGCCCACATCCGGGAGAATCTCAAGAGCAGGGGGTGGAGCAAGCCAGGCCTCAAACCACGAGAAGCTCCAGCCCAAAAGGCAGCCAAAATGCAGCCCACATCCGTGAGAATCTCAAGAGCAGGGGGTGGGGCAAGCCAGGCCTCAAACCACGAGAAGCTCCAGCCCTAAAGGCAGCCAAAATGCAGCCCACATCCGGGAGAATCTCAAGAGCAGGGGGTGGAGCAAGCCAGGCCTCAAACCGCAAGAAGCTCCAGCCCAACAGGCAGCCAAAATGCAGCCCACATCCGGGAGAATCTCAAGAGCAGGGGGTGGAGCAAGCCAGGCCTCAAACCATGAGAAGCTCCAGCCCAAAAGGCAGCCAAAATCAAGCCCACATCCGGGAGAATCTCAAGAGCAGGGGGTGGAGCAAGCCAGGCCTCAAACCACGAGAAGCTCCAGCCCAAAAGGCAGCCAAAATTCAGCCCACATCCGGGAGAATCTCAAGAGCAGGGGGTGGAGCAAGCCTGGCCTCAAACCACGAGAAGCTCCAGCCCAAGAATCAGCCAAAATGCAGCCCACATCTGGGAGAATCTCAAGAGCAGGGGGTGGAGCAAGCCAGGCCTCAAACCACAAGAAGCTCCAGCCCAAAAGGCAGCCAAAATGCAGCCCACATCCGGGAGAATCTCAAGAGCAGGGGGTGGAGCAAGCCAGGCCTCAAACCACGAGAAGCTCCAGCCCAAAAGGCAGCCAAAATGCAGCCCACATCCAGGAGAATCTCAAGAGCAGTGGTTGGAGCAAGGCAGGCCTCAAACCGCGAGATGCTCCAGCCCAAAAGGCAGCCAAAATGCAGCCCACATCCGGGAGAATCTCAAGAGCAGGGGGTGGAGCAAGCCAGGCCTCAAACCACGAGAAGCTCCAGCCCAAAAGGCAGCCAAAATGCAGCCCACATCTGGGAGAATATCAAGAGCAGGAGTTGGAGCAAGCCAGGCCTCAAACCACGAGAAGCTCCAGCCCAAAAGGCAGCCAAAATGCAGCCCACCTCCGGGAGAATCTCAAGAGCAGGGGGTGGAGCAAGCCAGGCCTCAAACCACGAGAAGCTCCAGCCCAAAAGGCAGCCAAAATGCAGCCCACATCCGGGAGAATATCAAGAGCAGGGGGTGGAGCAAGCCAGGCCACAAACCTCGAGAACCTCCAGCCAAAAATGCAGCCAAAATGCAGCCCACATCCGGGAGAATCTCAAGAGCAGGGGGTGGAGCAAGCCAGGCCTCAAACCACGGGAAGCTCCAGCCCAAAAAGCAGCCAAAATCCAGCCCACCTCCGGGAGAATCTCAAGAGCAGGGGGTGGAGCAAGCCAGGCCTCAAACCACGAGAAGCTCCAGCCCAAAATGCAGCCAAAATGCAGCCCACATCCGGGAGAATCTCAAGAGCAGGGGGTGGAGCAAGCCAGGCCTCAAACCACGAGAAGCTCCAGCCCAAAAGGCAGCCAAAATGCAGCCCACATCCGGGAGAATCTCAAGAGCAGGGGGTGGAGCAAGCCAGGCCTCAAACCTTGAGAAGCTCCAGCCCAAAATGCCGCCAAAATGCAGCCCACTTCCGGGAGAATCTCAAGAGGAGGGGGTGGAGCAAGCCAGGCCGCAAACCACGAGAAGCTCCAGCCCAAAAGGCAGCCAAAATCCAGCCCACATCCGGGAGAATCTCAAGAGCAGGGGGTGGAGCAAGCCAGGCCTCAAACCGCGATATGCTCTAGCCCAAAATGCAGCCAAAATGCAGCCCACATCCGGGAGAATCTCAAGAGCAGGGGGTGTAGCAAGCCAGGCCTCAAACCACGAGACGCTCCAGCCCAAGAATCAGCCAAAATGCAGCCCACCTCCGGGAGAATCTCAAGAGCAGGGGATGGAGCAAGCCAGGCCTCAAACCACGAGAAGCTCCAGCCCAAAAGGCAGCCAAAATGCAGCCCACATCCGGGAGAATCTCAAGAGCAGGGGGTGGAGCAAGCCAGGCCTCAAACCACGAGAAGCTCCAGCCCTAAGGCAGCCAAAATCCAGCCCACATCCGGGAGAATCTCAAGAGCAGGGGGTGGAGCAATCCAGGCCTCAAACCACGAGAAGCTGCAGCCCAAAAGGCAGCCAAAATGCAGCCCACATCCGGGAGAATCTCAAGAGCAGGGGGTGGAGCAAGCCAGGCCTCAAAGCTTGAGAAGCTCCAGCACAAAAGGCAGCCAAAATGCAGCCCACATCCCGGAGAAACTCAAGAGCAGTTCGTGGAGCAAGCCAGGCCTCAAACCACGAGAAGCTCCTACCCAAGAATCAGCCAAAATGCAGCCTACATCCGGCACAATTTCAAGAGCAGGGTGTGGAGCAAGACAGGCCTCAAACCACGAGAAGCTCCAGCCCAAAATGCAGCCAAAATGCAGCCCACATCCGGGAGAATATCAAGAGCAGGGGGTGGAGCAAGCCAGGCCTCAAACCACGAGAAGCTCCAGCCCAAAAGGCAGCCAAAATTCAGCCCACCTCCGGGAGAATCTCAAGAGCTGGGGGTGGAGCAAGCCAGGCCTCAAACCACGAGAAGCTCCAGCCAAAATGCAGCCAAAATGCAGCCTACATCCGGGACAATTTCAAGAGCAGGGGGTGGAGCAAGACAGGCCTCAAACCACGAGAAGCTCCAGCCCAAAATGCAGCCAAAATGCACCCCACATCCGGGAGAATCTCAAGAGCAGGGGGTGGAGCAAGCCAGGCCTCAAACCACGAGAAGATCCAGCCCAAAACGCAGCCAAAATGCAGCCCACCTCCGGGAGAATCTCAAGAGCTGGGGGTGGAGCAAGCCAGGCCTCAAACCACGAGAAGCTCCATCCCAAAAGGCAGCCAAAATGCAGCCCACATCCGGGAGAATCTCAAGAGCAGGGGGTGGAGCAAGCCAGGCCTCAAACCACGAGAAGCTCCAGCCCAAAAGGCAGCCAAAATGCAGCCCACCTCCGGGAGAATCTCAAGAGCAGGGGGTGGAGCAAGCCAGGCCTCAAACCATGAGAAGCTCCAGCCCTAAAGGCAGCCAAAATGAAGCCCACATCCGGGAGAATCTCAAGAGCAGGGGGTGGAGCAAGGCAGGCCTCAAACCACGAGAAGCTCCAGCCCTAAAGGCAGCCAAAATGCAGCCCACCTCCGGGAGAATCTCAAGAGCAGGGGGTGGAGCAAGCCAGGCCTCAAACCACGAGAAGCTCCAGCCCAAAATGCAGCCAAAATCCAGCCCACCTCCGGGAGAATATCAAGAGCAGGGGGTGGAGCAAGCCAGGCCTCAAAGCTTGAGAAGCTCCAGCCCAAAATGCAGCCAAAATTCAGCCCACCTCTGGGAGAATCTCAAGAGCAGGGGGTGGAGCAAGCCAGGCCTCAAACCACGAGAAGCTCCAGCCCAAAAGGCAGCCAAAATCCAGCCCACATCCGGGAGAATCTCAAGAGCAGGGGGTGGAGCAAGCCAGGCCTCAAACCTTGACAAGCTCCAGCCCAAAAGGCAGCCAAAATGCAGCCCATATCCGGGAGAATCTCAAGAGCAGGGGGTGGAGCAAGCCAGGCCTCAAACCACGAGAATTTCCAACCCAAATATCAGCCAAAATGCAGCCCACATCCGGGAGAATCTCAAGAGCAGGGGCTGCAGAAAGCCAGGCCTCAAACCACGAGAATTTCCAGCCCAAAAGGCAGCCAAAATGCAGCCCACATCCAGGAGAATCTCAAGAGCAGGGGGTGGAGCAAGCCAGGCCTCAAACCACGAGAAGCTCCAGCCCAAAATGCAGACAAAATCCAGCCCACATCCAGGAGAATATCAAGAGCAGGGGTTGGAGCAAGGCAGGCCTCAAACCGCAAGAAGCTCCAGCCCAAAAGGCAGCCAAAATGCAGCCCACCTCCGGGAGGATCTCAAGAGCAGGGGGTGGAGCAAGCCAGGCCTCAAACCACGAGAAGCTCCAGCCAAAAAGGCAGCCAAAATGCAGCCCACATCTGGCAGAATCTCAAGAGCAGGGGGTGGAGCAAGCCAGGCCTCAAACCACAAGAAGCTCCAGCCCAAAAGGCAGCCAAAATGCAGCCCGCATCCGAGAGAATCTCAAGAGCAGGGGGTGGAGCAAGCCAGGCCTCAAACCACGAGAAGCTCCAGCCCAAAAGGCAGCCAAAATGCAGCCCACATCCGGGAGAATCTCAAGAGCAGGGGGTGGAGCAAGCCAGGCCTCAAACCACGAGAAGCTCCAGCCCAAAAGGCCGCCAAAATGCAGCCCACATCCAGGAGAATCTCAAGAGCAGGGGGTGGAGCAAGCCAGGCCTCAAACCACGAGAAGCTCCAGCCCAAGAATCAGCCATAATGCAGCCTATATCCGGGACAATTTCAAGAGCAGGGGGTGGAGCAAGACAGGCCTCAAACCACGAGAAGCTCCAGCCCAAAATGCAGCCAAAATGCAGCCCACATCCGGGAGAATCTCAAGAGCAGGGGGTGGAGCAAGCCAGGCCTCAAACCATGAGAAGCTCCAGCCCAAAAGGCAGACAAAATGCAGCCCACATCCAGGAGAATATCAAGAGCAGGGGGTGGAGCAAGGCAGGCCTCAAACCACCAGAAGCTCCAGCCCAAAAGGCAGCCAAAATGCAGCCCACCTCCAGGAGGATCTCAAGAGCAGGGGCTGGAGCAAGCCAGGCCTCAAACCACGAGAAGCTCCAGCCCAAAAGGCAGCCAAAATGCAGCCGACATCTGGCAGAATCTCAAGAGCAGGGGGTGGAGCAAGCCAGGCCTCAAACCACGAGAAGCTCCAGCCCAAAAGGCAGCCAAAATGCAGCCCACATCCGGGAGAATCTCAAGAGCAGGGGGTGGAGAAAGCCAGGCCTCAAACCACGAGAAGCTCCAGCCCAAAACGCAGCCAAAATGCAGCCCATATCCGGGAGAATCTCAAGAGCAGGGGGTGGAGCAAGCCAGGCCTCAAACCACGAGAAGCTCCAGCCCAAAAGGCAGCCAAAATCCAGCCCGCATCCGGGAGAATCTCAAGAGCAGGGCGTGGAGCAAGCCAGGCCTCAAACCACGAGAAGCTCCAGCCCAAAAGGCAGCTAAAATCCTACCCACATCCGGGAGAATCTCAAGAGCAGGGGGTGGAGCAAGCCAGGCCTCAAACCACGAGAAGCTCCAGCCCAAGAATCAGCCAAAATGCAGTCCACGTCCAGGAGAATCTCAAGAGCAGGGGTTGGAGCAAGCCAGGCCTCAAACCACGAGAAGCTCCAGCCCAAAAGGCAGCCAAAATGCAGCCCATATCCGGGAGAATCTCAAGAGCAGGGGGTGGAGCAAGCCAGGCCTCAAACCTAGAGAAGCTCCAGCCCAAAAGGGAGCCAAAATCCAGCCCATATCCGGGAGAATCTCAAGAGCAGGGGGTGGAGCAAGCCAGGCCCCAAACCACGAGAAGCTCCAGCCCAAAAGGCAGCCAAAATGCAGCCCACCTGCAGGAGAATCTCAAGAGCAGGGGGTAGAGCAAGCCAGGCCTCAAACCACGAGAAGCTCCAGCCCAAAAGGCAGCCAAAATGCAGCCCACATCCGGGAGAATCTCAAGAGCAGGGGGTGGAGCAAGCCAGGCCTCAAACCACGAGAAGCTGCAGCCCAAAAGGCAGCCAAAATCCAGCCCACCTCCGGGAGAATCTCAAGAGCAGGGGGTGGAGCAAGCCAGGCCTCAAACCACGAGAAGCTCCAGCCCAAAAGGCAGCCAAAATGCAGGCCACATCCGGGAGAATCTCAAGAGCAGGGGGTGGAGCAAGCCAGGCCTCAAACCACGAGAAGCTCCAGCCCAAAAGGCAGCCAAAATGCAGCCCACATCCGGGAGAATCTCAAGAGCAGGGGGTGGAGCAAGCCAGGCCTCAAACCACGAGAAGCTCCAGCCCAAAATGCAGCCAAAATGCAGCCCACATCCGGGAGAATCTCAAGAGCAGGGGGTGGAGCAAGCCAGGCCTCAAACCATGAGAAGCTCCAGCCCAAAAGGCAGCCAAAATGCAGCCCACAACCGGGAGAATCTCAAGAGCAGGGGGTGGAGCAAGCCAGGCCTCAAACCACGAGAAGCTCCAGCCCAAAAGGCAGCCAAAATCCAGCCCACATCCGGGAGAATCTCAAGAGCAGGGGGTGGAGCAAGGCAGGCCTCAAACCACGAGAAGCTCCAGCCCAAGAATCAGCCAAAATGCAGTCCATATCCAGGAGAATCTCAAGAGCAGGGGGTGGAGCAAGCCAGGCCTCAAACCACGAGAAGCTCCAGCCCAAAAGGCAGCCAAAATGCAGCCCACATCCGGGGAATCTCAAGAGCAGGGGGTGGAGCAAGCCAGGCCTCAAACCACGAGAAGCTCCAGCCCAAAAGGCAGCCAAAATGCAGCCCACCTCCGGGAGAATCTCAAGAGCAGGGGGTGGAGCAAGCCAGGCCCCAAACCACGAGAAGCTCCAGCCGAAAAGGCAGCCAAAATCCAGCCCACATCCGGGAGAATCTCAAGAGCAGGGGGTGGAGCAAGCCAGGCCTCAAACCACGAGAAGCTCCAGCCCAAAAGGCAGCCAAAATGCAGCCCACATCTGGGAGAATCTCAAGAGCAGGGGGTGGAGCAAGCCAGGCCTCAAACCTAGAGAAGCTCCAGCCCAAAAGGGAGCCAAAATCCAGCCCATATCCGGGAGAATCTCAAGAGCAGGGGGTGGAGCAAGCCAGGCCCCAAACCACGAGAAGCTCCAGCCCAAAAGGCAGCCAAAATGCAGCCCACCTGCAGGAGAATCTCAAGAGCAGGGGGTGGAGCAAGCCAGGCCTCAAACCACGAGAAGCTCCAGCCCAAAAGGCAGCCAAAATCCAGCCCACATCCGGGAGAATCTCAAGAGCAGGGGGTGGAGCAAGCCAGGCCTCAAACCACGAGAAGCTGCAGCCCAAAAGGCAGCCAAAATCCAGCCCACCTCCGGGAGAATCTCAAGAGCAGGGGGTGGAGCAAGCCAGGCCTCAAACCACGAGAAGCTCCAGCCCAAAAGGCAGCCAAAATGCAGGCCACATCCGGGAGAATCTCAAGAGCAGGGGGTGGAGCAAGCCAGGCCTCAAACCACGAGAAGCTCCAGCCCAAAAGGCAGCCAAAATGCAGCCCACATCCGGGAGAATCTCAAGAGCAGGGGGTGGAGCAAGCCAGGCCTCAAACCACGAGAAGCTCCAGCCCAAAATGCAGCCAAAATGCAGCCCACATCCGGGAGAATCTCAAGAGCAGGGGGTGGAGCAAGCCAGGCCTCAAACCATGAGAAGCTCCAGCCCAAAAGGCAGCCAAAATGCAGCCCACAACCGGGAGAATCTCAAGAGCAGGGGGTG